>OZ023257.1:21190325-21790325 GCA_964007305.1 Netelia melanura
GGCTTCGTAGTGTGGACGCTTGCTGGATTTCGATGATAGAACGCGTGCTATTTTCGGTGACGGATTCCGCGCCATAGACACGTTTTCTATATCTATATATATGTATATATATACTTTTGATAAGGAATTTCGCGCTATAATTGTTTCAATTCAAAATGACTCAAAAGTGGTCTACGGCGCAAATTGGTGTATTAATAGACGCGTATAAAGAGGAGTCGTGTTTGTATGCAATAAATTCTCCAAATTATCATAATAAAAATCTGCGAGCCGAAGCTGTCAATAGGGTAGCCAACGCTCTTATGAGGTTAAGACCAACAGTGACACCAAAAGAGAGAGTTAACAACAGCTTTCGCATAATCGTCCATGTCGTCCATATTTGTTCTGTCACTTTACACGCCCTCTAGTTATCCTAGCTACAAGCATGGTGTGAAGCCAATACAGCTGGGGAGCCATCACAATTCCCAGCGCCACAGCTCACTTGCGTCCGAGTAGAGAAATCTAGCAGAGAATATAGCAACGAAACAAGCATCGTCTGCAGCGAGCTTAAGTCATAGTATAACCAGAGATGAGTAGGGAGATCAGCAACGCTCGACAAAAGTTGAAACCAGCGGAGAATTCGTTCTGCGACATCTGGGTGGCCAAAGCGCCAACTATTTCGTGCCCTCGTTAAGTTGGCCGCAAGCTACCGTAGTCATATATATGGCGAAGGGATCATATATATATATATAATTTGGCGGTCCGTATACGCAGGTCGGATGTTTCCGTGAATGAGACAGACGTGCAATGATGACATATTTCAATATTTCTAGGCTTGTACGCGTTGCTCGCATGTTCTGAGATCCGAGCGAGCGGAATATTTGAAGATCCGCATGTACAACTTGTGTAAAGCCGCCGATGCCTTTTTTATTCTTTCAGCTATCAAATCTGAATAGACGAATTAGAAATTTTTTAAACAAAATTAAATAATGTGAAAGAAATATAATTTATCATCGTCGATCTAGCTCCATGAAGCTAGGTCTTCAATGTTTTGCAGAAATATAAGAGACTTGGACTAGCAGCGCGAGATCGTCACGGTTTTTTCTTTTTTTTTCGTATTATATATCTGGCTCCATTATTTGTACATATTTCAATTGCAGTCAAAAAGTACGAAGACGGGTACATACTTTTGTGAAATTTGATGAATCTCAATCTGAAATTGATGAATCTGAAAAACATAATGGAACGAATATCAATTTTTTCGATCGAGGGTGGTGCGGAGATTAGCACTAGACATTGAACTACCGCTCGCTAGTAGGCAAATGACAATCGGTCACTACGCAAACAAAATAATACATAGTCTCGAATTATTACAGCCTCTATTCGCACAAAGGTCTCTCATTTTTTCTACTGTATTCGGTTCCATAGCTAGATACTTTTTAAAAAAAACACAAACTCTTCTTAATAAACTTTTTGTCACTTCACAAGAGTTTCGTTTATTCTTATTCTCAATTGAATTCACAACTCACATCAAATGTCTGGGATATAATAAAATAACAAATGACTGAAGGAAAAGGAAAATATTTACTACATTTAATTAACAACTCGGCCAGCTTTATAGTTTTTCTCGATAGTTCAGAAAATATACATATAATGAAGCCAGATTGGTCGATTGTTTATTCATGAGATACTGTAAAAGCTGAAAAATAAAAAATCATTCATGTCGCGGCGTTCTCGCGCTGCCAGTCCAAGTCTCTTTCATTTCCGCAAAATAATATCCTGCTATAACAAGAAACATTGAAGACCTAGCTTCATGGAGCTAGATCGACGATGATAAATTATATTTCTTTCACATTATTTAATTTTGTTTAAAAAATTTCTAATTCGTCTATACAGATTTGATAGCTGAAAGAATAAAAAAGGCATCGGCGGCTTTACACAAGTTGTACATGCGGATCTTCAAATATTCCGCTCGCTCGGATCTCAGAACATTCGAGCAACGCGTACAAGCCTAGAAATATTGACATATGTCATCGTTGCACGTCTGTCTCATTCCCGGAAACATCCGACCTGCGTATACGGACCGCCAAATTATATATATATATATATGATGCCTTCGCCATATATATGACTACGGTAGCTTGCGGCCAACTTAACGAGGGTACGAAATAGTTGGCGCTTTGGCCACCCAGATGTCGCAGAACAAATTCTACAGGTTTCAACTTTTGTCGAGCGTTGCTGATCTCCCTACTCATCTCTGGTATTAGGAATTTAGGTCCAGTGTCAGGGACCTGGTCATAGGATAGTATAACTAGTATGGGCACTCCAAGCTTTTTCGAGGTTCGCGTCGATCCGTTCTGCGCATCCATCCGCCATGTTTTTGGGCGCCACCAATCAGAGAATTGTTTCATAAGTGGTGATGTGAAGCCTGTGACAGTCAGTTGAGAGGTTAACATTTTTTAAAACAACGTCGGAAAATAATACATTATAATAAAAAAAAATGCATAAAATCAAAGGGTAGAAAAAGTGCAGCGTTAAAAATTGCAGAAATACGACTGCAAATTCAGAGTGTACTTTTTTTCGCTTTCCTAAAGATAATGAAAGCTAGACTGAGAGGAAGACTTTTTTCGATGAATGTTATACTAAAAAATAATTTGTAATAATTTTAGGGCAAGGAAGTGGATAATATTTTGCAATCGCCCCGATTTAATGTTGAAAACAGCAGAAAATTTATACGCAACCAATAGAGTTTGCTGTCATCATTTTGAAGATCGAATGTATGCAATTGGAATAATTGGCTGTATATTTCTATGATATGTATGACTTTATTCACTAATTGTATAATTAATGTAATTTTGTAATAGATGTTTGTATGTCATTATGTAACTAATAAATGATTGATGTAATCATATATTTTTACCTTACTTATGATTACCGAACTCCCATATTTATGTAATGATTTATAATAATAATGATAGACATAAATAACAATTAGTTTTCAAATAATAACATATGCAAACCATTTCATTTTTTTATTTTCTTAGCTATGTATACAATCGGTTCTAATCTGTATAAATTAGTTTATATATATTTTCATCTTTTTATCAATTTTATCTAATATATTTTATCTCTAATAAATATACCTTAATAATTTTAATTTACTGATAAAAAACAGCTTTTATTTGTTTTATTTTTAAGATAATTTTTAAATTAAAAAATTTCTTTTTTCAATTTATAAAATTTATATACGTCTCTGGTGAGATAGTAATATACCGCAGGTTCCTAGAACAAATGATCCGTCACTGGAGGTTAGACCAAAAACATGGCGGAAATTTGACGACAAAAACAGGGAGACTAGAGTAAAGGAGTGTCAACGCTTATGGCGAAATCGTCCCAAACATGACCGAAAAAGTGAGGAAAGATGTTAGTTCGAATTGAGCCACGATGAGCGCTCTCGTCGCTGAGAGCTAACTGTGAAGTGTGGCGTTGGTGATGAAATGAAGTGAGCGGGATATAAACCCCGGCGAAATATGACATCTGTCATTTCACCGGGCGCATAAACAACTTTTTGTCGAGTGTTTCATGAAATTTAAGGTTGAAAGGCGACGAAAGAACATTCAAAAAAAGTGCAGTGAAACTCATAGTATAACATAGTATAAGCTGCGTTAATCGGACAAAATGTACGACAAATGGCAGATCAACGATTCAAAATCACCGCCAAGCCGCGCTTGACGGTCCCCAGCAGAAGTGGCGTCGCCAGGCGGTGGCAATTGGCGAATGTTTCCTCGCTTTTTCCGACCATTTCTCTAACATTGCGTTGACACTCCTTTACTCTAGTCTTCCTGGACAAAAAGATCAAAGTGCCGACAAAGAGTGCCCATACTAGTTATACTATGGTCATACTTCATGTCCCATACTGACAATACAAACGCGCTCGTGGCTGAATTTCGGACTACACCCAACACATATTTTTTTCGTCGATTTCAAGGTCCAAATTTATCGTGATTCTCCTATGCCGTTTGATCTCCTTACCTCTAGGCTCCATGGCAAGGACGATAAACCGCTCGTTAAAGAAGCGGTTAGATCGAACGCTTGATTAACAAATCTCGCGTTTAACCTCTAGTTGTGGAACCGGGCTTAGAGCTCTATTGCTTGGGCTAACAGTGCAGTCAACCAATTTCCGACACGGCCATATATGATCTTTTCGCCAAATATACGACTACGGTGGCCAACTTCGTGCCATCGGTATAAAAGTACCGACAGTTTACTATTTGGCCGCTGAGATGTCGCTCCGCCGAACCAACTCTCGAGGTTTCAACTTTGGTCGAGCGTTGCTGATCTGATGAAACTATTTACAGCTCCCCATGTGTCATTTTTATATTGAGTGAATTAGAGTGGAGTGGTGACGACCGTTAAATATAAAAGATTTCCGAGTGTGTCGTTTAACTACCCATCAACTTCGTCAATAAAGCGTCATACAAACTGCTTTTTATATCGGTTCTCTCTTAATATGAATTCGGTATCAGTTCGAATATTGTGAAACGTGTATTGTATAACCGAACATTATGAATGCCCTTTCATTTTGAATTTAATACAATATCAGACGCCAATATCAAGTGCATCATGTGGTCCAAAAATAATATGATTCTTAAAAGAAATTTACATCATCTTCTCTGTGATACAATAAAATAAGATTCGTTCAATTCGAGAGTTCTTGTAACGAAATTTGAGATATCACTGTATAACAAAGTGATAATTGTAACATGGTTCTTTGGATTATTTTCCTCGTTACAAGTTCGTTTTTCACTGACACAAGCCAAACTGGTAAGACAATATTGAAAAATATAATACAACTATTCTATGTACGCTTTCATTCATGAGTGAAATTTATCATAATTAAGAGTGAAAAACATTTTATTTCTAGTCTGTGTGTAAAAAATATCTTTGTAGTGCTTTCTCAGTGCTGGAAAATTATTAGAGTTAGTAGTAACATGTTTATTCATTGGTAAATACTATATGAACTTTCATTCCTACATATATTTATTAGTCAATTTTTATTGTAGGGTCTATATTGGAAGGATATTGCGGTATCTACAATGGAAAAGTATGCAAAAAATATTTGACTGGGATTGGCCAAGTTTGGTTTCATAATACTTCTGATAATCCTGGTGGTTGGTTGAACGAACGCATTACAACAGATTTATGGGAAACTTTAATACAAAAATTAAAAGATCCATGTCGTTCAGCAGCAGAGGTATGTAAATTTTTTATAATATTGTTGGACAGTGTATCAACACAATTTTTTATAGTATCCGTCAAGCATTGCAATGCCATGAATTCATCCTTAGCATGATGTGAAACACCTTCTATATGGCTCTATCTTGGTTCTCATGACTGAAGCAGTACGTTTCACATCACTTTAAGGTGAGCCAAAGAGTCAATGGATCATCAACAAAATTCTATCCTCATTTTTTTGCAGATGCCTTCATAGAATCAAGTTAGGATTGTGTGGTTTCCAATGTCTATTTTACAGGCAGTCATATATTCATCCAATTGATTCAATCAAGTGATTTTTTACAAAGATATGATATAAAAATTGATCTTTTCTCTCACAATCATAGCTGTTTAGGTTCTTTTTTAAAAGGTAGAACATTACAGCTTGCAGTTGACCTTCGACTACACCAACAGTTGCAAAACATGATTTGTAAATTCTCCAGAAAATCACAAAGAATTGGAAAGAAATGTAGTTCAGAGTCTTTGCAGAAATTTTGTTCTGTCTAAGCTAAATATCATCTTGGTCCATTGTGTCGTACCAGAGAATTTACAATTTGCATTTTTAAAGCCATTATAATACATAACGTTGCGTTTAAAGAACAGCTGAAAGGTCTATTATGCCATACATGAACATAGGAGAGATGGATGAATTTTTAAGTCATTAGACATTCGGAGCAAAAATAGACTATTCAATTTTGCTAAGTCAATTGACATAGAGCTTAATGCTTTGTTCATGGTCTAAATGTCACCATCACGATTAAATTGATCTATAGTTTATGAGGTCATGTTAATGTTAGACTTTGACGATTACTCTTGCTTATCGATAAGGTAATGCACAAAACTTCCATTAAATGGCTCATTGATTTTATCAAATTGTAGTATGATCAATAGAATTATGTAAATGTGTTAGTCATAACACCCTACATTCCAATAATATCGATGGTCAGATAGATATTAATATTGTAGTAAAAAAGCGTGTATTAGCTACCCATCAAACAATCCTATGATTTTCTCTTGTTACACTATCACGGTTTAATAAGGTTATCTTCTAAAACTATATAGCTGCACGCAACTTAGTCAATTGCTTTGGTACAGACTATTTTCATCTTATCGAGGGATATTCATGACCATGAATTATAAAGTTCTGCACTTCTTGAGTAAATGTACTTGAAGTAGAATCAAAAAATGAATTTCGTATTAACAATGTTCACCTAGATATGAATGTATGTTCGACCATGCGTGTACATTAGCATACACTTGTGCACATACACGTGTATGCATCAGAAGCTTGACTGAGTTTTGCAGCATTCCATTGTCTGTCAATGAGCCGATTATTATTCCTTGCGTTCTTTTTACATATTAATTATATATTTTTTTAAGTGCTGAATTGTGTTATGATCTGTTACAATTTGTTTTTGTAGAATGTTTTTTTTCAGTTGCGGGAACTTTTTAACCTTCACTTTTTTTATTTCATCCTTTTCAAAATTCATACAGTTATATTGTATATGTTAAATGAATACGAAAAATTCACATATTATGTGTAGTGGTGTAATTAAGATTTTCTTTGAGCAGAAAAGTCTTAGAGCGAGAACCTTAAAACTTCATGCAAAATCGAATGTGTGGATATCCCTGTATGAGTGTGCGTGTATTCGCGCGCTCGTATTAAAAAAAATTAGCGAATTTCCACTAACTTTGACAACTTTGTATACTTTTTACACCATTACATTTACAAAATTTCACGATTATTTGCTATTAATAATATAATACCCCTTACGTTAAAAGTAAGATTCGTTTTCATTATGGTTTATGATTCTCGAATTTGCAATCTGAAATTAAGATTTGTAGGCGTCGGTCAAAACATAGTTGTTTTTTTTATTCATTCCACTTTCGGGTTTTTACGACTCAGCTCCTTTCCTTTTTTTGCTAACCTTTTATTTAGCCTAGTGATCTCGACGGTAAATTGTAGAAAAGCCGTATTGTGCAGTCGACCCTTTCCCAGTCTGAGTATGCCTGGACAGAATCATCAGGTTCCGGGAAAATGACTTCTTGCTCAGCAAGTCGATAAGCCAGCCAACACATGGATTATATTCAACTGTTCATGGCACCAAGCATTGGCAGCATAAATTGCTGCTTGATTTGGGTGATAACCAGAATCGCACACTGACCGCATGCATATCGGTTGCCATTTGGCGAACGAATGAATACTTGTTCGTATACCATTTAGGCAGTTTACAGTTATGAAAATTCAAATAAAAACATCTCAATTCAAATTTTTATTCAATAGTGCTTAGGAAGAGAGGCAGTGACACAGTGGTAACGTTCACGGCTCACCCGCAGTGAGTCCAGTGAGTCCGGGTTCGATTCCCTTCGGCACCAATGGAATTTTTCTATGTGTTTTCTCTGCCCTCTCTGGTTCGGAATCCGCTTTAAACTGTAGGTCCATAGGTAAGACAGATGCCTTGAGTGGTGACCAAAAATCGATTTGAACATGTCTCGGGTTCGGGTTGATTCCCGCTATCGTAGCCTCGCAGATAAAGGCGAATGGCGTAGGATCTGCTCTAGAAAATACGACGCGCGAACCGCAACTACATATTTGTGCCAGTACTGACATCTAGTAGAGGGACGCGACGAGGCCCGGTGATCGAGGATCGAATAACGAGACGACCACGAATAGGGAGGAATCGAAAAGTATGGTGTGGGAATAACCAGGAGCCCGTATCCCTGAGAGGATCGGTGTAAAATCAATACATACATACTCATTAATGCTTAGTTTTTTTGTAAATACATTGGATTTTGTACGCCAAAAATTCGATGATTTTGTAAATATTTTAAAGGAGTCAAAAGTTTTTGAAAAAGGTCTGTTTTTTGGGATTTTTATGCTGTTCGAAATATATTCTAGGATAACGAATTTTTCATAAAAGGTTATTTCTGCATTCATAATCCTTTATTATTTTTTATCCAACCCGTTTTTCACTGACTATTTATACTACGAAAATATAAAAGAAATCACAGTTTCTTTGATTCATCTATTAGAACGCTAAAATAAAACTAAATTTGAAATAATTAGCTTAAAAGTATGGGCTCGGATTAGAAAGTTCAGAAATCGGATTTCTTTCATCAATCAATCGATTGAAGAATATATGAAAATGTTCTGAAAGCATTATTGGGGCATTCCAAGAAATGATGATTCTATTCAGATAAGCATAGCGCAGCACATAGCGCGCGTAGGTATCTATCGGAGCGGTCGGCAGATTGGCTTGTCCATTCAGTTGAACAAGTGCACTGCCGACTCTATCATGGGCTCTCTAATGGATTCCGATTTGGAAAACTGACAGATAAAGTTAATTGAGTATATATTGTGGATTACCAATTCGGAGGAACGAACATTCTGAAGAAGAAATAAGAAACAGCGTTTGGACCACATATTGTCTTAAAATTTTGACGAATGAAGATCCTCAGCATACGATTTCTATGGAAGCTCCTGATAGTTGGTGCGATTGGCAATTATATTAACCCATTTCCTTGGCATATAGATGTCGAACAAACAATCAAGCAAATACACAGATTTAAGTAGCCCTCTTTATTTAAAAAAAACAGTTGGCAGCTATACACAACATTGCAATGAAATCGAAAATGACATTATATCGTTTCGAGAAATATATACGGTAGAGGCAAAATTGTGGTCATAGCAGCTGATTTAGCTGGACGTTTGTCAATCTAGGGAATACAACAGTTTTGGATATATTAAACATTATGGATATCAAAATTTACCACTTTTCCAAGTTTCACATGGAGAGAAAAGAAGAATCGTAGTTGAAGACGGCGGAATGCCAAGCGACATTCATGTCTAAAAAGAGCAGAATGCCTCGAAGCATGGAAAGAAAATCACAAGGTGAAAGCTATCAGGAAAAAAACGGATGTCCATATATCCTAAGGTCTGCCAATTAAAGATAGTTATTTAATTTGGTTCGTTATGCACATGGAATCTTAAGTTGAAACATAAAATTTCTCGTACGGTTACTATTTCCATTTTTTCGATCAAAAACGTTTAAAAAAACACAAAAATGATCGTTCTTTCTTTCTTAATGCCGCATTTTTGTTCATAGAAATCTTTTTCGGTATTCTATAACTTATACAGTTACCTATTGCATATGGATTATACAAATTCACCATTTTTTGTTCTAGCTCAATTTGTTAAAGAGATTTTTACACTGGCATAAAGGGATTGGATTTCTATTCGTTTCGGGAGACCTGCGAATACCTATAGAAATGTTGATGGTAATATAAAAATGTTAGTATGCATTTTGTGCCAAGCTGTCAATAAATCAATATAACAATCGTCAGGTGATTTTACTTTTTTTGTTTATTTATAAAAAATGCGTAAAAATCCTAATTTGTCCATCCTCTAGATAAAGTACGCTCACAAAAAATTTCACAACTTTTAAGCAAATAGTCAAAAAGAAAAATTTCAAACATAAATTAAATGTTATAAATGAAGAAGAATATGTCCCGGAAAGGTAAATTTGAAATTTGCGATCGGATGCTTAATTTTGCCGACTCCAGTTGAAGTGAAAAATTATTACTCTGAAAAAATACGGAAAAAATCGTGCGTTTAATGACATGTTCATGAAACGTCTCATTTTTTTTAGTAAAAACCTCTCCACCCTGCCTACTCAAAAGAATGTACCTGGCTGTTCAAAATATCATAGAATCGAAAAAACGTGGACTTGATACGTACGCTTATGCGTATCTTATATCCGCTGATCTTTTCTCGGAGATAAAAGTGTGGTGAAAACGCGATACTCTCTTTTTTATCGCAAACCCATCGCAAAATGTGCACATGCATAGTAAGCCAAGGTTGATATTATTCCGGAGAGATTTGCACTTATCAGTTTAAGTTTGAATTTAAACTCAGATATACACAGCCGTGTTATCCGTCAGTTTCCTGTTGTCAGAACATTTGCAACGGCTCTCCGTGGCCCTCTATAGTGATTTTTTTAAACTGGGAAATGGCTAAAGTGGAGAGGACATTTCTTGATCTTTTCGAACAAATTTTTATGACGCGGACAATTTTAAGATGGTTTATATGGTAAGGGTTAATTTGGATCTAATTTTTCCTTTCCTAATGGTTTTTCTTATCCGTATCTCTGTTCCTTTAGATCATTAATCCCTACACAATCTTTAAAAAGCATCTAACATCAGTAGTATCGAATGAATTGCTAAAATAGGGAAATAACATTGTCATTAGAATTTCCCCGAAAAATTCTTTATGTATTAATTTACGTAAGTCTCTAAATTGAAACTGTTTTCAAACAATTTACCATAGAGATCACTACATTTCATAGCATATACAGAGTGTCCCTTTTATTTTTGCCACCCAAGATAACTCAGTGATTATCGACTTCACAAAAAAATGTTTCAAACAAAAGTTGTACATTGTGAAGGGGGCCATCAAATTCCACCATTTTGTTGTGCTTCGGTGGAGGCGTTTACGTACAGTGAAGGTCACCTTCACTTTTCTAAGTCGAATGGTGCAATTTTTTAACCATCTTGCAGAGTACCTCAAGCCGCATAAAACATTCGGGGCTGAAACTCGTTCAAGGTCATTCAAGGTCAGTATCAATGATACAGATATAAATATCTCGGACTACCAAATATTTGATAGTCTTATAAACATTTGGTAGTGAAACATTTGGTACCGATCCGAGATGGAATTACCTGAAAATATTTTATTTCAATTCTCCACACCCTTCATTTCGAAATCAGATATTGTTTAGAGGGAGTCCTACAACTAACATGAGGGTTTACAGTAACGGCATCCAAGATAGCAGTTTCTGCATTTTCCGGGGTTCGCGTTTTAGAACGATTTTTCTCAGCAGTACTACGCGTCGAGCGAAATGACGTGACTCCCGCGTTAAACGTTCGTCGGCTAGGGAACTCTCGATTTGGAAATTATTCAGCATACAGCAAATGCGCTCTTGTGGAATTTTTTCTTGCTTCACAGTAACATAGCATCATGCATCATCACTTTTTTGAATTGCCGGTACATTTTTAAATTATTAACAGCTTTTATCGAAATTCCAAATCAAACCGAACTATAACCTCGATTCGGTTACATGCGATACAGCGTAACGAGGTGTAAATAAACATAATGTGTTGTCAATGACTCTGATCTCCGATATCTCTCATTTTCAGCTAATATTTGCTCGGACCACTATCAAATGTTTATAAGACTACCTAATGCTTGGTAGTTCGAGATATTTAAATTTGTATCATCGATACTGACCTTAAATGACCTTGAACGACTTTCACCCCCAACGTTTTTATGCGGCTTGAAGTGCTCGACAAGATGGTTGAAAAAAATGTAACATTCCATTTAAAAAATTGACGGTGACCTTCAGTGTGCGTAAACGTTTCCACCGAAATAAAAGGAAATGGTCGCATTTGGTGGCCTCCTCGACACTGTACAACTTTTGTTTGAAACAATTTATTTTGACGTCGATAATTACTGAGTTATATCGTGTGGCAGAGATAAAAGGAACACCCTGTATACGGATTGATCCGAGTCATAATAATTTACTGGCGGTGAATTCTTATTTTGAAGGTATAGTTCGTACGCCATTAAAATTGGAATATCGATGTACGTGACGTAACGCTTAATTGAATATGAACCATTGTTGCTCCTTTGATCTTTTATGTGGAGAATTTCGGCTGAAATGTAAATTCCCCAGTTGAGAATTTAAATTAAAATCAATCGGCATGCCATAGCTTACATTTGCTAGGAAGGTATTTAATTTTATATAGTCAGTTCCGGTCTCAAAGATTCCGCTCACATTCTTCACTTTCTTGAAATTGCTAACATCTTAGTCATAAACAATTGTCACTTCAATTACTGATAACGGGATATCGAAGCGACTCATCAAGATATTTGTTTTTAGAAAAGAATCGCCGTTGAAACTGACCAAAAGAATGAATTTGTATATACTAGAGAACATAAAAAAAAATTCTCGGCGCCGCAACAATATTTTATCATTTTTTTTCTTAGCAGACTCTCTAATTTGTTTCTAAGGCTGTCATGGAAAAAGTAATCCTTTGCTAGCAAGTCGCTTCCGACGAAAAACATAAAACCATATTCCCTAACAGTCCCAACATTCTGGAGCCTCAAAGTGAACCATTTATATTGAATATAATAACATGTTTATCTTACATAAACAATAGATTTGCGGTGGCAAAATAATAATGTTTGCAATTTTAATGATGCGTCTTTGTTAGAAAGTAGATGTACAACGACCGTGCGATAGAACAGAAATGGGTCACGCTCGTATAATTAGAAATCGCAAGGAATCTTCGCTTTGAACACTCATTGTCAGATGTTAACTAACTCTCGCTCAGCCGTCTTTGTTCTGCATTTTATTTTTTGAGTTCTCTTAGTAACAGATCTCTCCCCGACTATCATGGTTTTGATCATTGCCCAGTCAATTATACTAACACGCGCTTCTCTATTATTTACGACCGCGCTAACTGTCCTCACGGTTGGCCATCACTCAAGCAGTAACATTTTCTGGAATAACGGCATTCCTTTGTCACTCGTTCGCTTCAGAAGTGCCGCGAAATTCCGTATCCCTCACTATTTCAAATATGACTGCGCCATTAGAAATATTGTGATTAGAGCGTCGAAGTTGGGACCCCCGGGTTGTCTATCCTAATTTTATAATCTGACTACTACCTGACTTTATACAGACAGAAAGTAAATATAAAATTCTTCGGTTACGTCGCAACCTTGTTTTTTTTATTGTTCCAATACATAAAATCGAATTATCTTTAATATATTCTCCGAGCTTAATGATACGATACGCCTTATTCGAAATAATTAGAAAATAAACTTATTTTTGTAGATTTGTCACCCGCTTTGTTCTGTGACATCTAAACTAATTCCATTAAGAAAAATGTACATTGGACATGAGAACGTATTTTCTTTGTACAGAGATAAATACCAATAAAATATCAAGCGTGAAACGGTGGAATCTCTTTAACCCTGTCACTGCGACGGGCGTATACAGCGTGAATCGCATAAAGTTTCGCACAGCGAATTCAGAGGTAGATGAGCCCATTACAAACAAAAGTTGCAAATAAACATTAGGGATATTGTTAATAATTTACGAGATATAAATATTTAAAGTTGGTCCAATCAGAGCGCGCCGAGAAGCGTTGAAGCCGCCCACCCCCATCTAACCGTATATATAGCATAGATTAGGGCGTTACATTTGGGTTTGCAAAATTCAGAGCAGTCAATTAGATTGCTTGTATTTTTCCGCAGACATTTTTTTTCCTCGGGCGTTGGCTGCTGTGAATTTTGCCCAACGTGCCGACAAGCGTTGAAGTCACCCACCCCCCGCCTAAGTTCATAGCAGCCAATGCCCGAGAAAAAAAAATGACTGCGGAAAAATACAAGCAATCTAATTGATTGCTCTGAATTTTGCAAATCCAAATGTAACGCCCTAATCTATGCTATATCTACGGCTAGATGGGGGTGGGCGGCTTCAACGCTTCTCGGCACGCTCTGATTGGACCAACTTTAAATATTTATATCTCCTAAATTATTAACAATATCCCTAATGTTTATTTGCAACTTTTGTTCGTAATGGCCTCATCTACCTCAGATTTCGCTATGCGTAACTTTATGCGATTCACGCTGTATATACGCTCGGACGAGTCCATCGGTTAAGTAAATTAAAATAGTTTAAGATGCTACTCAAAACAAATAAAAATGAATATTGTTAATTTATGTGCAGTTATTATCTTTAAAAACCTCAAGAATGCTATCAAATCTCCGGGTACTGTTTTGAGCACTAGTCAGTGACGGCGGGAGCGGACATGCAAATAGCGTGCTGTCTGTCGTAATGGATTCGGCCCATATGCTTGAACCTTATTTACAGGTAACTACGGGTTACTTGTAAACCATCGTATTCTAAAGTCTATTTTACAGTACATTTTTGGATTATCGTATGTCGTTGTTCACCAAAATACCAACCAATTTTTTTAATGGATTTATTCTTCTGAGTGCTACGTCTGAGTAACAAAACGAATCGTCGTATTTTTGACCTTAGCAAGGCCAATGAGTCTTGCGAAACGGGCTAAATGGTGTTTGATTTTAAATTTGCGTAGAAATAAACTACTGATTTTGAGAAAGGAGATTCAGTTACTTAGTTGGTTGTAATTTACACTTGGCGAGTATTTCTTTGTAAAACTGACGTCGAAGATTGTTTTCGGGGATCCGAGACGGGTGCACGAATTTAATTACAACATCTGCTCGTACTTTTCGTAATTCGTATCGGATTTCGTGAATTTCGGATCTATGTTTCTACTCTAGGAATTCTCGTGCGTAATATCCATGGGAATGCTCACGTGAATATTCCTTATATTGCGCTACGATTTTCTTCAGTTGGTTTTTCCGTTTCGTCGTTTCTTTCCCACAAAAATAGACAGATAGACTAAACAAATCCAGCAGAAGTTAGGGGATGCAAAGTCTAATTATGGGATGAAAGGATTTGTGGTTGACTATCGACTGGTGGATTGATGTGCGGTGAAAAGAAAGCCATCCGGTGAGTTCGGAGATCATCCTCACATCTCATGATCTTTCGAAATACGTTTCAAATGGCGTTTAAAACGTTTTACGGCTGCTTCCCAAATTCCTCCGAAATGCGGAGACAAAGGTGGATTGAAATGCCACTCAATTCTCTTGGATAAATCGTTTGCCTCGATCGTTATAGGAGAAAACGCGTTCGGGTACCCCTCTGCGACTGACGAATTAACGAAACGCCGCCAGAAACCCTTCAGATGAAAGATCAGTTGCCACCTCGATGTGCACCGCCTTCCACACAATGCACACGAACACGCACCTATAAGTTTTGAGGAGTATCTTATTCCGATATTTTTTCTCTTTGATCGTAAGTGGACCGAAAAAATGGACGCCTGTGTGACAAAACACCGGTGATCCTTCTATTCGAATTCTGGGCAGGTCGTCCATCTGAGCATGTACGACTTTAGATCGTTGCCAAAGACACTCTACGCAATGACGAATAACCCGTCGAACTTGATCCTTTCCGTTCAAGATCCAAAATCTATTCCGAATATTGTAAAGAGTAGATTGAATTCCCGGGTGTAAATTCGACTGATGGGTTTGTCGGATGATCATATCCGTGACTGGATATTTACTCGGCAACAACAGAGGATGTTTTTGCTCGTAGGGTAAGTCGGCCTTCCTCAAACGACCGCTCACACGGATGAGCCATGGTCATCTATGAGCGGATGCAGATTATCGAGCCGAGTAGGTTTTCGAACGTACTCCGGGGCCTTTCCCGTCGATCTTGATAAATGACAAAGCTCCATGGGAAATCTTTTGCTTTGAATCATTAGAAAAATATGGCGTTCAGCGCCTTGGATTTCTGAATAGACGGGTGTCCGTATTAGCTCGACTATCTTGCGAATTCGAATCGCTTTATGGTGAATTTCCGGAAACAACTAAGACCGTTGACCTGTACATTTTGCATTTTTTCAACGCAGGATATATGCGACAACTCGGATGAAACGTTAGAAACGCGAGAGCCGTGGGTACATATCGCTGTCTGAACGACACGTAAACAGACACATACCTTCCTTCAACCCTTGTACGTTAAGTGGAGGCGATCCGACCGACTGAGGCTATTCTTTTTCGGGAAGAATCAACCAGCTTGGCCCGGCCGTTCACAACGAATTGTGGACAAACTCGGATGGTAATTGACCTCTGGAAAGGGAGTCTGCCGGGTTGTCCCTTGATTTGACGTATCGCCATGTGACCTGATCCGGCAGCGCCTGAATATCTTCGACTCTGTTGGCTTCAAATGTTCTGAAAAGGTGGGGAGCTTTTTTTAACCAGCAAAGAACAATCGTTGAGTCTGACCATAACGTTACGTTGTCTATTGTAAAATCAAATTGTTTTATAGACTCGACATAGAGTTTTTTTTAAAGAAGAGACGCGGCGCAAAATTCCGAACGAGGAATGGTGATTCCATTTAAAGGGGCGACTTTAGATTTACTGCAGACCAGTTTAATAGAAACCCTCCCTTGAGAGTCGATTGATCGGATGAAAAGACATATTCCGTAGCCGTAAATGCACGCGTCGCAGAATCCGTGAATAACTGTCTTTATTCGGTTTGACGTAAAAAGTTGTCGCGGAAATGAAATTGTATTCAATAATGGTAGCTGGTCTGTGAACGATTTCCACTTGGTGTGGATATCTTGAGGGAGAGATTCGTCCCAAGTAATTTTAGCCTTCCAACAATCTTGAATTAAACCCTTGGCCTATAAGATTACTGTCATCAACAATCTGAGAGGATCGAAAATATTAGATACTTCTGATAGGAGTTTTCTTTTGGTTGTGACTCCTGTGATATCGACATTATTTAAAGTATATTGTAACCGTTCCCTTTGCGAATGCCTAATGATACCGAGTGTTTTTGAACGGACTTATCTATAATCATGCAATCTAAGTCGAAGATTTTCTTGTCGATGGTGTTCATGGCTACTGGATGATTTGACGCCCATTGTCTAATATTGAAACCTCCTCGACGCAATAACGCAATCATCTCGTCACGTATGGCGAGAACCTCTTGAAGAGAATCGGCACCGCAAATAAAATCGTCGGCATAAAAATCCCAAACAGTAGTTTGCTTGCCCGCGGGAAGTCGTGAGCTTCGTCTCTAGCTAGTTGCTGGATGGTTCGAATTGCGAGAAAAGGGGCGGTAGCTGTGCCGAACGTGACAGTGTTCAGTTGGAAAGTTCTGAGTTTGCCTTGATAAGGCCACATGGTTTTCTGAAATTTTCGATCCTCCGGGTGAAGGAGGATTTGCCTATACATTTTTTGATATCCGCGGTAATTACGCGTGAGTGCGAAAACGAAGGACTTGTTCAAAGATAGTGTTTTGAATAGTCGGACCAACCATGAGAGTATCGTTCAATGAAATGTCCGTCGTCTTTTTTGCTGACGCATCGAACACAATTCGCACCTTAGTCGTCTCGCTAGATTCCTTTATTACCGCGTAGTGCGGGAGATAATTACCCTCTTCGGTATCGTCACAGAGGGTCATATGCCCAAGGGATATATATTCCTCCACGACCTTGGTATATTCGGCCTTGAAAGAGAGCTTTGACTCAAGCTTTCTTTTCAAAGCATAATACCGTTTACCGCTTGCGCCTTGGACGCTCCGCGATTAAATATGCTATCTCTGAAAGGAAGACGAACGATGTACCTGCCTACCGGATCGCGTTTAGTGTGTGTCGTGTAGTGTAGCTCGCAAGCGACCTTATCACGAGAACGAATCGGCTCATGATCGAAATCGTTTCGACGAAATCAGAATGTCAGTTCCTCCAACGACGATCCACCCTAGCCTAGTTTTCTGTAGGATAATTTCCGATTCCCCATGGCGCAACTTACTCTGACCAATTGCTAAGATAGACAACGTAGTACTGGAAGCCAGTAAGAGATCTACTGATTTGGGTAAATGAAATTGCGGATCGGCTAATTGAAGATTGCTCGGAACGTTGAAGAGTTGACGAGGGAACGTTTCGTTCGGCACCGCGTGTGCAATACTCGGAACTATTAAACAATTACTTGATGTTTAAGGAGTGAGGTCTGGTTGGAAAGGTAAAAAAAAGGCCTTTTTTCCGATTTTTTTGGCCAAACGATAAAATAATTGATAACAAAGTTCTTCCGAATAAAAGATATATATTTAGTGTAAACTTTATAATTTTTTGAAAGAAATATATTTAAAAACAAGCCGTTATATATCAACGGCCGAATACGCTGCAAAAAAAAAAACAGATTTTGCGGTGATCACTCCCGCGCTGCAACGTATTGTTCGAAACCAACAAAACAGGGGGGATCTTTAGTTAATGATATAATGCTCCGGTTCAATAAAGGGTTTTGAAAAATTTCCATGTTGCACAAAATGGCGGACGTTGAAAGTCAAAGATATTGTGTTGACCAAAATTTCACTTACATTTTTGACTATAAAAAAAAATAATTGTCCAAAAAAAAATCCTTCGTTCATCCGGAGGACAACTATATATAGAAGAAGTGATATAAATTTCAATCCGATCGGTAAAGCCGTTCTCGAGTTACAGTGATCACCGACTTCGAAAACATGGTTTCGAGAAAAATGAGTTTAAAGTTTTACCTATTTATGTTGTATGGCTCTAACATGGCTTCCTTCAAAGTTATGTATTTCGGCGAATAATGGTCCGATTTAAATGCGATTAGTCGGAAAATACTTGTAAGATATTGTACTTTTAGAAAATGAAAAAAATCGATTTTTTGAAAATTTCAACTGGACTTCCGCCGTTAAAGTCATTATGAGTTAAATGAAAAATCGCTCGAACATATTGTTTTGAAACAGTGCACAGACTGTTAACTACTCCGATGTTGACTGAACATGTCTCCGTAAGCAAGTCTAATTGTTTTGCACATTCCTCAGCGATCAGATTCACTGTAGAACAGGAATTTAACAACGGCCGTGCCATTATAAAGGTTCCTCGTTTAGTTCGAATCTTAACAACCGCGGTGGTCATCAACTGAGAATCTGACGGGACTTCTTCCGACGCGTACGATGGACATATTAGTCAATTTTGAGCGGCGGTGGATGTCGAAACTGTGTCGTCCTTGGACTTGGATCTCTCCACTCTTGACCTAAGTGATCCTGAAACTTTATCGTTGTGAAGTAGGTTGTGATGCTGTCGGTCACATTTTTGGCAACGCTTGTCGTTTTGACAAGGGAATGAATGGGTCCAAAGACAGTTTCGGCATACATTATTGGATTGTATGAAAACCCAGCGCTCTTGTATGCCAAGTCTATGAAAGGACGGACATTTGAATAACCGATGATCTCCTTGGGGCAGTGAGCGACGGTGGCGGAAGCCGAAGACGCATAGGCGTGCGTTACGAGGGATCTCGCGTTAGACTTGGCAAGTTTGGGTTGTGGCATGAAAACGGGCCCGCCTGCTCGTTTCCTATTATTGTAGCAGTCAGCCGTACCTGCCGTTGAAGTCGCATTCGCTTGTATCTTGAAAATAGAAGTTTGAATGAACTTAAAGAGGTCTTCTAGTCTCGGAAGTTAGTCTAACTCTAATTTATCTTGCCATCTATTTCTAGTCGCTAGGGGGAGGCATCGTTCTGTAATCCGCACTACAAGATCATCGCTGGGCTTGGCCCCGAGTCTGTCAAGTATATGGAGATGTTGACGAGCTCGGTCGAGTAACCCGGAGAGATCATCGGCCGTTGCACTCGAAAGTTTGGGAAGATCAAGAATCGCGTTTAGATGTTCGACTGCTACGATGCGCTTATGATCATAGAATTCGAGGAGCGTTCGCCACGCTTGGGCGTAATCCTCGTCGCTAGAATCAAATCGCGCTACCTTGGCCAATGCCTTGCCCGTAAGCGAATCTAAAAGCTAACTGCACTTGACCGCGTCACTGACATCCATGCGTGAATGCACGAAAGCTACGAATTTGTTTTTAAATGCCGACCACTCCTCGCCCTTCCTGCTAAAGACGGGTAAGCTTTGTCTCTGGCAATTTCGGTAAATTTTGTCGTTCCGTCACCGTGATGCTACCTGCTTTAAGGCGTCTTCTCACTTTGGAAATTTAAAAAAATCGATTTTTTTTTTTTTTTAAATTTTGAAAGTACATATCTTCAAAAATGTCATCTCGAAATTTCATAAAGATCGGACGAGTCTAACTACATTTTTTGGCGACCGTTAGGTGACTACCTGAGAGTACCCGGCGATCCCTTTCACGCCGCTCGGACGGTCCCTGTATATCTGACTCTATACAATTGAATAGCCGTGTTCTTTTGTTAATGTAGTACCCCTTGCTTAGGTATATTCTGTTTTCGGGTCTATACTCATGTAATAAGACCTTAACACGTGCATTTTTCAAAAGAAAATCACTCGGCAACGATGCTAAACTGTTATTTCATCAGTCTAATTTGAAACTTCGTACCGGCAACATCTCTGCGCTCAGGATTGTTATAATGGATAAAAAGACTTCGCAACAAAGTGCCACGTGGCGACGTCCAAGTTCGAAATCTAAAAAAAGAAAATTTCGTGGAGTGCTTCCACACCAGTCTGAAGCAGATACGAGTCATGCTAGTGCGAGTGCAGCAAAATTAAAAAAATCGGACGATACAAGTTTCGATGTACACATCGATCCAACGGCTGGATATAGTATTATTCAGTTTTTTCTTGTTTTTTCTACATTACAACAATATGTGAAGTGTAAAGTTTGTAACAAAGATGTTTCTTTTACAAAGTACGGTCAGCGAGGACTCGGTTTCAAAATTTGTGTGACTTGTGATTGCGGAGAAAAATATATTAACTCATGCCCATTAATCTCAACTGGGTACGAAATCAATCGTCGTTTAGTGTACGTTATGCGTTTGATTGGTGTTGGATTGAGTGGTATCAATACGTTTTGTGGGCTCATGGAACTGGGACATGGAATCAATTCCACCGTTTATTATCAAATACTCAATTCGATCGCCATCGCAGTGCAAAGTGTGTTCGATATAGTGACGAGCAAGTCTGTCAAAGAAGAAAAACTGTTGAACGCTCAACACGGAGAACCCGAAGACGTTTTAACCGTTTCAGGTGACGGTTCCTGGCAGAAAAGAGGATTTTCTTCTCTTATTGGAATCGTGTCATTAATATATAAACACAGTAAAAAAATTGCAGACGTCGTTGTGAAGTCGAGTCACTGCAAAAGCTGTGAATCGAAAAAAGGTATGAAAGACACGATCGAATATGCACAGTGGTATGAAAAGCACAAACTAGTTTGTAGTGCTAATCATTCAGGTAGTTCTGGAAAAATGGAGGTTGACGGTATATGTGAGATGTTTTTGCGATCACTCGAAAAATTTGCTGTGCGCTACGGTTTTTACATCGGTGATGGCGACACTAAAACTTTTAAAATATTGTTCGATACAGCACCGTATGGTGAAGACTTTGTGGTTAAGAAGTTGGAGTGCGTATTACACGTTGCGAAAAGAATTTTCAAGCGTGCTAAGGACGCTAAGAAAATTCTTACACAAAAGAGAAAAGCTGCAAAGAAAGACGCTGGAAAACCTTCACCAAAGAAAAAAGCAGCCAAGAAAGTTGTAGTAAAAAAAAAAAAAGTTGTTATAAAAAAAGTTCCTGTCGTAAAAACCCAAGATTTAACAATAAAATTGATGACAGAATTATCAACAAATTACTCATTGGCAATTCGAAGAAACCTGAATTCTGTCGAAGATATGCGCAGGGAGATCTGGGCAGGATACTATCATAAAATTTCAACCGACAGCAACCCACAGCATACGTATTGTTCAGACTCATGGTGCAAGTACAAGAAAGCAGTGAAAAACAATCAGATAGAAACTTTTAAACATCCTCCTGCTCTAGCTGATGATGTTCAAGAGGTTTTGAAACCGATCTATGAAGAACTGACGAAGGACGAGTTACTGGAACGATGCCTCGGAGGAAATACCCAAAATAACAACGAGTGTTTCAACAGCTGTGTCTGGGCAATGGCGCCGAAACACGTTTTTACGGGAAGAAAAACCGTGGAAATTGCTTGCCAAACAGCGGCATGCATTTATAACGAAGGGCTACAACCTGTTTTAAAAATTTTGGAGGTGATGGGTGTCAAACTAGGCCCTATCGCCGTTCAATACGCCGAGAAACGCGACAGTGATCGCGTACGCGTAGGGAACCGCCGCAGCTCTAACGCTTCAAAAGAGACTAGGTCGAGACGAAGGGAAGCTATTTTGGACGAACACACCTTCTACGAAGAATCGGAAGGTCCATTGTATGGAGCAGGCATCGCTGATTAACCCGAGGTAAGGTTTTTTCATGATTTTTCTGCAACCAAAACTTTAAACGCAGTTATCTCAAAACAAGGTTTTTCGGTGCTTTGTTGATGAAATTTCGGAAACTATCCGGCCGATTGTCATGAAATTTGAATGACATATGCTTCATAGTTATGGCTATAGCGCATATCATCAGATTTTTGAAATTTTGATTTTAAGAATTTTTTTTTTACAAAAAACTGCAAAAAAATCGTGGTTTTTTTTTTACTTTTTCGAAAAACGTGCGCCATTTTGTTATTTTCGCGAATATCAAAAATCTGATGATATGCGCTATAGCCACTGACATACTGAATCTAAAACAGTTTTATTTTTTTGTTTCAGACGACCCGTCTCGGAGATACCATCAACAAGCCACGACCATAACATTTTTACACGGGTTTTTCGATGCTACTGATGTATTATAATAATTGTTTAAAAAAATTAAAAAAAAATTTTTTCATGTACTTGAAAGATGTGTTTATTACATAGGATCCGTTTTATCCCATAATTTTAAGCAAAAATCCTCGAAAAAAAATCGCAAAAACAGCCTATTTTTGAGGCGCTTAAAGTGAGAAGATGCCTTAAGGCACTCACACGAGTGTGCGTGTAAGAAAGCCATTTTTCCAAGATTATGTTAGGCGAAAATATCCGCCACTGTTCTTGATTTCTTATAACGATTCGTAGTTGTCTGTTTTGTTGCTCTTCTTTTCACAGTTTTCTTTTTCTTCTTGTGTCTCTTTTTCACAGAGCCCGAACGTTTTCGCGACTTCACGGTCTTCTTCCGTTTTTTCACACCGGTACGTGGTGATACGTTCCCGGCAAGAGAATGGATCAGTTTATTAATTTTACCGGTTTTATACCCCGAACCCTTCACGAGCGTACTAATTTTTTCTTCAGCCTTACGCTTCAGATTCTCCCCTGATTCGTGCAGACGTGTTTTGAATGCTTCTCGAGGGTGAATACGAGAATCCATGATACCCGTAGCCATGTTCATACCTGAGCGAAGCGCCTCTTTACCAACCGCCCGAGCACCTTGTTTCAAGAGAGGTATTATTCGTCGGAAGAGACCTCCGAGGAAACTCCCAATACCGTGACCCCTTTGATTCGGTGACCCTATATACACATGACTGATACCACCATAACCGGTTCGCCCCCCCCCCCCACCCCCCACCCGTTTGCATATCAAAGTATTCGTCATAATAAGCCGTTTTAGACTGGTTCAGGCTAATCAGTACGTGTGAACTGTAACGTCACTGTCAACGTCCCGTACTCGAATGGTATCGGTTTGCCAAACTCATCCCTTATATCAAACATTATTGTTTGGAAACTAGTACGTAATAGAGGAATGTAACGTGGTGGTGAGAAACTTCTTATCTTCACCGACCCGTAATTACGATTATCAGCGGCAACAATTGGTACGACTCGCAGCAGCGGTGTATGCACATCTCCTGTGATATAGGGCTTGCAGATATTCGTATAAACGTACATCATATTTGGGGTCCCATGGGCCAGGTTGGGAGGTCTCTGAGCAGTGTACTCGCTCTGAACCACCACATCCTTAGACTCGGTGAATCCTAAAATCTTGTTCAACACATCGGAGAAGTAGAATGAGAGTTCTACATTCTTACACGATTCACAGATACGCGTGATCGCCACATATCCGTTGCGACCGTGCTTAAATTTCAGATGACCCGCAACACACGGTGCCTCGTTAATAACCTCGAGTAATGTGTCTATGCTGAGGTACACACCAGGCGGTACGCAGACGCGTTCTTCCTTAAAGTCGGTGCTTGCCATGCTACCGGGTGCTACTGTGTTCGTTTTGACATTCATAAAGTTCCGTTCACCATCGGGCGGTACATGCAAAATTGTCGTCGGTATGTGTATTTCAGCTAGAGAAACAGCCCAGCTGCCGTGAAGAGAGATACATTGGGGTAAATGCGTGGTATACCTTGTTGTCACATTATCGGGATAATAATTCATACTACTATTACTAGGTAAACTCATGTAAAACTCCTCCTTCATTTTGCTGACGACTGTTTAGACTCCTTCGTTTGTACTCTCGATAACTCAAGCTCATAAAATATACCATCGATATCCTCGTCGTGGAGATCACGCAGTATGTATATCACAGGACAAATACTGTGCGACACACGGACAATCTTAAATAACTCACTGCTCCAGCCACGCTCGTAACCTTTTACGAAGGCAGCCTTCGCGCTACTGATGCGCACGATGTTACCCACGCTGTATTTGGACGAACAATTCTCGGTTCTTTTGTACCGCTGTAACAGATTATTACGGGCCCTAGCTGCTGTAGCGTGTGTCACCGTGACAGGAGCCATTTTTATACCGCTATGCGTGGAGTGATTGTATGCCGAAACGATGTTCTGCAGAACGTCTAGGTAACGTTTTTTTTCTAGAATACGTAAAATACCTCCACATTCTTTCTTTCAGTGTTCTATTGAATCTCTCGACAATAGCCGCTTTTATATTAGGGTTTCGCGCAACACGGAATTGTATGTTCTTTTTCTTTAAGAGAGCCTGGAATACAGCGCCGGTAAATTCTTTACCCCTGTCCGTCTGTAGGTAAAGGGGTGATCGACCGTTACTATTTTTCTTAGATAAAATGAGATCAAACGCATTGGCTACAGATGCAGCAGACTTGTCACGTAAAGGCTGAACCCATACAAATTTACGAAGAATGTCTATAACGACCAAGAGATTAACATAACCATCATTATCATCTTTAATCGAGCGAAGATCCACGAGATCAGCCTCCCAGAAGTCAGAATAATGCCGTCGCGCCGATCTGTGTTTTGTATAAGTATCCTGTGCTTCAAGCCACTGTACTGCCTTCACACGGGCAATTTTTTTCTGACGTGCCAAACGTAACAATTTGGTAGCACCTGAAAACGATGCTTCATGGGCTGGATTAAAGTACGCGTTTTCTAAGATTTTCATGATTATAATTTCAGGTTAGCCCAAATTACACGTCTTTTCTTAACATGATAGCCGCCACCTCTCTGCTTATCTCCCTGTGGCCGCCGTGCTGGTGATCTGTTATCAACACCGCTGAAAAACGCTGACTGGTCCGTATCGGGTGATCCCTCGCTGCTTGTACTACCATCATCAGCCTGCGATTGACGCTGTGGCGTGTCAACTCTAGACTCCGCCTACAACTCCTCATTACCAAAAAATCCCGAGGTGTCTTGACCGCTCGTAGAACTCTGGCAAAGGCACTGCGTCCAGCAGGGTTAGGTATTTTCCTAGCCCTCATAGCATCGTTCACGAGATCAACAGTATTTGAATCTTTTATTGGTTTACCGCTGACCGACACGACACCGTCAGAATCCCAAGAAAAATTAGATCGTGGAGCGCTCGCAGGCGGCGAAGAAGAAGTCTCGCTTTAACATGAAATTTAGCTGGTGTACTCTCAAGTATAGCGGTATCGCTCATACCGTAACCGGTTTCACCTTCTTCTTTTTTTCGTTCATAATCAGCCTCTACATAGTGTTTATTCTGCATAAGTTCGCGATACTGCAGAGTTCTCTCATCATCAACGAAGTGGAGATAACGTTGTAATACAGTCAAGTAAGCCGTCCATTTTTCCCTCTCGTCCTTGTATGCGTTGGAGTGCGAAATGTCATTCATTTCCGTGTCTAATCGAGCTAGCGTAGCGTCAATACCTCGCACTGGTTGTGTTTGAGGCGCACCCATATTAAAAAACGGCGGCGTATGACTTTGTGTGCTCAGCCGCGTTAGATGCTCCTCAGGCACGAGTACCATTTTTCTTGCGTGTTCCATCATTCACGGCCGCCAATCAAATTCGATAGAACAGTACCTTGTATTGGTGCTAATACTAGTGGTAGAAACCCACCGTTTTGAACAAAAAACCGTTTTTTACTCTTCCAGCAGCCTTTTTTTAGGCTAAACGACGGAGAACCGGTGCGTAACGACGTAATTTTTTTCTCTGGTCGATCTTCAGCGGTACATTCCCACAGAGAACATTCAATGCACACTCACAAAAACAGCCTCGCGCTGCTCCTTATTCAGGTGTTGAAGAGCACGCAGTATCGCAACGTGCTTTTTGCAGAGCGGTGAACCACCCCGCACCATTACGTCTGATAAACTGCCGGCTGTCCTGATGTATCACTCCTTTTTAAACCCCTTTGCGCTACATGTCTTTGGCGTTGTGCTACCCCTAAGAATGTACATCACACGTTGACAAACGGCGTGACTAGCACTTCTTTGTTTTTTGTGCGTGTCAGATGCACGATGCTTTGTATTGGATTGCTGAAGGGCGCTCAATATAGATATACATTTTTCGTGACGCGGCGATGCTTTAGTCGCCATTACACGTGTTGAACTGGTAATTCACATGTGCCGGTATTGCTTTTTAATTTTTTCCGTGGTATGTACACAAAATAATGGGTATCGTCGGGGAAAATACAAGTACGGTATCTACAGTTATCAGGTGTTCATTGTTTCAAATCGAGTAACAAATAACCATGCGGTTTGGACGTTGCATCGTGATAGGCCTCTTATAGAAATCGTGGGTTTTCTGGATACACCTGACGTGCGAGATGCTGAGTTTGGGCTCGATCACGAGGATTTTTGAAAATTACAATATAATTGGCGTTCAATGAAATATTGCGCTGACCGTGTCCTTGATGGAACAAGTTTTGAGTAATAAAAATAACACTCAGGTTTTTATGATGACTACCTTTGGTGAAAAGATCAACAACGCTATTGTTCGACGCCTCGCGCATCAAATCGTGGCCGCTTTGCACGCGGATCGTTCACATAATCGGCACTCTGAGGCAGGCCTTCATGAAATTCTATCGATTTACCATACTCTGTGTATGCTGGCTGCCATTCGGAATAATAGAAAATAATTCTCTCGAACGGCTCGCTGTGCATTTGCGAAATGAATTTCAAAAACTTTTTTACAAAATAAGTTTTACCACAGCCCGTGGGGCCACAGATCATCGAAGTCCAGGGATGCTTCCACCGCGTATCCATCTCTACGAATGAATGTATTTTCTATACAACAGTGTATATATACATTCAGATATTCGGTATATATATATATATATAAAGTATTCAGATATTCGGTATATGTATAAAGTTTTATTGTACAGTAACAATATAAAGGTTTACAGTGTTTAATAGTATTTACAACATTTACAAAAACATTTATAATATAATTTTCATAAACTAAGCCTTGTAACCGTAAGGGAGCGAGCCATACTCGCCATGGCGTCTTCGTTTGACGCTCGACGGCATACATGTTTTTGTTTCGGGGCGCGTAACGACCTGATGGAATGCCGTCCGTCTAATAGCATCGTAGCGTAATACAATTGGTGCCTCTCTCTCACCAGTTATAAAGGAACGCACAGATCTATAATTGATTAATGAGCTATTGGTAAAATTGAGTGTTATGCCCTTTACTTTACACACCTCGCTTTCGGAACCATCGGAGCATTGCACAATAAATGAATAAAATTTTGGACCTCCCGAAACATAGCTTTTTACATAACTACCCTCACCGTAAGAACATAGCTCATCGGTAAGATCCTCTAAAAGCTGACTGGTCGGGGGCTCATATTCACAGGCATTATTTTTCAATACATATATCACAGAGTCTGTATCGCAGTACAGAGCCCGACGACCCAATCACTCGAGATAACTATATAATTTCAAACGCGCTTGTGCTGTTGTATATGCTGCTATTACAACATTCGCTATATCGGATGGTATTACAGAGGTATCGGTTTTTGTGTAATTAATGTACAGTGTCTCATTATTAACAGGTAGAATACCAGTGATTTCATACTCAGGGCTGGTCAATAATTCCATGAGTTTTTCACGCGTCGAAACTATTGTTGTTCGCGGTAGATTCTCACGCTGACCGAATTTACCCCAAAAAGAATTGAGACATAGTTTAGCTACAGATCGTAATCCAGGGTTCTTTGTAATATTATCACGGTCTAGTTTAATACCCTCTGAGTTCTCAAACGCTGCTATGTACTGTTCCTGCGCTCTTTCATCTTCCAAGCAGTATTCAGGCCAACCACTGGCTTCCTGTCTGATTTTCAGAAACGTATTTATATATGACGCAAATAAGCCAACCTCTTTAGTATCACGATTAAACTGCGTAATCTCATATTGCCAAATTTCGTTTACTTTGATAATGATATAGCCGCATGAGATAGCTTTGCGTAGCTCATCGACCACGCATGTACCATCGAACACACGCTCAGAAGATTCTTCGTGCGTACATGTTTCTTGGTTCATATTCTCGCAACAGCTACGACATAGAGGAAACAATAAGCGATAATGCATACTGTAAGATTCATGACCAAATTTATTGACAGATAGATTATATGTTTATTAGAATAACAATGATCAACTTTTATAACTAATGCTACTTGGATTGATTCCAATTTCGGTTAAATCTCGCTTTTTATGAGGGGGTCTTCGGCGTATGATTTAGAGCGCATAACAAAGACGATCAAGAAGAGCGTGGGCTTAGGGATTATTTTGACCCAATTAAAAGATAGAACGTGGCTTACTGATCATGACTGGCCGGATTATATCAATTAAATCTATACATACAAGTTGTTCGCCCTAGTTCGACAGTGAACTTTTATAACAGCGACTCTATGATCCGCTGTAGTCGATCACACCGCATCGTCGTGGCTTCCGTGGCAGGATGATCTGTATCCTCGTAGCTCTCCTGATCTTGTCGAAGCCAAGTTGACCGATGATCCGGATTTTGGTTGCCGATCTCCGGATCCGTTGTATGCGGTAATCTCGGCGGCCAAGTGGTTGTGATTCCAGTAGTCCGATGACGGTTATTAAAGTCGAAACAGATCCAACCGTTATATGTATGCGACAGTTCGGAGAATTTTACTTGATCTCGTGACGGAGTATTGTCGTATTCGCACGAAGACTATCTATACCCGTAGATCGTCTCGATCGTTCTGGTTGATCGATCCTTTTACAACGGTGACCGGCTGAAGCGCTCTAAACCGAATCTCGATTGGGGAGGGGGAAGATGAGGTGGAATTCATCCGAAAGATGAAATTCGTTACAATTACCCACCGTTTAAACAGGCGAATATTGATAGGGAGACATTTTAAATATAGAACGAAACAGCATACTAACATCACTTGCATAACTTACATGACTAGTCAATCATTCGTATCGTGAGACAGAGAGAGACTCGCGATAGTAACGCAGACAAAAAAAAAAGTAGATACATTATAAATAGAAACCGAAAGCAATATAGACGTAAGGTAAGAGTGCGAGGCAGTACGTCTAAACGGGCTTATGATAGGGTCTAAGACTACGACGGTTAAATGTCCCTTTAATATTTTGCGGTTGATTCGCGTCGACCAATTGATAGGCATTTTCGCCGAAAGATTTAGTGATTAAATATGGTCCGTGGTAAAGGTGAAAAAACTTGGTGGTGAGAAGGTCAACTGTATTAGAGGGACTGGGTTGTCGCAGGAGAACTAAATCCCCGATATTCAATTTGACTTTTGAGATAGCACGTTGATATTTCTTACGTTGATTAAAGGTAAGCATAAGTCGTTCATGGGCAATCGCGATTTTTCTTTCAATCGGGCTCTTAATGGATGGTGGAAAATTAAAGATCGTTTCAATTTCATGTTGTGGGGAATTACCCTTTTGGAGTTCATAGGGGGTAAACCCGGTACTAGAATGGGTGGTAAGATTAAGGGAGGATTGTCTTTTTTTTTCGCAAAATTTACCGCTTTTTGGGAATTTTTTTGTGAAGAAAGCATACAACGGAAAACTTGTGAAACTTGGCATATAGTTTTATTGAACTGTTTACTACATACAAAAAATTTTTAAACAATTTCATCAAAAAATCCGCCTCCCACCCCCCTCGACGCGCGATGGTCCTTTTTTGATGGTGTGCACGATTACAGCCTTCACATTCATCCTGCAACAAAAACCCAAAAGCATTTTACTTTAGACACATATAGCTATCGTTCGATGAAGGGAAAAAAATTTAAAAAAAAATTGACGATTTGGTGACGTTTTGAACTTGAAGTATCGATTTTTCTAAAAAAATTGATCGATTTTTTGTTATAAATATAAAACTATTAACCGCATTGCTTTTTTGCTTCATCAAACGATAAAAGGACGACAGCTGAGCATTGTGTCCAAATTTGAAGGCAATCGGTTGAATAGTTTTTGAGAAATCGTGCACACCAGTTGTGAAAAAGCTGTTTCGAGAAAAACGCGTTTAAAGTTGTGAGTACAGTTTATAGGACATATCGAGTAGTTACAGTATTTTTAATCTAATCTGCTATGCCAGGGCCATACAGGATGCCTTCCTCGGTTTCGAACAACTCATTCAGTGAAGCAGTTTCGCTTCTGCGTCTTGTTCGAGCCTCTTTCGTTGCTTCGAGGCTGCGTCTCGTTGACCTCTCTATCCGCTGCTTATCTTGCGCATCGACGAATATTGATGCTTGCTGGCCAACGACGATTCCAATCGTCGTCATTGTTTTAAGGACTGCTGTAAAGCCTTCGTTAAAAATCCCTGCGGCCAAATAAGCCGCGATGTCGATCGTTTTCGCGCCACAGTGAAGGTGTTTAGGTGCGAATCGCCAAACGGTTGCGTTGAAGCTTTCGTTGTTGTTTTGAGTATCGCCACCTAAACACCTTTCCAGCAAGTCTCTCGATGACAAATCAATGTAAATCGGCTTAATAGCATTCGCGACGTCTTCATGCAGTGGAGCTTCGTGATCAAATTCGTCCAGAGTTTTTGTCAGAGCGCCGACCCCTGCCGTGTGACAACGAGCGCGCGGCCACCGCGAGTCGACACGCAGGTATAAAATCGCTTATAACTTTGCCATTTTTGAGAATATTAATTTGAAATTTTGCACACATATTCTCAACACTATGAAGAATATGAAACAGCGGTCAGCGAAAAATCGATTTTTTGTCGAAAAAAAAGAAAATCCCCCCTTAACAGTGTTGACTCTTCATCATTGTGCATTATACCGTCCTCTATTGGGTATTCCCATAGCTGATTTTCATGCTGTTCAACAACCCTATTTTCTTCTTCCGCTTCTTCATCACCGTCTTGCGATGATGAAGCGACAACATTACGGTCGTCATAAACGTTAGCGTGAGCGTCGTCTTCTTCGTCACTGCTATCCGTATCGGTTACTTCATATTTCCTGGTACTTGTCGGTCTTTGACATAGCCCTGAAGGACCTGCAATCGGTTCACTTTGCTCTTCCGTGTAGGGTTGCGCTGGTATGTCTAATGGATAAAAACAAAAGTATAAGAATAAAGTTAAGTCTGCGATATTGAAAAATCAGTGATTTTAGATAAATAGATTTTTAATTTCAAAATAAAAATTTAGAATATCAGGAAATCTAAATACTTACGTTTCGCGGTGTTTTTCTCAAAATTTTCTACAGCGCAGACAGCTTCTACAAGAACAGCTTCTTCATCACTCGATGCATCCCAAAGTTGTCGATAACCTATTATATCGTTTCCGTCATATTATACTGTTTTCGTTTTTTACATTTTGTAAAAAGTACTTACTCTTGATTTCATCAGCAATACCACGGACGCTCTGAGCTCCTTGAAGACCTCTTCTGCGTAGTTCCTCATACACACACATTATCACCCTCTGACCCTGCAGTATACCTCTGTTATAGGCCGTCACTATGTTGCGCAGAGGAGCCCACCATATAAGATACTTCAATCGATTGGTGAGTTGATCACCCGATAAATGTTTTAATTCGTAACACCACTGACTGTCGCAACGACGCCGTATCTGTACACTGTGCAATTGTACAAAACGCAAAAAATCGCGAATACATTTACGAAGGGCGCGGTCTGCCATTCACAATAAAATATAATACGCTGTTACGCTACTCGATTGAGACTGTCGCTTCTGTATCAAAAGATGGGTATAAAAGCTAGGCGACTGTATGCTTTTGATTTGTATGCATTTTTGATAAGATCAACAAGACACGTCTTGCTTAAAACGTGCAAGGGTTATTGGTTTCATGAGTGGTTTGCATAGTCCGGTCGCTTTTATACACACACACACACACACACACACACACACATATATGTATATATAAGATTAAAAAGTAAAAATTAAAAATTGAAACTGCATTCAAAAAACCCCTCCAATAATTTTCTCTATTTTTTAGAAGTACATTCAAAAGCGAGAATTTTCAAAAAGAGATGTTTTTTTCTATCGAAGAATTTTTCGATGGGTATTGAAAATATTAAAAATGCAAAAATTAAAAATACTGGCAATTGCACCGTTTTATGTGCAACGGCCCCTACATATATATATATATATATATATATATTCATAATAACTGAAAAGATTATGCAGTTATTCGATTTGGTACATCACGAAAAACGATATTTATTCTCGTATAAAGAGAATAAAAAAAGAAGCAGGTTGTAGCATGGTCTCTGCCTTCCTACCGAGACCTCTATAGCTTTTTCTCTCTCATACATGCAGCGCCTTTAAGAGATAGAGAGCGCGTGAGTATAGGCGAGGTGGTGGTGAACGGTACGGGGGGAAGCACGCTGCGAGCCGTATATACTGCTAACAATATTCCTCTTCGTTACCTCGCGCAGTCTCTCTCTCTCTGTCTTTCTCTCTCTTTCTCTCTCTCTCGCTCTCATTCTTACGTGAGAGCGTGAGAGCGTATGCCTTCATGAGCTCTCTCTCGCTCTCAAAAAACGAAAATTTTCAAAAAGAGCTGTTTTTGACAGACCGATGTGTTTTGAGTGGGTAATTAAAATCTCAACTTTTCGATGGGTTATTAAAAAACTCAATTTTTTCGATAGTTACTGAAAAAATATAAAAATTGCAAAAATTAAAAATCCGGGCAGTTACACCGTATGATGTGCAGAGTTCCGTATATATCATTTCAAATAATAATTGGAAAGATTATACAGTTATTTCATTTGGTGCAGCACGAAAAAACGATATTTATTCATGTATAAAGAAAATATAAAAAGAAGCAGACTCTAGCACGGTCTCTGTCTTCCTAGAGAGTGCTCTATAGTTCTTTCTCTCTCATCCATAGTATAGGCGAAGCGAAGATGAGTGGTACAGGTGAGGCACGCTGCATGTCATATATACTGCGATGCCTTCGCGAGCTCGCCCCTCTGTCTCTTTCGCTCTTACGCGCTGCCTATGGCTCTCACTCTCTCTCTCTCTCTCGCTCACTCTCTCTCTCAGGAGCAGAGGTATACCGTATATGAAGCGCTTCTCTGTGTGCGGCTATTCGTAGAGTGATCTGTACACTCTCTCGTACCTTAATAAAGAGATATCGCGCGCTCTTTTGCACATACGATCATTGATGTATTTGACAATTTACAGGTAGTTAATATAATTAAGAGGAATTGTGCATATATATATATTGTGACGTGATTTTCTGAGTCCTGGTAAATCACGGTCACAAGCTATCGCTCTCGTTATAGTTAGCCTCTCTCTCGACCGAAGGGAGAGGGCAGTAGTTACCGGCAATGAAAATTTGGCATCATATTGATGGGTGTTTGCGATTTCGAAGATTGGGAATCAATCAGTTTACCGCGAGTCGTCGAAGCGTCGCGATCGAGACCATAACAAGTCCTCGCGTACGCTCGACGTCGGACACTCGATGTCTCACTCGCTCTCGCGTTACGCGTCGGAGTTGAATCGGTCTCTCTCTCCGTACGCGCGTTCTAGTGTTGTCTCTCGGTCTCTCGTCTTTCTCTAGAGTGAGAGGCCCGATCTCGTCGCGTACTGTGATCGTTCGCGTGAGAGTTTTCTCGTTCGAGTTACGCGTTACCGAATTGACAGTTCTCGCCGATGAAAATTCGCGAGTGCCTGTGATCGAGGCCGAGCTTCGCGTAGCTCGCGCTCTCTCGGTACTGTGCGAATAGCTCGTTCTCGCTCGCACTCGCTGAGGGCACGACGCGTCCTCGCGTCGAGTACTCGCGTGCATTGTTTACGTTCGTACCCGTCTCCTAAGACGAGTCATGTGTTCTCGTGCTATATGGAATAATATAAGTTTCGTACTGTGGATTCTCGAGCGTTGTGCCAGCGATCGCGCTGCCTTCGTGTTTTCGTGTCTCGGCCTGATCGGATACCCCTGGCACCGCTCTGTCCGAGCGAGGTAAGCTACGTCGGAGGGATCTGCGATGAAGGTGAGCCAAGGTCTTCGGCAGCTCGGTGAGTCGTTTGATATTTACTTGTCTGACGCCAAGTTGCGTTCACGTGATGTTCCCGGAGAATAATATCGCTCAAATGCAGAGTACTTTCGATCTCGTACCGTTCTCGAATAATAATAAAATCCCGATTTAGTTGCGATTCCGATTCTCGTGTTCGGTAACGCGCTTGAGCCGATGGCTCGCGCGAGTTGACGTTTCCGCATCCATTGTCCGCCGACCCCGACCCTCTCTGCCAAACCTAGCAGTCTGAGCGGCCGAGCAATTCCGTCCCCGTCGTGTGCCCGCCAACGCGTCCAGGTCAGTCCGGTTTCGTTGCTTCCGGCGAAACAAAAAGCAACCCCTTCGGTCGTCGGCCAGTTTTGTCGTGTTGTCGCCTGCGGTGAGATCGTTCCCGTCTCCCGTCGTGGTTGTTATTGCTGTTAATGTGCCGTTGCGTGTTGGCCGATGACCAGTTGATGCGATCGCGGCAAGTTCCCCCCGCGATCGCCGGTTCTGCGCCGGTTGTCGAGACCGGCGAAACAAAACTCGACTGGCGCCCAAGTCGGCAATTGCGGACGTGCGAGCGCGGCACCGACGGACGAAGGTGACGATTGCGGAAGGTGTTTGTCCCGACGTTGTAGGGAAAAATTATTCGTCACAATATATATATATATATATATATATATATATATGTCACGCCGATGGAGGGGGGTTGGTGGCGTGGTGACTAGGGACTGGTAACGAGGGGGGTTCCTGAAATTAATTACACAATAAACGCTAATACAAAAAAAAAGAAAGAAAAATAACAATAACTCAAAATTTATTTAACACAGAAAAAATGCTTTTCTCAAAATAATATACTAACAATAATCTTTAATTTGATAACAGGGTCGGCGGACTATCTCCGGGGAGGTGTTTTTATAATATTGGGGTGGTTTGGGAGCCAGTTAATTTATAATTAAAAATTAACAAAATAATAGAAAATAAAAATAAAAATAATACGCAAATACTACAACTATGAATAACGGCTCTAAGGGGAGGGGAGGGGTATCTCAGGGAAGGGGGTTCTCCGACTCTATGTGGCCTCTTAATAATTACCACCGATAATATTTCTTTTGGGACGCCCTGTATCAGGGACTGTGGATATTATGAATTTGGAAACTTGGCCGACTTGTACCTTGCCGCTGTCCGAAGGACAGTGGTGGCAGGGAAAAAATTGTTGTCACCGTCGCTCCGCCAGCGACGGTTGACCTGCGACGGGAGAGGGGAAGCGCGGGAAGGAAAATCCTACTTATTCTACTTTTACGCTGCACGACCGTTCCACGTTAATATCTTACTACTTACTTTAATCGCAAACACAAAAGAAAATGAAAACGAAACGAAAATAATATTCAACGATGCGCAAAAAGAAAACTGGGGGAGGAGTACTCTAAATAGTATTTTGCGGTAAGAAAAGGGGGATACAAAAATAAAAGATGTGCCGATGAAATTTTGGAAGGGAAACTGTGCAAGCACTTACAGTTGTGATGCACGTCTCTCGCTCGTTCCTCCTCTCTCTCTCTCGCCTTATCCTCGTCCGTTGTCCTTTCTCACTCACTGCTCGTTTCTTTCCTCGCTCTTTCCAATATAAATTCTATTTTTCTCTTTTCTTTCAACTCTCTCTAATATAACTTTGATTCTCTCACACAACTCGCACCTCACTTCTTTCACTCTTTTACTCCACTTCTGGAACTTTGTAACTAATCTCTAATTAATCGCCAAATCATTTTCTTTCGCTCTAAGGATTTCACGCTCGTTGACAGCCAAACTCCAAGTGAGTTCAAATTTTCCGTTGGGCAGCAGCGGCACGGGTCAGGTGATACGGGGGGTGGGGAGATCGATATTTTCGGGACGGTACTAGGGAGATCTATTGGGAGATGTGTGTTATTAGGACGATCGATATGGCAGGGTCGTCCTTATCGATATCGGGATTTATGGTAATTCATGATGCTCTGTGCGCGCTGCTGCCATCTCACTCGTCTCTCCGTCGCTATACCGATGGATGGCTAGCGACGGCGGACGGGGCGGCCTGTTTGATTTTTGGTGGGAATTTTCTTCGGTGCGAGTGCGAGTGCGTGTGTGTGGAGTGATCGAGTTCCTCTTCAGGACGTCCTGGGAATTCCGGTGGCGATCTTCTGGGCCAGTCGGGATGTCCTCGGGATGTCCTGGTAACGGTGGATGGTCCTTGGTTATAGCCGTGTCGACGACGACGACGACAGTGTCCGTGGCGACGACGACGACGACGTCGGCGATGATGATGCCGGCGACGACGACGACGACGGCCAACGACGACGACACGGCGACCACGATGGCGATGACGGCGGGAATGGCTGCGGGTGATCCTTGGGGTATTCTTCGTAGCGGCGATAAGTGCTTACACAGTGTACAATAATTGGGAGGGAACGGGAGAATTGGAAAAAAATACAAATAAAAATACTAATTGTTAACTTACTTTGTTCGTATTACGTGGAACGGTCGCCTTGGAGGGCTGTCGGCGGGGAGGGAAATTGTGCAACGTCACAATATATATATATATTGTAACGTTTTCTCTCTCCGATTAACCGGTATTTCGATCTTCGCGATGCGTTTATACCAATACTCTCGTAACCCGCCTGATGCGGTGAGAAAGAACACGGACAACCACGAGACTTAATTTTTCGTTGCTTGCGCGACTAGCTGACTATACAGGGCCGGCTCGTGGTAGCCGGGTTACACAAATTTCGATATTTTAGGGCACGGGGCAAAACATCATAAAACCCCTTATGGACATCGCTAATATTTTTAATTCACTATTCCCTCATCCAAGTTAACACCGACCGTATCATGCACACCGGCTCGGTAAATCCTTCACAAATTTAACACCAAGGAAAATCCAAACTTACCTTTTGTCGAATCGGCGAAACAGCTCGGTCCTCTGTCCGTCGGGTACCAATCAGCGCACAATTTATTCCACACAATTAATTATGTTTAATTAACTGGTACAGTTTGATTACAATACTGCGCTCTCTAACGCGCTTAATTTTCTATACAGTGTTTCGACTGCGTCCTGGCTCGACGACTTTCTCTAAAGATTCTCTTAGCCAAGTAAGGCGCGACTACCCTCGACTATAAGCCTTTCTTGCTAAGTAATACTCTGTAAATTCGATACGTGACTGTCTCCTAAGACTGGTGACTTCTCTCTAATTTTCATAAAGCGTTTGCTCTCAGCGACGCTCGGACTCTCTCGCTGTCTCGCTCTACGGTGACGAACGTAGCCTCTCCCTTTGTCGTAGTTCGACAGGCGATACTCTCCTATCGGTTCGGGTATATTCGGGAGTGCGCAGTTAGCGCTAGCGTTCGTGCTCGATTTCGGTTGTCCGAGTCCTGCTGCCCTCTTTCCTCGAGTTTTTATTTCCTCGCGTGTACATGAAATAATTATAAATCATGGATTAGACAGCGCACCATAGGCTACTGTCCAATCAAGATCGGAACGGATTTTTGCGCGTGAGACAGTCGGTAGGCGGCGCGTTTAATGAATAAGGGAAACGTGAAAATAACGTTACAATATATATATATATATATATATATATATATATATATACGACTATTCAAATAAATTATGTTACTATGTGTGACTGCTATTGTTCTCTATTTCATACATACACTAGTAATTATATATACATGTAAAAATGCTGAATCGTAAGTACGTGATGAGTCCAGGTGTGCATTCCTCACTGCGGTACATATTCTACGAAAACACTCGTTTCAGTTTTGTGTTGATATAAACAAGATACACCATAGGTACGTGACGGATGCAGGTGTGCATTCCTTGCGATGATGAGGCGTATACGTTTGCAAAAATGTCGTGACAAATCTCATCACAGTCCAGCGGTAAAGGGTGTGGAGGCGGTAGTGCAACGAGGTGCTGAAATCTCTCATCACTCAATAGAACTCAATTCTTATTCCACAGCGAGACCGGTAACAATTAAAAAATAAATATGTGCGCGTATTACGAACCCGTGGTGCTACCAACAAAATTCGCGTGCGAAATTGTCGATTTTTATTCGCTCGGCGAAATATATCTACAAACACCATTAATGTCAACGGCATACGCAGAGCTCCGCGCACGCCTTGATTATTATTATAATTTTGAGCTACGCGATGTAGTAATAGACAAGGATAGGGTGAAAAGCGGCATGCGGTGTGTTGTCCGCTTCGGACGTAATGTATATCGCGCCGACATACGCCATACGTCGTCCGATGGCTGCTGCGGTGTATGGCTAATAGACGAGGGGTTCTATGAGTTTGTGGAGGGTGTCAATATTTATATTGCCCCTCTGCAATTTAAAGCACCTCCACCACTATTAGCTATGTGTGGTATAAAAGATTTTTCCGGGAGTGAAGATGTGGTCGATAGACTCGGTATGTTCTGTTCTCTCGCTAACTTAAAACTGACGGCAACAGTTATCAGTCGTGAGGGTGAGGGCGTGATTGAGCTTATAGATGAAGAAGGTGTAAACGTGACCGAGCATTTTGGGCCCGTCGATTTTTTCGACAGGCCACAAGAGTAGTGCGCGTGTACGGGTGCGTGCGTACGTGTGTGGGTGTGTGTGTGTGTGTGTGTGTGTGTGTGTGTGTGTGTGTGTGTGAGTGCGTGCGTGCGTGCGTGCATGCGTGCGCGTGTGTGTGTGTGTCTGTGTGTGTGTGTGTGTGTGTCTGTGTGTGTGTGTGTGTGTGTGTGTGTGTGTGTGTGTGTGTGTGTCTCTGTGTGCGAGGGAGCGACAAGGGATGCGGCGGCGGCGGGGATGCGGAGCAATAAATACACGACACCCTCCAACCCCCTTCCGCCCCCTGCGCACCTCTCCCCCGCATCCACGACCGCTCGAGCTCACGGCGAACTCGGCGACCGCGGAGTGGGGGTCACCATAATGGCCGCTATACTACTCGCGATAATTAAGGTAGTTCTCTTGGATTGTGGACCACGAAACATTGGTGAACGATTATCGCTCGACGGGCTCCATTGTTAACGCTCGAAACGCGAATCGGCAGCCATCTTTTGCTCGACCCTTTTCTAGAAACGCTCGTGTCGGCTCGGTGTTCGGGATAAGGATAATGACGAAGAATAATACATCGAGAATGTTTCTTGCCATCGCGCATCTTAACCGTCATCGAGGTTTCCTTCGCTTACTCAGACTATCGCTTCTCACGGACCATCGATATCTACAGTTTTTCGACAGTCTGGGTATGCTCATTTGTGAGTCGCTCAAAGTGTGTGCTCGTGTGCTTGTACATTTGTTGACGTCTCGAATATCGACAGTAGTTTGCGCTCTCTTGGATCATCGAGATCGCATTACTCGTTCAGCTCTTGTATAAGGAAAGGTTGCCCGGCTCTATACGTGTGAATTGCTCTGCCTTGCGATTAGCCGGCTCTTTGTTCTGTTTGTACAGTGGCGCTACAATAAAGTGACTGTTGTAAACGCAATGCTCAGTGTGGACAATTTATTATTTTCCCTCGCTCTCCTGTATCCGCTAACCAGGTCCTCGCGCAAACAATCTCTTATGACTTTTATAATTATGTGTAATATTTTAAAAAACTTTATTAATTAATTCGTCTATTATTGCTGTTATTTTAAAAATTGTACGCCGTCATACGTACTCTAACTGTTTCCCGTCTTGCTTCTCGTTGCTCGTCCCATTCTGAAGCTCGTAATGTATTTTTCTGACGTGTATATCTTCCAATCGCTTCGGCATTTAATGTCACGATTAAGGAAATTTATCTGGTCAGCGAATTAACAAACATATATTGATTAAAAAATCAGAATATAGTTATGAGTATCTATAAAGTCATGTTCTTAAAATTTGAAGACTCGAGGATATCTCGCTCGCGAGACATAAATAAAAACATATTTTTCCTAAATTAACACGTACCTTTATGGATTTCAGCGGTTTTTCCGTCTACGAACATTAAATTCACAACCATTGACAAATAGTTTTTGACCAAAATTGCAGACTTAATAAAACAATATCTAAGGAACATTTGTAGAGCTTCATAAAATCGATTAAATACTCATGAGATTCATAATAAATTAGTTTGTCTCGAATAATAGTAATTTTTGCGAGGTTAAGCATTCGCGGCGCTGTCAAACATGCTGAATTGACTACGCTTGTCACAAACATTTATCTTTTGACTTACTCGATACCACATAAACTTCCTTAATTTGACATTCGCTGTCAAATGAATTATGCAATCGATATGTGTAATATCGAGTCGATCGAGTCGTTAAAACAAATGAGTGTCTTTTATTTTGCTTGTCATTTTCGTAGCATACTTTGACAGCTATCAAATAATCTCTATATATAGGTATACATAAATGTTAATTTCGTCTTGCACCGTACACGTTTATTTTGGCAAATAAAATTATTCTACTAACTCAGAAACCTTCTCGGGAATGCGGACTACAATTCACCAAATTTTCATCGCAATCGGATGAATGGTATAGGAGCTTACTCGTGACAAACAGACAGCCAGATAAACAAACATTCGTCCATTTTTATATACAGGGTGAATTGCGTAAGGGGTGCCATCCGGGATTTCAAGGTAGATGGGCACAGTACGAACAAAAGTTGCAAATAAACATTAGGGATATTGTTAATAATTTACGAGATATTAATTTTTTAAATCGGACCAATCAGAACGCGCCCAGAAGCGTTAAAGCCACCCACTCCCACCCTAGCCGTAGATATAGCATAGATTAGGGCATTACCTTTGTGTTTGCAAAATTCAGAGCAGTCAATTTTATTGATTGTATTAGTACGCAGTCATTTTTTATTCGCGGTCATTGGTTGCTCTGAATTTTGCCCGGCGTGCCAATAAGCGTTAAAGCTGCCCACCTCCACCCCCACCCTAGCCATAGTATAGCATACATTAGGGCGTTACATTTAGGTTTGCAACATTCAGAGCAGTCAATTAGATTGCTTGTATTTTTCTGCAGTCATTTTTTTTTCTCGAGCATTGGCTGCTCTGAGTTTAGCCGACCTTCACGAGAAGCGTTGGAGCTTCCCACTTCCCGCCTTAGCCGTAGAGATAGCGCAGTGAACGAGGCATTAGATGACCGGTTGAGGCGCGAGGGGGGGGGGGGGGGGGGTACTCCACTGAAAACTTACATTTGCATAATTCCGATACAGTCATTCGTCCATTTTATTATTCAATCATTTTTATCTCTCTGTCAAACTATTCGCCGGACAAAAAATTTGTATAACATTTCTTGTTGAAAATTGAACTCCTCAATTTCGGTCTAGTAACTTTTAATCGCAAACACCAAAAATAACAAAGTTATGAACGAAAATACATAAAAATTTGGAAACGAATTTTCTTTTGATCGTTAGGGTAGAGCGGGGTTAATTGAGCAAGCGGGTAATTTGGGCAATCGTAATATCTCGAAAACTTAAGCATCGCACGCTGGTGCATCAAATGGACGAAAGGGAGGTATGTGGGAGGGGAATACAACAAATCATTGCCGGTAGCCACGCGGCGCACGAGACGATGACACGGGACGTTCTATTATTATTGTGCACAAAAGTAAAAAATACGTGATTAAGTATTTTTCTTCTAGCATTATGTGAAAAATCAGGGCAGCGACTAGACGAGTACTAGTATGTAGTACATTTAAGTGGCTATCAATCTGCAATAATTATTTCAACGCACGTGGTACGGATTTCATTATAAATTAACATTTGTTAACAAATCTGAGAAGGGGCTAGTTGAGCAGTTTTCGATGGGGCTAGTTAAAGGATGTGCACCCCCCCCCCCCCCCCCCCCCCCTCGATCGGAAAACGAGAACATAAATCGTCACTAATTCACCTGCGAAAACACCTGAGCGCAAAATCGTTACCACGAACACCAAAACTTCTAAAACGTCCCGAGAGCGATAACTTAATCTTTCATTTTTCGAGAGAAAATTATTTAACGAGAGCGATCGAGAAACACGAATTTATTTCCTCTATAGGGAGCCGGGTCTACACGGAACTCCCTATAGCCCGTACGCGAACTTACACCTCTCACCTCGGCTAGAGACGACCAACGACTCTAGATCGAGCGCGTAGAGGGAGAGAGCGCGACTTACATACGACGCGTAAGCGAGAGCGAGATAATACTAGAGCGCGTACGTAGAGAGAGAACTCAGCATACGCATGGCGCGTGTGCGAGACAGAGACACCTCGCTCTCTCTACGCTGCTTCGTGAGACACCTCTGGTCTCGAGCGCGACACGGTAACGACTGATTTTCAGCCAATCAAATTTCGGTCAGCCGAAATGCGAAATCTATCACCGAGAGCTACTGCCCTCTCGCTCGACACAATACTTACCTCAACGAAATCGTAATTATCGACGTTACTCGAGATCTTGCGAGTACGCCGAAAATCGTATCCCCATGGGCATCGTGCATAGGGGAGCACTTACGTCGGCGGCACGAGAGGTTCGTTCCCGCTCTCGCCCGCAATCCTAAAACCTCCGGTTCCCCTTCTGCACGATGCACCTAACAGCGGGGCGCCGGTATTGCAGGCGAACCTGCACCAATTCTCCGAGCGTACTCGCCGGCCGTTCTTTCCTGACGGGTAACTCGTTACGTCGAGCACTCTTCTCGTGAGGATCGAACGCCGTGCCGTTTCTCCCTAAACTATCCCTCTGACAACACTGTCACCTAACAAAATCCATTTATAACGGCAGTACAACAAAATCAAGGAATCGGTAGCGCATGACGATCGTTGGGTTGTGCGGCGAGGGCAAACCCGATAACGCCCTTGTGACGGTGACTTTTCTCCACGTCGGGAAAATCACGTCACAATATATATATATATATATGAATACATTCAGATCAGAAATCATATATATATATAGAGGCAGAATATATGTATAGACACATACATATTTCTGAATATATATATATATATATATATATTGAGACAGTGTTTTATTTTTGTCGCGAGTCGACCACACTTCACCTGGCGCGGCCAGGGTCCTTTGGCTGCCAGGGCTCTAAATATTCAAAAGTTTTACTAATCGTTGGGCGCCAGCTAGTTCAGCGACGAACTAGCAATTAATTTAATCTTGAGCGGAATCGAGACGATTCTCAGGGCGGGAACACGTTGGGACCCAGAAGAGACAGATTTCGCTTGAAAAGATTTCCGAGAGAAAGAATAAAAGGAACACTTGCAGGTACTTACATGAATTGTTTATTCCTTTGTTTGACAAATTCGATATTTCCTCGAACCCACTTTGGTCCGGTGGTTCGCAGTCTACTACTTGACAATTTAAATAATAGTTGACAAAAATAACAAGTGCTAGCGTGAATATAATATGAAAATTCTCTGTCGATTTAGTGCTGACACGGCCTGTCTATAAGAACGTTCAGATTGAACTATACAATTTGACACGACTTGTCTTTCTTATGGTTCAGCTTGAACTCTCTAATTTGACACGACTTGTCCCTTTGCCGGTTTAGCTTGAACTCTCTAATTTGACACGACTTGTCCCTTTGCCGGTTCAGTTTGAACTCTGTCGACTGTAATGTTCATTCGCGACACCTCGCTCTCCTACATCTTCGTCGCTACCCGTACGTTCCCAAGTCTAATAGTCGGGGGCCAATCAGTACTTTGTAAAATATTGCCCTTAGGCTAATGTATTGTTACATTCTGACAAATTTCGGCCGGCGTCGGGTATCGTCGTTGGCGCGCTCGAGTGTCGACGTCGAGAGTTCGACAAAATCCTGTCACAATATATATATTGTATACACACGATTGATATATTCATATTCGGAAATATGTATGTATCTACACATATATTCTATGTATACACTACCGGCGGAAAGTTTTCGGATAAAAGTTGAACACAGTGCCGGAACGTTTTTTTATGCCAATTCGCCGGTAGTTGACCTAGGCCAATTTAACCAACGCCGTTTTAAAGAGCAGGCATTTCCCTTCATTTTGGCTTTTTTAAAAAAAACATTACGATTTTTTTTTACAATTGGCACACAGTTTTGAAAACGACAATTTTTAGTGTTTTTTTTGTTCTTTTGCAAGTGGACCCCGTCTACAGTGAAATTTATTTAACGAATTTCTTTCATAATGATCATAAAGGGGGAAGTCTAAGCTTCAAGTTCATTTTTTAGAAAATTGTCTACGATTTTTTTTTTCAAAGATGCCGTTTTTTGAGAAAAAATAGACAATTTGAAAATTGCTTTATAGGACGAAAACGATGAGGTTTACAACAAAACCTCAAGATGGCAAAAAGTTGTATTACTTCTTGCTGAGTTCAGGAGAATTTTTTCAGATTTTTTTTTCGAAATTTTTTTTCCACCTATTTCCGGTCAGCTCGATTGATCTGAATACTCTGAAAATAATAGAATTGAATTTTTTACTTACATATTAAACTTTGGTATCTTCGGAGGTTTCTTCGGCGACGAAGTTTCTTCGATGTAAGTAAAAAATTGAATTCTATTATTTTCATGGTATTCAGATCAATAGAACTGACCGGAAATAGATGGAAAAAAAATTTCGGAAAAAGATCTGAAAAAATTCTCCTCATCTCAGCAAGAAGTAATACAACTTTTTGCCATCTTGAGGTTTTGTTGTAAACCTCATCGTTTTCGTCCTATGGAGTAATTTTCAAATTGTCTATTTTTTCTCAAAAAACGACATATCTTTGAAAAAAAAAATCGTAGACAATTTTCTAAAAAATGAACTTGAAGCTTAGACTTCTCCCTTTATAAATATAGTGAAAGAAATTCATTAGAAAAATTTTTACTGTAAAGGTGGTACACTTGCAAAACTACAAAAAAACGACCAAAAATTGTCGTTTTCAAAACTGGGTGCCAATTGTAAAAAAAATCGTAAATTTTTTTTTAAAAAGCCAAAATGAAGGGAAGTCCCTGCTCTTTAAAATGGCATTGGTTAAATTGGCTTAGGCCAACTACCGGCGAAATGGCATAAAAAAACGTTCCGGCACTGTTTTCAACTTTTGTCCGGAAACTTTCCGCCGGTAGTGTACGTTACAATATATATTGTAACGTTGTACAATATCTCCCCTGCACCCGGCTCGTCCCAAAGGCAGCCGTCCCCACGGACAGGCCCAAAACAAGGGAAGTAAAAAGTATTATTTTATTTTCCCCTCCTTTTCATTAAATTATTGTAAGACCTGTGCAACACTTCGAGAAGAGGACCGGCCCGTCAGGCCCGAAGAAATCGCCATCGCATCGTCATCATCATCACGCCCGCCAGACCCGAAGTCATCGCCGTCACCATCGTTCAATCCACATCGTCACACTCACATAACACACCGCACTCATCGTCAGTCATGAAGAATTGATACGTCCGCCCCCGCACCACAGCCATCCATCGGCTGAGCGGCGACGAAGAAGCAAAGATGGCAGCAGCGCACGGCCATCCCCAATAATTCCCATTATCCGCAATTACACCTCCCAATAAGCAAATACCCTAAATTACGGACCGACCTACTTACCTGCCTGTCCCGATAGATCCCGCCGCGATGATCTAATATCGATCAAACGCTTGGCCCTTCCCCTACCAATCCGTGACGCTGCTGCCCGATGATCGAGCCCGCTAATCAGCGAAGGAAAAAGAAGAGAGAACTCGCTTTGCGACGAGCTGGCGGACAGTAAAGAGAGAATTTTGCGAAGGAATTTGGAGAAATTTAGCGAGAGAAAATTAGAGTGTAGAGAAAAGGAAATTGAAGAGTGTGAAGTGTGTGTGAGAGAGAGAGGAAAGGACAAAAGGGAAAATCTGTGACCAGAACGTAAGTGTTTGCACAGGTCAAACTTATCGGCATATTTCTCCCAAAATCTTTCTCTATCCCCTTTTTCAATCGATTTGTATAGAGCATCCCCCCCCCCCCCCTTCTTATTGCGTGCGTCCACCCTTGCATTTGGCCAGAGTTTTGTTTCATTTAAAAGTCGTGTGGGACGGCTGTATAAATTATCGAAGATAGAGTAGCGAATATCATAATTATACGAGTAACGGTCATCTCCCGTCTGACCCCCCTCCCGTCCTTACATCGTACAATAGAAGATCGAGAACACTCGATCGCGCGAATCGCGCGATCAAACACCTCACGACCGACCTTCCCCTCTGCCCCTCTCCCTGCGACATGCCGAGTTACTCTCAAATATAAGACACGATATTGAATACGTACTAGAATAAAGCCAGTGGTAATTATTAAGAGGCCGTTGAGTCGGCGAATCCTCTTCCTGAGATACCGCTCCCCGCTCGACCCCTCCCCATTCCTACACGCTAGGCCTACAAACACCCTTACCTATAAACGCATTATTAGTTTTATTTTTGTTAATTTTTTGTTGTTGTTGTTTAAAAATTAACTGGCGCCCATAATGAATTTGTTTCTTTTTCGTTAATAAATGTTAATGCCCCGGAGATAGTCCGCCGTTAATAATAGAGTAGAAATAAAGGTTTATTTGAGTTAGTAATTATTTCTTTTCTTCTTTCCTCGAATTCCCCATACCCCCCTCCCAACGGCGTGACAATATATATTCGACTAGCTATTTATTTACTATATATACAGCGTGAATCGCATAACGTGTCGCACAGCGAATTCTGAGGTAGATGAGGCCATTACAAACAAAAGTTGCAAATAAACTTTAGGGATATTGTTAATAATTTACGAGATATAAATATTTAAAGTTGGTCCAATCAGAGCGCGCCGAGAAGCGTTGAAGCCGCCCACCCCCATCTAGCCGTAGATAGAGCATAGATTAGGGCGTTACATTTGGATTTGCAAAATTCAGAGCTGTCAATTAGATTGCTTGTATTTTCCCGCAGTAATTTTTTTTTCTCGGGCATTGGCTGCTCTGAATTTAGGCGGAGGGGTGGGTGACTTCAACGCTTGTCGGCACGTTGGGCAATATTCAGAGCAGCCAATGCCCGAGAAAAAAAAATGACTACGGAAAAATACAAGCAATCTAATTGACTGCACTGAATTTTGCAAATCCAAATGTAACGCCCTAATCTATGCTATATCTACGGCTAGTGTGGGGGCCGAGGTGGGCAGCTTCAACGCTTATTGGCACGCTGGGCAAAATTCAGAGCAACCAATGACCGCGAACAAAAAATGACTGCGTACTAATACAATCAATAAAATTGACTGCTCTGAATGTGATAAATCCAAATGTAACGCCCTAATCTATGCTATATCTACGGCTAGATGGGGGTGGGCGGCTTCAACGCTTCTCGGCGCGCTCTGATTGGACCAACTTTAAATATTTATATCTCGTCAATTATTAACAATATCCCTAATGTTTATTTGCAACTTTTGTTTGTAATGGCCCCATCTACCTCAGAATTCGCTGTGCGACACCTTATACGATTCACGCTGTATATATGTATATATATATATGCATACAGGGTGAATCACGTATATATATATTGTCACGCCATTGGGAGGGGGATATGCGAATTTTCCATGGTAGTCAATAGAAAAAGAAAGATAAAGAGATACCAAGAACAATTTTATTTCTTTAATATTATACCCAATACTACGGCGGGCTATCTTCGGGGTGTATTCCAAAAAATAATTATTAATTCTATAATAATTAAAAAAAAAAAATCTTGCATGATATTGTAGACTTTGGGCGTCAGTTAATTTTTAATATAAAAGAAAAATAATAATATGGAACAATTTAATTCGATCGGGGGTGAAGGGCTAGCGTGTCGGGAAGGGAAGGGTGAGGCAGGAAGAGGTATCTCAAGGTCAGGATTCGCCGACTCAATGGCCTCTTCAATATTACCACTGGCTTTGTACGGGGGATGATATCACAGAAAACTTTCGAGCTCTTATTTCAAACATGGTTCGCTATTCACAAAAGAAAATATAATGGTATAGATACTTGTTCTCTTATTTGACTGGCCGCTATACTATTCTCGGTCGAACGCTCGGAGAGGGGCAGGCGGGGGACTGGGGAGCTGTTTTCCTTTGGGTGACTTGATCGAAGTTTCTCGTTGCCGACTATGATAATTAAGGATGGGAGGGTGGTCAGGCGGGGAAAAGATGACCGTTACTCGCAATTATTATGTTTGCACCTTTAGCTTTTTTTTTGTTTGGTACGCTATTTTCTCTCTACAGCCGTCCCACACGTCAACTACAGGAGAAAAAAAATAAAGGGGGGGGGGGCGACGAAGAGACGGAAAAATAACGCGGAACAATTTAATAATTATTATACGCACGCACCGTTTATTCGACATGAGAAGTTCGTTTATCGAACTCATAAATTCGTGGGGAAAGTTCGAGAATACCAACTTAGGGGAACTTGTGCAAACACTTACTCCTTTCTCGTTCGCTCTCCGCTCTCTCTCGCTTTCTTCCTTGTGGTTGCCTGGTCGTCTTGAATATTCACCTCTCTCTCTCGCTGTTCCGTAATACCCGCCGTGTCGTCTTTATTAATCTCGCTGTCGTTATTCCTTCTCTTTCGCTCTCCTTTAGACTCCGTCGCACACTCCTTCTCTCTCTCACTCTCCTTTACAATCTCTTCGTCACACACTCCACTCTCTATTCTCTATATTCGCTCTCTTGCTACCCTCACGATCTGAATTTTCAATTTCTCTATTCACTTTATTCTCTATCTCCAAAATTCGGTCTCTAAACTTTCTCTCTATGTTCGCTCTACGCCGGCACGTCACAAAGTGACGGCCTCGTGATGTGCCGGAAGCTCGCGACATTTTCGTGAGCGATGATTGACCGGTCTCGATCATTAGGCAGCAGCGGCACGGTCGATGGGAGAAGGGTCAAGCGTATGATCGATACGAGATCATCGCGGCCGGGATCTATCGGAACAGGCAGGTAAGTAGGTCGGTTGGTAATTTAGGATATATTGCGGACGGGAGTTTAGGATCACGGGTAATGGGAGTGTACGGAGATCGCCGTGCGCTGCATCTTCTTCTCTGTGTCGCCGCTCAGCCGATGGATGGTTGCGGTGCGGGGACGGACGGGTGCTGCGAGTTTGACAGGTGACGGATTTCGTGTGTTGTGCGAGTGCTGCGTGGTGATTTTGTTAATTGTCGATCGACAATTAATAATTTGTTGTCTTCGGGGTGGTGCGCGATCTCTCGGAGAGGCTGACTCGACGGAGATGAGCTTCGGGCCGGTCCAGGTAGGTTGATTTTCATTCGTTTATCAATAATGTTCTTGTTTTTATTTTCTTCTTTTTTCCTTTTTAGGTTAGTCAGGCCGGTCTTCTCAGGACGACGACGAGGCCGAGGACGACGATGAGGTCCCTCAGCGGCTGTATCGGTGTGGCATGGCGGTGGATGGGTCGGTTGGGTCAGTCACAAGTGACTGACCAGACAAGAGAAGGGCCAGAAAAAGGGGGAGTTACGGAAGAACGAAACAGGAGGAAGAAGAGAGGGAAACAAAACAAAAAAGATCGACACGGGAAGGACGAGAGAAGTGGAGTGGAGAAGAAAGGGAGGAGAGTTGGCAGGGTCTAGGCGCGTGATGGGGTGAGGGGACAGGCATGCAGGTTAGGTTGGGGGTTTGGGATGGAGAACGGAGAGTTGGCGGGGTTGAGGGCGGGTTTCGATCCGGCCGGGACATTTATCAGAGAGTTGTCCCAACCGGCCGCACGTCCAGCACCTTTTTGGGGTGGGGGCGCGCGGCAAGTCGGGGTACCGGATCTTTAGGGACATTAGGGCGGGAATAGGGATTGCTGGGGTGGGAGGTGCGGCGATAGGAGTCGGGATGGTGGTGGTCGGAGGGGTGATGTGGAGGGACATTAGGCTGGGGATGGCAGAGGTAGTATGTGGGGGCCTGGGAGGGAGGAGAGATGTGGGTGGTACCTGGGACTGGCGCCCTGGCCTCGGGGGCCAGGGAGTGGGCTCGACGATGGCTGTGGCGCCGTCTCTTAGCGTTTGTGGACTGTTTGGTTTGGGGGTGAGCTGGGGTAGGGTTCGCGGAGGTCGGTGGAGAAGGAGGGGGAACGGGCACGTCGGGCGTAGGGGTTGTGAACAATTACGGACATGATGGAAATACTGAAAAGGGGCGTGGGAGAAGGGGGAGGGGTAATATGGCGGGACGGGAGGAATTGTTCAAGGGGGAGGTCGGGGGAGAACGGTCCTGGGGACCTGGGGCGTGTGGAGCGGGGAAGAAGGAGGAGGGGTTTGGGTTTGGTCCGGGGCATGGAAGGTGTTCGGGGAGGTGTGTGGATTTTGGGCAGCGTTTGGGTTAGACGGAGGTGGGGGCTGAGGGGGTTTTTGGGGTAAGCAGTGGGGATGGCGAGGCGGGTTTGGATGACAAGGGATGGGGGGGCGGGGTTTTCCGCGCTTAAGGCGTCCTGTGAGAGGGAGGCGGGTAAGGGGGGAGTGGGTGTTGGGGACTTGATGTTCTGGGAGGCTAAGGAGACGTTCTCCCTCCTCTATGGCGGTCAAGGTAGGAGAATGGAGAGAGGTGGGGGATGGGGTGCGCGGCGCCGCCCGTTGGAAGCCGGGGGTGCCGACAAAATTGCGGGTCCCTGATTCCAGGGTACCCGTCGGCAAAACATATTTCCGGTGGCCCGTGGACAGACCGGTTCCTAGTCGATGCATTCTCCTTGTTCTAAAAATGAATTGTTCGCATGATTAATGTCAGTCATTATTGGTCATACAAGAGAAAGAGGTGGGGGGGGGGAGGGGTGTTCTATTGTGGCGCACCGCGTCACAATATATAGAATTCTTTCTATATATATAGTAGGACCTTCGGCAACGATTCAAGGATTAAAAACAAATTTTTTAAATTTATTTATTTATTTATTTTATTGTTATGTAACATAACAGCTGATACAATAAAATGACAAACCAAAAAAAAAATTAATTCTTTTAATTTCTGTCGCGATTTGTTCTTTTTCTAAGGCGCCGGTATTGTGCCTCCGTTTTACGTTGTAGCGCGAGGAACTCGCCCTCTCTATTTTGGTTGGCCACCTTCCGAATTGTAGCATTGGCTCCATCCAGTTGAATTTGCAACTGTTGCGCGTATACGCTCATATTATAGGTCGCTATTTGGGTTTCTAATAGGGCCCGTTGTTCAACGTCCGTCACCGGTGCGATGGGACATGGACGTGTTCACGTGCCGGTGGGACATGAACATATTATGTGTCGGTGGGGCATGAAATGTTGATGAATCAATGGGGCGTGGACATGTTCTTGTGCCAGCGGGACATGACCACGATCATGTCCCACCGGCACATGCCGGTGCTGGGCTGTACGGTTTCCCCCAGTGCCCGTTCTAAAGGCGGCAGTAGCGGCGGGATACAGTAAGGGTATTCTTCTCGCGCCGTTTTTCCCCGATTTCTGTAAAAAGAAAATTCACAATATTTTGCTGTTGGCTTTGTTATTCGACGGTATATTTTTGTCAATATTAACTACAACACTAACCTTCTCGCGAGCTACCGTCCCTGCGACACACCACGGCTCCGCCCACGATGGACCAGGCGGTGGCGTGATAACCTGATCCATCAGAGGTGGTGGTGCCGTTTGGGGGCCACCCAATTTTGTCTTGTGCGACAGCATTTCCGCATTTGTATATGTTGACTTCTGTAACAAAAATTCATCATATAACAATTATTTCAAGATCTTCGGCGTTGTATTTTTCATTAGTATCTATAACTGATTCCATGTTATTTCGACCACTTTTAATTTTGTTAAAAATTTTATGTTATACTACGCCACTGAAAATAATTTTGTGATTTTTTAATCATTTTATTGCCCAACCGAAAAAAGTTATAAATTTTGGAAAAAAACGTCTTTCTGGGTTTCAATCATTTTGAAACGCTGATAACTTCTTTAAAAATTGGTTAATCGAGGCGATGTTTATTTTTCGTATTTTCACGTGCTTTTCAGAAAAAATATGAGAAAAATATTCAAGTCATATTCTACGAAATTTTTCATTTTTTCGAGAAAAATCTTAATTTCTCAAAACTCCATTTTTGATTTTTGATTTTCAATTTTTTTTTAATCTTTAAGTTATTCTGAGTTGAATGCCTCAAGATTCATAGTAGGCAGATTTTTTTTCTACGAATGACAAATAAATTGTTTCAATTTTGACGATATCGATCACGATATCTGGTCACTATGAATCTTGTGTCAAATCTCAAAATAAATCAAAGTGTAAGAAAAATTAAAAATCATAAATAAAATATCGGGTTTTTCGGAAAATTAATATTTTTCTCAACTAAGATTTTTCTGTAAAGAAATGAAAAATTTCATACAGTATGACTTGAATATTTTTTTTGGGAGAGTACGATTTCCGGGGCGCCGCGATTTGACGATTGATCGACGAGAAAAATCGAAAGTGAAGAATACACATTTTCGATATCTCGCTTAGTTTTCGAGATATAGATTTTTGAATTTTTTAAAATAAATCAGTAAATATGCAGTATTTACCTTAAAAAAACTGTGTCCAATCGTCGATTTTACACCAGACTGCATCCCAATTGAACCCAAACCCAAACCGAACAAAGCCCAAGTCATGTTTGCGCGCGCGTGTGTGTGTGTGCGAGCGCGCGCGCGTGTGGGTATGGGTGTGTGGCGCGGGGTCTGTGTGTGTGTGTTGGTGTGGGTCAGCTAACCGTCGTTAGCTGACCGAACACTCCCCCGCCGTCGATTACACAGGTTTTTTTTATTAAGATATTCCTACGATTTTCCTACAAAAAGTGTCTCTTATCAATTTTTCAACAACTGCATATTTACCGAGGTATTTTGCCAAAAAAAGAATATCGATATGTATCGGTATCTCAAAAACTTTTCGATCAAACATTTTCGATTTTTTCGTCAAATACTCGTCAAATCGCAATCTTGCCATTGTTAAACGTTTTTCTGAAAATCGCGTGGAAATAGAAAAAAATTTTTAAAAACGCCTCGATTAATCAATTTTTGAAAAAACTATAAGCGTTTCAAAAGTGGTCGATATGGAATGGTATGTGATATAAATTATCATCAATACTCGCCGTCAGTCGAGCATATCTCTTCGTTCCTGAAGTTCCAGAAGCGGGTTTGCCTGTACAAAAACGAAATATTTATTAATATACTAGCGGTACCCGGCCTGCGTTGCAACGCCGTTTTTATGTTATCAATTATTTTACAGCAAATGTAAATGAAACAAATTTTTTTTTTTTAAATTATGTTTATTCTAGTACTTTTGGATATACAATATTTTTTGTTTTTCCGTCTGGTGCGTGCACAAATAAATCCGAAGCCTTTCCTACGCGGGAGCAGGCCACATATAGCTGTCCATGTGTGAAGCATGGATTTTTCAAATTTAATCCACACACTTGTAGCGATTGTCCCTGTGATTTGTTGATGGTCATTGCAAATGCGAGTCGAATCGGAAACTGCAAACGTTTGAAATCGAATGGCATATCTGTTGGTATCATTGGAATACGAGGCAACAGTACATCTTCTCCTTTAAATTTTCCATTTAATATCGTAGCTTCGACGATATTATTCATCATCTTTTTCACTGAAAGTCTGGTACCGTTGCAAAGTCGTGGTGGATTGATGTTTCGTAAAAGAATGATAAGCACGCCAATTTTCAATGTTAAGACGTGCGGCGGTATGCCTGGTAAATCAAGTGAATTTAAGAATTCAGTTGGATAATTTACAACGTCTTCTTGATTCATTATAGAATCGATGGACTTATACGTTCTCGCTTCTCCTGGTATTTCGTTTTGAATCCTGAAATTGATGTCATTGACATCGTTGTTTTTTGCTGCTAATATAGCACGTTCACTGAGCCAATGTTGATTTTTGTAATTATGTGATATATTAGGGAAAACGTTGTTAATCAATTCGTGTGTTGTCGTTGTCATTGTGCAGAAGTTTGTTGGTAATGTGATACATTGCGTGGAACCATCAATTGTCATTTTGCCATTTCCAATATCCAGCAATTATTTTTCAAAATTTTCGGCCGATGCATCATGTTGTAGTTTTATACGCATATTTGTTTTCAAAGTCAATTTATGAACGTGTCGCCATAAAAATGATGATTTCAGACATGCATTAATTTCGTCAGCAGATGTTGAACGCCGTATAACTGGTAAAGTTTGTCTAAAATCACCAGACAATAAAATGAGTGCTCCACCGAAGATCTGCTCATTTCCTCTTAAATCTTTTAGTGTACGATGAAGCGCTCCCAATGCTTTTTTGTGCGCCATAGTACATTCGTCCCATATAATTAGTTTACATAATTTGAGTACTTTTCCCATTCCTGAATTTTTGTTTATATTGCATGTTGGTGTCTCAGTGATTTGCATATTCAACGGCAATTTTAGTGCTGAATGCGCTGTTCTGCCACTATCCAAAAGAGTTGCTGCAATTCCAGATGATGCGATCGCCAGTGCAATATTTTATCTTGATCGTATTGTTGCCAAAATAATTGAAAGGAGAAAAGTTTTTCCTGTTCCTCCGGGCGCATCTAGGAAATACAATCCGCCCCTTTGGCTTGTAATCGCATTCATAATTGTGTCATACACTACACGTTGTTCAGGAACCAATTTCTTAAGATTGTTGTTAATAAATGTATTCAATTCGTCTACATCGAACTGTGTTTCTCGTTGCAAATCACGATCAAAAATTTCGTTTGTAGATCTATTCGGTGAAGCAATTCCCAATTCCTCCATTTTTTTGTTTGTAATTGCTAAACATATGTCCTCGATCAAAATCAATGCCTCATTGTACACGTTTATTGTAAATTGAATTTCCGGGTTTTGATTCGTTGCACGCAAACGATGTAGGATGTCTTCACTCATGTGGTCTTTGTAGTTTTCCCAAAGATCTTTTGGATTTGATGGGAAGCACGTTGTCAATATTATTGCAAATAACGTTCGTATTTGGTGTGGTTGAGCAGTGTCCGATGCATCAGCGAGTGAAGTGTTCCAATGTGCATCATTCTCAAGAAGATTTAATTCTTGGCAAGCTTCACGATAACTGGTACATAATTTACCGTTTACTGTTTTTAAATCGTTGAATGATGACGGTCCCCGTACGTTTATTAACAGTAATATCAAGTAAAAGCATTCCGCATTGTTTGGGTGAACAGTGTACAATCGGCCTAACGCGTCAGTTGAATATAAATTTGTATGCCCTTCGACTAACTTCCCTTTTTTCCTTCGTTGAAACTTTTTTGCTGATACATTCCATGTGTAGTATGTTGGTACTTCAGAGTAAAGTAGCGTCTTTGCAAACATATCATCCCCGCACAATGTAAAAAATGCAGTTAACGTCGTTTTTGGTGGTGACATTGCTCTTTCACGTGCATTTTCTATTGTGAAGTATACGCGCTGTCCATTTTCAAGATGCACTGACAAATGAATAACTGTTGGATGTCGTTCATGGATTTGAAATGATAAAATGCGCCATACGGCTTCGTTGCTACTAATGTAGCGTCCCAATTGATATTGATTTATTTCATCAATCGATGCATTTGTATTTCCCACTCCAAACACTGCCATATCACTTCCTTTGTTAACATATTTACAAATGTATTTGATGGATTTCACAGAATTGCAATACTCGACGTTGATATGTGCTTTGTACGTTTTCGATAGTAATGGTGAATACGGCACAATCCAACGATTATCGATTTCAACATCGTTGTTTCGTACTTTTAATATTACTGATTTTCCACCATCTTCAGTTGATCGTCGACGATAAAGTGGATATCCGTCATTGCCAGTGATAGTATCTGCAAGTAAACCTCGTGGGTATCGTTTCGTGCATTTTCCATCAGACATGCATGGTGAATTGTTGTTGAGTATGCCACATGGAACGTGAATCATATTTTTGGTGACGACCTCAAATAACTCTTGATCAATGTCGACATCTGGGATTTCTGCTGAGATGATTTGATCAATTAGATCGGGTGTGATTTTTTTGATCAACCAAATCAAAATGTGTGCATGTGGTAATCCTCTTTTTTGCCATTCGATGGAATACATCCAACATCGTGTCTCTCCAAAAACGTGGTGCTTAACAATGAAATCCATTAAAGATTTCAGTTTTTGTTTAAATACACGCGCGGAGATATCATGACGATCGGACGATGATTGTCCAGTTAACAAAAGTTCTTTTATTTCATTCCATGTTGGATTGCATGTGAATGTAATAAACAAATCTGGACAACCATATGCGCGGACATATGTCATTGCATCTTGGGCGTATTCATGCATGTGCCTAGGACTTCCTGGAAATGTTGCCGGTAGTATTATCATTTTTCCCAATTCATTGTGATTCACATTGCTATCATTAACAACTGCATCACGTAAATGAATGTACTCTTCTGAACGCAACTTTGTTTGATTTAATCTGATGTATAGCAGACGTTCTATTTCGATTTTCGCATACATATCGACAATGTATTGATGGAACAGTTGTCGACACTTCAAAATACGATTTTCACTGTTTTCACGAACCATCAACCGATATGAATAATAATTCATGGCACTTACCTTCTTGTTAGTTTACTCACCTGTTTGTGGATTTATTAATTTTATGTTGAAATAATATCCATCTTCTCCTTTCCAAAATAAAATCGGATATTGCAATGCGTCATATGAGCGATGCGTTTCTGAAACTCGATGAAGATCGCCATTTCTCCGATGAAGAATTATATCACGTGAATTAAATTCTTCTCCAACTATAACGATCGCCACTTCGTCAATCGTCGGTGCATTGTATCGTCTTTCGTGTTGGCCAACAGGTGTTTTATCTGCTCTAAGTACAACTTTGTAGTCATCAGCTGGCATTTGTTCAAGGGCAGTTCTAAACAATTTAATCAATTCGTTATGTTGATCGAATAAATTTTGTAATTCCGCGACGATTTCTCGTTTTGTTCCAGTGTTAAGTCCACAACGTTGATCAATTTGTTCATCAGTATTTCCCATGAAATAAATTTGAAGAAATTTGTGATCTTCATTTTGCAATGGTAGTAATGATCCTGTACGATGATAAATTTGGCCTTGCACTTTGAACGTTGGCATGTAATTATCGCGCACGATATTTGTTGCACCAAACGATGTCATTTGAAAACACGAATTATACTTTCGTATGTTTTCCAAAAAATGTTTTGATTGGCTTGTTTCTCCTGATACTAATATTAATAATGGTTCTGGTGGTGAATCTAATTCTGGCAATTTAACTTTACCACCTACGCAGCACATTCCTTGTGTTTCATTCTTAAATTTTAACGCATTGCAATACTCGCATAATCTGTCCATTTTTCCAATAATCACAGTTTGATGAAGATTATAATCATAATTAGCATCATAGCGGAACGCACACAGATTTAAATCAGCATTGAGGATTCGTCTAGATCGATCAACTCGTAATCTAACTGTTTCCAGTCTTACCTGTCTTTGATCGAGGGTTTCAGACGAACGGACTTGAGCAGTGCGTATACGAACGGTTTGCAGTCTTACCTCATGTTGTTCGGGAGTTTCGGCCGAACGGGCTTGAGTAGTGCGTACCCGAACGGTTTCTAGCCTTGCTACTCGTTGATCGAGGCTTTCAGACGAACGGTCGTGAGCAGTGCGTACACGATCGGTTTCTAGCCTTACTTCTCGTTGGTCGAGGCTTTCAGACGAACGGGCTTGAGCAGTGCGTACACGATTGGTTTCTAGCCTTACTTCTCGTTGATCGTCTGTTTCTGAAGCTCGTAATGTTTTTCGTTTTTCTGATTGACGTGTAGATCTGCCAATAGCTTTTCGTTTTGGTGCCATGATTAATGCGACATTAGCTGTCAAATGAATTATTTCACCGAAACGAAAAGCGAAATAAAAGACACTCATCTGTTTTAAATACATGTACATGGTACCGAGTCGATCGAGTCGTTGAAACAAATGAGTATCTTTTATTTCGCTTGTCATTTTGATAGCATACTTTGACAGCTGTCAAATAATCTCTAACACAAATTTTTCTTTTGACTTACTCGATAACAGATAAACCTCCTTAATTTGACATTAGCTGTCAAATGAATTATTTCACCGAAACGAGAAGCGAAATAAAAGACACTCATTTGTTTTAAATACATGTACATGGTACCGAGTCGATCGAGTCGTTAAAACAAATGAGTGTCTTTTATTTCGCATGTCATTTTGGTAGCATACTTTGAAAGATGTCAAATAATCTCTATATATAGATATACATAAATGTTAATTTTGTTTTGCCCCGTACGCGTTTATTTTGGCAATTAAAATTATTCTACTAACGCAGAAACCTTCTCGGGAGTGCGGACTACAATTCACCAAATTTTCATCGCAATCGGACGAATGGTATAGGAGATTACTCGTGACACACAGACAAACAAACATTCTTTCATTTTTATATATAAGATAATATTGCTTCAACGTAAATATTATGGAATTTATACGTACTTATTTTTGCGATGAAGTTAAAATGATAAAAGGTACTTACTTTTCGCTTTTCCAGTCATAATGTATTTTCTAAATAGATATACTTCGTTTGACACTTTTTCAATACTGACGAAAAATTATGATGGGGAAGCCACAAAATGTCACCCCGCCACGCGAGTAGAAGAGGGAATAACCAACGAAAAGACGCGTCAAAGAAGGCCTAAGCCGTCGTCTTGGCTCACGTCGAGAGTCGTGACGACACGATTTATAGCAAATCGAATAACGTGCGAGAGATTGGCGGATAAGGAAATCGGGAGGAGCATCGTTGTCGCGCGTCCTCCCATTCGCCCGCTCACGCCACCTCGCTATATTAGGAAATAACAGCGAAACTGAACGGAGATTATTTAAATTGTGAATAAATGATAATTAACAAATGTCTTAATTAATTAATAATCCCGCTCTACCAAAGAGCGAGATTTCAACGACGTTTGTCGTTTTTTATCTCCGTTCGCGAAAATGTACGGAGATAATTTGAATTGATAAGAATTTATAATAAGACCGCTCTGCTAAAGAGCGAGATGCCAACGGCGTTTGCCGTTCTTCACCTCCGTCTATTAAAATGCGCGGAGATATTATTAATTAACATATTCAGAATTATTATATTTCTGTTGTTTATTGCTCGACAGCAAAATCAAACTTGAATCTTTGGTATACTCGGCTGTACATTGTAGCGAGAAATAAATGTTTGCCGTGTACGTACACGAGTGTACGTTGCATGTACATGGCCGAGCATTAGTATAAGATTTTCGAGCGGTGCGGGTCACGGCTGGCCTTGCCAGCCCTCGGGCCCTCGGCCTTCGGTTCACCTCGATGTACCGCGAATTCGTAGCAGACGCGAGCCGTGACATCTAGCGGTAGTGCGCAGCGGCTCGTAGCCAAATGCTGTGAGCTCTGCATTACCGCGGCAAAGGCGAAGCTGTCGAAATTTTTCTGTGTGTTACACTGCCTCTCAAGGCGCGGTGGTGGTAGTGTTACGGGGATGTAACAGTATATACATGTTGTTTTCGATAGATCCTATTATTATTTTTTTCAGAACGTGAACGCATGTAAAATTTTGTTTATCAACAATTCTACATACCAATAAAAAGTATACATATATTTGATAATTACTTGATAAATTGGCTTTGAAAAATATGTACAGCTTCCATATTTGAATGCCTGTAATAATTTATCATAACATTACAAGTACATTTTGTCCTGGAGTTTTATTGATGAAAATTGCTGATAGAAATGGGTACTTTCTACAGCCTTTACGAATTTCTTACAAAAAATATGTGTGCAGTTGAAAGACGGCAGAAGTGAACCTTCCAGATAACTAAACTGCGAGAGGATGAGACGAATGCAGTATCAGGACCGTAATAATTATACGTTTTATTTACTATAATATTGATACCAAGATTGAAAGTTATTGAATATTGGATTATTCCGGCTGTATATTTTCGAGTTCAACAAATGACAAAAGTGGCTTACGATAACTAAAGTAATAAATTAATGCTCTAGTTTCGATTTTATCTACATATGTTTGTTGATCTTCCATTCTTTTGGGACGATTATCACGTTATTTTTCGGCATACTTGAAAAATGTTTTATTTATCTTATTATTATTGGACGCGCACACATATATACTAACGTACGTATAAACAAACGTACACAGCCGCTTGTACTAAAACAAGTAATATAGGCAATGCAATATAGAATGCCGAGTCAAACCAAGGCCTTGCCTCGCTTCGGCAATGCAGCAGACAAGAGTGGGGAGACTACGAAGAACCGCACACAGAGGAGACGAACAAGTTAGGAAACGCTATATACCTGCACTTTTCTATTTCATTCTCTCGCATGGTGAATCCTATGGACGTATATGCCTGCCACTTTTTAGTATCGTCATTTTGTTTCATCGAGTTTCAAATCACCCCAATACTTAAGAAATTTCATTTTAAAAATTTGATTTCCTCAAATTTTATTCTGGTGATCACAAACACGAGACAAACAACAGGTAGACGTAGCCGAATTCCCTAGCGATTCAAAAACATTCCAGAAAATGCTAAATCTCCATTGGAGGTATTCTTTTGCTTATTTACTTCGCGCCTGTTGGATCACATTGTAGCACAAATAAATTTATATGTCACTCAAGAAAACAATACACATATATTTTTATAACTGAGGAAAAACTGAAAATATTTTTGGGTATCAATATTCTAATGGGCGTCAAAAAATTACCAGCTTATTGCGACTATTGGTCTAATAATTCTCAAACCCGTGACTCGTGTATATATTCTCTCATAACAATGAAAGGGTTCTCTATTTGGTTTTTTGTTCTGTCATATATGCACATCAACCATAATTCTAACGAACCGAGAAGAGGTGATCCAAAATATGACGTTGTATAAGTTGAGACCGTTTTTAGATGAGCTTTCTCAAAACTTCAAAGAATGTTTCAAGCCAGGCCAGTACCAATCTGTTGACGAATTTATGATAAAGTTTAAAGGAAAAAAGCAGTATGAAGTAATATATGCCAGGTAAATCAGTGAAGCGTGGATATAAATGTTGGATTCATGTGAATGAGTTCGGTAACGTTTATGAATTTCAAATCTATACTAGTAAAGCAGATAGTACTGAAAAACAATTAGCAGCGCGAGTAGTAAAAGTCCTTACACGAGAACTTATTGGCGGTAATCACTGCGCATACTTCGATAATTTCTTTACAGGACTCAACCTTTTGTTATCTTTGAAACAAGATACAATTTTTGCTTATGGTATACTACGACAGAATTTTTCTGGACTACCAAGTAATCCAGAACATAAAACATCACACCAAAAAATGGTAGTAGGAAAATATGAAATCAAAACTACAAATACAGGTCTTAGCTGGGTCAAGTGGATGGATAAGAAACTTGTTCATTTCTTATCAAATTATCATGATCCCTCTGAAGTAACTATCGTGAATCGTAGGTAAAAATGGTTCTCTGCAATCTGCCAATAACCCTGTAATGTGTTCAGATTATAATAAGCATATGGGAAATATGGACTATGCTGATCGACTTATTTCGCTTTATAAAATTTATCGAAAATCCAGAAAATTGTGGTTCAGGTTATTTTAGTATTTTCTTGTTCTCTCTATCACTAACGCATACATTTTGTAAAAGGAAAAAGATCTAAAACCGAAACTAACTTTAAAAAAATTTCGACTACTATTGGTGGAACAATTAGCTGAACATCAAATTCTAAATCCTAGAGGTAGAAGCGTCAAAGTCGTGTCTCAGATATTTCTCAACATGGTAAACCACACGTATCTCTAGAGAAAATCTACTCTCAAGGAGCTTATATCCCTGTTTTCGTAAGTGAATCAAGATAATGTGCTTATTGCATTACAAAAGTAGATCAGAAGAGGACTAATTGAAAATGTATCTCTTGCAATGTACCACTGTACCTTTTGCGAGACATATATTGTTTTCACAGTTACCACATTTAATTCGAAGGCGACACTTATCTCCTCATAATTCTATATAACTGGAAAATGAAAAAAAAAAAACAAAATAATTTACAAAACGTAAAAAAAAAAATAAAAAAATAATGTAATGTTACGGACCGATCAGTCTCGCAATGAGTCGGTTGAGTAATCCGTAACAGGCGCAACTAAATCAGCGCATTTCACACCGGCGTTCAGCCCTTCGATGTGGAAACCACTAAAGCGCCGCGTTAACAACACGCTTTAGCTTCACGGAAAACGTCTTTCGGCAACGCCGGCCCCGTGAACGTTTTTGTCAAAACGCAACTGCTGATCGGCAAGTTGACCTGATTACGACAAATTAACTTCCCAATCGATAACCGAATTATTCTTCTTGGTAACCCCCACGAGACTGTCGAACACCTTCGCCCCATGGTAACAAGGATTCCGATCGACCGATCAATCTTCAGTCTCAATTGATTTCTTCGTCCTATCAGACGCTTCAATCGGTCGACCGGTACTCGTTCCCTAGTGACAAGTACACTTCGCGTACTTTCAGTCTCGGGAGTAATACTGTGAGTTCGGAAAACCTTCGACTTCAATTAGGAACTCTTTCCGGTAAGATCTTCCCTACTAGCGTTTAACGCAACTCAATACATACTCGTACCGTGGTAATTATGTGAGCGCCATTACACGTCGAAGTATATCACTAGCGGTACCTGACATGCATTGCAATGCTGTTTTGGTGTCATAATTCATTTGACACAATATTTTTTGTTTTTTTTGTTGATGTGTAAAGCATGGACTTTCCAAATATAATCTATACTATACACATTTGTTACGATTGCCCCTGTACTTTGTTGATGGGCATTGCAAATGCGAGTCGCACTGGAAACTGCAAACGTTTGAAATCGCATGGCATATATTTTGGTATCATTGGAATACGTGGTAACAGCCCATCTTCTCCAAATTTTCCATTCTTAATTGTAGTTTCGCTGATATTGTTCATCATATTTTCCCCCGAAACCCCAGTACCGTTGCAAAGTTGTGGTGGATTCATGTTTCAACGATTTGGTAAAAGAATGATAGGCAAGTCAATTTTCAATGTTACAACGTGCGGCAGTATGCCTCGCAAAATAAATTCACGAATTCAGTTGGATAATTAAGAACCTGTTCTTGATTAATAAAAGCAACAATCGATTTGTATGTTTTAGCTTGTCATGATATTCTGTTTTGAATCGTGAAATTTATATAATTGCCATTGGAGTTTTTGCTACTAATATAGTACGTTCCCTTAACCACTTATGATCTTTTCAATTATGTGCAATATTTTCAAAAACTTTGTTGAGCAATTCTTCTGTTGTTGCTGTTATTTTACGAAAGTTTGTACGTCGTCGTACGTACTCTATCGGTTTTCAGTCTTGCTTCTCGTTGCTCATCCATTTCTGAAACTCGTAATGTATTTTCCCCTTTTTGATTGAGGTGTAGATCTTCCAATCGCTTCCCGATTTGGAGTCATTTAAGGCCCTCACATGCGAATCTACTTAACACGTAATACATAAACCGTAAGGAAATCCACCAATCACAGCCGAATATTCCCCTCTACGAATAGATAAGGATCAATTTGTTATTACCAAATATGCATTAGAAATAAATTATCAATTTTTATTGTGTTTATGGTTCACTATTTTGGCGATAATGGCTTACACATAAAAGATAGATATATGCTGTCGTAGGCTTTTTTGTAGGATTATTTAAGATTTCCATTGTACATTATATACGTGTAGCTCTAACGGTTTTTGCAGCGCACGCCAGAATAGCTCGCAGATGGCAGAATTTTGTACTACTTACTTCACGCTTATCGTTATATATTTTCGACAATTCACACAATATCTTTATAAATTATGGCCTATGAGTTATTCTGATGTATAAGCTATATTATTGTAAAGTTGCATTAAATTCCATTCAGTAGTTTTTGCGTGAAAGAGTAACAAACATCCATACATCCATACATACAAACTTTCCCGTTTATAATATTAGTAAGGACAAACTTTGATCTTTAATAAACATTTAACTTATCAATTGACTTTACGAGCTACAGTCCACCGATCACTTGTTTTACGCCGCCTCAGCAATCGCGAGTAACGGGATCGCGATACCTATTGTACGCGCATTACGTACGAAAACATTGTAAAAGTGTATGGAACGAATTCGAATAAAACTGAACTGTCGCACACCTGGCGAGCCTTGTACAGGAACATTATAGCGGAGTTCTCATTCCACCTATCCACTCACACAGCTATCCAGCGGCGTCAGCGCGCGCACACATATACACACACACGCGCACACACGCACACACACACGCACGCGCCAACACGCTGCCAAGGTGAGGTGCGTACCCGGCTTAAACAAGGATTGACATTCATGCGCCACCAATTATAAAGCAAAATTAATAATAATAAAATTACGGCCTGAAAACGGTCTTAACAGTAAAAAAAAAACTTAAGCAATTAAAATGTTATTTTTTTAAAGTATAAACAAATACAGAATAAAAAATGCACCCAGGACAGGGTTGTGCCACGAAACAGTAAATTTTCCAAATTTCATGGATATTTTCGAAGAATTACCTGTCGGTGTCGACCATATTAGGACCACCCTTTTTAATTATGCGAATCCGACATTCTCTTCCTAATCAGTGACCCCGAAACCTCCTGAGTAAAAACTTTCATGGATATTCTCGAAGATTTTATTTTCGGTCTTGAGTCCGCCGTCTTGAATTTCAAGAACCTAATAGCGGATTCGTAATCAGCGCCCAAACAAAAACCCGAGTGCGAATTTTTGCGATCATACGACCATGTAGAAAATGTATGATTCAAAGGGTTAAAACACCAGAACCTGTACACACATGTTTTTTTTTTTATGAAGAATGTTATCCATATGTTTTACACAGCAATCGATGCCCATTAGTTACATTTTTTGTCAAATTAAAACAAAAAAGCAGTGCTTTCCGCAAATTGTGTTTTGTTGGTACAAAAGTTGACATGGTCAAAGCGCAAAGAAAACACGTTGTTTACACTTCAATTAAATGATACATATGAATTTAACACGAATATAGTTACAACATGGTCCGATGCGATTTAATATTAGTTACGTCATCTTTTGTAAATCTCATAAAACTTAACCCTCTCCCCCCATATTTATTCATATTCTCATAAAAGGCATCGCACGTTATTATTGTAACAGGCTTGGAAAACTTGGGAGGACACATAACTTTCCTAGAAGGACTTGTACTTAAAGAGTACGCGAGGTCTTTGTATATAAAATTAGATACTTTTATTATTATATGGTAGATGACTTGAATCAGTTGAGGTGATATTCGTTGTAAAAACAGGGGAAGTCACTTGTATACGAGGATTGTTTGTCAAAAAGGTCGTGCAAAGCCAGAGGTACTACTGGTACGTATCAAGGTTATTCTTACATTAGTCAATATCATCTCTTGGATGAAGACACACCAAGTTTCAGCCAGACCGGTATATTTCTTTGTATTTGGCATTCGGTTGAATGGAGGAAGTTAAGTGAATTTAAAAAATGGGACGATAAAGAATTTCGTGTGTCGATTAAACATGACTTTCTGAAAGGCAAAATGTTTCAGGAGACTAAAGAGGAGCTTGATAAATATTATGATGACTGTGCACATTCTATTAGAACAGTTTATAAGTGGTTTCAAAATTTTCGGAGTGTGACCATATGCGAATAAGAGACGCTGAACGTTCTGGACGCTCTGTTGAGGCTATCGCTCCAGAAATCATTCATGAAATCCATAATATGGTGATGGATGATAGACGAGTGAAGATACGTGAGATTTCCAGTGCTAAGGGCATCTCGAATGAATGGGCACATAATATTTTGCACTAACATTTCTTCATGAAAAAGCTATCTGCCAGATTTGTGCCGAGATTGCTCGCGATTTACCGAAAAAAATTGTGTCAAGTGTTGCAAGGGCGGTTTGCATTTGTTCCAACGGAATTCGCGGGACTTTAAGCATCGTTGGGTAACTGTCGATGACACATGGATACATCACTACACTCCTGAGACAAAGAACAATGTAAACAATGCGTTGGCTAGGGGGAATCAGTGCTAAAAAGGCGACGGCCGTTCCTTCAGCCGGGAAGTTTATGGCGACTGTTTTTGGGATCCGCAAGGAGTAATCCTCATTGACTATCTGGAGAAGGGTAAAATTATTACACATGCATATTATCCATCGTTATTGGACCGTTGAAAACCAAGCTGCAAGAAAAACGTTCATGATTGACTCACAGAAAGTCCTTTTCCATTACGACAACGTGCTAGCTCACACCACAGCAGTTGTGTCAATAAAAACATTGTTGCACCAATAAAAAAGATTTTTCCCAAAAAAATGAGTAGTTTTCATTTTTGCACGGACTTTGCAAACGACCGTCTTACAACGCAATATACTATGAATCCTTCTGAGAGAGGTTGCCAACAGGCTACGTATACTTACAAGAGAGTACTGGCTTTTTTGGACCGCGGGTTAAAAAATCGGTAAATCAGTTTGCCGCAAAATATAAAAATTTTGTCATTACTTCCCCAAAATTTGATATACTTACAATAGCCTTATACAAACAATTTTAAAAAGCTGTAATGAAGTCCTACATGCAGGAAAACAATTCTCTTCTATTAATTGACTCGTAGGGAGGCATCTCTGAATCGTGGTTGAAACCGACGATACCTGATAGTATGGTCGTTATCAACGGTTATAACATTTTCCGTTGTGAGAGAACATATCGGGTGGGAGGGGGTGTGGGTATATTTGTGCATTTGTCCTTACATGCTAAACTAATTAAGTCCTCGTCAGGCGTATTTTCGGACCGTCCAGAATTTATGTTCCTCGAAATTCTCCGGCCACGCCTCGATGCTCGTTGCTGCAGTATGTAGAGCTCCGAAGATTAAAGGCCTTTCGATTTTCACTAACGCATGCCATCGAATACTGCCATAATGCAATATGCCGGGAGGGCATGAAGATTACGGATTCACCGAGCGACGATTCAGACTGTTTTTACATAAATTTCAATGTAGACGAAATTAGTTGGTACAATCGGATCGGCACCACGATGAAGAAATTAATAATCGAACATAAATATATCTGGGCTATGAGCGGCTGCATGCTTATTCTGGTATAAAACGCCGTACAAATCAGATAATCAATTTCGTCTGGGCGTCGAAGATCGAGCGTTTTCCGATGCCCTTATACGACAGAGAACGGTACGAGCCAGGTACCGCGGAGGACCGACAGCACGTCATCGAGGAACACATGGGTTTGAAGCAACGGGTCACTTTGGGTTTACCGAAACCTTCGACTGTATCAAAGTTGTCGTTATCAGCCTGATCATGTAAAGGGACATTGAAGATTTCATTCGACAATGCGATACCTACCAAACAATTAAGCTACTTCTCATACGTCTACAAGCAGAGGCGATAATTACCGACATACGTAAGCGGCGAAATGACAACATTGCCTTATATCTCGCAGGGCGTGTCCCAAAATCGAGTGGCGGATATAAATACAGTCTTTTAGTACAAGATCTACTTACGAAATACACTACTCTCATTCCGCTTAAAACGCAAGATGCCAAAGCAATTATGGACGCACTTATACAAACACTTTATTTACATTTACGGTTCAAGCACAAGTAGAAACTTTCCAAAATCTCACATATGACACCGACTTCAGCTGCAAAGTAACGGAAGTCTTGATAGCGCTCAGAGACTAATCAAGGAGAAAATAAAAATAACATCTCTTATATATTATCACCGTGAGAACTGTGAAAACAAATACAAATATATCTCTATGCCGCACAACATTGCGTAACAAGAAGTGATTGGGATGACACGTTTCGAAATGAAGTTCGGGCGAAAACCAAACAGCCCGACCAGTATTCCAATTCATCGGACAAACTCAATCAACGAATATTTCGGAGGATTCCGAGCGGACTACGACCAAATCCTGAAGAAAGGGAGTAATCACCTCATAACAGAGAATTAACGCTAAAGTTGACGTAAGATTCCAGAATTCGTCGACCTGCACCTTTAATGTGGGTGATAAAGGTTTCGTCGCCCAAGAAAGAGATAAATCCCCCACTCACATCAAAGTGGGAAGGGCTCGCTATTATACTTAACATCTAAAGTTAATTATGAAATTCTTGTCAGGAATAGAAAAACTGATTGCTAGCAACATCCGCAGCTATGGAAACTCTTCGACCCTCAAGAGTCAGTTACTTAGAACATTTGGGAAATGTGGTGATGTTTCAGAAGGCCAGGACTATTATAAACTACGTGGATCTCACGGAGATGAATGTTCAACGACATGAACTTTTTCACTATTTCTCAAAAAATCTCAGTCGTTTGTGATATAAAAAAAAGGAGTAAAATGCATAATAGCCTATAAGACACTACTATGAATCAAGCAGCACCTATCACAATTTTACCTCCTCATAAAGTCGTTCCTTAATAATCGCAAATTCCAATTAAAATATGGGGCAGAGGAAACAAACTTTTATCCGATAAAATCCGGAGTTCCAGAGGAAAGCATCCTTGGTTGAGTTTTACACACTCTATTGACAACTGATCTTTCGGTACACCGCTACGTCACAGGAGCTATGATTGCATTGACTGTTGATACCGCAGTAATAGCAACTCACACGAATCCGGATTTAGCTTCAGAAAAATTAGAAGAAGCTCTTAATTAATGTTTCGTGAGGCACGTCCTCTTTAATGAAAAAGAGGCCGCGTATTTTTATCAAGTAAATGTTGACAGATTTAACGATGATCTCAAAGGTTATAAATACTGCCTAAACGGTTGGATATCAAATAAATCAAACACCGGCTTTTGAGCCATACATTTTCGTTTAATTATGGCTCAGAGAGGAAAATCTCCGAAGTGTGGACCTCGGAGAAAAAACCCCTCGCAAGATTGGATTACAATAAGTACAATCTTATTTATCAAATAAATTTTCTGTTATAAACTTGTGAAATGAAATCCACGATTGAAACGGGTAAATTAAATTGACTTCATACACGTAATATTTTTCTGCAATATTGAGATTGTGTAACAGTCGCTGGCGACTTCAGAAGCATTGCGCTTGTGATGAGTAAATAGTCCTGTGACTTATTATCAAGCATTGCGCTTGTTTGTAAGTATGATCGACCGTGTTGTCGTACCTGGCGAAATGTATCGCCTTAATTTCAATGTACTTACGGTTAATCTTCGGTTCATCAGCGTGCAGTCAATTCGTATCCTGTTCAGCACGACCGACTTCCTCTGACTGACTCTTTCTTTTTCTTGTAATGACTCTAACTACTCTATCCTTTTTTATTTCGTATCTACGGCAACGCATGAAGATCAACGCCTATCTCTTATTTGTTTTCACTACCGCTCGTTTTAAAACATTAAACGAAGCCGATCGGCCCCGCGATGCAGATGTTTATACACACTTGCGTGCAATCGTTGGTAACTGGTACCAACCTTTCATGCCTGGGCAATTTGATCTATTTGTTCGACCGAACAATTAACTTTAAAATTAGCTAATGGAATTGAGGCTTGAAGTCACACATCTTGTCTTTACGATGAATAAAAGGGATTGCCCGAAAGTTAATTTGTATGGTCAAGCCCTCCGAAGAGTTCACGAGGTAAAATATCTTGGATTGCATCTCGATCGCAGGCTAATCTCATAAAAAAGTAGAGACATGAACTGTACCTCCGGCTGAAAAAATGTACTGGCTGACTGTTAGGCACAGAATCAAAGCTCTCATTTTATAACAAAATTATGGTATATAAAAACGGTGTTGCGACCGATGTGGACGTACGGAATACAACTTTGGGGAACCGCCAGTGACTCAAACATCGAAATTCTGTAGAATTCCAATCGAAAATACTTAGGACATTCGCAGATGCCCCATGATATATCACAAATGCGAATCTTTATAAGGACCTCGAAATTGCCCCAGTGGCAACGATTACACATAAGCGGGGCACAAATTATGAGCGCAGGCTCACTAATCATCCGAAGATCTTGGTATCCGAAATACTGAACAAAGGAAACGTCATCAGAAGGGCCAGGACAGCCAAACCGCTAGACTTAAAACAGCGGTTACATCGCGAATGAAATCCATGCGGATTGAGAATAGTAAAATATGTGTCCAAAAAATAAAATAGTGCTCATCAATAGATGGCCTTCTAAACCCAAAAAAAGATCTGTCATCTATCAAAATCAACAAAATTATGTAATGTTATGTTAGATGACAGATCATAATTTTTTTAAGCAAAAGAGGGAAAAAATCACGTTTTGTTACGCGGTGTCCCGCGTTTCAAATGTGTGCCAAACGCGTACTGCGTACGCGATAAACTGAGAACAAAGCGCTTTTCGAAACGCGCTTCGTACGCAGTAAAATGTGTACGTGAATCGTTGTTGTATGCAAACTCCTATACATATTACATGCTTTAGCGTGTTTCGAAACGTGCTTAACACGTACTTGAACCGCGGCAAAGCGTGTAACGAGACGTGGTTGAAATGTGGTTGAGTTTATCAGTGTATAAGGATATTCTAAATAGGGGGAGAGGTGTAACTATGGTTCATTTTAAGCCACATTTCTTTCTTTTTCAAGAACTTCATGAACTCCTTTCCTGCTTACGTACCTTCCGACAGATATACCCGTGTTATCGCTGAGACATCTCGCCATTGAAATGCAGTATATGTTTCCCGATAAAGACCCAATAACACCTGTTCTCTACTACGTGCACGACTAAGTTCCCGGGTTTCATACATGGATGTCGCTCGCGAAACTTGTACTCGGCTTACAGGTTTTAAATCGGCGGTGTTTATAGCTTGGGCATCTATTGAGAAGAGCCAGTGGTAATATCAATACATATCCTAACACAACGACCTCTTTTCTAACCTCTACCATGTCTTGTTTTTTTGCTTAAACTTAAAAAAAACTGCAGCTGAAGCACGTCGCTTACTTGAGGAGGCCTATGGTTACCATGCACCGTTGAAAACAATATATGAAGATCGGTACAATCGATTCAAAAGTGTCGAATTTGATACCGGCGATAAGGAACGCTGCTCGGGAAGACCGGAAACGTTTGAGGACGCCGATTTGCAAACTTTATTGGACGAAGGTGATACACAAACGGGAGATCAACTTGCCGAGACATTAAATGTGACTCGGCAATGCATTTCCAAACGTTTGCACGGCATGCGAAAAATTCATAAGGAAGGAGTATGGGTTCCGTATGCATTGACTGAGAGACAGATGGAAAATCGAAAAGCTACTTCCGAAATTATACTTTTACAGCACCATAGAACAAGTTTCCTGCACCAAATCATTTCTGGCGACGAAAAATGAATATATTTAGGGAATCCCAAAAGCATAAAATCGTGGGTCACTTGGCGAAGCATCAACAGCGACGGCACGACCAAATCGCTTCAGAAAAAAACAATGCTCTGCGTTTAGTGGGACTCATTTTTAATCCCACTAAACGCTTAAGCTTTCTCGGTATTTGACGGTTTGTTCGTGGTGGATTTTTTCATTTATTATAAATGTTATTATATTATATTATATTGAATATATATTGTTATATTAATATTATATTATAAATGAAACAGATTTCGTCTGCTCTTTGATCATTGACGAAATATCTAACTTATTGACGAGCTTGATCAAATTTATGACATCGACAGTGGCGTTCTGAGCATTTTCTATTGCTTCGAGACCAATGAAATCCGCACTAAGGCAGCTTAGAGAAAATGATTTCCTTTCCTCTGTCCGTCCCGACAAACGCTGTCGCAAAACTGGTAGGGTGTCGGAAAATGAAGTAACACGAGCTCGAAATTCATCAATCAAATTTTGCCCCTGCACGCACCATAACAATACCGGGCAGCCAAATCTGAAATAAAATTGCGTAATTTAATTAATTACATAAAATCATTTGAAAAGACGCAAGAATGCAAAAAAATATCATTATTTTCAATACCTGAAATTATTATGTGCCACCAACATAATGTTTTGACCTGCGCTATTATCGTCCAGAAAATTAATGACATCGTTGAGAGCTTGATGAAGGGGTACAGAGTCCAGCATTTCTTCTTCAAAATACAATTGCCTATGATGCACGGTGAGGCCAGTAAAATGAGGCTTGCGCTTTTTGCAATTGGCCGATCAGGAACAATGTATCGGTTGAATACATCATTTTCGTGTGCAGCTGCAACGATTTGGCAAATTTCTGTACGATTTGTAGACAAACTTGTGCCCAGATAGACAGATTTACTTGATATTTGCATCATATGTACGTCTTGTATGACGCATAGGAAGGTACACGGCTATGAGTCCCTTATGAGGGCTCCCCTTTAAATCATATTTGTATCATATGATGATTCCCAATATTATATCGAAATGAAGCAAAGTTGCTTTCACGTGAGTATTCATACGGTGAATTCATCAGCACTAGCAAAATGGGCTCATGAAAATACAAGAATAAGTACATGCATATGAGGGTCATATGGGTGTCACGGCGTGACGAAATTGTAGTATTCAAATGAAACTCATATTAGTCATTTCTTTTTATTTATTTAATGTTTTGATTTTTATTTGATCATTACAGTGTTTTCGTATATATATATATTTTTATTATTTGTGGTGTTTGATTCACACCTTCTCGGCGTTTTCTAATGCTCCTTGCTGTCTACTTTTTATAGTTGTCCCTACCACTGCAGCCAGTTCGCACTCTACCTTGTACGCCCGTATCGCATTTGCCGTAGATGGTGGGATACTGCACAAAATCTCCGTCGATACATGTCGGTTCCTATCTAGCCCTTCCCTATAGCGGCAGTGCGAGAAAAATGACAGAAATTTTTGTCGGCTGTGGGGATCGAACCCGAGTCCTTCTGCGTGAGAATCCAGCGCCCTATCCACGGAGCCACCGCGCTTCTGTTATTTCAAGTTCTTATTTAATATATATATATGATATCCAATATCATATTATATATATAATGTGATATTGGATATTTTAGTGATATCGACAGAAGTCGTATTAATAAAAAAAAATAAATGAATAGAGAAAAAATACTTCGCGTTATAACTTTTCTTAATAAGCTTAAATAAGAATACAGCATATATAAGTTACACAAAGTCAAGGAGAGGAAGTACTTCGCAAATTTTTATTACTCACACGGTTTTCATCGATATTACAAAAGAGTGTCTTTATAGCGACTTTATCATCCTAGTTGAACGCGTATTGCTTTTCTAGATATTTAAAAATAATGAATTATTTGTTTTTATAAACATTTTTTTATTTAAGTATTAATTCCTAATAGTTTTTCACCTAATTAAAGGTCTATCACGCATTTTTTGGTATAAAGGTTTCGGTTGCAAACTTAAACTATAGCTATATTATGAGGAACTTTTATTATAGGAACTGTGACTTTTTATGCGGTAATACCGTCTTCTATACTATAATAAATGATAATAATTAGGGTTAGGGTTATGATTAGTTGAAATTTTCTTTTTCGTAAGTCTGCCTCGCGATCAACGGTCCACAGGAGCCTGGTTTGGCTGCATTTTTGGCAGTCTGTTTATAAGACCGTAGCACTCGCTGTACATCAGCCGCAAAGTTTTGCAGCGTCATTGTTTTGTCATGGTCATTAAAAAAAGTATTCTTCAGGGCATCTAGAATATGAAGAAAAATAATCACCTATATAAAATGCATGAATACTTTTTTGTTCCCTGTTAAATATTTTACTGGTGCAAAAGAGACATCCAGATGCATTATTTAAAGGACCGATCAAAATCATATGGAAGTGATTCAAGCAACCTATCATTATTGCTAGTTTAAATGTAATGGACTCTACTGCATCGAATTAGCAGCAATGCGAATTACCGATGTCCACCCAATAACTTAAGTTATTGGGTGGATATCGATTCATGTTCGAGCGAGGATCTGGTTTTTCGGGAAAGGGACGACGATGCGATGACACAAAACACACTGCGTTATCTTCACAACACTCGTTGCTCGTACTACCTTTATTAGTCGACTACAATGTCGGCGTCAAACTTTACAACAGTCGTCGCAGTGCTCTCGTGAGCCCAACACCTTCTTCTACGTACTTGAGCCGATTCAGTTACAGAGCCGAGCAAGAAATATACCGTGAGAAAGCCTAATCGTTAACCAATTCCACAGAGATCATTCGGATACAGAAAAACGCAGGTCGATATACAAATTTATAACTTCGCTCAATTCGCTTGATCACGGGTACGTAGACAATATGCTAATGAACGGGAAGCCGGTTCCGGCGCAACACCGTGCGAGCCGGACATGCTGGAGGGGGAAGTGGCGCTCGCATCGATTGACTCTAGCGCGTATATCGATCGCCACAACCTCCTCGCGCGGTGGATTCAAACGATCTCGACGTCGCCGAAACAATTCATAAATTCTCAATTTTCTTTCTCATTTTATGTATAGGTATCTATGTATATTGTGATGTCGCGAGTTATTTATTAATTTATTTATTGTGGTTGGGGCTGCCGACTGGGCTACGGAACGCGGTGGTTGAGAAGTAAAACGCGGTAGACACTTAATCGAGAAGCACAAGACTTTATTTTCAGTGTTCCAACGGACAGCGTAACGTTGCTGCTTGGATGATCGGAAAACTACTAACTGCTAGCCTAAGGAGAGGGTGGTTTTTATAACATTGACTCGTGGGAAAGTCACGGTTTGGTAGGGAGAGAATTTGGGAGTTAGAACATTCTGGAGGCGGAAATGCCTTGGAAGATTCTAGGAATGGCAGCTGTTTCGGGTCTGAGGTGGGTCAGGCCATAAAGATAGATGTTTTATGGTGGGATCGTGGAAAATGGAAAACATGTAGGTTTGGGGTCTTTATCGGGAAACAAAGATTATTTGTATTTCGAAGGCGAGATGCACCTGCGATAGCGAAGGTGTAGCTGCAGGAAGTCACGTAGGAAGAAAAGGAATGCGAGAGACGCGTGGGAAAGAGGGAAAAAAAGGTGGATGAAAGTTGAACACAATATACATTTTTTCACAATATACATTTTTTTTGAATTTATATGTATATGGATATATAAATCACCGTAAAAAATCCTCATCATCTTTGAGTTGTACAGAGCCCGTACTAAGTCCCGTACTTCCTTCTCGGTCCCGTTTACCTGACCAAGTGTACTCGATTCCCAAAGAGTTTGTCATCGCCACTCGAATGTAGCGATTCAACGCCTCTCGATCACTCTGTCCTCCCAATTCCTCCAAATACTCTTGCTATAATAAATCAAAAGACAGGAATATTTGATAATTTGTTTCTGATCATATGCGTTGAGTAATTTCATCAATAGCTGTAACTATTGTTTGGGCAACTAACTATATGGAGACCATAGTCACCAATTTGTCGTGTTCTGTTTGATCAGAGTTTTCAAATGCATCGAATTCCGCGACTGATTTCAGGGGAAATCCGTGTGGAGCCTCAAACAGGTGACTCCTCTTTGATGTCTTAATCGATATGGCCTTTTCTATTTTAGTTAATTTTTCCCTGAAAAAGCGATTTTTGGAACTTAGTCATGCACAAAAATTTAATAAGTACCACGTCGTTTCCAAGTCAATTTATATACTTGCCTTATACATTGTAGTTCATTTTAAATCGTACGTTCAAACTCTGAGGTAGGATTCATGTTTCCAGATATCGGGCGGCTCGACAATTGAGACAGCCTTTGTTGAGGAAGCTTTCTTTGAGTATTTTCTACATCCCTCCCGAAATCCTCAGAATTACCAGCTCCGAGGTTTGTGGGAATATAATGATGATCTTTTGCATCAGCGTATAGTTCTTGAATATCGTTACCCGCAGCAGGAGTCACTGGTATAACTGAGTAGGAATTACCGAAATGGACCGAATGTGATGTAGGATATAATGGTTGCGGTGAAATATTCGTGAGATTGACGGCAGACATGGTAAATTCTTGGTCATCACTACGTTTCGAGTCCATACTGTCGTATTTGTCGAAAGAAAGTGATAGATTTAAATTGCTATAACCCAAACAAACAGAAGAAAATTTGTTAGTTTTACCATTTGCAGATTCGAATGTTTCTGACCGGATTTTTTATAATCTTTCTGTGATATGTTCTGATAATTATTGTTCATAAAAACATGAGTAATTCTATGAAGCAGGTAACAGTTTTGAAGTGATGGAAAATTTACTTTATTATTACGTAATTGTAGGTCATTTTTCTTTCAAGCTTCGATATCAGTTCACATATTTGACAGCAATGCTATTGCAATAAATTTGCCCTGTATGATTTCCCCATCTTTCCAGTAAGGCATTTTGAAACATTTCGCAATGAGTTCATCTATCTTCACTGGTACTATTTTTGGTGTGAGTTCCCAACTTTCATAGACCCCTACAAATGACGAAGGTACTCAACAAGGAATATTGTAAAAATTCGTGACCTTGGAAAATAATTTTACTATCATTGTAAATTGATTTAATGAAGTCTTTACAATATTGACTACCTCGCCGATCTGTCCAGTTTTCAATAGAACGCAGCTATCTCGATTATTTCCAACCACTAACCGAAAATATTCGAATTGCAAACCTTTGTACTGTACAATACTCGAATGCAGAAATTCGTCTACGAGTGGACCATCTTTATGTTGACGAATCGGTTTGATTACTGGCACAACATACTTCTTATTAGGACAAATATTTTGTTCACCTAGGCGACGAGCTAGTTGTTGGAGAAGCTGATGTGGTTTTCGAACATATTTACGAACAAATTTCATAGTATTTTCATATGGGAATGCAGAAAAGCTGTCCGGGTGCCCTAGTACCCTTACATCTTCAACTACATGCAACAAGCCGTGTACATTGTATGATAAAAAGCATTTTCCATAAATTTCTTCGCAAGATTCCACATAAGCTCTTAAAGCACTTTCTGCATATTCTAATTGGGCTTCACCTGGACGTGAAATAAGTATAGCACGACATGCAGAATGCAACAGTAAAAAATGAGCATATAGTTCATCTGGCAAAATTTCATAAAAAATAACTGGCCCTATATACAGAAGTAGCGATCGAAATTCAGTAGCTTTAAACTTTGTGTACTCTTCCAGAGGTCTTGGACGACGAGCAAATTCAGTAGGCAAATACATTCGTAAGACAGCTAGTCTTGTTGATACTTTACTGATACTCTACTTACTGAGTCCTTCATACTCGTATGCTTTATTCACAATTGCAGATAAAAATTTCTTTACAATCCCCAAATAGATGAGGTGCATGTATTCGAATGGCACACGAGCTACCATATCAAAATTTAATAATTTCAAAGGTGATTCATTATTTGGAAGGTGATGGTTTTTATCTGTTTGATTTAAATAATCAGTGCTGTTCCGACGTTTATTCGAAAACTGGCAAAAAGTCATTCGTTTCTTAATTGATAGGCCACTGACCATGCATTTCGAACAAGGATTTTTTGAATTGTGACTGCGATGATTTAAAATAAAAGCCCGAGCAGGAGCATCGGCTATAAATGCTTTGATATAAACGGGAATTCGTTTTCCAGCAAAATTAACCCCTTGCTGCATGCGCATATCTAAATACTCGTCAAGAAAAGGCTGAAAAAATTGTACAGCATTTCCAGGCTTCTTATCCCCCATGTAAACGCCAATGATCGATGGTTTATTATCTATAAGATTTGAAAGTCTAAACTGAATTGGCCAAAATTGTGTTTTGCTGCTGCGATAAATTGACATTCCATCGGTATGTATATAAACTTCCAAATAACTTGGGATCAGTGAACGTGGAAAGGCTTCGAGTTTTTTTATAAGCTGGGTCTTAAAACCTATATGATAATAGACACCTGGTTCAATTTTGATTGTTATTATAGGCAGGCGACAAGTTCGTAATAAAGTCTTCGTTGTTAATGACAATGTGACATGACAAGGGTGAGTACGTAGAAACTCAAGCAATATATCACCTTGTGTATGATTAAGGGCTGCCCTTACAAAGGTTTTCGCAAGTTCTGATCTAAACGTATTGCTTTCCCCAACAACTGGATCATCGCTATCAAATGTAGTTTCTGGACCGCCATCGGAACTTGAATTGCATGGTTGACAAAATTCATCATCGTAGTTATCACTATCCAGTGATGAGTCAAAATCACGAATTTCATCCCTATTAAAATGTCCTTCATCTAAACTTTCACTATCGATTGATGACGAAAAATTGTCACAGATAGCTACACAGGCGGTTGTTGCAAATGCAGCCTCATCATTTACCATGCCAATCGAATGGGATGGGCTGTTAGAGGAAGGAATCTGCCGTAACGTTCTAGACATCGTATTTACATATTTCGTTGCCTGAGTTTTGAGATACTGACGTCGTTGTACTATCGAACTTCGTGATTTCGTTGATTTTTTGGTTCCGCGAAATCTCATCATCATCAACTGCAAGAGTGTAATCACCATGCTGGATGTCAAAATAACATACAGCATAACGACTGAAAGACACATCCAATATGATAAATATGTATCCCAACAAACTGAATCTAATAATAGACACTCTTAGCGCTAACAAATGGTGACGAAACTCTCAGTCCCTTAATTCTCATATCAGGCATTATTTGGAAAATCAATTAAAGTATGATAATTGGTAATGTACGACATTTTACATTTACTCTCTTAATTTCTAACTTTTAGTATTATTTCTATTAATCGATTTTAAGTTATTCAAAGAACTTTTCAAAAAAATTGCAACCTTCGGATATTTATCTTCTTAATGATTATTCGTTCGAAATTTAATTATTTATTTTTGCTAAGGTCGGATTTAGGCGCTACTTATACCTTTTAAAATTTTGATCAGTAATATAACTGTCACGGATTTTCATCTTCACTAATCGAGTATAGATACTCGTACGCATATATTAATGTGCACAAGTGGAATCGCTGTAAAATCAATCCTTATTATTTTGTATCACTGGCCAAAAGTAAATAATCGCTGATTTTACAGTAAACTAATAAGCTATACAGATTGAGTCAATAATTAATTACCTCATTCAAATGAAGAGAGTATATAAATGGGAAATGTAAATTGTCGTAATTAACGCAAACTTTCATTTTGCGCTCGATATATTAAATTATATGGTTGAATAATTGCGATGCATTATTATTCAATCATAAATTAATATATTCAATGTATCATTCAATCATAAATATATACTACATACCTTTATATTATATTAACTGCGTCGAAAAATCGTTGCGTTTTCTAAATACCGAGATTCACACGAGATTCACACGTTGCACGTTGGTCGCCGCGAGAACAATGATACACTGGCCGACGTCGCGGCGTGGACGATATGACAATGGATGGGAATTGGGGGGGGGGGGGGGGCATATATATTTGCACTTGGGGTATATTTGTCGAAGGCCCACGCTGCGCGACCGGAGTGGGGGCATCGTGGAGGATTAGGACCGCTTCTTATAAAAATGGTCGAAAAGGATGCACGATATTCGAAGAGTAAAATGATGAAAAATACTACTGCAGGAGAACTCATGTCGCGGTCATATGGCGCTCATAGGATAGATGTATCACTAAAAAACACGAATATTACCGTCATTTTGTACTCATAGGATGTATCACTGAGAAATATGCATTTTGCTGTCATATTGTGCTGATCGCCTGTATCAACGAGAACATGCCATATTACCGTCATAGAATGTATCACGGAAAAACATGTACATTGTCGGTATAAGGCACTCATTGGATGTATCACTGAGAAATATGCATATTACCGTCATATTGCGCTCATTGAATGTATCATTGCTAAACAGTCATATCGCCGTCATAGAATATTTCACTGCGAAAGACGTGTATCGCCGTCATATTGCGCTCATCTACTGTATCACTAAGAATTATGCCTATCGATGTCATGTTGCTTACGTCGCATCCCTACTACCGATGCTAGCCCAATGAATACACCAACAAAAATCATTAGATGATTTCCATATGATGCCAATCTGAAAATATTTATTGCAGTAATCACATTTACCGTCTCATGAATTCATCTCGTAGTGAACAGATGATGGATTTTTGAACCGACACACTTCAGTTACGATGTATCTCAAATTTATAATATTAAATGAGCTCACGAGATGTCTTCATCAACGTAAACGAAATTGCGTTCATGTTGAGTACAATTCATGAGAACAATTGGTGCTAACATAGTGAATACCCGCCAAAATGTTTACGCATGGCTTTCAAATGACGTAAAATGTGAGGATATTAATTACAGACACTCGAGCACAGGCGTATGATTTCGACATACTCTAAATGTACGATGCATTTCTAAACGACGTACTGAAATCAAAATGTTTTGTAAACTCATGATGCTAAATGAGTTCATGACTTTGCATCACAGCACGTAGTCGATATGCAGCAAAATTTATTTCATCAATTGCATGCACGGCGTGAAAATCACGGCTGTCTATCTAGTAAGGTATTCACCACAGCTTCAAAATTGAACCAACTGCATCCTGGATCATACGACCCCCCTTCCTGATTTACCTGTTGGTATGTTTCACGTAATCTCCGTTGCTTTCTTTCGTTGCGTTTTTTTCTCTCTTGTGGATCGCGAAGGTGCTTATTGCGAAATTCGGAAATTTCGTCCGTGCCCAACCGATATCTTTCAATCCATTTTCCCGGGGGAATACCCCGCATTTTTATTAACATTTATTACGTACACGGAGTTCTCGTTCGTTTTTAAAGCAGCTATTTTAACTCGTGATAGAAACGATTGTGTTCATCCAAAAAAGAAGGGTTGTGGGTGTGATACAGCGACAGTGTGGTTAAACGATTCATTTCATTGAGTGGAGCCACGTGGAGCTATTTTGGCGACATCGTTGGCTATTTTTTTGAAAATATCTTCCAAAATTTTTTTTCGCGCCATGTCGCTTAATGGTTTATTTCCGGGTAGGTTGCGGTACGAGTAAGTGGCCGGATCTTGTACGTAACCGCATTAGAGGCCACAGTTTTGGTGATACGCATACGCATGATCAACCGTACACAACAAAAGTTCCGTAATTGCTTCGCAATTATTGTTGTTAGAATGTAGGATCAATGTTAATCTTCGCGCGAAATATTTGATGACGGATGTTGATATCTTCAGGGTGTACAACTGGCTGGTCATATTTTTCTTCACATGATTGAAATCAGACCATTTTTCAACGTGCCAAGAGACATTTTTCCGGACATTGCTAATTGTGGCCAAATCATTGTCCGCGATTCAACACAGACACTCTTGCAGACAATTTTTGCAAAATTTCATTTTTTGCAATGAGGCTTACTGTCATATATGATTCCATCGCTTTTGAGCTGCCTCTCCAGTTTCGTTGACAATTATGAGTCCCAGATGCATTGCCGCGTTCTCACTGGGCACAAGATTTTGATCTTGTATCAAGACCGAGGAGCAGATTCGAATGGTATCCGAATAATGAAACATGACTTGCCATTATTACAAATTATATATATACTTGCGGTCGACTACTTAAGACCGCTCATTGCATGTACGAATAAAAGCTCGCCCCATTTTACACTCTTTGATTTCGCTTCTGAAAATTATTATTCGCATAGTTTTGACTATTGGTTACCTCTAAGACTAGTGAACTTTCCGACATACGACAGATTATAAAATTAGTTCGGCTTCTTTCCAAAACATGTTGTTATCGACACGGGCATATACTTAAGACCGATCAGTTTCAGTGTATATTCTTCGAAAGCTTTGTTGACATGACTGCCCTTGAAATAGTATATTGTATGTTAGTTAAGCTAAAGCCTGTTAGTACGAAGCAATGAGTCGTGGAAAGAACATTACACCTGAACAAAAAGTTCGGATTAATGGGTCGAGTCACGCGCAAGAAGCCTCTCATTTCTGAACGGAACAGGAAACTGCGACTGAAATTTGCCAAAGAACATCGGTATTGGACAATAGCTGACTGGTCAAAAGTCGTATTCACCGATGAATCCAAATTTAATCGAATGGGCTCTGATGGCAAAACATACGTTCGGCGCCGAGTTAATGAAGAATTTTCTTCAAAATGCGTAAAAAAAACCGTGAAAGGCGAAGGAGGATCAGTAATGGTTTGGCGAGCTATGACGCTTGAATGTGTTGGTCCTATTCATAGAATCAACGGTACCATGAACCAATATGTGTACATAGACATTCTCAATGACGTCTTGCTACCATTCGCAAATTATTACATCCCGGAGATTACAAGCCGATAATGATCCAAAACACACTGCCCGTAGAGTTAAAAATTTCTTAACTGAAAAGAAAGTATCAGTTTTATCGTGGCCATCTCAATCTCCGGATCTTAATCCAATTGAAATGTTGTGGATTGACGTTGATACGCACATTAAATGCAAAAAACCGAAAAGTTTAAACGAACTTTTCACCGTTATCGAGGAGGGATGGGCGCAAATATCGGTTGAGCGTTGCCGCCGACTGATAGAGTCAATGCCACGTCGGCGCGAAGAAGTAATACGGCAAAAAGGGAGAGCAACACGTTATTGAACATATCGGAAAGTCAGCGAATAATATATTCCCTTCAGTTTAAACTTATTACATTATTTTGTGTCGGTCTCAAGTAGTTGTGCGTTGTAAAAATTAAAAAAAACTATATATCATTAATAATGATTACTTCAACTCATTAAAAATAAAGTTGTATGATAGCCTTGTGATAGTATTGTATTACGTGACATTGTATATCTTCAATACAAGCTAAAATTCAATCATGTGAAATTGAATAATCTTTTATTCGTACATGCAATGAGCGGTCTTAAGTAGTTGGCTGCAACTGTATATCACTGCAAAATGAAGCGTAAAAAATATATATATTCACTTCAAAATGTTTTCATTCTCAAAATGAAATGAAAAAAATGTTTCCCACATATCTTCTTATGACTGTTATTTAAAAATATTACTCGTAAAGTAATATTTTATTAAAAGTATTTTTATCTCAATAACTAAAAACATTCAATGAGGATAAAACGATTTTTATAATTTATATTTTTCCTTTAATTTTTAAATAATATATTACAAACATCTCTTTATCTCCTTTAATTAATATTTTAAGTTGTTTATATATAACATGATATTTTTCAATTTTGTATATATACCTGATAGACTGTTCCTGCTGTATCCTGACCCACGTTTCTGCCACCCAGCGTCGAATGAGGCTATGATGTTGACAATGTCTTTCGGATTGTCTTCTATTGAGGAATAAAAATTCTGGAAGTTAAGCCAAAGAACGAAAGGAATAAAAAAAAAAGAGGCATGACCAAATAAGGAAATGGGGATAAAAGAACGGAGAGTTGTATTTGTCCATAGTTCTCCTTGAACTATAAAATTGGTCCCTTCTATGAACATATAATAAATATGATAGTCTTAATGCTTAATACTGATTTTTAATATATTTTCATTATTTAATAAAACTATAGATGTATTGTCTGCTAAACTCACAAAAAATCTCAATTTCTGTTCTTGAAACTTTCTACGTGAACATATATCTATCGATATTCACTTGAGATTCATTACCTCTCCTGTTTGACAGGCTGCTACGGTCGTTTCCTTTTGGATCCTCACAGCATTCTCGAAGCTTTCATGGGCACACTCCTCAATTATACTGGCTGCTTCATCCTCGTACACTTTCTGCAGATGCGGGTTTATCGTGGGGACATTCATCGCAGATAAAAAATCATTAACTTTGCATGGCTCGATGTCAATGTCATACATTCCTAAACAATAAAGCACATAAATAACAAACAAATGATATAGATCAAGGAAAGAATTGTAAACTTACCGATAACGACTTTTCCATTTGTACAGTAACGGATGCTCCATGTTGCATTGATGTGGCTTCGAAGTGTGCACTTTATACTGTTTTTGGCGTTATCGGCAATTTATTTCAAAAGTACTGGCCAAACAATGGCAATGGCAAATCACACTGCGAACACCACAGTTCCGTTGCCAAAGTTTCTAATTCGACGATTCGTCTTCCACTAAATTTATAACTTGCACTATTATCCCACTTGTTTTTATTGATACTCTTTAAAACGCTATCCTGGCATCTTGTGCGTTTTTGATATACGAATTTTCCTTTTTTGTCGCGAAATAAAGTATGTTCAGTGGTTTCGTCACATTTATCCATGTCAAACACTTTTTTACCTTTTCTATTAAACAATTATAAATCACAAAATACTTCGAGGACTTCAATTGGCGGTCTCGGAATGATTAGCTGTAGCTAACTGTCATGGCTGACTGTAGCCTTGTTTCCACATTTTCTCGGAACAGAACTAGAATTATTTGATTGGCTCAACTTGTACTCGACCACACAGATCAAATTGCATATTAATTTTATAAAAAATTGTAAATTATTATACAAAATGACATAATTTTTTCATAAAAAATTATAAAATGCAAACAGAAATGATTTGGCATTAACATTGTGACATGAAAATTAACCTTAAAAAATAAATAGACGTACTGCAGATTTGACCTTACATACATCCTTAACTCCAAAGCCGGCGTTGGGCTCCACTGGATCCCAGGTATACGAGGTTAACGAGGAAAGGTTAACAAATGATCAATTCATTCTACATTTGTTTAGACTTACATTACCGACGAAAAGTTTCCGGACGAAAACAGTGAAAAGAGTGCCGGATGCATTTTTTATGCCATTTCACCGGTAGTTGGCCTAGCTCCAATGTACCCAACGCGATTTTAAAGAGGCGGAATGTACCTTCATTTTGGCTTTTTTTTTTTGACATTTAAGATTTTTGTTATAATTAACACCCAATTTTTGAAAACGACCATGTTTTGTCGTTTTTGTTTTGTTCTTTTACGAGTGGACCCCGTTTGTGGTCAAACAAATTTTAACGCATTTCTTTGACCGCGATCATGTTACGCAGCCGATTGTGCCCTATACCTCCAGTACTCACAGCTGGTTGTGATTGGGGAATAAGACCAGCGTATTCCTCGCTCTCGAGTGGCTGACTCGAGACCCCTCTATATTTCCACTACTACTATAACTGTTTAATATTACACCCTCTGAACCTTATCGGCAGCTGTAGAGTTTCACTTTTAATGTGTGCAGCGGTCAAGCGCCGGTTTTTTAACTGTCTACTTTGACAACATTTTTTTCCATATTACTTTAAAAAAAACAGACAAAATCAAAGGAGCAAATAGAAAAGAAGTCAAGTCCGTTTTGTAATATGGCGTAAGAAAGCGAATAAGCTAGCTCTGAGGTGTTGATTGCACTTGGCGCCCAATGTCTGGTCAGGCAAATCTTTTTTAAACGATAGAATTTTTTAATTTCTACTTAAAGGAATCTTTATTGCCACGAATAAAACGTTCTGGACACTTTCCGCTCAATGTATTAGGTTGACGTACATAAATAAGACGTCAGAAAAAAAAAAACTTATGCGGCGTTTTTTCTGACGTCTTTTTTAAAATAAAAATATACAAAATTTGATTTGTTAAGAAACAAGTCCTCTACTTTTACGTTATAAAAATACGTGTCGATAATCATACTCATATTCATTATATTATGCTTTACCATTTTGACAAAGGAGAAAGAGCAGCGCTGTCACTTTGTGATCTTAAGAGTCAGTGTTACGTGCGACGTGCGCTTCGACATTTCCATCAGCACTCCAGCAAGCACTGAACAACTGATCAGCTCAAAAATTGGCAGATGCACAGAGAATTATGGTAAATAGTGGCTCTTGGTTTTTTTTTCCACAATTTTGGAAATAGTGTCGCAGGCGACGAGCAATTCAAAAACACCATCAGTATTTTTTCCGGCACTGAGTGTTAAAGTTTTAAGGGTATCTAGAAAAATCTGGTAAAAATTTTGTAAAAAAATACCAAGAGCCTCTTTTTGTCATAATGTTCTTTGTACTTGCCAATTTTTAACTTGATCGGTTGTTTAGTACTCGTATGTTTACTGATTAACTTTTCGATGCGTACATCGCATCTAACACTGACTCTTAACGAACCTTTTGGCGAAGGATCAATAAGTGAAAATCAAAGCAGAAAATAGTTTGCCCGTTTCAAATTTAACGACACTGATTTGGAAGGTAATCAAGCAAGTGATCAACCATCAGATTTGATGATCAGACACTTCTGACAGCCGTAGAAGAGGGCGGAAGCTTAACAACTCAAATACTGGCTAACAACTTCAATGTGGACATAAAAATTGTCGATATTGAGAGTTCATAATTTGGACGCACTCGACTTTATTGATGTCGGTGAGTTCGCGGGGAACCCATTCAAATAAATTCTACAACTTTTCAAGGTTTCTGAGACGACAAACGATGGTTGAATGATCCCCATGGAAGTTGTCGTCCAGTATTAGAGTTGTTATGGTATCATCCTCTTGAACGACTGATATAAGTGCCTAGTCATTGAAATCTGGTGGTCGACGTCTTGCTGGCTTACCTTCCAAGCTAATGTCGCCAGATTTGAAACGTGCAAATCTTCCCTGCATTGACTTTCGCTTATTATTCCTTCGTCAAAAAGTTCGTTGAGATCGCGAAATTACTCCGCTGCTTTCTATCCTTTTTCGAAGTGGTAAAGCGTAATGTGAAGAATATGAGTATGATCATCGAGTGGCGTTTTTATAACCTAAAAATAAGATGTCATAAAAATGCTGGGTAATTATGATTCAAGCTAATAATTGCAGTGTTTGAAACAATTGGTACTTTTTCATTAGAAAAGGATTGTCATATAAAAATGTGCGTACAAGCACGTCTGCACCAGTGCATCTACATGCGCGATAGTGATAAGTTCAACTCAAAATTGTACATTAATGGCATTTAAATTATTGCTTATTAAGCTAGTGCCTCATTTATTGTATATGACCATGAGTGATTTATCTTTTCAGAAAATGCTCTGCATGTACGCGTTTCCATTGTGCCACGAATCTATCGGCCTACCTCTCTGTTATGAAGATTGTATGGCAGTCCATCATGAATTTTGTTTCAACGACTGGGCATTGATAGAAGACAACAAACAAAGAGGCATCTTTATTCGATCACGGGGTCACTTTCGACTTCCAGATTGTGATGAATTACCAAAATATGTTGAAACTAAAATCACTTGCTCACATGTAAACTTAACTGCTGTCAATGAAAAATTAATTACTTGTGAGTATATGTATCTGCTTTACATTATCCTCATCCTGAATGTTTCTTAAATCATAGTGTATAAATACTCCGAAATGCATTAGGGGTATTAGTGAAGATTGATAATGTATTGTTCATTTTAAGTACTGCATACTTTACTCATATGTTACATTCTTTCAGATGATTGTGTGAGAGAAAATGGACGTTTTTATATGGGAAAAATGAATCAAACAAAAAATGGCTATGATTGCCAATCCTGGAATGATCAAGAACCTCACAGTCACGATAAGCCTCCGAACGTGTTTCCACAAATCCGCGATGGAGAAAATTATTGTCGGAATGCTGGAGGAGATGAACCAATGCCATGGTGCTTCACGATGGATCCACGTGTACGCTGGCAACACTGCGATATCCCAATATGCGGTTCGTTGCTTAAATGTTTCGAGGGCAGTCCGCTTATGACGCTTTTATGTAAATAATTATATATTAGCTATTCTGTATCACTAAACGTTGTTAATGGGATAAAGTAATTCATTTTATCGATGTTTTACCTTCGATTACATTTGCAATAACCTTATTAATATTAACTTCTTTGTCGTTCATGATCATTATATTATAAAAGATCATGTTAATCAAAAAACTGTTTTTAATGTCAATTGATAGAGATAACCGGTGAACAGATAACTTGAAAACAAGGCTCCCTTACTGCTATTAGTAGAACAGTTCGAACTATTTTGAAATTTTGTTCTGTAATAAGATGATATTTTTATTGTCATAAAGAACTTTTGACACATGGTACTTTGCAATCAATATTTTAGCAGCTCTGCGTATAAAAACTGAGTGACTCTGTATGAATTACTGAAATCACGCCGACGTTATAAAGCAGCAGTTATATGGTTCTGTATTTATCAACAAAAAACTTGTAATTCTATATTTAAAAGAGGGGTTTTATTGAGTTTCTGAAAAAAAATCAAATTTTCATTCGGAGTAATTATTAAGTCTGCAAATGGCAATATTTACTTTGCTTCCAAAATTTTAAAACGCGGATAAAACAGTGTACCAACCATCAGAGGTATGGGAAATATTTGGATAATAATTTTGCACTATCTTTGGTGATCGTTTCGGTATTCTGTAAAGGGGATAGGTGATATCTTTATATTATATTGAACGCGTTTTAGTAAAAAATCTCCGGGAGATGACGACATTAGTGCCATGCGAATATAGCTATAATGAGACTTCGCAATTGAAAACTTACGAAATAAGACCTTTAGAAAAATATACGTTCCGACGTATGTTTCTGTCCAATTCTCGTACTCATTTTATAGTTATTTTATTTTAGATAATTCAACCGAAATGGAGATGGAAATAGATTCGAAAGATTTGACAATGGAAACTTTCTTCAACCCAACTTTCATAATGATATTGTCTGTCCTGGGATTTGTCATAATCGTCGGATCACTGCTCTCAATATTTCTTAGCCAAAGAATTGGCAAGCACCATCAAGGATATAATCCTACCCAAAGCAGGGTAATATAGAAGTATCTATAGGAATTTGTTTAAATTTGCTAATATTTGCATTTTAATTAAAATTCTAATTATATTCATTATTTCAGGATGTGAATATTGACCTTGATAAATTGCCAAACAACGATGCCTACCATAAAACTGGAGCCCAACTAAACCCTAAATTGGAAATGCTCGAATTTCCACGGAACAATATAATATATGTAAGGGACTTAGGCCAAGGGGCTTTTGGCCGTGTGTTCCAAGCAAAAGCTCCTGGTCTCGTTCCAGGTGAAGAATTTACCAATGTCGCTGTGAAAATGCTTAAAGAGGAGGCATCTAATGATCTTCTTGTTGATTTTGAGCGCGAAGCTTGCCTACTCGCAGAGTTTGATAATCCAAATATCGTTAAATTATTAGGAGTTTGCGCACTTGGTCGTCCGATGTGCCTTTTGTTCGAATATATGGGGCGCGGTGACTTAAATGAGTTTCTACGATCCTGCTCACCCAGCAATTACATCGTTCGAATCGCCGACAAAGATAACACACTCACAGATTCCCGGTTGACTCACATGGATTTAATAAATATAGCACGTCAAGTTGCATCTGGCATGGTGTATTTGTCGGATAGAAAATTCGTTCATCGTGACCTTGCAACGAGAAATTGTCTCATAAATGATGAAATGATTGTAAAAATAGCAGATTTTGGTTTGTCACAAAAAATTTATCTTCAAGATTATTACAAAGGAGACGAGCAGGATGCGATCCCTGTACGGTGGATGCCGCTTGAAAGTATTCTTTACAACAAATATACGATCGAGTCGGATGTGTGGGCTTTTGCAGTATGTTTGTGGGAAATATTCAGCTTCGCTCTTCAGCCATACTATGGTATGACCCATGAAGAAGTAGTTAAATACATCAAAGAAGGCAACGTACTCCAATGCCCTGAGAACGCACCTCCCGCAATCTATGATTTGATGAAATTGTGTTGGAATCGGCGACCTGGCGATCGACCAACATTTAACGTTATCTACCATACTTTGAATTGCATAAAGCAAGAACTCGAAGCTGACAAAAAATTGGACAGCGTTCCATTGCGTATCCATGTATAGGACAACCATGACTATTATTTAGACTAAGCATCTCAAATATTATAATTGAGACGCATCGTTCTTGCTAGGAGTTTCCAGCCGATCGGAATTGTTCTTATTATGTATATATGATAATTTCTGGAATACAATCTATATCCAGTTGTATTAGAATAAAGATTGCTATTCGTCATGTCGAAATGGTCGAAACTGGCCACGGTTAGCTTTTACATGCGTGTGTCTATTGAGAAGTCATCAAAAGAATTTTTTATATTACGCCTTTTGCATAATGTTGAACAAATATTTTGCTCTTAGAAAATGTGGCCAAATAGATAAATCATATTTAGATATATTTGTGTTACATGCTATAATTCCCATAATCAAGGATTCCGAATATTTTAACCGTTCAGGCTGATTACTTTTATACACTAGGAAACATAATTGTCTCATCGTTGCCGATGTTTTTATATCGATAGAATATATTTATGTATAGACAGGACTCCTGTGATTTACTTGAATCATTTTTATACCTACTTATTTGACGGTGGTACCATCATTAAATTAAAGTAATTCCATATGCATAGTGTCATCCAATTAATTCAACTACTTGCAATAATAATAATAATAAAAGTTTGCGCACGTAATAAATTTTTTATGTAAGAAAGACTAAATGTTTTAAATCGAATAAATCTTTTTAGTAAAAGAGTTCAAACTTAAAAACCTTAAAACACACACACACACCGATGATTAACGTAACAGATTTATTTTAATGTTTTTTGTGACTGAAACCTCGGTACTAAGATTGTAATTTTTAGAAGATTCATTGCGCATTTTCGTCTGATGTCACATTTAAAGATGTGAAAACCGACGCCAGGTGCTGAAGTTTAAAATTTCTAGGGAGATCGATTTTTCAGAATTTGATCAACCATTAAGTTGGTGATAATTGATTGACCTACTCCACTGTAAAAAGAAGGCTGTAATTGGTCATTCCCTATACATACTTAAAAATACCGAAAACGCATCTCAGATGTAAATAATTTGTGACAAGTACAGTTACGTATATCCGTTTCTTTATCCCCACAAAAGTTGGCAAATATTCGATTATCCTTATAAAGAGTTGAAACATAAAATATATTCAATGTACGAGGCATATCGAGACAGTAAGTCTACTGAATTTTTGTAGGTTTGAAAAATTTATATTTACACAAAAAAATTACGTGATACTTTACTACATAATGCTACTACTAACAATACTACATAATGTAAGCTATTTTTTTTATATAGTCGCCATTCCTCTCTATGCAGGTGGTGAAGCGGGGTATCAATTTTTTGGTACCTTCCTCGAAGTAGTTTCCCGCCAACTCCTTCGTCCACTTCTCCACTTCCTCCTTTACCTCCTCATCGGTTTAAACGAGACGAGCAGTTCATGGCGTTGGCTGTGTGTGGTCTGGCATTGTCGTGCAGCAGGCAGACACCTTTTGTCAGCATGCTTCTCCTTTTGTTCTGAATCGCCCACTGTAATTTTTGTATGGGGTCCGCAATATCTTGCAGAGTTGATGGTCTCCCCTTGAGCCAGATATTCGATTAAAATTATGCCTTGACAGTCCCAAAACACGGATGCCACGATTTTCTTGACTGAAATTGTGGTTTTGAACTTTGAGGCGGAGGGTGAAGAGGTGTGACCCCACTGTTGAGACTGTCTTTGGGTTTCAGGCGTGTAGTGTGTGACGGATGGCTTGTTGGCGATGAATAAAAAACAATATATATATGAGGCTTAGTAAATTTATTAGATCCGATGGAGCGGTACAACGTCTCGTTAGGTTGAGTCTTGGAGGAGGATTGACTGGTTATAGGGATGGTAATGAGAAAGGGTTAGAAAGAAAGAGTTTAGGAGTGGAGGGGATGTCGCGTGAGGATAATAAGGGACCGTGAGACTGCGGAGTGAGCGGAATTGAGCGTTAGCGGGAAAAGAGATTAGGAGTAGATGAGAGCGGTGGGAAAGGAATGTGGGACCGTTACATGTGCAACCCAAGTTTCATCTCCAGTAACGATGGAACGGAGAGATTCATCTCCATGGAGTTTACAGCGCCTCAAAAACTCTTGCCCGGCCTCTACTCGATTCAACTTGTGTTGGTCTGTCAGTTGTTCTGGGATCCACCTCGCGGACAGTTTCCGATATCCGAGGGTTTCTGAGATTGTTTCGTGTAGTAGAGATCTGGAGATTTGCGGAAACATCGCAGGAAGTTCATTCAGTCAATCTGCGATCGTCACGGAGCGCATTTTCGATATTTTCACAATTTCGTCAGTCACAATTATGGGATAATACTGGTTCCTGGTGGTGTTGGAACGGACGCGCGGTTAATGGACGAACTCATGACAATTTTTAACGATAATGAAATATAGAAGACTTTATTATTCAGACTACTTTACAAACTCTTTCTCTTCGCTTTTTGCTTTTTCGACTTGCTCGCACGGCGTCAGCGTCTTAACTGACTCATGTGGGGTCTGCGTAGCCCCATATAATTATTAACCTCGCGTATCAAACTAATAACAAGATATTTATTTAGTAAAAGGAACAAGGTATGAATTTGCGTTCGTTATCCGAAGCGGTAAAAAACTCTGTTTTCGATGCCTCTTCTTTCGAGCGAGTAACTCCCTGAAGTCCGCTCCTGACTCTCCTGCTTGCGATGGGGTGACTAATGTTTTTAGGAACGTCAGTATGCGTCCCTAGTTATAAAGCGTATCCCCACAATACTCCCCCTAGAGTAATGGAGTGTCTCAGTCTTAATTTTTCTTATTATTATTATGCTGACTCGGAAGCATGATTTGTACTTTTTTCTTTGGCCCTGGGTACGTTTTGGGCGTCGTCGTTTGTGCGGGTTGACGTTGCCTGTCATCCTCGTTTCCCTTGCTGCTTGACGAAGGTGAGGCGCTGAGCTGCACCTGTTCGTCCGTCGCCAGGTGTGCTGGCTTTAAACGTTCTACGTTTATGTTGGTCGATCTACCGTTGACGTCGATTTCGAAAACTCTGTCGTCGTGGCGTTTAATGACCTTGTGTGGTCCGGAGTACGGCGGGTCGAGACCCTTCCTCGTTGCGTCCTGTCGTAAAAATACGTGGCTGCATGTGTACAGATCTTTGTGACAGAATGTTTTTGTGCGGCAATTATGGCTTGCAGGAGTCGGTCGGAGGTTACGCATATGAACTCTAAATTCCTCGAGGAATATATTTGGGTTCGAGGGTAGATCTTCGTGCGTAAAAAATTCACCCGGAATGCGTAGCGTCGTGCCGAACATATATTCCGCGGCCGATCCTTTGAGGTCCTCCTTGAAACACGTTCGCAATCCCAGAAGGACGGTTGGTAGGATTTGCACCCATTCGTTTGTTTGGTGGCACATGATCGCTGCCTTAAGCGCGCGATGCCATCGCTCAACGTGGCCGTTGGCGGCTGGGTGATAAGCCGTCGTATGTATGCGTTTAGTGCCGACGAGCTGCGTCATAGCTGTAAAAAGAACGGATTCGAATTGACTACCCTGGTCTGTTGTAATAGTCTTGGGGCTGCCATATCGAGCAATCCAGTTAGTGAAGAAATGCCGGGCAACTACGTTGGCGGTCAGCTTTTTCATCGGGATAGCTTCCGGCCATCTCGAGAACCGGTCTACCATCGTCAGGCAATAGCGGTATCCTTCTGCTTCCGGAAGTGGTCCTACTATGTCTATATGGACGTGGTCGAACCGTTGTTCTGGTTCCACAAACGTTTTCGGTTGCACGTGTACGTGCCTTCCGACCTTTGCGCGCTGGCAAGCGATACAGTTGCGTGCCATTTGCGTGATGTCTTTGCTCATCGATGGCCACACATACCGTTGTCCTATTAACTTGCAGGTCGCCTTACCTCCTGGATGTGAGAGTGTGTGGAAGGCCTCAAAGATTTGTCGTCGAAATTTAACCGGAACGTATAGTCGAATATCGTTCTGTGAAACGGCACAATGGATTTCTTGTCGCTGTGTTCCAAATGTCAATTTCTGGAGTTTCAGCGATGTCGTAGTATTACCAAGGAGGTGTTGCAACTCGGTGTCCTGCGCTTGAGCCTTGGCTAACGCCGTGAAGTCAATCACACTCGCGAGGCGGAGGGGTTGCGCCGTATTGACGGCGTCAACTCGTGACAGCGTGTCCGCGACAATGTTTTCTTCTCCTCGGACGGCAGTAATGTTTGTAGAGAACTGGCTGATAAATCCCAGCGGCCTCAGTTGTCGTGGAGAAGCCTTGTCCGATCGTTGTTGGAATGCGTGCACGAGCGGCTTATGGTCGGTGCGAATGGTAAAATTGCTTCCTTCGACCCACGCTCTAAAGTACTTGACGGCTTCGTAAATCGCAGTAAGCTTCCTGTCGTAGGCACTGTAATTGATTTGAGCAGGTGAAAGTTTTTTGGAAAAACATTCTAGAGGCTCCCACCTGTCTTCGTTGTTATTCTCGTCGCTGCTGCCTTGCTCGAGAACAGCGCCTAACGCCTTGCCGGAAGCGTCGGTGGTCAAGCGCAGCTTGGCTCGAGGTATTGGGTGTGCCAGTAGCGTTGCTGCCGCTATGTCCTCCTTGCATTTGTCGAAAGCTGCTTTTGCCTCGTCCGTCTATTCGACGGGCCGTTTGTCTTTTTTACGGGAGTCCTTGAGGAGCGCGTGGAGTGGAGCTTGCGTTGCTGCTGCGTTGCTGATATGTCTCTGGTAAAAGTTTATCGTTCCCAGGAATTGCCGTAACTGCTCAAGCGTTTCAGGCGTTTTGAACGCTGCGATCGCTTGCACTCGGTCGGGAAGAGGTCGTGAACCTTCGGCTGTTATTAAATGGCCTAAATATTCCACTTCCTGCACGCCGAATACGCATTTACTTCGGTTGATGGTAAGACCGTATTCGCGAAGTCGTGCGAACACTGCGTTCAAATGTTCTGCATGCTCCTGGGTTCCCGATGAGGCGATGAGAAGATCATCGAGATATGCGTGGACGAAATTGAGACCGTGCAGCACTTGTCGAATAAAACGCTGGAACGTCTGTGCTGCGTTGCATAACCCAAATGGCATCGCCACGAATTCGAACAGTCCGAACGGTGTGATAACTGCCGTTTTCGGTACGTCGTCAGGATTAACGGGTATGTGATGATACGCCCGTACTAAATCAATTTTAGAAAAAATGGTTTTTTTCTCGAGTATTACAGCATAGTCCAGAAGATGTGCGATAGGATAACGATCCGGAATCGTCTGCGCGTTGAGACGACGATAGTCGCCACAAGGTCGCCAATCTCCTGATTTCTTACGTACCATATGTAATGGACTAGCCCAAGGGCTTTTGGAAGGTTGGCAGAATCCTTGATCCACCATAAATTGGAATTCCTCCTTTGCCTTTCGCTGTAGCTCGACCGTGAGTCGTCGTGCTCGCTCGAAAACTGGAGGTCCTGTCGTCTGTATGTGGTGCACTATGCTGTGCTTCACTACGGGACGTTGTGTAGTCGCTTCCAGGATTTCAGGAAACTGTTGCAGGATATCGGCGAAAGTGTCGTCCTTGTCAATTTTTGAAATGTTCACTAGGGCAGCCCTGCCTAGTGTGCCGTAAGCTTGGCACCCGGTTATTCGGGCTATGATACATTTTTGACCGACGTGGACTCGAATATTAAAATGCGCCAACAGATCGGCTCCAATGATTCCGTACGGAATGTCCGCTATTGTAAAAACCCACCGCGTGGCACGTCGAAGGCCTAAATCAATATTTAGTACCCTTTGTCCATACGTCGTAATTGCAGTCTGGTTGGCGGCGAATAGTTGGAAGGCGGAAACACGGTCCCGGTCCTCACGCGATGCCGGTATGGCGGTGACGTCTGCACCGGTATCGATCAGGAATAACTGTCCCGTGATTCGATCATGCATGAACAGTCGGCGTGTTTCCTGGGGACCACCAGCGGCCGCCGCATAGGCTGATGGTGCCTCTAGTTTCCCTGGTTGTTCTTATATTAGCACTCGCCCTCGCACTTGTACGCCTTGTCTGCAAAACGACGATGGTAGAAACAAATCTTTGCATTGTTGTTTACCTCTGGGGGTCCTGCGGTGCGTGAGCGAGACTTGGATCTGTTCCGAGCCGGCGCTCTTCCGTAGGATCGTCGACGTTCCTGTGGTTGCCGGTTCTCTTTTGGCAGTCGCTCGAGACCCGACAATATGCTCTCTAGGCTTGACTGTTCGCGAACTGCGCTGGGATGTGCTGCACTTACTGCCATCATCCTGCTGCTCGACGCTTGATGTATGTCCCAAATACGGTCCGCAAGCTGTGCGATCGCACTGTTGTCCAGTGCTGTGGCGGAAGCCAGTACGACTTGAAGTTGTTGTGGGAGTCGATCGAGCCATAACATGCGTACGGATTGAGCATCGATTTTATTTTGGTTTAGCGATTCCATCTCCGCTAGTAGGAATGACGGTTTTTTGTCTCCTAGCTGTAGCCCGGATACGAGCGTACGCAGCTTTTGTTCCTGTGAGACCGAAAAACGATTTAAAAGGGCTTTCTTAAGTGCAAGATACTTGCCCCTCTCCGGCGGGTTCAACAGCACGTCCTCGACGAGCGTCTGTGCATCTTCGCCCAATCTCGAGATGACCGCGTTGAATTTTGACAGGTCAGATCTGATATTATGGAATTGAAATGTCGCCTCTAGCGTGACGAACCATAATTCCGGTTTCCTTTCCCGAAACGGTGGGATTATGATCCGGTCTAGGCTGCCGATCAACGGCTCTCTTGCCTCCGTTGTTCCCACGTGCGGGGTAGAGGTTATGTCGTTCGTTACCTCGTCGTCGTATGCCGCGGCGGCTTCGTCTTGTGGGTCGCTCGGTTGTGCGTCCATACTCCTCTGCGGTGTTCGCTGCATCGCTGGTGTTCATCACACTTTTCGTTCTCTTGTTTCGTAAACACGTGGCCACCCGGTAAAAATGCCGGTTACGTGCCTGCTTGTTTGAGTTTTCTTTATCCCAAAAAATCCGCTTGGATCACGTCGGGGTCACCAATATGTGGGGTCTGCGTAGCCCCATATAATTATTAATCTCGCGTATCAAACTAATAACAAGATATTTATTTAGTAAAAGGTACAAGGTATGAATTTGCGTTCGTTATCCGAAGCGGTAAAAAACTCTCTGTTTTCGATGCCTCTTCTCTCGAGCGAGTAACTCCCTGAAGTCCGCTCCTGACTCTCCTGCTTGCGATGGGGTGACTAATGTTTTTAGGACCGTCAGTATGCGTCCCTAGTTATAAAGCGTATCCCCACACTCAACCCTCTCGCGCGCGCTCTGGTGGCGATCGTCGAATGCTCAAGCAATCGTGGCGCCATTGTCGGTTTTTCAGATTCCTACACTCGGCCGTCCTGAGTCTCTTCATCCGCCCTCGGATGTGGCTCTTCAATGTCGCCTGCGTCGTCCTCCAAATCTGCGTAGTCTACCCAGGGCTTCACGTGATCGGCGGCTGTTGAAGTCTGCTTTGGGCCCTCGTGTTCCCCAACCTTTTGAACGAGATATCGATCATTACGCAATACGCGACTGACCTCGTAGGGACCAAGAAATTTCGATGCACATTTCAGCCCTGGACCCTGCTGTGTCCTCTTGATGGCGACCAAGTCACCCTCCTTGTACGCTCTCGCCTTCTTTCGTTTTTTGTCGTAACTCTTTTTGTTTTCTTCCTGGATTTTTTATACTCGTTCCTTCGCTTGGCATCGTAGCTCGTCGCGCTCTTCTTCGAATGACGTAATAAATTCTTTTTCTACCATCTCTCGAAGCGACACATCTTCTCGTAAACGCGGACGTGCTCCAAACATGACTTGGAAAGGCGTGGATCCGATGCTGCGATGAAAGGAGGTATTCAGATACTGCTGCGCTAGACTTAAGTATCGAAACCATTCTCCTACTTTCGGTGCTGTCAACTTGGAGATCAGAGGAATTAATGTCCGATTAACTCTCTCGACCTGACCATTTGCTCTGGGTATTCCTGTCGTCGTTAAAATGTGCTCAATCTCTTCTTTCTTGCAATAGTCTTCGAATTCTTTCGCGGTAAACGCGGTACCACGGTCGGATATTATCCAGCGAGGATTGCCAAAAACTGCAGCTTGCTTGCTCAGACGATCGATGACTTCGAGCGCTGTCGTAGATGTCGTTGCGTAAAGCCAGGTGAATTTCGTGAATTCATCAATGACGACCAAAATGTGCCTGTAACTTTTCTTTGTTGATGGTAATGGGCCGAGGTGGTCAATGTGGAAGGTGTCCAGTGGCGTGATCCCTTTCGCAATAGCGTGGAGATAACCTTCTTGCTTTCCCTCTTTACGCTCTGCTACGATGCAATCGACGCAATTTCGTATTATCTTCTCTAGTTTTTCGCGCAACCCTGGAATCCAATAATCTTTAACCAAAATCGCTTCCGTCTTGGCTACCGAAAAGTGTCCCTTTTCGTGCGCACGTTTGATAATAGTCGAACACAATGATCGAGGAACTATCAAACGTATATCGTCGTCAACTTCGTTGAAGAGAACTTCTCCGCGTATGACGTATCCCGTCTTCGCTCCGTTCTTGACGTCTTCAACAATTTTCTTCAACTCCTCATCTTCACGCTGCGCTTTCTTCAATGTCGCTGCTAGACCGTCTTCACATCCGTCGATCAGCAGACAAGTAGGCAACGGATTCCGACTCAAAGTGTCGACGTGACTCATGTTTCGTCCTGGGCGATGTTCGATTTTATAATTAAAATCTTCCAAGTAAAAAGCCCACCGCGCTATGCGCAAGCAAATGTCTTTCTTTTTCATCGTAAGCGCAAACGCGCGACAATCGGTAACGATCTTAAATTCTATCCCTAACAGATAAACTCGAAACTTTCTCAGAGATTTTACGATCGCCAAACATTCCAGTTCATAACTGAAATACTTTTCCTCAACTGCGCTCGTCTTGCCGCTCGCGAAATACACTGGATGCCACTTGTCGTCGTCTACATTCTTTTGAATTAGTACCGCGCCATAACCGTGTTTTGACGCGTCTGTATGCAATTCGGTTTCAGCGTCCACCCTGTACAAATCCAAAACTGGGCGGGTTGTCAACGCGATTTTTAAATTCTCGAAAGCATTTCTTTCGTCGTCTTCAAATCGGAATTCTACCCCGATTCTCAAAAGATTTGTCAGCGGATGAGCTATCAGAGAATATTTGGGAATAAACTTTCGAAAATAACCTGTAAGCCCCAAAAACGCTTGGACCTGTTTGACGCTTGTCAATTCCGGAAATTTACGCACGGCTTCGGTTTTTCTCTCCGATGGTCGTACTTGACCGTTACCAATCACATACCCCAAAAATTCTACTTCGCTGCAACAAATTACATTTCGACCATTTAAAAATCAAACCCGCTTCGCTCGCAACTCGAAACACGCGTTCGAGGTTTTCGATTCCACTCGCATCGTCTTTTGAGGGAATTATCAAATCGTCCATGTATGTTAGTACAACGCGCTCTTTGATCAGTTCTCGGAAAACAGGGTTGATGAATTTCTGGAAAACTGCAGGTGAATTACAAAGTCCGAACGGAACTCTGCAAAACTCATATTGTCCGTTGGGGACAATAAACGATGTGTATTTCCTGCTCGCTTCTTCAACTTGGACGTGGAAAAATCCATTCCGCAAATCTAGTGTCGTGAAAACTTCCGCACTTTGTAACAGATCAAGCTGATCTTCGATAAGCGGGAGGGGGTAGCGATCTTTAATAATCTTTTGGTTTAACAACCGATAATCAACGCATAAACGACTCGAACCATCTTTTTTCTTAACTACGACGATCGGGCTAGCGTAATCGGAATGCGATTCGCGAACGATCCTGTCCGTCATCCACTCTTGTATTTGTTCGTTTACCTCGCGCTTTTCTGTTTCGCTCAGCCTACGCGCTCGCTGATATATCGGTGCGTCGTCTTTCAAAACAATCGTCATACTGACACCCACTTCGCAAGGTCTTTCCGGCTTGTACTCTTCAATCATACTCGCAATCTTGTCTCGATTTTCGCGCACACAAATATTTGACAAATCAGCTGTGTCGCTGACGTTCGTTTCGATCGTTTGAATTCGCAAAACTTCGGGCACAATCGCACTCTCGTCATTCACGTCGTCTAACGGTTCAATCTTACAAATCTCGCGGGATCGGAAAAGTTTGACGCAATCGAGAAAATCGGTACCGATCAGGAGTTTGTGGTCTAACAATTCTTTTTTGACCACGTACAACCGAACCTCGTATTTGTGATCGTCAATCTCCATTGTCGCGTTAAAAAACCCGGCCGTCTTATTTATTTCTTTTCCAACGCCACGGAACGGCGTCGGTTCACCTACGAGCTTCGGTTGGCCCAACTCGACGTACTGGTCTTCGCGTATAATCGTAATATCGCTCGCAGTGTCGATAATCGCATCTACAATCATTCCATTCACCACAACGCGTTTCGCTTGCTTTTGGTTTTTCGTCGAAGTGTCTGCAAGTACGCACGTTTTGTTCGTCTCCCCCGCGCCGGGACATGCCGCCGCGATATGTCCGAACTTTTCGCACTTGAAACACTTTCGACCCAATTCTTTCGACGGACACTTTGGGCTTACGTGACCTCGCTCACCACAATTAAAACAGCGCTGTGCAACAGCTCGATCTTTTTTATTCACACTTGGCACTGTTTCGCGTTTTTCGCTCGATCGGTTCGATTCACTTTTCGCCGGTGTCTTCGTCGCACTTTGTTTGTTTTCGCTTTTCGCCGCACTTCTCGTCGTGTCGCTGCGGTCGCGCAGCGATATTTCTACGAAGGCCTGGAGAAGCTCTGCTTTCGTCGTGAATCCGTGAATGCGCGCGGCGTCGCGCAGTTTGGAATCGGGAATACCGTCAACGATGTATTGCAATATCTCTTCTTCCGACAATCCCAACTTCTTTGCTAAGATTGTCTTCTCGTGTGTGTAATCGTTAAACGTCTCCGTTTTCTTCCAAGTACGCTCCTCAAAACGTCGTCTCACAGCGATTCTGTTTGAGCGTTGGAAAAACATTCCACGCAGCTCACGCAACAGTTCGTTCGGCGTCATTTGGATATGCTCGGGCTTAGAGTGAAACCAATCTAACGCCCTCCCTTTTAGCCTCGTCCCGATTAATATTTTCGTCGCATCCTCGTCTAGACGATACGCTTCTTTCAAGAAAAGCACTTGTCTCTCCCATCTCTCATACGCTTCGGTGTTTCCATCAAAGAAACTCAGCAAATCTGCGAGCATCGATAGACTCATGCGCATGGGGCCTTGATCGTTGTGAACAAGCGTTCGGCTGGAAGTCACCGCGGGCCTCGGTTGCTCGCTCGTCGTGCCTCGAGCCTCGTTGTTCGCCTGCCTCATGTGCGCGATCTCGAGCTCTCGTCGTAGTAACGCGACTTCGCGTTCGGCGAGTTCTTTTTCTTTTTTGTACAGCTCCAACATGTATTGTTTCGAAGTGGCACCTTCGTCGTCGTGTTCGTCTTGATTTGTTTCGGGCTGCTCTACGGCTTCTTCCAGAGTCGACATATCGAAACCCTCGGCTTTCGACAAACGTAGCAACAACTCTGTCTTATTGCCAACTGTCGATAGGTTTAAGGACGCCAGCGCTTCTTTCAACGTTCTCGTCGTACATTTCCTCAGGTTTAACATTTTGCTGTTAATGTCTTTGTCTTTCACTCGTAGCACTTTCTCGAACGTTCTTACCCGTGTTTACACTGAGCGCGCTTCGCGCGACCTCTACGTGTCCTCAGTGCCCCTTCGGCGCTACACTATACGCTCGACACGCGGTTGCCACCGCGTTTCAACACGTTCGATCTCGTCGTTTCGTCGTAACCGTCTTTTGTCTTTCGTCTTTCTTCGTCTATCGTCTTTTGTCTATGCGTCTTTCGTCTTTCGTCTTTCTTCGTTCGTCTTTCTTCGTCTATCGTCTTTTGTCTATGCGTCTTTCATCTTTCGTCTTACGTCTTTCGTCTTTCTTCCTACGTCTTTCGTCTTTCTTCTTACGTCTTTCGTCTTTCTTCTTTCGTCTTACGTCTTTCGTCTTTCTTCTTACGTCTTTCGTCTTTGTTTTACACTTTTCTAAACTGTCGCCATACCTTCACGCGTTATCCCGGACGAGCCCCCAATTTTATGGGATAATACTGGTTCCTGGTGGTGCTGGAACGGACGCGCGGTTAATGGACGAACTCATGCAAATTTTTAACGATAATGAAATATAGAAGACTTTATTATTCAGACTACTTTACAAACTCTTTCTCTTCGCTTTTTGCTTTTTTCGACTTGCTCGCACGGCGTCAGCGTCTTAACTGACTCAACCCTCTCGCGCGCGCTCTGGTGGCGATCGTCGAAATGCTCAAGCAATCGTGGCGCCATTGTCGTTTTTTCAGATTCCTACACAATTGAAGGTCTTCCGCTCCTCTGATCATCATGCACAGACGTACGACCGTTTTTAAACTCGCGACACCACTTGTACACACTCGTACGATTCATAGCTTTATCACCATATGCAGTTTTCGCCTCATTATAAATCTCAAACGGAGGTTGTCCCTTCCAAACGAGATAACGAATGACGCCACGTATTTCGCACTTGGCGGGAGATTGGATTGACATTGTTCACGAAAGGTGTTAATTGCGTCGACAGTTCTCAACGTACTGACCTCGAACCGGTCTCGTTGCAAAGGGGAGACGTCAGACTATACTGCCGTGTAGCCAACATGACGAAAACAAAATCCCTCCGCCCGTGAGAGCCTAAGTACACTTACTTTCTGGATGTGCCTCGTATAAATCGTCACGTATATGCGATAAATCTGCCATTTTTATTTCATAATAACTACACATTTATTGTAATGAATCATGATAATAATGCAGCTCAAAAAGTTTTCAAATTAATTAAATATATTCTGACAAGGGGAGGACACGACGTTCTGATCATGGATTTTCTTCAAACATTGTACACTTTTAGTAGTTCCTGAGGGCACCATAATGTATAAGTAGTAAGGTATAGCACGTCGGCATTTTCGAGAAAAAAGCACGAGAAGTTTTAAGCGTCGAATATGTTCAGGTGCGCTGCAATCATAAGCATGGGATGACGGTGGTTAAATGTTTAAGGTTCCAACTCCGTAATCGCTGGATCGCTGGATCGAGTCCCGCTTATAATTTTTTCATTTTATTTGTTTTTTTATATCTATATATTTTTTTAAATACTGGTCATACTCTTTCATATACGAGGCATATTCAAAACGTACGAGGGCGGTCCGATAAGTACTTAGCCTACAAAAGAAAAACGAAAATTTTTTAAAAGTGGCTATTTATTTCTCAACATAGTCTCCTGTTGTACCCCGGTACAACGAAAGAACATTCCAATGGAATATTCCAATAGACTAATCGAATGAGAGATACAAAAGGCAAACTAATCACTTATAAAAATAAAGCGTGAGGACCACGCCACCGGAAATTTGCCGTGGTCATATATGGACGTGGTCACAAAAACCCAGTAAAATAGAAATTTCCAAACTGCACAATAGGCAATTTAATCCAAAGACGAATCACGCCATCAACCAAAATGCCGAATTGACACTGTCGTATAGCAACTCGCGGGAGCGACCCACGATCGCCACGAGAGTTAAGGGACAACACCACTGACGGTTTAAAAAAATCGATTTTTTGAAAACCATTTAAAGAAACCTAAAATACTTTTAAGATTAAGATGCCGTTGGACCCTATTAGATATTGAATATTTTGTGGAGCGGTGCAGCGCTCCGCGACGCTCGGGGTCCCCCGCAGCTGGGCCCCTCAGGGTCGCCAGGTATTTCCACCTTTCCCAGGTATTCTTCTGGCTCCCTTTACAAAAACCGGCTATTGTTATAAATATAGTTTCGAAAAATAACACTAGGTGGCGATAATTGAAAAATTGTCATGGCAGGTATAGGGATAGCGCCATAGCGTCAGTTTGCGGATAGAAGTGACGCTATTCGTGTCTAATCGGTCCGAATCGTTTCGTTTGTGAATATCAAATGCACCGAATTATTCTTTTCACATTGAAATGGAGAATAAGAAAGTATACTCGGGGAGAAAGGGTACAAAACGGAGCTATGTGACGAGGAATCGGGCGAAAATCTCGAATCGAAAACCTTTGAACCGTTATAGCTCAGGAAATAGTTGTGCAGAGCATGTGAGCACGTCGGCGAAAAAGTTAAAATCATCGGACGATTTAGAGGTCGGTGTTACTAACGATTTCAGTTATCGTATAGTACATCTTTTCACTGCATTGAATATTATATTCACGTTAGTAAAATGCAAAGTGTGTGATCGCGACATAAAATTCACCGAAAAAAGTTTGCGCGGACTCGGGTTCAAAATCGAGGTCGATTGCGGCCATTGTGAAAAAGTTCTAATCGATTCGTGTTCTATGATTGACAATGCATACGAAATAAATCGTCGGATTGTATTCAGTATGCGTCTTCTTGGCGTCGGTTTGAATGGCCTGATGAAATTTTGTGCATTTATGGACCTACCGCGCCCCATATTTCAGTCTTCCTACGATCGAATCATAAATTCGATTTCGATTACCACTAAAGCGGTGAGCACAATGAGCAAAAAAAAAGGCTGCACTTGAGGAGCAGAGAATTTCGTTAGAAAATGGGGTGGCGGACGGAATTATCGTTTCAGGCGACGGATCGTGACGAAAGCGCGGTTTCATCTCGCTTTTCGGCATAACATCGCTAATCGGCTGGTACACTAAAAAAGTGATCGACGTTATGGTTAAATCGATATACTGCAAAGCTCGCGAGCATTGGAAAAAAAGAAAGCACCGCGGAGTATGGGAATGGAAAATTACGATCCATACGACGGTTTCGAGATAAAAAAAAAGAGTGCATCGATCATGTCCAAAAACGTATGGGGATGCGCCTGCGCGAAATCGTGAACAAAAAATGATTGTCGGGCAGAGAAAAGCTCACCGGAAAATTGATTGACGAGTTGAGCATATATTACGGCTTGGCTATTCGGAGGAACAGCGATGATGTTGCCAAAATGAGGAAGGCTATTTGGGAAACTATCAAACCTAAAATGTCCACAGACAATGAGCCACAACATAACGGTTACCCGGAGGGAGCCGAGTCGTGGTGTTCGTGGCAGCACGCGGTCGCAAATGGTGATATTTCTGAATATCGCCATAAGCCGCCTCTTCCTCAGGAAGTATTGGAGGCAATTCTGCCAATCGTCGAAAATTTGAGCAGAGACGATTTGCTGCAGCGTTGTTTGGGCGGCTATACGCAAAACAATAACTAAAGCTACAATAAATCAGTATGGGCAATAGCCCCCAAGTCCCAGTCCGGAAGCAAAAAAATCGTTGACATTGCAACTGATATCGCGGTATTAGTGTTCAATGATGGCGTGAGAAGTCTCATGAAAGTTTTGGAGACGTTGGGGATAACCATCGGCCCAAATTGTTTTAACTTTTGCGTTGAGACCGACGCAGCGCGGATCCAGCTGGCGGAGCGCTCGCTCACAGACACTGCAAAAGAAGCAAGAAAAACCTCGACAAGTTCGAGGAAACATTCAGGAGACAATGATTTGCTTCTTGATGGCCAGCTATATGGTGCCGGCATCGCTGATTGAAGGTACATCATTTTTTTTCAATTCATAACATAAATTAACAAACCTAATACTTTAAACGCGTTTTTCTCGAAACCACTTTTTTGAGTGCGGCACGCAGCAAAACTCGAGCAATTTTTATCCGATGGACTTCAAATTTTTACTGTATCAATAACAAATAGATTATCTAATGAACTACATAGGACTTTTTCGATATCTCAATAATAATAAAAGTTATAACCTATTTTCGACGAGAAATTTTGCTCAAAAATCATTCTTTAATTTCCAAAGCGTGTCTATATTTTAAAAATCAATGTTTTTCCAAATCCTTACGTACTTCACTTCAAAATATCATGTTATTAACGAAAACACTGGATATTTTTTTCAGATCGACGTTGAAAAGAGTTTTGCTGCGTGCCGGGAACCACTGCGGAGACAACAGCACCTGACGCGGGAGCTTCCCCAGCGCCACCATGCGGCGTGAAAAATGTGTAAAAAATATTTTTTGCAAAATTAATAAACAAGAAAAAAACGCAAAACATTTTTTCGAATATGTCTTATTTTTTCCACGAAAAAAATTGTTGAAAAATGTAAAAAAAACAGGGGGTCACAGTCGTGTTGTCCCTTAAATCAGTCTTAATTGACGGACAGAGCTAATCGGTTGGCCTAATCTAAGCTCGCTTCCTATAACTTCCGTGACATATGTAACCTGTTAAACTTTTAACGTTACAATAAATTGTTATTTCTTTTACTTCTTAAAACTCGAGTTCTACTCCTTATTGGGTAATATCCCAAAATAATATCATATCACGCAATACTCACGTTTTGCCGATATAAGATTGGTGGCAGCGATGGGATAGCCAAAGTTCACGAAGTAAACATTTTTTAACTAATCGTCCGCAAAGTGAATAAAAGAGTTGTCCGAGACAGTGACAACTAATAAGGAGACGACAGCAGAAGCCAACCGAGTTTAAAGATGGGACTTCGCACGGTTGTAGGGGGGACTGAAACTAAGAAAACCCTAAAGGGTTAGGTGTAGATACGCAGCCGTTCTTGACATATCCGGTTCGAAAGTTTTATCTCCGCACATGAGCTTTGACGTAAGATCCAAACATCGAAGGGCGTAGCCAAGCGGTTAGCGCTTCGGCCTACCGTTCGTGCGTCCCGTGTTCGAGCCCCGCACTACCACACTTACCTACAGGACGTAGCCTCCCGACTACTATCGCACGAAAAAACGCACTGAAACTATTACAACACCCAGAGATCAAAGCATACAGCAAAGAGAACGCGATAGTAATTGTAATAGAGATACCACTCGTCGGAGAACAGGAATACATCGTCAGAAGACTATATCCACTACCAACGCATGCGTTCAACGACATATATCAATACATAGAAACGGGGGACGAAAACATAATTGTAGATGAGGAACGTTGCACATACGAGAATGTTCGTAACACAAACCTACACAAATTTAAAAAATAAGCGACACGTATATATGTAAACCCACCCACCCATCTCTCACAATTGCAAATTCAGCACCATGCGAAATCCCAACCTACGCAATAGGGAACCCGGGAAAAGCCGGGTGCACAAAAAAGTTAATAACGCTTAAAAATACATTGATAATTTCGTTGCAACAACCAAGCCGATGGACCTTCGTATAACTAACGGAAGAAAGGATAACAATAGCATGTAACAAGTGAGACCGTGACTTTCCTCTTTACGCGAGAAAATCACCACCGAACGCGGCTGGGTATGGACTGTCCGGGCCCAAAAAATGACAACAGATGAATTTAACAACGAATTAACTAAACGGTTGGGCCCCAGCTAGTTTATTTAAAACTAGCAAATTAATTATTTCTTCTTTTGAATTTACGCAACAATTACCGGCCTAGCCCACTCAAGGTCGGTGACGCTGGACAACCCTTTCTTTATAAGATAGAGAGAGAGAGAGAGAGACAAAACGGTCCACTGCTTCGGCGAGGAAATTCGAAAGAGACTTACCTTGTCGATCGGTAGATTGGTCGAATTCTAGCCACTCGATAACTCTCTTCTCGGACTCCTATTAGCCTTTACTCAGTCGATTGACGCTCGATTCAATACACAATTCGATCACAGTCGATACACACAAAATAAAGAAACAATAGTAGATAAACAAGGCTGGTTCGGGCTCAATGCGTGTTAGTGCACACGTACACGTCACACGTACACACCTACACATACACACCGACTTCCACGGTGCGGGGGGTGGGGGGCATCAACCCACGGTGTCGTGGAATATTCCACGACACCATGGGGGGCATCAACCGCGCGTTACCCCATATTTCTTAGCCGAATTGTTTATTTAAATGTGTCTAATAAATATTCTTGATATGAGATATGAGGTGTGAGTTGTCCGATCTTGCTTAGCCGTACTGTTTATTTAAAAAGTGTCATTTCTTAGCCGAACTGTTTATTTAAATATGTCTAATAAATATTCTTGATATGAGGTCTGAGTTATTCGATCTTGCTTAGCCGTACTGTTTATTTAAAACGTGTCGGATAAATATTCTTTCACATCGATGACCAATATCGGATATCAACAACAGCGGCCATATTGTTTATTCAACAGCCGAATGTCAGATAAATAATGTTTTGACGCTATGTGTTACGCGATATATTTCGTCGCATAAATATTCTTTGATACAGCCGAACAGCAGATTTTTTCAGAGAAGGTAGGGGGGGGGGGGTTATGGCTACATACCGATGATGGGGGGCTCATCGAGAGAATTCTCACGACGAGTTTTAATAAAGAGAATTTTTCTCATCTATAGCTCCGGTGCAGCTGCATATGAGTATCCCATATCTTTTAATGTTCGACGTGTTAGAACGTGTCGCTGTGACGGAACAAGCAGAGCAGTATGAATGCTACGAGTTACCCAATATTTCTTAATTGCGTTGTTTATTCAAGATGCGCTCGAACTCTTTGGGGTGATGTTCGATGTGCTACAACGCATCGCGGTGACGTCACCGCCAGAGCAGAGCATTTGCCGCAACGTGCGAGCTGTGATATCTAGGATATCGGTTAACACCTCGCCAAGTGTTTATTCAAAGTGCACTCGAACGCTTTGGGGTGGCGTACGATGACGACGGCCTAAAAATTAGCTATCCTTCTCTTTCACAAACCTTAGAAAGAGAGAGAGAGTGAGCAACAGCATTACCACATTATTTGATCATCTCACATCTCGCGTACAAATAATTTTATTGTATTGGAAGAAGTGAACAGAGAAGCATCGGAAGAACATTGAGTGAGAGCGTTAACAATGGATATACGCGATCGCGATAGAATCGATTTTCTTTGCCAAAATATTATTTTGAAAATACAAATGTGTGCGGTGTTACCAGTTTTAATTAAACTCAAGCTTTTCAATGACGATGATGTAAATTTGCCGATTTGGAGAGTAATTATAAATAATATCCTTCTTTATTTCAAAATTTTCTTTGTTACATATTATGATTGTTTTCAGAGGAGGATACATTGTAAATCCACAGCGCAAGATATCGTACTAACGATAAAGACACGAGGACCATACGCATACGACAAATTTATACAAGCATTACGTCAAACGAGTCACAATGATGAAGCCAAACTTCTTGAAAATGCCAGACTTATACATGATATCAAATCATTTAAATCTTATATATAAAAATGAAAGAATGTTTGTTTGTCTGTGTGTCACGAGTAATCTCCTATACCATTCGTCCGATTGCGATGAAAATTTGGTGAATTGTAGTCCGCACTCCCGAGAAGGTTTCTGCGTTAGTAGAATAATTTTAATTGCCAAAATAAACGCGTACGGGGCAAAACAAAATTAACATTTATGTATATCTATATATAGAGATTATTTGACATCTTTCAAAGTATGCTACCAAAATGACATGCGAAATAAAAGACACTCATTTGTTTTAACGACTCGATCGACTCGGTACCATGTACATGTATTTAAAACAAATGAGTGTCTTTTATTTCGCTTTTCGTTTCGGTGAAATAATTCATTTGACAGCTAATGTCAAATTAAGGAGGTTTATCTGTTATCGAGTAAGTCAAAAGAAAAATTTGTGTTAGAGATTATTTGACAGCTGTCAAAGTATGCTATCAAAATGACAAGCGAAATAAAAGATACTCATTTGTTTCAACGACTCGATCGACTCGGTACCATGTACATGTATTTAAAACAGATGAGTGTCTTTTATTTCGTTTTTCGTTTCGGTGAAATAATTCATTTGACAGCTAATGTCGCATTAATCATGGCACCAAAACGAAAAGCTATTGGCAGATCTACACGTCAATCAGAAAAACGAAAAACATTACGAGCTTCAGAAACAGACGATCAACGAGAAGTAAGGCTAGAAACCAATCGTGTACGCACTGCTCAAGCCCGTTCGTCTGAAAGCCTCGACCAACGAGAAGTAAGGCTAGAAACCGATCGTGTACGCACTGCTCACGACCGTTCGTCTGAAAGCCTCGATCAACGAGTAGCAAGGCTAGAAACCGTTCGGGTACGCACTACTCAAGCCCGTTCGGCCGAAACTCCCGAACAACATGAGGTAAGACTGCAAACCGTTCGTATACGCACTGCTCAAGTCCGTTCGTCTGAAACCCTCGATCAAAGACAGGTAAGACTGGAAACAGTTAGATTACGAGTTGATCGATCTAGACGAATCCTCAATGCTGATTTAAATCTGTGTGCGTTCCGCTATGATGCTAATTATGATTATAATCTTCATCAAACTGTGATTATTGGAAAAATGGACAGATTATGCGAGTATTGCAATGCGTTAAAATTTAAGAATGAAACACAAGGAATGTGCTGCGTAGGTGGTAAAGTTAAATTGCCAGAATTAGATTCACCACCAGAACCATTATTAATATTAGTATCAGGAGAAACAAGCCAATCAAAACATTTTTTGGAAAACATACGAAAGTATAATTCGTGTTTTCAAATGACATCGTTTGGTGCAACAAATATCGTGCGCGATAATTACATGCCAACGTTCAAAGTGCAAGGCCAAATTTATCATCGTACAGGATCATTACTACCATTGCAAAATGAAGATCGCAAAGTTCTTCAAATTTATTTCATGGGAAATACTGATGAACAAATTGATCAACGTTGTGGACTTAACACTGGAACAAAACGAGAAATCGTCGCGGAATTACAAAATTTATTCGATCAACATAACGAATTGATTAAATTGTTTAGAACTGCCCTTGAACAAATGCCAGCTGATGACTACAAAGTTGTACTTAGAGCAGATAAAACACCTGTTGGCCAACACGAAAGACGATACAATGCACCGACGATTGACGAAGTGGCGATCGTTATAGTTGGAGAAGAATTTAATTCACGTGATATAATTCTTCATCGGAGAAATGGCGATCTTCATCGAGTTTCAGAAACTCATCGCTCATATGACGCATTGCAATATCCGATTTTATTTTGGAAAGGAGAAGATGGATATTATTTCAACATAAAATTAATAAATCCACAAACAGGTGAGTAAACTAACAAGAAGGTAAGTGCCATGAATTATTATTCATATCGGTTGATGGTTCGTGAAAACAGTGAAAATCGTATTTTGAAGTGTCGACAACTGTTCCATCAATACATTGTCGATATGTATGCGAAAATCGAAATAGAACGTCTGCTATACATCAGATTAAATCAAACAAAGTTGCGTTCAGAAGAGTACATTCATTTACGTGATGCAGTTGTTAATGATAGCAATGTGAATCACAATGAATTGGGAAAAATGATAATACTACCGGCAACATTTCCAGGAAGTCCTAGGCACATGCATGAATACGCCCAAGATGCAATGACATATGTCCGCGCATATGGTTGTCCAGATTTGTTTATTACATTCACGTGCAATCCAACATGGAATGAAATAAAAGAACTTTTGTTAACTGGACAATCATCGTCCGATCGTCATGATATCTCCGCGCGTGTATTTAAACAAAAACTGAAATCTTTAATGGATTTCATTGTTAAGCACCACGTTTTTGGAGAGACACGATGTTGGATGTATTCCATCGAATGGCAAAAAAGAGGATTACCACATGCACACATTTTGATTTGGTTGATCAAAAAAATCACTCCCGATCTAATTGATCAAATCATCTCAGCAGAAATCCCAGATGTCGACATTGATCAAGAGTTATTTGAGGTCGTCACCAAAAATATGATTCACGGTCCATGTGGCATACTCAACAACAATTCACCATGCATGTCTGATGGAAAATGCACGAAACGATACCCACGAGGTTTACTTGCAGATACTATCACTGGCAATGACGGATATCCACTTTATCGTCGACGATCAACTGAAGATGGTGGAAAATCAGTAATATTAAAAGTACGAAACAACGATGTTGAAATCGATAATCGTTGGATTGTGCCGTATTCACCATTACTATCGAAAACGTACAAAGCACATATCAACGTCGAGTATTGCAATTCGGTGAAATCCATCAAATACATTGTAAATATGTTAACAAAGGAAGTGATATGGCAGTGTTTGGAGTGGGAAATACAAATGCATCGATTGATGAAATAAATCAATATCAATTGGGACGCTACATTAGTAGCAACGAAGCCGTATGGCGCATTTTATCATTTCAAATCCATGAACGACATCCAACAGTTATTCATTTGTCAGTGCATCTTGAAAATGGACAGCGCGTATACTTCACAATAGAAAATGCACGTGAAAGAGCAATGTCACCACCAAAAACGACGTTAACTGCATTTTTTACATTGTGCGGGGATGATATGTTTGCAAAGACGCTACTTTACTCTGAAGTACCAACATACTACACATGGAATGTATCAGCAAAAAAGTTTCAACGAAGGAAAAAAGGGAAGTTAGTCGAAGGGCATACAAATTTATATTCAACTGACGCGTTAGGCCGATTGTACACTGTTCACCCAAACAATGCGGAATGCTTTTACTTGATATTACTGTTAATAAACGTACGGGGACCGTCATCATTCAACGATTTAAAAACAGTAAACGGTAAATTATGTACCAGTTATCGTGAAGCTTGCCAAGAATTAAATCTTCTTGAGAATGATGCACATTGGAACACTTCACTCGCTGATGCATCGGACACTGCTCAACCACACCAAATACGAACGTTATTTGCAATAATATTGGCAACGTGCTTCCCATCAAATCCAAAAGATCTTTGGGAAAACTACAAAGACCACATGAGTGAAGACATCCTACATCGTTTGCGTGCAACGAATCAAAACCCGGAAATTCAATTTACAATAAACGTGTACAATGAGGCATTGATTTTGATCGAGGACATATGTTTAGCAATTACAAACAAAAAAATGGAGGAATTGGGAATTGCTTCACCGAATAGATCTACAAACGAAATTTTTGATCGTGATTTGCAACGAGAAACACAGTTCGATGTAGACGAATTGAATACATTTATTAACAACAATCTTAAGAAATTGGTTCCTGAACAACGTGTAGTGTATGACACAATTATGAATGCGATTACAAGCCAAAGGGGCGGATTGTATTTCCTAGATGCGCCCGGAGGAACAGGAAAAACTTTTCTCCTTTCAATTATTTTGGCAACAATACGATCAAGATAAAATATTGCACTGGCGATCGCATCATCTGGAATTGCAGCAACTCTTTTGGATAGTGGCAGAACAGCGCATTCAGCACTAAAATTGCCGTTGAATATGCAAATCACTGAGACACCAACATGCAATATAAACAAAAATTCAGGAATGGGAAAAGTACTCAAATTATGTAAACTAATTATATGGGACGAATGTACTATGGCGCACAAAAAAGCATTGGGAGCGCTTCATCGTACACTAAAAGATTTAAGAGGAAATGAGCAGATCTTCGGTGGAGCACTCATTTTATTGTCTGGTGATTTTAGACAAACTCTACCAGTTATACGGCGTTCAACATCTGCTGACGAAATTAATGCATGTCTGAAATCATCATTTTTATGGCGACACGTTCATAAATTGACTTTGAAAACAAATATGCGTATAAAACTACAACATGATGCATCGGCCGAAAATTTTGAAAAATAATTGCTGGATATTGGAAATGGCAAAATGACAATTGATGGTTCCACGCAATGTATCACATTACCAACAAACTTCTGCACAATGACAACGACAACACACGAATTGATTAACAACGTTTTCCCTAATATATCACATAATTACAAAAATCAACATTGGCTCAGTGAACGTGCTATATTAGCAGCAAAAAACAACGATGTCAATGACATCAATTTCAGGATTCAAAACGAAATACCAGGAGAAGCGAGAACGTATAAGTCCATCGATTCTATAATGAATCAAGAAGACGTTGTAAATTATCCAACTGAATTCTTAAATTCACTTGATTTACCAGGCATACCGCCGCACGTCTTAACATTGAAAATTGGCGTGCTTATCATTCTTTTACGAAACATCAATCCACCACGACTTTGCAACGGTACCAGACTTTCAGTGAAAAAGATGATGAATAATATCGTCGAAGCTACGATATTAAATGGAAAATTTAAAGGAGAAGATGTACTGTTGCCTCGTATTCCAATGATACCAACAGATATGCCATTCGATTTCAAACGTTTGCAGTTTCCGATTCGACTCGCATTTGCAATGACCATCAACAAATCATAGGGACAATCGCTACAAGTGTGTGGATTAAATTTGAAATATCCATGCTTCACACATGGACAGCTATATGTGGCCTGCTCCCGCGTAGGAAAGGTTTCGGATTTATTTGTGCACGCACCAGACGGAAAAACAAAAAATATTGTATATCCAAAAGTACTAGAATAAACATAATTTAAAAAAAAAAATTTGTTTCATTTACATTTGCTGTAAAATAATTGATAACATAAAAACGGCGTTGCAACGCAGGCCGGGTACCGCTAGTTGTTTAATATAAGTTATGAAGGTACTATAATAGTAGTAATTAAAGGCGTAAGGATGAATACTGTTATATATATAGGATAAGGCATGAATACTACGCGCACGCGCTATGCCGTCCGCGGCGCTTGGTCGTCCTTTCGGGGCTCTCACCCGTGTCTATCACTCACAGTGCGTTATCACCCACACAGTCAGCTGCACCGTGTGCATCGCACGGTCTCACTACGGTGGTTATCACACCCGCTCTCTCTCTCACACAGATAGCTGTCTCTCACTCTCTCTCTCTCTCACAATCAGTCTCGTTACGTTCCACTCCACCCAGCTCGTCTCACACACAATCACTATCGCTCACACCTACGTCCGCACCTCTACTCTGCTTGCTCTAGACTCTCTCGCCGCTGGTTGCCCGCTCAACCGGCAGGCCCTTGCCATCATGGCCGCCCTTCAATAGTGCTGACACAGCACGGTGGTGCTGCCACCTGTGCCGTGCCCGCGATTATTTGAATTGGTTTCTGGTTCCTAACACTCGGCCATCCTGAGAGTGCGCACGCCCTCATGCGCGTTGCATCGCGCCTTCGCGCTCTTGTACTTTATTTGCAGTTTGGATTCGTTTACATAACAGGTACATGGTTTTCGTGAGTATTTAGCTTACTTACATTATCGATTGTATCACAACGTTAGCTCAGTCTTTTGGTAGCTTAATTCTATCTTAGTTACGGCTATCGCTTCAGTCTTTAGTTACATTGCATTATCGATTCAGCTTACATCTCGACTTACGATCACGCCGTTTACAATAGTCTCACGCGGTTATAATTAGTATTGTTTCGTTTGTCACCGTTTTGGTTTTATTCGCACCAATAGTCTACGAATCGTGCCGGCTTGCGTCGCGTCCTCGGTGTGCGCGGCGGGGCTTGTGCCGCGTCCGGCGCTTCGTTCTTTGGAGCTTCGTCATCCGTCTCTTCTGATGATATGCTAAGCGACGGGTCGGCCTCGGCGTCGTTTTCGTCTTTGTCCTGACTCGTCGCTTTCTCGGCGTCGTCTTCCGACTCAGAGGTATCGTCCTGTCGAGGTTGCCACAATTTCATCTGGCTTGCGTGTGCCGTAGTTGTAGTTGTCGGCGTCGCTGGCGACGGCGACGCGTTGCCTACTTGCGCTATCCGATATGTGTACGCAGGCAGCTCCTCGACGATAACGTATGGTCCTTTGTATTTGGGTTGGAGTTTCGTGGACTCCCCGGTCGCGAGCTTTTGTGACTTGACGAAGATGATGTCCCCTACCACAAAATTGGGGTACAAGTTCCGGCCCTTGTCGTATCTTTGCTTTATACGTTCTTGCTGGGTAGTTATACGTTCCCGCGCCTCCTATTGTAACTCCATCGGTGTCGTATATTTGAATTCGACGTCCCCACTGATTTGTCGCAACTTCCCCTCTTCTCGGGTCGGGTCGTACCCAAATACCAACTTAAATGGGCTGTACCCAGTAGACGCATTTGCCAAACTATTCAGGTCCGCCTCTACTTTCTCGATCGTTCGATCCCAAGTTCTCCCGTTGTCATCGGTCAGATTTGCGCGGATCGCTTGTATTACACTGGCGTTGACACGCTCCACCTGTCCGTTAGCCTGCGGATGTCGTGGAGAATTAAGTGTGTGTTGGATGCCATGTTTCACACAACAGTTCTGAAATTGTTTGGACGTAAAGGCTGTGCCTCTGTCCGTGATGATTCGGTAAGGGGCTCCGAAACGCTGTATTATCATATTCAGGAATCGGACTGTCACACCGGCCTTAAGGTTTATCATCGGTTTTAATACGACGAATTTGGTCTAATTATCTACCATCACACAGAGGTATTTGAAGCCACGGTTACTGGTGATGAACGGCCCCACGTGGTCCATATGAATTACCGCGAAGGGTCGGTGTCCGGGCGGAATGGGACTGAGTCCCCCATCTTGCCTTCCTACCTTGGGTTTGGTAGTTATACAGTCCAGGCAACCGCGAATGTGTCGATTCACGTATTGCCGCATTCCAGGGAAGTAGTAGCGCTCTGCAATGCTTTGCAATGTACGGTTGTTCCCGGGGTGACTCTTAAAGTCGTGGTGCCGCATGACAATGGCCCGTCTCAGTCGTCGTGGTATGACGAACTTGTTCTCGCCGTTCACCTCCTTATAGACAATTCCGTCACTCAGCAGATATTGTGTTACTCGTCCCTGCTCATCCCGAGTCCTTTCCTCCTCCGGTAGCGTCAATACTCGCTTTCGCTCAGTTAAATCCGGATCACACAGTTGATATAAACGTACTTCATCTATCTCCGTCTGTAATTCGAGAGTGTCGAGTCTTGGGGTTGCTATGTCTTCACTGACAGCCCTGCTTAGCGCGTCGGCATGCGCTAACCTCTCGGCTGGCCTGTGTACGATGTGGAAGTCGTACTCGCTGAGGATATTTTGCCATCTGATGATCTGAGCGTTCAGCGTTTTTTGTGTGTTTATGTGACACAGTGCCCGGCAATCTGTAATCACTACAAATGCGATGTTAGCCAGCAGCGCTCTTAGTCGAGTGACCGACCACACCACGGCCATCAACTCTAGCTTGCTGCTATGATAATTTCGCTCCACTTCGGATGTTCGTCGACTGACTACATATACCAGGCGCATCTCGCCTTGCTCGTCTTGCTGCAGTAAGAGGCCCGCTAGTCCGAGGGCGCTCGCGTCCGTGTGCACCTCGGTGTACGCCTTTGGGTTGTACGCTTGCAGCACGGGTGGCGTCGTTAGGTGGTTTTTCAGTCGTTTATATGCCATCCGCTCTCGCAACCCCCACTTGAATTCCGTATTCGCCTTCAATAAGGCCGTCAGAGGTGCTGCGATTTCAGCAAAGCGTGGCACGAACTTCCTGAAATAGCTGGTGAGTCCAAGATACCTTCGCACCTCGTGTGTATCCTTGGGCTCAGGATAGTTCTCAATAGCTGTGACCTTCGCTTGGCCTGGCGATATTCCGGCCGCCGAGATTCTGTGCCCCAGATACTCGACCTCGTCACTTAGAAACCTGCACTTTGCCAGTTTGATCGTGAGGCCAGCCTGACGCAGCGCACCCAGCACCTGCGTCAGCTTCCCTTTTAGTTCCACCCAGCTGTTCCCAGGGATTAGGATGTCGTCTAAATAGAACAGAGCCGTGTGGTCACGCAGTGGCCCCAATGCCTGGTGCATAGCGCGACTGAAGTAGGCGGGTCCGTTCATCAGGCCGAATGCCATCCTGGTGAACTGGACGGTCTCTTCCGGCGTGATTATCGCCGTTTTTTCCTGGGCCTCTGGTGCCAACGGAATCTGTAAATATCCGTGGGCCAGGTCAAGTAGAATAAACAAAGTCGTACCTCGGAGTTGCGCCAAGTGGTCATCGATGTTTGGGAGCGGGAAGTGGATCCGTTCCGTAATTGCATTCAGTTTGCGGAAATCCACGCAGAGTCTCTTCTCGCCCGACTTCTTCCGTACGAGGAGTACGGGGCTAGCGTATGGTGAATCTGTGGCGGTGACTATTCGCGCTTCCTTCTACTCGTGGATGATTTCGCGTATCTCCTCTCGTTCACGCGGCGTGGTTCGGTACGGCTTACTTGCAACCGGTTTCGCACCCTGAACCACCCTGATCTCCATTTGTATCTGCGTGGCTCGGCCGAGATCACCCAGCTCGACCGACACACAGTCTCGAAATTCATTAAGGAGCTTCACCAACTCCTCGCGGATCCACACAGGCTGCGTGCTTCCTATGCACACATCCGCTTCCTCAACTGCCGGTCTCGTAGCGTGATTCATGGACAGTGTTAATAATTGAACAATGTCCCCACGCAGAATAGTTTGTCCTAGCCGTACATTCTGGTCACTCAGCCCTGTTGAATATACGGGTAGTTCATAAGTTTGACCTTGGTGATAGATACTCACGAAGCTAATCGTCTCTGCCGGTATCGTCGTGGCCTGTTGCGCACATAGCGCTGTCGAGGTACTGGCCACCCCATCGGGTTCCTCTCGCGTGCGGTATATCCGTAGCACCCCGTCCTCACAGCGGAATGCTACCCCTGGCGCATCTAAGTAGTTCCGGCCAATCAGTACGTCCACCGGCTGTGAGTCGTCGTGCACCACGTGCAACCTGGTGTCTGGCACAACAATGTTATCCACTTCGACCGTGGTGTGAACGGTCCCCAGTGTCTGTTCTGTCCAGTCGGGTTGTCCGTGGGGCTTCAAGGTCCATACGTCGGGTGTGACCTCGCATTTGGTGAGTTTTGCCCGGGTCTCCCTCATGGTACACTCGGCCGCTCCGGTGTCGATAAATCCGATCACCGATTGTCCGTTTATGATTATCACTTTGAGGTACCGCTCTACATTACCCGGAGTAGGTCGGGTCAAATGCATAATCGGCTTCGGTGGCCCCCCTGTCGGCCGCTGTTCCTCTCGACGTGGTGCCGTACAGTTTCCGCTAATGTGACCTGGTTTGCCACATCGGAAACATCCGCTGTTACTCGTAGTTTCCGGACAGTCGCTTATTCGATGTCCTGGTTTCCGGCACTTATAGTACACACGCTCCTTGGTCCGATATTCCAGCGGATCCCGACGTGATTCTCGACGTGACTCAGTCGTGCGTGCACGTTCGACGTGACGCGTCGCTCCCCGCGACTCTCCGCGTTGGGTCGTCAACGTTCGTTCGTACTTCAGAATATCGAATAGCAGATCCTCCCTTGTGGCATGATACTGCGCAAGAATCAGGTTGCGCAGTTCTCGCGAGTACAATCCCGAGACGATTTCGTCTTTCTCTTCCGAGAACACCAAGTCCACAGCGGCACACAGCTTCGCTTTTGCGTGAAAGTAGACGTGCGTCTCCTCGTTCGCGCCTTGCTTGCGCGCTGCCATTGTCACCCAGCGTTGTGTTCGGCTTTGCTGTCGCACGAACATATCGAGGAATGCCTCTCGGAACGATTCCCATGTTGAGAGCTCACTCAGCCGTGCCTTGACCCAGTCCTTGGCTGCGCCTCTCAAATAAATTCGCGCAGTCGATAACGTATGGCTAGCGGTTCATCGATGGAGAGTCTGAATTGATTCTAGCGTCTCTATCCATTCACGTGCCTTGGCGGGGTCATCGCTACCGCGAAAATAATCCATCTCGCGCGCGGCATCGGTCATCATGTGGTAATGTACCACTGCTGACTGGGCTTCGTCCGTCGTCGGTCGGGCAGGTTGCGCATCGCGCTGCGGACTCACTCGTCGGGTCACGTCCCGTAGAGTCTCGTTCTCCGGCGGTCGGTAATTTACCGTCGGTTGCGTGCGGCTCTCTGCCGTTATCAGTCGGGCAATGGTTGTTGCCGCCGAGTGATTACCGACCGACATCAGTGCCTGCAGCGCCTCTGTTAGCGCCGGTATTAGCGGAATCTCACTAGTCGCTCCCCCTTGGGCCACGCTTCCTGTCGTACGACTCACCGACTCGTCCTCCCGTCGCGTCGTGTGACCCCCGTCGCGTGTGATCGTGCCGGTGCGCGCCGGTAGTCCGCCCGCTGCCTCGTCGCCATCTTGGCCACCTGTTGGCCTTTGTCTGCCGTATGCCCGCCCGCCATCTTGCCCTCCATCGAGTGCCTTCTGTGATGAGGTGAGGCTTGACGGTAATCCCCTTTCAAAAGACCGTTCGACCACCATTTCCGTTGGAAGTATTACACCTTCCTCACAATCACTGACACTGCGCATTCACTCGGCTTTGGTCCACTTTGTGGTAGTGGCGAGCTAATCCCACTTCCGAGATGTTATAAAGATCTTTGGTTCCTGTTTTGGTAACAGTTCCTTTATTGTTTAATATAAGTTATGAATGTACTATAATAGTAGTAATTAAAGGCGTAAGGATGAATACTGTTATATATATAGGATAAGGCATGAATACTACGCGCACGCGCTATGCCGTCCGCGGCGCTTGGGCGTCCTTTCGGGGCTCTCACCCGTGTCTATCACTCACAGTGCGTTATCACCCACACAGTCAGCTGCACCATGTGCATCGCACGGTCTCACTACGGTGGTTATCACACCCGCTCTCTCTCACACAGATAGCTGTCTCTCACTCTCTCTCCCTCTCAGTCTCGTTACGTTCCACTCCACCCAGCTCGTTTCACACACAATCACTATCGCTCACACCTACGTCCGCACCTCTACTCTGCTTGCTCTAGACTCTCTCGCCGCTGGTTGCCCGCTCAACCGGCAGGCCCTTGCCATCATGGCCGCCCTTCAATAGTGCTGACACAGCACGGTGGTGCTGCCACCTGTGCCGTGCCCGCGATTATTTGAATTGGTTTCTGGTTCCTAACACATCAAAATTTATTTGTCCAAATTTGGCTACCAACGATTCAGTTCGTGATGGTGCGATAATTATTTTTTTCACTCGTTGAATATTTCGTAATAATTGTTTAATGTGGATTAGCAATTTGCGTCTCTACAACTGTAACTTTGGATGTAACTTCGGATGCGATGACTTTTGACTGTGCTGTATGAAGACTGATGCAACGACTGATTTGAACAGTCGAGAGCGCATCTCATTTATACTGAATTTGATCTTCCATCTCATTTTAGTGACTAATTCTTAATTATTATTATTTCACTATGTGAATGCTATGAGGGAATAAAGCTGTGACAAATTGAAACGAGTTGAGACGAGTCGAAACAAGTCGAGATGTTTCCATCGTGGGGAACCATCGAACATTATTTGAATCGTTTTCGTTGGTGTATAGGGTATTTAAAATATAGCAAACACATATGATATATATTGAAATCTTTTATTTTCAAGGAAAAAAAATACACTTAATTCTCGGGCAATTTTGGGCGAAGCCAATATTTTAGAGCTAGAACATTTTTGCTTGCGCAATTGAACTTTGATGAATACTTGTGATATGAACAATCAGTGCGTATGCTTTTCCGCAATTTCTGTAACGATGGACATTCGAGATTATCAAGATTGATTATGAGCCCCGCCCAACCATTCAAAAAATTCGTCAACCATTCTCTCTTCTCCGGACCCTTAACGTAAATTAATCGTGCATTCCGCAAAATATTTTGAAGAATTCCGTTTATAGCATTATAGGGTATGGCACCATAGTTCCATGGTAACCCGTGATAATTATTTGTCAACCAACCATTTGTACATCTATATGTATGTATGTAATTCTTTATTGTTCCCCTTGGGGTTACAAGGCTTCCGTTTCTCCTTTACATTCTCATCTCTTATCCTATTTACATTTCCTTATCCTAATACGCTTTTCTTTTTTTTTTTACATCTATTTACATTTCCTTATGTTACTTCTTATTTCTATCGCCTCTGCCTCCGCTCGCACGCTCGCTCCTTTTTTTTTTTTTTTTCTCTATTTTTTCCTCCGCCGCTCGCTCGCCTTAGTGTCTCTTATTCGCTACCGTTCTCTCTCTTTCTTAATTCCTTATTACATTTTGATATTATCTATTGCCTTTCTTTCCTCTCCTTCCTCCTTCTTCCGACTTCCGTTTCCTTTCCATTCATTCCATTCCTTCTTTCACACCTTTCCTTACTTATCCCCTTCTTCATTTTCTTGCTCCCCCCTTCTCTTGCGCTTCCTTGTTTCTTCCAGTTTGTTCATCCACTCTTCTCCTCCCCCGGTTTCTTCCAGTATTTCCCTTATCCTCTCTCCCGTCCCCTTCCTTTCTTCCTGCTCTCCCTCACACCTCTCTAATACATGCTCCCACGTTTCTTCCTCCCCCCCGCATACTCTGCATCTCCTTTCTTCCTCCTCCTCCCAATATCTTCCTTCTCTCATTTCGTTGCCTAATCTATATCGTGCTATCTTCTTACACCTTTCTTCTGCCCATCCCGCCTTCAAATATTTCGGAATCTCTTCCGTCCGTATTTCTCTATACCATCTGTTGTATCTCGACTCCCTGATTTTCTCCCATCTCTCTTCTTCCTGCTCCTTTTTATCCTCCTTCTCTACCTTTTCGTATCCTTCCGTCTCTGTTTCCTCTCCTCCTCCTCTATTTCTACCTTTCTCTTTCAGCCCTTTTCTATCCTTTTCCCATTTCGACAACTTTTCCTCACTTTCTATCTCCCTTTCTTCCATTTCTTTTAAGCAATCTCTCGCTATTTCACTTCCTCCACCTCTTTTCAACTTTTCCTCATAACTCCACGCCCTCCTTCCCGCTCTTGTCTTTAGCTTTTCCCTTTTTACTTCCTCTCTCACCATATATCCCGGCGTCCTCCATTCTACTCCCAGTGTCCACCTTATGTATCTCTCCTGCATGCTCTCTATTCCTTTCCTCTCCTCCCATCCCCAAATTTCTACCCCATATCCCATTACTGTCCACACTAATGTGTCGAACAACCACATTTTCCTTTTAAAATCTTTTCCAAATTTCCTCTTTCCTATGCCCCACACCTGCTTCATTACCGCTCCCGCTTTCCTGATCCTGTCCCGTAATTGTCCCTCTTGCCCCCCGTTCTTTTTGAATACGTACCCTAGGTACTTGAATTCTTTCACTTCTTCTATCCTCTTCCCTTTCCACTTCCATTCCATTACCTTACTCTTTCCTCCTCCCTTCCTGAACCTCATAATTTTCGTTTTGTTCACATTGACCTCCATGTTTTTCTTTCCAAAATAACCTTCCATTCTCCTTATCATGCTTTCCATCTCTTCCTCTCTTTCTGCCAACACCACCACGTCGTCTGCATATGCTAAGGAGCATATTCTCCTTTGCCCGACTCTCACTGCTCCCCACCTTCCCTTCCTTAATTCCTCTTCCATGTCTGCTGTTAAGATATTAAACAGTACCGGGCTCATCGGGCACCCTTGCCTTACGCCTCTTCCTGTCCAAAACTCCTCGCCTATCTCCCCTCCTACTTTCACCCTGCTCATTGTCTCTCTGTATACCTCTTCCACTCTCTCTCTTAACCCTATTCTTACCCCTTTCTTTTCCATTGCCTCTATCAGTATCCTTCTATCCACCATATCAAACGCTGCCTTCAAGTCCACAAATAATCGTATTACCTTACCTTTCTCTTCCGCTATTTTCTTATTTACAATATAATTCAGCACGCAAATGTTGTCTACTGTCCCCATCCCCCTCCTAAACCCTGTTTGATTCGGTGGGATTATTCTCTTTCTCTCCACCTCCTCCTCTAATCTCCTCGCTAGTACTGTGGTATATATTTTATAAATTGTTGGCATCAGCGTTACTCCTCTGCATTCCTCCACTTTTCTCCCTTCTCCCTTTTTTACTATCGGTGCTATTGTCCCTACTTTCCATTCCTGTGGCCAACCTTCCCCTTTCCACACCCTTCTGCATATTTCCCATGCCACTTCCACCGCTTCTTCTCCTCCCCACATCCATGCTTCATTCGGTAGCTCATCTTCCCCCGCCGCCTTCTCTTCTTTCATTCCCTTAATTACTTTCCTTATTTCTTCTATGCTTATCTCTTCTTCTTCTCCTGTTCTCTCTTCTTTTTCCGTCCCCATCCTTATTCTTTCCTCTATCCCCCCTAACAGCCTCATAAAGTATTCCTTCCATTCCTCTTTTCCTATGTCCTCCGTTACCCTCTTCCTGCTTTTCCTTCCTCTATTTACTATCCTCCACACGCTCTCCTCCGTTTTCGCCTGTGCTATTTCTTTGATTATTCTCTCTCTCTCCTCCTCCTTTTTCTTCTCACATAGCTCCTTATACTCTCTCTTTTTCTGTCTATACTTTTCTTTCGAGCTCCCTTCTCTCCTTCCCTTCCTTAATTCCTTTCTCACCTCCGCTTTCTTCTCTTTGCACTCTTCATCCCACCACCCCTCTCTCCGTCTCCCCTTCTCCTCTTCTCCTGCCTTTTCCTCACTTTTCTTAACCGCCCCTCTTATCGTCTCTATTGCTTCCCTTATCGCTCCTTGTGTCTCCTCTCCTACTTTAATTCCCTGTATTCCTTTCTTATATTCCTCCTTCCTTTCTTCCGACCATTTGCCTCTTCTCGGCCCCGTTTTTTTTCTCCTTTCCTTTTCCTTCTTCTCTCGCCTTCCTCTTTTGATCGTCACCACGAGTGGCTGATGGTCCGATTCCACCCTGTCTTCTACCTTTACGCTTTTTATTGCCTTCCTCGTGTTCTCGTCTCCCAGTATGTAGTCAATTACCGTCTCTCCTCTCGTTCCTACATACGTGTATTCTCCTTCTTCATCCCCCTCTATATTCCCGTTCATAATCTCCCACCCCACCTCACCTAGCCTACTCACCAGCTTTCTCCCGTCCTCATTTACCTTTTCGTCCTTTGATTTTCTTCCTCCTTCCTTCTCTTCTTCTTCTGTTCCTGCCCTACCTCCTTTTGTTCCCGTCCTCGCATTGAAGTCCCCTCCTATTATCACTCTTTCCTTTTCATTTTGCCCTTCCATCCACCCTCTCATTTTTTCTAATTTCCTTCCCATATCCCCATTTATGTATACCGCTACGATCGTCCATATCTCTTCCCCTGCTCTCACCTTCCTATACATCATTCCCTCTTCCTCCTCCTGCTCCCCCTCTTCGCTCTCCATCGCCATCCCTTCTCTGACTCCCATCAGCATTCCTCCTATCGCCCTGCCTTTCCTATTCCTCTTCTTCGCCCCTTGTCTTGTCCACTTATACCCCTTCGGCAACTTACGCCTTATTTTCTCCCAGTTCTTTTCCTCTACCCACGTTTCCGTTACCGCTATTACTTCCCATTCTTCCATTTCTTTCCAAAAGTCCTCGTCCTTGTTCCCTAATCCTGCCACATTCCAGTACGCTATTTTCCATTCCTCTCTTCTTTCTCCTCTCTTTTCTTTCCCGCCTATCTCCCGTTTTTTGGCCCTTCTTTTTCTCCCCCTAACTCTTCCTCCTTTTTTCGCCACTCTTCTCTCCTGCCTTCTTCTCCCTTCCCCGTCTCCATCCCCCACTCTCTTCCTTTTCCATCCTTCATGTTTTCCTTCTCCTCATCCCAAAACCACCATTTCCCATTTACCCATAATTTTCCATGTCTCACCTTTACTATTTTCCCCTTCCTCTTTTCTTGTTCCCCTATTTCCTTTATTTTCCACTGCATCCTTCTCTCCCTCCATGTCAAGTCTTCCTGTATTATCTCTCTCCTTCCTCTTAGGTTCGCTTTCTTTCTCATCACCTCTCTTTTCCCTTCCTCTTCCATCATTGTCACTTCCACCATCGAGTCTCTTCTCCCTGCGCCTGCTTTTCCTATCTCTTTCACTCCTGCTATTCTTGCCTGCACTCCTATGTTTCCTAGTATCCCCCTCGCCGTTTCTTCCACTGTCCCCCTCATTTCTACCCTTTTTATTATTATCCTCCTTCGTCTTTCCTCCTTCTCTTTCCTTTCTACTTTCCTCTCCATCTCCTTTATTCTTTCTTCTAGCTCCCTGCTTCTTTCCTCTCCTGACCGCTCTCCGTCACCCCCCTCTCTTGCTTTTCCCCCCACTAATTCTATCTCTCTTACTCTCCTTTCTATCTCTTCCACTCTTCCTCTCTCGTTTTCCTTTTCTTCCAACCTCCTCTCTAATTGTACTATTCTTTTCTCCATTCCTTCCTTCTCCCTTCTCCATCTTTCTTCTCCCTTTTTTATTTCGTCTTTTATCTTTTCCATCTCTTCTTTCATTTCTCTCATTTCTCCCCTCTGCCCCTTTATCTCTTGTTTAACCCCCTGCAACTCTTCCTTTATCTCGTCTCTCCTTCCTCTTATCATCGTCCCTATGTTCTCCTCTTCCCCTACCTTATTCTCCGGTGATCGGTGCACCTTCCTGTTTTTTTGAAATGCCGTTCTTCCTTCCTCCTGTTCCTTCTCCTCCATGTGTTCTCTTTTCCTTTTCCACCATTCCTTTACTCCTATTAAGTCCCCTGCACTCGCGCTTCTTTCCTTAACTAGCCTTTCCGCATTTGTTTTTCGTCCCCTCCTCTTCTCCTCCTCTTCCTCTCCCCTACCTTCTTCTGCCTCCATTATTTTTTTTTTTTTTTTTTTTTTTTTTTTTCCTTATGTTTATTTATTTACACTTCTTTGCCCTTCTTTTCCTATTTACCTATTTATCTCTTTTTTACTTTATTTTCCCTACCTTCGTTTCATCTATTTATTCACTTTATTATTTTATTGTGTTTTATTTTACCTTTTCTTCTTTACCGCTACTCCCTCCTTTATCTACCGTCTCTCTACCTTCCCTCTCTCTCTAGTTACCTCTGCCTTCCGCCGTCGGCGCTACACCGCGACGCCGCTCGCTCGTTCCTCTCCCCACTTTTCTTTCTCGTGCCCGTCTGCCTCGTTTTCTCCTATTCACTCCTAACCTCTTTTCGATTTTCGCCTTTCTCCCTTCCGTCCTTTTCCTACCTTATTTTCCTATTTTCACCTGTTTTACACTTCCCCTGCCTTCTTCCCTTCCCCCCTCCTTCCTCACTACACCCTTTCTTCACTTTTTTCCCTTCTTATCGCACTTTTCCTCACTTTTCTTTCGTTCACCTGTCACACACGTCGTTCCACACTCTCGCCGGAAACGGAAGTCCTTGTACATCTATATTTGACTGGCAAATCAATCCATACGCATGGTGGTTCGAAGAAAAGCGTTGACGGTGTTCGATTGGAATCCGTTAAAGAAATAACAGAAAATACTGTTTACACAAATTCGTTCGAGGGTTTTTTGAAACCTTGCAAGACAACCACGTACTCCATCTCGGGATACAACTGATTCCAATAACCGTCACGTCCGATTTATAACAAATATACAATACGCCCCGCCCCCTCACCCCATCCCTCCCACACCAAAAAACTTATGAATATATAGTAATAATAAAAACTATAAAAAGTAAAAAGAAAAATATATAACTCTACAGATGAACGTGTCCTTACACTATTTTGTTAACATTACCACTGATGGGGTTATATTCAACAATACGGTCGTGTAAAATTAAACAATAAGCTGAGGTTTCAGCGGGAAAAGGATTTACAGATTCGAATTCGAGGCGAATATCGACGGGGCCTGATTTCAACGATTTATTCTGCTTTGAACAATCGATAACAATTAGCGGCGCGTATTTCAAAAAGTCACCTTTGTTTATGAGTGGTTCGGGCTCCTTCTCGTAATAAGAAGACTAGAAATTTACATACATTTCATAGAGCAAAGCGTACTGATTGCGACTAATGTCGAGATTCAAGTTCCCATACGGATAACTCTGTGAATTTAAAAACAGTTTAACATCTCGAACATGACAATGATCAAATGACTCGCATTCTTAAGAGCATTACTTTTCGTGCTGTTTGAAAACCTACGATTACGTATCGAGGTTTTTCGAGTTGAGTAGAAGTTTTTACTACCCAAACGTGTTTCGATGAAGCAGGCAATAGAGGGTACTCATACAGTTCTGACGTGCGAAAACTTATTGGGATGGGTGTATCTTTGGCTATGTAATTTAGCAGTTGAATTTTTCTCTCATCGGAGACCTTGATATACGGTATCATCCATTCAATTTTCGATAGAATGATCTTAAATTCTTCCGGCGCAGCAGCCCCTTCCGGTCGAATCCGTATGACTGCGTTCGTGTCGGTGTTTGCTCTCGTCAATATCAGCTCGTGCTTGGCATTGATGATAATTTTGCGATAGTCCTCGGCAAAACCCAATAACATACTCAGCGGTATCGAGATATCGAAGTATCCAGAAGCATCAGTTATTTACAGCTCTTCTTCACTGGGTACCCAACCAGCGTTTTCCATTATCGATGTTTGACTAGGATTCTGAGATACATAATTTTTCATCACGCTCGTGAGACCAACATTTTTACATCGGTCAATCTCAACGGCGTTCAGTTCGTAGCGTATGACCTCGAATAAGTGACAAATGGCATTGGTGACCAACATTGTGCTTGTGGTCGGAGTTTGTCCATCGGTTCTCGTCAATCTACCGCTAACGTGCAGTGAGCTCTTACTAGGGAACAGGCACAAATCTTGATGCTGCACGGCGCACAGTGGGGCAGAATCCCAAAAACCTGGCCATAAATAGTAGAAGTCAATTTAAACACTCAAAAATCCTTACTCGGGGGTTTTCGAGGTCGCTGATTACGAATCCGATGTCCTAATTTCAAAATTCAAAATGGCGGACCCAAATCTAAGAATTTCATGTTTTACTCGTTTCATTATAATAAAGGATAGGATTATGGAGATGGTAAAGTATAAGAAAATCAATGTTTTTAATTAATAATGAACGTAGTCTGTTTTATTTATTCAATAACAGAAATATTGTTCTTCGTCATCGTTTACATTTGATTCGGATTCTGATTCGGATGCCGTGGTCGAAGATGTATTCGAAATATCGTCTGAAAAATTATGTTCGTGTACTTGTATTTCTGGTGGTTGTAGCAACTGCAATACTTCCGACTCTAACTTTTTCCATGGTTTTTGTGGAAGTTTTCTAATGCTAGAAAGTATCGGATCAGATGTAATAATGAGTCGGTTGAATACATCTCTCATATTTGCTGTTGTTGAGCACTTTCTAGCAAAATCGAGTTGAGCATCTTCGGAAAGTTGTCCAATAGGCAATATTACATTATTAATAAGAGTTGCTCCATGAATCAATACTTTATGAACGGATGTTGGCATATGGTACCACGAATATAACTTGACATACAATCTTGCAGTTTCCAAGCAATATGCATCAAATTGTTCAATATTAACATTATATCCGCTTGACATGGCTTGTAAAATGACGTGAAATCGATGAGTTAACAATGCGTCCACGCTTGTTATTTTGGCAGATATAGCTTTATTTTCAAAGAAACGTCGAGCTGTATTTCCGTCATTAGTACTTCCATAACCGGACTTTGGGCGATCCACGACGAGTCTTAGTTGAGTTCGGAATTCTTTTTGTATATCCAGCTTCTTGTTCTGAATTTTCATTTTGTTCGACTCTACTTCTTCTTTTGTCTTCGCGTCCGAATCTTTTTTTGCAGTACGCACTTGCCACTTTTGTACATCAAGTTTATATCCTAAGTGTAAGCAGCATTCAAAAAATCGTATCCATGCGTGCAATGTTGAGACGCCAAATCGCAAATTGTTTGTATTAACTTCATTGTTTAGCATTTCGTCAATATTATTAAACTGTTTAGAAGTGGCATTACATAAAAAACAGCGTTGTGCTGACTTTGTGCCAGTGACAGCATTGCACACTTTACCATCAATCATAGTAAATGTCATGATATGCGTTACAATTAAATCTCTCTGTGCAATTATTGGTTTAAAAGGCACTAGTTTTTCTATTTGTTGTTCTATATCATTTACTTCATCTACTGTCGTTTCAACCGTTTCGTGTGAAAATTGCAATTTTATTGGCCTGCAAAATTTTGGTGAAGATGGCCTTGGATTTTGCCATACAATAGTTTCAGTGTTTTCTATCTTGCTTACGAGCTTGATTGGTACAAATGAGGTGAAAAAAAAACTTTTATCTGTTTTTCCGTCTTCTGAAAACTTTTGCTTATATACGCTTTGCCCGGAACTTCCATCACACCCCCATTTGCAAGAAAATTCTAAATTTTTTAAATTCTCGGGACTTTAAAGTAGAAATGACTTCGTCTTGAAGTTCGAGAATTCTTGAAACCGTTTTATCTAGTATAGCTTGAACACTTACTTCTGCGCTAGTTTCAGTTATACCTACATAGTAGTCTGGCGGATAGCACGATTGTTTGGCCTTTTCTATTTTTTTGTATGATGGATACAATTTACAATTTTTTTTTTTTGCCAAGTTTCTTGTCAATTGATAAGATTGTTTTGAAGCCTTGGTCTCGAGCAGTAGCGAAAGAGCTTCGTCGGGAGTAAAAGTTTCTTCCTTTTTCGACTGAAATGAAGTAGCATACTGAGTAGCTTTTGTTGGGCTTGCTAAAGACACATCTTTGACTATTTTTGCCGCTTCTACTTTGCCGGCGGATCTCAGACTCATTTGCGTTGCATAAGCTAATTCTTCCGGTGTAAAAGATTTTCGAATTCCTTCAGTTTTTCGATGCTTGGATCTGTCACTATTTGAATCGAAACTTTTTGAAGGACGACCGCGCTTGGAAATATCTTCTGACACCTCTTGTGCTGCGATTTCGGTAGATTGCTTGATCGAGGTTGGAAAGCGTATATCTCCTTTCAGCCATTCTTCATTTTGTTTTAAAAATCTATCTAATGTCCTTGATGCTGTTGTCCATTTTGATCTGATGGTTGAAAATAATGCAGCTAACGTAACTTTGAAATCTTCTGACATATACACAGATTTTTCGTGTTTTTCAGCTATAGTTTTCTCCAAGATCTCAAATATGGCATGCTGATTTTCTTTAATGTGTTCTTTTATGATAAAAAAAACATCTTTTCGTGACAAAATCAGGTCATTTGTGGAAGATCCTGTAAAATAATACAATTCAAATGTAATATAATATTCATAAAAAATAATTGTATTAAAAAAAATTAACAATTTGTTTTGTATATAATATTTCATTTTATTTATATACTTCATTATTAATACATTTAATGTATCAGTATTAAAATGATGGCAATTTTTTTTGAAAGAGTAAAATCTATTGTTCTGAAGAATAGATTTATTAATCTATTATTTATTAATATATAAATAAATTAATATACAATGTATACTTAATTCAATCGAAACCAACATATAAATTGAATTGTATATTTTATCGTTTGAAATTGTGTAAATATTTTATTATTGTAATAATATATTAATTTCCATTTGACCACAATATTTAAAAAAAATTGTAGTATGCATATATGAGTAATAAAAACAAAAAACATATTGCAAATAACAGTTATGACTAACATAATTAATTATTTCGAAGATTGGATAGAATACATTTCAAAGCATGAAAATAGACAACGTGCTTCTACAAGCAGTGTGCGAGTCAACGAACGCAGGTATATAACGGCCTTGCAAGACCCGGGCCTGGCGATGAGGAGGTGGGGGGGGGGGGCGGAGGGGTCCGCTTTCGAGGGAGAAGCAGTACGATGTCTTGTTCGTAAAATTCCAAATGTATATAAACAGATCCGAGAATATAACGAATATTTCACGTCTATCACGATTTAATTTCAAAATTCTCACTTGTTACATTTAAAATATATTATTTGTATTTCATATACGAAATATTAGTAAACTGCTTTTCGTAAGTAAGAATAAAAATAATTTTTTCGGGTTAATGTTACATTTGAAGTACATATTTCATGTAAATAGACAGAAAAATTGAAGAACAATTTCATTTACAGTAGTTTTGAATGAGTGTATAATCGCGCGAAGTGATAATGTGGAAATAAAAAACTATCCCAACACTTCGGTGGCAGCTCGGGGCAGCTATAATAATTTTTTTATATGTTGTGAGCAATAGTATAATGTACAAAACTCAATAAGAATCGAAGCCTTAACCGGCCTTAATTTTTTTAAATGCATATTCAAACATCGTGTTAACATAAAAAATGAAGTTATTTTCATTGTTTATTTATACTGTTTATTAGTTATGTGCATGCAAAATTAACACTTCATATTCATACAATACAATTCTACATACCTCCAGCAGAATTTTCCATTTTTAGAAATTAAATTTCGTTAACTCAGTCACGTTTTATGGGTATTCAAACTTCTCGACACTTTTCGGCTCTACGCTCCGTTGTGTGCGCTCGGGACGAAGGCCAACTTCGGACTGACTAATCGGGGAGAAGGGGCAGGTATACGAAATTTTCCTGTCACAGGCAGCTGCTCGAATTGTCCCTAAACCTGTTACAACTATTTTAGGTCGAATATATGAAAGTCGATTTTTCGATTTTTGGCCAAGTTTTTGGGATTCTGCCCCACTGTGCGACGATACGAATTTCATCGCTGTTATTGAAGGTTGCCGAGGCGAATGGTTGATGACCATGTATCTCGTAATGCGCAAGGGCATCATCAAACATCACGGGTTTTTGTATTGTTAAGATTTCCGCCATGGTACGAAGCAAGTAATTGTGATGTAACAAGAACTTATTTTTGTTATTTTTTTCGAAGTTTCAGACCCAGACTCTTGAGATATCGAATATTTTGAGGTGTTAGCTCCTTGCGGGGTGTTCGACGAATGTTTCGTTCGAGGCATGGTCGTTGAAATTTATACCCCTGTCCGCTCTTCGACCCGAAAACAATTCCCATTTTTTAGGAGTTTATGTGTAGTCGGATAGTTGTTAGCTCGCCGCGGAAATTCATCAACTCACCGTCTTGATCGACAATTTTCAATTGTAGATTATGTATAGATTTAACGGTAACTGGCAGATAGGCGATGTGCAAGGGTATTTCGATAATTTTATACCCGGGTGGTACAGAGGGAAAAAATTCGTGAATCGTATGAACTCGTTGCCCGTTGATGTGTGCTCCCGAGGTTATGTCACACTCGACTCGTAGAGAATTTATCTTGAGAATCACAACCGGTAAATCGGATTTATGTGTAATATTAGCGGGAAGGATGCGTGGCGTAAAACCCAGCAGTCGACCTATAGAATCACTCGGTTCGAAATTTATCTCACGAGTGCTTTTAATTTCAGTACACAGAGTATTATTATTGGGTTTGAGAATGATATCGATATTACTATCAGAGAGTACTTTTTGCAGATAGCTCTCAATATCCTCAATTTCGTAGCTCCCAGTCGGTATGGTGATAATCACCATGCCCACGTAAAATTTGTTATTTGCCTCGTCTCTATTGGGAATTGAATTGAAGGTTAGCAGTTCAAGGAGACCCAGAGTATAATGTTTATGCGATGATAATTCGATCGGGGGAAAATAATGAGCTTCGAGTATGGAAGATGCGCCTGACAATGTCAATGTAAAAGATTCATCCATCGCGTCAAGCACTCGACTGATACCGCGATTCGTATAACGGGTCATTTTATAATTCTCCGCTGAGGAACTTGAGACACAAATGTCCACACACTACTGTATCATAGTCTTGATATTTTTGATAATTGTAATTCACAATGCTACCAACACCGAGGTATTTTATTAAATCGGACGGTGGTTGAAGATCACCGAAACTGTCGAAGTACATTACTTTGTTGTTCTTTTTCGTGTATGCGATTCAATGCCCGGACCATCTTTATTATCAAGATTGACAATAGCTGATTCGTATTTTCGAGGTCCATCCCTCGGTAGCGCATTTCTCGTGTAAACACCGCGAAAATGTGGAACTTTCATGACTCTGGTGAACTTTGATAAATCGACATCGGTGAGCGCTCGGTGTGGTAGCCTTAGTCGTTTTTTTAAACATGAAGACCCATACCGCTTTTGTATGGTTTAAGATAAAGCCCCTTTCCCAACGCTATACTCTCCATCGTCTTGTTGTGACGTTTACTCTTTTCGAGAGCATGTTTCGCGGCCTCGGCATCATTCAGAGCTTTAGCAATGCCCGCGGCGCCACCAGCGAGAGCTCCGGTAGCACTCAGCCCCGCGAAAATGGGTATAAGAAAGGGCAAAAAACCACCAATTTTTGCAGGTACAGGCAAACTGCGCGGCGATTGGATGTTTCTCTTGCCACCAGCTTTTTTTACAGCTGCGCGTGCGCCCGTGAGAGCTGATTTCACTGCATTCGTACCGGGAATCATCGATGTTTTCGCGGCTCGGATAATACTCTTTATCGAAACTTTTTTCACTCGAGGCTTCCTCTTCATCTTTCTCTCCCTCCCAGCACTCATACCGAGCTTAGTTTTAGTCTTCATCAGATTGGCAACACCCCAAGCTGTAGCTTTTTCACTAAAATTGGCGTCTTTTGCAAAAACACGTCTCCAAGCTTTGTCCTCGAGAACTCGATCCGCAGCGTGTCGAGCATCGATGTTTTCACGATTTTTCGAATACGCGATATCGTGCTCTTTGCAAGCAGCGTCGAGCGCGTTTATTCCCGAATCACCTCGTTCGAGTCTCCTTTTCAATTTAGTGCCAGGACCACAATATTGTTAACCAGGTACATGCAGTTCAATCGGAAGCTTATTGATGAGATCGTTGACGAGCCCTTCCCCGTGCACGATCATTACTCGATGAAGAATAGTCGTAGACTGAGAAATTTTATTTCGAATAGCTTATTTATCGGTATTGTGCTTCCGTGGATTTTCAAAATCGAATTTTATTTTATTCAACAGCGTAGTTATTCCTATAAAACGTACAAACTGATACTGAGATAATCGTTCTCGATGCCCATCATATTTATAAAAGGGTTCGCCCGTGTCTCGAGACGTCACTTATTCCCGAGATGAGGTTCCACAACCAATCGATCATATTACCTACAAAAAATTTTGATGATCTCGTGCAAGATGAGGATAGGAGGGCAGGGAGGAGGCGTCGTGGGAAATTGTTGCCATGTCGTGTACGCGCAGTATTTTGCGGTCCATCCAATTGCGGAAAGACTAACACGCTCTTTACCCTCATTAGCCATCCGAATGGTTTGAGATTTGAGAATGTTTACGTGTATTCAAAATCTTTGAATCAACCAAAGTACACATTTCTCAAACGTCCGCTCGAATCTGTGAAAGAGGTGAAATATTTTCCTTTCGCTGATCACGAGCAAGTCATCAAACCCGGAGAGGCTGGATCGAATTCGATCATGATTTTCGATGATATTGCCTGTGAAAAACAGGACAACATGAGAGCATTTTTCTGCAAAGGACGACACAGGGATGTGGACTGCTTTTACTTGTGTGAAACGTACGCACGTATTCCGAAACAATTCGTGCGCGATAATACTAACCTATTCGTACTCTTTAAGCAGGATGAAATGAATTTGAAGCACGTATATGACGATTACGTAAATACCGACATGGCGTACACGCAATTCAAAAGTTTATGCTCAAAGTGTTGGAACAACGATAAGTATGGATTCGTGGTGATAGACAAAGATAGAGAATTAAACAAGGGTCATTAGAGGAAGGGGTTCGATTGCTTTATAAATTTGTAGTTTTCAACATAATTACCAGTTACAGTGTAGCCTTAAAAGCGTCAATATGCACGGAGCGGAGCTAAACAAGGAGAAACATATTTTACGTCAAATCGCGACTCCAAGCAATGCGATCCGTCGCACGCATAGAATGTTGAAATTGGAAAAAATGACCTCTGATTGTGAGAGAAAAATGGACGAAGGTTTTAGACCGGTAGTAGCTCCACTGCAAAAACTAGTGGATCAGTCATCGTCACCATCGTCGGTAAAACAGGAATCAACTATCAAGAAAGAGCCAAATGTCGAATCACCCAAGAAAAACGAGGATGAATATACCGATGATGAGGATGATCGATTTGAACAAACGTTCGAAACAGCTCACGGGGATATCTCGGAACGGAATATTAGTATTGAACACGATATTAATGTTGATTTGTCACAAAATTACTTGAAAATGTTCGCCACGAAGAATAAGAAAGAATTAGACACGTCGTATGGAGTGCGGAAATTACAGGGAGATCGTTTAATGATTGGGAATTCACCAATTACGTTCGAGCAAAATATTATTCGTGTCAGTGATAAGACTTATGATCAAAGTGAAGGTTTACTGGAGTGGATATTTAAAAAATCACCCGATGAATCTTTCGTAACGGCGAATGATATGGAAAATTATGGTAAAATCCTTAACTCGACGAACGCTTACAGAAAACATTACATCAGCGATCACGCGATTCGCGAGGATAAAAGCATGAAATTCAAAAGTATAATTGCACAAATTATCGCATCTCCGTTGAGAAAACCTGTGTCAAAGAGACACTCGGAAGGATTGGGTAAAGGGTTGCCGCGATCGAAAATTGTTAGAAGAAACAGTAGTTTGGATTACGTTTATTGGGACGATCCCAACGAATTAGTCGATAGGTTAAGGCTCCTCCATGCATCCCAATCAGCCGGAAATTTTAGCCATGCGAACGAGATCGTTTCCATCATCGAGGAATTACGTGAAGCTGAAATCGTTTATTAATGCTGATTAAGAAGTATTCGAGCGCAGTCTTCTCGCAACCGTTAAAATGAGCGTTGATGTGTTTGGTCATCATTTGAGAAAGAGTAGGAATGCTGATACCGATGGCAATCGAGGCCCTCGCGGAGAAGGATTTAAAATCACTGACGATAGTCAATACGACATGGTTAATCGAAGAATATGTAATTTAGGTGCTCCCGTAGGGGAACATGATGCTGTATCGGTGCGAGTGATGCACACTGCTATTGAGGAGGAATTTAGGCTTATTTACAGCGTTACATCTGCCTTGCGAAATAGTATCGACGATTCCGAAACAATGCTTCAAGTCCTCGAATCGAAATTTCAAGAACACGCGAAACAACTGCGAGCAAATGAGGCATCAGTACAAGAACTCGTTGTACGTAATTCCGAGCTTATTACTCGTTTGGACGAGCAGCCGAGGTCACACGAATTTAATGCGACGTACGCAATACAAAATCTGAAGACGCGAATCGAACCTCTCGAAAAATAATCGACTTTTACATAACTCCCAAATTTTGTCTGATCGTCTTGGATTGCGTCGGAGCATGGAAAAACAGACGATAGCGGATGAACTCCATAAACCAGCACGGAAAAATTATCCACGGCGCCATGTTGATATACGTGGATTGGACGAGACGTGGCAAGCTGATCTCGTTGATATGTCGGCGTATGAGCGGTACAATAATGGTTACAAATACGTACTGACAATTATCGATATTTTTTCAAAGTTTGCTTGGGTCGTAGCAACGAAGACGAAAAGTGGTAAAGATGTATCGAGTGCCATGGCATCGATTCTTAAACTCGGTCGCACCCCAAAAAAATTGCACGTTGATCGCGGTAAAGAATTTTATAACAGCGAATTTAAGACTGTGCTCCAACGGTACGGAATCACCATATACTCCACATTCAGTAATATGAAAGCATCGATATGCGAACGTTTTAATCGCACGCTTAAGTATAAAATGTGGAAAGAATTTTCCTTACGTGAATCGTACGAGTGGATCGATATACTCAAAAATTTGATCACCAATTACAATAATTTTAAACATCGTACTATAAAGATGAGACCTCGCGCCGTTACTACTCGAAATGAAAAAAAAATCTTGCTACATATTTATCGAAAATCAAAAGTCAATAGAACGCGAAAGATAAAATTAAAAATTAGTGATAAAGTACGAATAAGCAAGTATACGCACGTTTTTGACAAAGGTTATACACCAAACTGGACAGCGGAATTATTCGTCATAAGCAAAGTCATACATACCGATCCTGTAACGTACAAGTTGCGAGATTATCAAGACCAACCGATCGAGGGCGGCTTTTACCAGGAAGAACTCGTACCAGTCAAATATCCAAATACTTACCTTGTGGAAAAAGTTATTCGGAAACATGGAAATAAATTACTTGTAAAATGGTTAGGTTTTAATAGTTCGCACAATAGCTGGATAAACAAATCTGATTTGTAATTTTTTTTTATTTATATCATAAGTTTTTTAATCAATAAAAATAATAAACTAATTTAAAAATGGTTTTATAATTCATTTTCATACATGATTAGTACAGTGAAAATATATAAAGTTTATTCACTTTTGACATTATGTCGATGAACTATTTGTTCGTAGTTACACAGTTTCTTCGCATTTATCCACCCCTTCCACTCCATACATGGACATATTTTCACGTTGTTATCACAATTGAGATATGTCATCGAGGTGATGGTTTCAGCGATTGGATGTCGTATTATTTTTTTGACTTTACTCTGCGTTGACGGACGTGGTGTAACGAATCCAAGCTCTCATTTCGCGATCCATTTCTCAAGCTCACCACTTCTAATGCCGCAAGTATGATCGGGTGCCCAGGCTTCTGGTGATCCACAGAATTTGGTGGAATTTCCATATTCCCAGTCCTCGGGTTGACAATGGGGACAGGCACCCTCATAATCCTCCGCATCGACGACGTGTATGAATTTGTGTCGATTTTTATTGTCCCACTTTCTAGCCTAATTTAGCCAAGTATGGCGTAACAGTAGGGATGAGGTCGCTACATACTACCTCTCAAATACGGGTGAAGTCTCAAATTGAAATTGAACTCAATGCTGCAGCGCGTTTAAATATTCTTTTCTCTGCTGTCGTGGGAGATGTATCATATAAAGAAAACTTCGTAGTCGTGTCGATTGTGCATGAAAAAACGGTATCGTATTGCACTCCTATAATAGTTTATGCGATGTGATCCTAGAAATGGTTACCTAAAGAAATCTAAACAAATGCTTGCGCTCAAGTGGTACATAAGCCGAGTGTGTTTAGAAAAAATGTATAATATATATATACATATGCACATAAGTTTTATTTACATTGACTCTCCAAACATTCTTCTTACTATACACTTCTATAATACTATATGTTTATAACTGTATACCCCACGGATGAGTATCGGTCATATTTGGATATATTATTCGTTTATCACCATTCCAACTTAGAGCTATTTTTTTCTGATTCACAGTTTCGACTTTGTGATTTTTACTTCGAATTAAATTTTGATTTTTTTATTAAAATTTGATGATCAAAGAGACATCGTTTATAATCGTCAAATTGTTACGCAAATGGCTCAAAGATGACTCAAATCCAACTGGCGTTCAATATTAACTCTGCCCTTGTGCAATGTACACATCACAAGGTATCTCGTCTCATAAAGAACCCATGGTTTTCGAATCGCCAGGTTAAGTTTTTTGGTAAAGCCTTTCCAGGGCTGTATTACGTGACAGAATGGTAATACGCGTAACAATAGGTCTGTTGCCCAACGGTGTCTTTATAGACCGCGCAGTCTTCCTTCGTAATCAGTATCAGGACCGATATGAGGAGTGAAATGAATATTGTGCGTGTGTGTGGATACTTATCGAAATGTTGATCGATGGTAGACAAGGTGTGTTTCCCTTCTATTGACTTCGTAGTTGTAGCCGTCGATGTCTTCGAAGAATGAGGATAACCCTTGATGAATACGATGTGCACAGGCGAAGAATCAGAGCTTGTTTATGTATCACAAGATGTCTTCGGGTTAACACAAAGGAGATGACCGCGAGTGTTAACACGTAATGATTTATTTAATATTTTATTACAATGAAATTCACTTCAAGCGGATGCGAATGATATGTTTTTGATTTAACAGTTTTAAACTATCATCCCGTTTATAAAACGTGGAGTACAACTGGCGTAACAACTAATTGTACTGAGCTCCAGTCAGATGGGCTCCAGAGAGAGGACCTCTCTGCACGAAGTACAGTTAACGAATCTGCATTCGAAGTCGCTCTATGAGTCGTCGATGCTCAATTTTTGTGGGAAAGCGATGGTGGGAAAGCGGGTGACATCCGTAGCTCTGGAGTTTATCAAACTAAGGGTCGTCGTTATGTTTTAGTTCTTAGAAGTCTAAACATTCGGTGTTTCTAATCTTTGGAGACTATGCAGGCCTTATGATATTTCTTATATATACTGTTTTGTCGAACTAAGGGTCGTCGTTATCTGAAGTGGTGGTCTTGCAGCCTCGGCGACACGAAGTCGGGTTACGCAGTCTAAACATTCGGTGTTTCTAATATTTGGAGATTATGCAGGCCTTGTTCTTGTGAAAGCGCATCGCATTTCTTTGCATGCGTTTATACTATCGTTAAACAAGTATGGTATTTCTTATATATACTGTTATTCTATTGACAAACGAATTCGGTATTTCTTATAAATACTTTTATTCTATGGATATGAAAATAAAGACTTTGCTCTAATTAAGGCAATTTTAGACGGCTGGCTTAACAAACATGTCCAAACTCATATAAATCTAATAACAGAATACTTTAAACACTGGAAAATAAAAATAAACGCAGCAAAATCAGAAATGATACATTTTTCTAGAAAAGACAACAAGATACTCAATAAAATCCTAAACATAGATAATACTCAAATCAAGCCACAAAAACAAGTTAAATACTTAGGCCTTACCCTAGACGAAAAGCTGCTATATGGTCCACACATTAAACATGTAAAAATAAAAATTATTACTATCAAATGTTATCTCCATCACTTAATCTGTAGAAGTAGCAAATTATCTTTAAAAAACAAATTACTCCTGTACAAAACAATTATAAAACCGACGGCCCTATATGCCGCCCCGGTGTGGAGCTGTGCTGCAAAGTGCCATATAAATAAAATAGAACGCACACTAAATAAAATTATTCGCATGATAGCAGCAACTAATTATAGAAACACAAATGCAAAAATTAGAGAGAGCACCAATTTATTAAGCTACTCGGATGAACTATTAGCAATCACTCGGGAATTTTACAACAACCAAACAAATAAAAGCGTATTATTTACAAAGCCAAACACAAACAGAACTGAACTACCGTACAAAATAAAATATAAACTCCCGCACCACTTAATTTTAGAATAATAATTCGAAACACATATATGTAATATCATGCTAAAATGTAAACTTACGAAATGTAAGAAACTAATTATAATTAGATAGTAGTTACCATCTATCATTGAGATCACTCAACCACATACTACCCCTTTAACTCTAAAAGGCCTTTTTTCAAATTTTTGCCTAAATAAAATTATAAATTACAAAGAATAAGTACCATACACTCAAACCAACCATACGTCAAAAACCATCTAGTAAGCACTAAGTGCAGGAATAGATGTTCGCCTTGTATATATTTAAAAACTGTATATATTTAAAACTGTATATATACTATGTATAAAAATATAAATAAAGAATATTTGAAATCGCAATCGCTAGCAACAATTGTTTCAGCTAACGAAGCTCCTGGAGGTTATTGGAAATTTATGTTGGCGATACTGTACGGATAAAATAATAATAATAATAATTTATTTCTTTTATTTTCTTCTTTTTCAATACGTAATACTACGAACATGTTCACAAAACGTGAAATTATTGAGCTCTTCAATGAAGCTAAAGCCAATGATATAAGAGACGCGGTTAATTACATTTTCCAAAAATTAAATCTAAAAGTCCAAGATGTGACGGACACTAAGAAATATGTTCAATTGAGAACTGCAGTAAAAACTTTAAAAAGTAAATTCATATTAAAATGGAAAGCTTCTAACAGAAATTTAATTCGATTTCGGGAAAAAAAAATGCTGTGTGGATTGAATCGGAGTTTCAAATACCAAATTTTTCATGTTCGGAAATCTTTAGCAAAAAAGTCTCGACACCAAAACTAGGAAGACCAATTGCTGCATTCGATGAAAAATGTAAGAGATCACAAAGGCGAGATGCTGCAGCAATCAGTAATCAACATGAAAATAATCCCCAAAAAATTTTAATGGCATGTCGGTATGCTGCAAGATTATCAGGAGAAAAAGATTTATATGCGGTTCTTAAAAAGATTGAAGATACTCCAGAAAGAGCTTGTAAAGTTAGGAAATGACTAGAACATCCACAATCAAGCAGCGTTGTTAAGCTAAAGCCAGACAAAGCACTTTCTTTCTTACTGGATCGATCTCTGTCAAAAGAAGACTACATTAGTATGCGTTTGTTAGTTAAGGGACGAGGAGCGGATATTTTTCCTCCATATAATATTGTTGTAGAAGCCAAATGTCTATGTAGACCACCCGACGTAGCTATGTCAATTACAGACGACAAAGCTAAGGTTTCTCTGCAAGCACTACTAGATCATACCGGAAAACGAATTTTTAAAATGCAAGAAGAAGTCCTGCTTCAGTATATACAACAGGTTCTAGATCCATCAGAAAAAGAATTAGAAACGGTCTTCATCTGTTCATATGGTTTCGACGGAAGCAGTGGTCATTCCTCATACAAACAGAAATATCAGAATAAAAGTCTTAATGGAAAAATCGACGAAAATTTATTTGCTACTTCACTTATACCTTTGCGTTAGTCAACGAAAGATAATGTTATTTTGTGGAACAACCGGGCCTCTCAGTCAACTAGATTTTGCCGTCCAATCTGTTTGCAATACGTGAAAAAGTCAGCTGACATTATTGCCGCACAAAAAAGTAGCATTGAAGCTGAGATTGATGAGCTGCAAGCTCTTAAAATAGATTTAAATAATATTACTGTGCACATTAATTTTTCTTTGTTTTTGACTTTGATTGACGGCAAAGTGTTGAAGGTAATTACGAATACGAAATCTACACAGGCTTGTCCTATCTGCCATGCCACTCCAAAGCAGTTTAATGATCTTTCAAATAGATCAAGATCCACTTTCATGCCAAATCCAAAATCATTGCAGTATGGATTGAGTCCACTTCATGCGTGGATTCGATTCTTTGAATGTTGCTTGCATATCTCGTACAGATTGGATAAAAAAACGTGGCAGATGAGAACAAGCGAGCAAAAAATCAAATATTCGCAACAAAAATTATTAGTACAAGAAATTCTTCGCAAAAACTTAGGACTAAATGTCGATAAACCGAAATCGGGAGGTAGTGGTAATACTAATGATGGTAACACAGCTCGCAGAGCTTTCGAAGATACTGACGTGCTAGCTGAATGCTTGGGACTTAATAATAAGTTGCTTAAAAACTTCAGAACGATTCTTATCGCTCGGTCTTGCCATCTACCTATAAATCCCACTTCCTTTGAAAATTTCTGTTACTCTACAGCGGAGCTATATGTCAGCCACTATGCTTGGTTTCCGATGCCTTCAACTGTCCATAAAGTACTCATACACGCTGCGGATATAATGAGGAATAGTATATTGCCTATTGGAATGCTTGGGGAAGAAGCATTTGAAGCACGCAACAAAAATTATAAGCAATACAGATGCAATCATAGCAGGAAGCATAAGCGCACTGCTAATTTGACTGATATTTTCAATAGAATCATGGATATCTCCGATCCAATAATTTCATCATTAAGCCTCGATTCCCGAATACAAAGAAGAAAACAATTACCGCTTCCTGAAGAAGTTCGAAATCTTGCTAATCCAACGGAGAACTTGTCATCTACATCGAATACGGAACATGATGACGATGTGTACGATATAACTGGTCTTCCCCAAACATATAAAATTTTGGATGAAGTAGAATTATCCAGCGAAGAAATTTCCGATGAGGATTAAAATATATTTCCATACTGAGAGGCAAGGGGATTCATTGAAATAAAACACCCCGATTATTGAGAGGCAAGGGGACTCACTGAAATAAAGCACCCCGAGTAGTGAGAGGCAAGGGGGCTCACTGAAATAAAGCACCCCGAGTAGTGAGAGGCAAGGGGACTCACTGAAATAAAGCACCCCGAGTAGTGAGAGGCAAGGGGACTTACTAAAATAAAGTATCCTAAATTAATGATACGGTAATTAAGGGGTCACACTTATAATTTCTTCGTGGTAGGCCCTGTAAATTATTAATTTAGTAAGTAAACTGCAAGTTAGTAAGCAACTGCAGTGTTTTAGTTACAAAACCTCATCTTTTTAAACTTTATATAGTATATAGCGTTACTGCAATTTCTTCGCCAGTTTTTAGTTTAAATTGTCGGTGTCGTTATCAACGACCTTCAAAAATACTTAAATATCGAGATTTATATTTTGATTTCAGTTCGGCAAAAATTAATCGATATTTGCCGCCATATTGAATCCGGCATTTCGAATTTTTAATTTTTCAGGTCAAATTCGTAATCAGAGACCTGCAAAACTTGAAAATACCAAGTTTTAGAAAAGTCCGTTGAGATATTGACTTTTGGCCACGTTTGGGGGTGTTCTGGCCTACTGTGCGGCGCCTCAATTTAAGAAGTTCGGCGGGTGCGGCGAGGGAAGCGGTGTTGTAGATTTTCGTGCCTGGTGGTAATATCCGTGAGCCAACCGCCGAGACAAGGGACGCCTGTCCGGCGAGGTGAGCTCCCCCCTTCCTCGTCGCCCGTTCCGAGCTCCAGGGGGAAGGCGCGCGGTGAGGGGGGTGCGTCGTAGGGTTCGGGAGCACTCGGCTCCTAGGTGAGCTGTGCACGGCTCTCGTCGCACCCCCCCCCCTCCCTTCCGCCGCTCGCGCCACTCGATGGCCAGCGAGGGGTATGCGGCGCGGGAGGACCAGCGAGAGACTTCAAAGAAGAAAGCACGACAACGTTGCCATGTGGCATAATTCATCAACCGGCGATAATAAGAAAGGAAGGGGAAGCGTGCCTAGGCTAAGTACGCCGGCCGGACAATGAGAGACAGAGTTCGACGGACCAACAAAGTGCGAGTAGCGAAAGTGAGTGGTGCAACATAGAGATAAAGTATTGTGTGTGGCGACGCAGTCATCGGGATTTCAGTAAGTCGATCCGATTTTCCTAAAAGAAAGAGAGAGTAGGCAGGGACGAGGCAGTTACGTAATTAAGTCCGGCGACATTAATTACGCAGAAATGGAGTATATTTGCGGTAGTCCCGCGTGTTAGGAGTTCGAGTGACCGGTAAAGCCGATTTCTGATTTTGTGAAGCTGCTCGCCCCTTGCCGACTCTCTACTTTCATAAAATTCTCGTCGCTGTCCCAATAATTACGCGAGTATTCGGTATAGCCGTGCGTTGCATCATAGGCTACATAATGGTCGAGACGCCGGCATCGCGTACCACGTGCGGCCGTCCTCTACAGCGGTCGCACCGTGTTGTTTACATCCTCTGTATCTAGTCGCCGTGCCAGGTTTTATGTCGTCTCTCGTAAATGTAGAGTTATCGTAGAGTAGTAATTTTTCTCTCGTCGCGTCGAAGCTACCTAAATTGAATAATTCTCTCGCCGAGGGCTACGTACGATTATGTATTACCGAAAGGGGTGTTATCTAGAATTATTATAAGTCTTCAAGGGAGCTACCTATCGTTACTGGTTACCTACAGGGTGATACACAAATTAATTATCTATCTTCGAGGGAGCTACCTATCGTTATTGGTTACCTACAGGGTGATACACAAATTAATTATGTACCTTCGAGGGGGCTACCTATCGTTACTGGTTACCTACAAGGTGATACATAAATTAACTATCTATCTTCGAGGGGACTACCTATCGTTACTGGTTACCTACAGGGTGATACATAAATTAATTATCTATCTTCGAGGAGGCTACCTATCGTTACTGGTTACCTACAGGGTGATACATAAATTAATTATCTATCTTCGAGGGGGTTACCTACCGTTATTCGTTACCTACAGGGTGCTACCTAAAATGACCATCTATCTTCGAGGGGGTTACCTACAGTTATTCGTTACCTACAGAGTGCTACCTAAAGAATTATTTGTCCTCGAGGGGAGTACATATCGGTACTGGCTATCTACAGGGTGCTCCATAAAATAACTATTTATCTTCGAGGGGATTACCTATCAGTATTGGCAATCTACAGGGTGCTCTATAAAATAATTATTTATCTTTGAGGGGGTTACCTATCGGCATGCGCTAGCTACAGGGTGCTCCATAAAATAATGATTTATCTTTGACGGGGTTACCTATCGGTATTTGCCACCCCTAGGGTGCTACGTAAAGCGATTGTTGACCTCGAGGGTGACCTCGGCGTATTGGTTATCTAACAGGAGTTGCATAAGGTTAGTCCTTCTCTCGTACGCGGCTACCTTCCGATCAGGTGAAGTACGTTAACAGCGGGACAAGGTTATCTCCCGTTAGCGAGCGGTAGCCAGTAGATTTACGTCACGCGACTTGTTGTATATTCAATGTTGTATCATCACCACCGTACAATAAACATGTTACCCCAGCTGACTGGTGGAGTATCACTTAATGCGATACCCGATTACCCCCAAAATCCTCCACGTCCACCCCCTCTACCTTACCGACCCGCAGGCGGGCTGAGCCAGCCGAAGTAAAGCCCGAGGCCCCTGTGCTCGCCCTCGGGGTGGAGCGGGGACGCGTAGGGGGCCGCGGTGGCAGCGAACTTAAATAAAGGCGACTTAGGTCGGTGGTACGCGATCGTACCTGGCGCCCGTCCGCACCCGGTAGCCCCTGCTACGTCAGCAGGTCCCGCTTCCACCTCGCCGGAGCGGTAGAAGCTGGCGCGGACTAACGCGCGCTCCTCCTCGAGCCGTGGGACAGGAGAGTCTCGGTAGGGGCGGGGAAACCCCGTTACAATATATATATTGAGATGAACACACCTGTAACAGAAATTTACAATATTAGTTGCGGTACATCTCTCAAGAGGGCGATGTTTCGCGTAAATAAAGAATTCCGAACAACAATGTAAATACCCGACGAATATAGCAATAAATCACCTTCAAAACCACGGTCTCGCCTTCGGTGCCTTACGGCTTACTGTTGACGCCCAAATTTGCTGCCCCAGCAGACAAAACGGGAATCTCGACTATCAAGTTGGTCAGATTACCAATACCAAGGCGAGTGGTCTGTGAAGTTCAGAGGACAACATAAAGAAGTAGTCAGACTTACCTACTACAGAGAAAACAACACCGGTGTCAGCGCAGTACTAAATCCTTCGCAGAATCTGGACACCGCCAATTCAAGCACCGTGGCACATATTCACTATAGACCGTACCAAGATCCAGGTGCCATTGAAGATTTCATCCTGACGCATCATGTGGAAAACCAAAAAGTAATCACAAAAAAAGGGACCTGAAACGAAGAACATATAAATTAATTGTTCACATTCAGAAAAATATTATTGGCGCACTCACCTGAGCCCGCAAGTCGGTATCCTCACAAACACACACACAAGACTAAGAAAAACAAACTCTGAAAAGAACAAATTATAAATAAAGAACACTGCACTCACTTAAAAAAAACTAAGAAAACGCAAAAAAGTACAGGTACACAGAACTGTCACTCTCCTGGCAGACGCCATATTGATTTTCTATGGCGTGCTTATCTATCAATGAAAATTGCAACAAGTGGCGCATAACTGACAGCGCCAATGTCCACAATTCAAATCATGCCCGAAACGAGGTACTATATAATATCACACATCGATCACTAGATAAGACGGGTGACCGATATTATCCACTTCTCTGAAAACTGTAACCAAAGCTCAAAGAATAAAAATATTTCATTCTACCCGAGGTTCCACATTTATTTATTTCTTGCTCGAGAACCAAATCAAAAACATTTTATGCAAAGTGTATCACCTGTTTCAATATATCTTATATACATATTCAAATATATACAGGGTGAATTGCGTAAGGGATGCCAGGTGGTATTTCAAGGTAGATGGGCTCATTATGAATAAAAGTTGCAAATCAACATTTGGGATATTCTTGATAATTTACGAGATATAAATTTTTTAAAATCGGACCTATCAGGGCGCGCCGAGAAGCTTTGAAGCTACCCACTCCCACTCTAGCCGTAGATATAGCATAGATTAGGGCGTTACATTTGGGTTTGCAAAATTCAGAGCAGTCAATTAGATTGCTTGTATTTTTCCGCAGTCATTTTTTTTTCTCGGTCATTGGCTGCTGTGAATTTTGCCCAACGTGCCGACAAGCGTTGAAGTCACCCACTCCCCGCCTAAATTCAGAGCAGACAATGCTCGAGAAAAAAAAATGACTGCGGAAAAATACAAGCAATCTAATTGACTGCTCTGAATTTTGCAAACCTAAATGTAACGCCCTAATCTGTGCTATGTCTATGGCTAAGGTGGGGGTGGAGGTGGGCGGCTTTAACGCTTATTGGCACGCTGGGAAAAATTCAGAGCAACCAATGACCGCGAACAAAAAATGACTGCGTACTAATACAATCAATAAAATTGACTGCTCTGAATTTTGCAAACACAAATGTAACGCCCTAATCTATGCTATATCTACGGCTAGGGTGGGGGTGGGTGGCTTCAATGCTTCTCGGCGCGCTCTGATAGGTCCGATTTAAAAAATTTATATCTCGTAAATTATTAACAATATCCCTAATGTTTATTTGCAACTTTTGTTCGTAATGAGCCCATCTACCTCGAAATACCGGCTGGCACCCCTTATGCAATTCACCCTGTATATTAAGAAATATGTATGTATGTATGTGTATATTGTCAGGCCGTTGGGAGGGGGGTAGGGGAATTCTGATCGTTGTAATAATAAAACAAAAAAAACAAAAACGCAAATAAAACTCAATAACAATTTTATTCCCTCACCATTAATTTGGTGGCAACGGCGGACTATCTCCGGGGTATCTAACACCAAAAAAAAATATATGCGCAACAGCTGAAAACAAACCTCGTATTTGTATTACTGATTTTGAGCGCCAGTTAATTTTTAAATAAAAATAATTAACAAAAAGATAACAAAAAAGAACAACTCTATATTGAACTGAAGGGAAGGGCTAGCGCATGGGTAAGGAAAATGGTCAGACGGGAAAGGTTCTTAGGGTGAGGTTCGCCGACTCAACGGCCTCTTAATAATTACCACTGGCTAGATGGTTCTCGAATATTACACTTTCCTTATTCGTACGTATCTTAAATTTACGTTACCGTCAACACGGTCAGTCACCAGGAAAGGGGGTGGGCGGGAAGCAGGGGAGATGTTTTGGTTTGGGAGTCGGCTGGGCCGAGGAAGATCGGTCGTGTGTATCTCGATCGTGCGAGTTGCGCGATCGAATGTTCTCGATGTCGATACGAGTAATAATAGGTAAAGGGGGGGGGGGGGGGGCAGGCGGGAAGATGACCGTTACTCTTATTATCACGATATTCGTAAAGATTATTCCTATAAATTTCACAGCCGTCCCACACGACTTTTTAATAAACAAAAACTGAGGCCAAAACGCAAGGGGTCGACGCAAGCAATAAGAAAGGGGAGAGGGGATGTTCTATTCAATCAAATAAAAAGGGGAATAGAAAAATTCGCGAATGACTGTGCCGATAAGGTTGACCTGTGCAAACACTTACTTTCAGTTGCCGGATTTTCCTCCTCGTTCCTTTCTCTTTCTCCTTATCTCGTATCTGTGTCCTTTCTCCTTTTTCCTTTCCCTCGGTTGTATCTTTCTCTATCAATACACTCGCAGTCGCACTCTTACACTCTCTCTCACTACTCCTATACGCAAAACTTTTCTCTCGCTAACGCTCTCAAATTTCTTTCGCTAATGGTGCCTATTCGGTGGCTCGTCGCAAAGTGCGGCTTCTTCGTTCTTTGCTGATTAACGGGCTCGATCATTGGGCAGCAGTGTCACGGGTCGGTAGGGGAAAGGTCATCGTCTTTCATCATCGCGGCGGGATCTATCGGGACAGGCAGGTAAGTAGGTCGGTTGGTATATTAGGAATAATTTTGGACGGGATTTGTAATTGTAGGTAATACGGAGGTATGAAGATCTCCGTGTGCTGGTGTCATCTTCGTCGCCGCTCAGCCGATGGATGACTGTGGTGCGGGGACGGACGGGTGATTTTTCTTGACAAGTGGCTGATTTTGGGTGTTGTGCGAGTGTAGCTCGAGTTTCTGAGTTTCTTGTCTTCTTTACTGTGGCGTGTGTGACAACATGGACGGTCGTGATAATGACGGTGGCGATGTCTTCGGGACTGGCGGGGCGGTCCTCTTCTCGAAGTGTTGCACAGGCCTTACAATTTTTAGGGAAAAAGGAAGGGAAAATAAAATAATATTTTACCACTTGCCTGTTTTTGGCCTGTCCGTGGGGGCGGTTGCCTTTGGGAAGACCCGGGTACAGGAAAGATATTGTACAACGTTACACTATATATACATACATACATAAATACATATTTTTGAATGAGTTTGTATATATACCCAGATGTCTGCATAAATAAAAGAATAATTTCTTTCTTCCAAGAATCATATTATTTTGTAAACAGTTTTTTTATAAACTGCAATTCTCATATATACATGACCGAAGCTGTGATCAGTTCAGTTCGCGCGACTCGATTGTTTTCGCTCCGTCTCTATCCCTCCGCGGGGCGGTGCGAGGGAAATGTGGGCGGCTGCATATCGCTACGAGGCCTCGGCGCTTGGCGTGTCTTGTCAAGTGTCACTGGGGCTTCGTAGCATATGCGCGCCATGCTATCTAGCGCTAGGCAACGGTGGCGCTTAGGAAAATGTTACGAGCCCTGCATTCCCGAAGCCGTCTGAAATTCCCGCTGACTAACACTGCCTCTTAAGTCACATTTTTTCTTTCTAACAGACTTAATTAATTACTTTCCTGCCTACGTAACTTCATATAGGTGCACCCTCACCGTTGAAATGCAAATAGTTCTGTGCTTCCTGATAAAAGCTAAAAACACCTGTTGTCCATGTTCCACAGTCCAACCACAATGTACCTATTTTATGGCTAAATCTGCCTAGAACCCCAAACATCTGCTGTTCCCAGTGTCTTCCAAGATGATTGCCGTTTCCAAAATGTTCTGACTCCCAAATCTTCTCCTCGCCTAACCCGACTTTCCCACAGGTTAATGTTGTAAGGAGTACCCTGTTCCTAGGTTAAGTAACTAGTTACTAGATTTCCCATCATGAGAAACAACGTAACGTTATCCGTTATAACATTGAAAATTAACGTTTTGTGCTATTCGTATCAGAGTCTATCGCGTTTTTCCTTTTAACAATTGCATTCCGGAGCCAAGGCGGCTGGCTTCACTGATTACAATTTAAAAAATACACAATTCGCGATATCATAATATACGAGGGCGGTCCGATAAGTACTCACCCTACAAAAGAAAAACGAAAATTTTGGAAAAGTGAAAAGGAAAACTATTTATTTCTAAACATAGTCTCCTTTTAGCTCGATATACTTGAGCCAGCGATGTTCCAACTTCTTTAACCCGTCTGAAATATACGTTTTCTGGAAGTCTGTAAAGTAGCCCTCCGTGGCGACGATAACCTCCTCATTCGACTGAAATTTCTGCCCAGCGAGTGACTTTTTCAAGTCGGGAAACAAAAAGAAGTCGCAGGGGGCCAATCCCTGTGATCGCGGCACTCCAGAACTAGTAAGACGATGTTCCAGGCTGTGGTGGTTCTGTATTCTCACAAGGAGCTGGAGCGGTTGTTATAAGAAAGCCACGTTTTGATTCTCACAGCGTTATTGAGGGCACACGTGAACGGGCAGTTTCTACGCAGTAAACCATGATATATACAACGGGTGTTGCTCTCAGGAAGATTATCCAACGACGAATCATTGTCTTCTTCTTCTTTTAGATTTATAACGTAGCAATCTGTTAGCTGCGTCAAATAAGCCAATTTATCAGCTTTTCTTGTACACAGACGATCAGACCGCGCTGCAATTTTCTTCAACGAAGCCTCGATCGCACGTAAATGCATCTCGCCCTCGGATCACTCTACACCATAATGATTGGTTTGTAACCAGGTGTTTTGACGTTTTACGCTAGATGGTAGAGCGTTATAAGCGTAGGGCGGCGATATAATCCAGTGGGCTAGGTACGACGTCTTTATAGAGACCACGGTAACTTCTTTAAGTATAAAATGGCTATATTTATCCTTCAGACCCTGTATATCAATGACGATGTTCATGGCGCTTCTTATGCGTCAAAACACGGTGGCTTTTGAATACAGACTGACGATAAATATTGCACGCTCTGTGGATATATGATACTCCCCTCTATAAACCTTGCAATCTAGCCGCTGAAATCCATAATTACTTGTCTGGACGAGTCGATCTCGAGTCGTACTTCTATTCTCACACTACCATGCCTCACAAAATTCCAATGAGTGCCACTATTGGTTGAGAGATCGGGTGTAAGATCAAATGCAAAGAGACAATAACCAGCAGGGTAAGTTGTACATGTAATACAATTACCCTCGTTGAGAAAGTGGATACCTGTACCGGAGACTAGTGTGTGGTATGCATCCACATACGTATCGGCATCTGCGAAATCTAGCTGTAGAGGTTTTGACGGTATTTGCAAACCATCGGCGTACAAAGAAAAATAATTTATATTGTAATTTGAAAAATTGAAAGGGCTCATTTTATGGTCACCATTAAAAGCCTTATTATTGATAAAACCGACGATTATACGTTTAGGCAGCTGACCAAGTATGACATTATCAAGAGTATCACCGTGTATCCCCGCATGCAGCGATATCGCTGTAATCTCGACCTGTGTCAAAGGATATTTCGCTGTAGATTTAGACAAAGCTCTCCCATGGGCTAAAAGTTTACCCGGTGCTACCTTAACACGTTGTACAAGTAGCGATGCCCCCGTAATACGGATGGTACAATCTTTCGAAGAACTCATGAGGCAAAAAGCGTTATTGGACCGTACGAGACGTAAACGCATCTCAACGCCGTTTATCATAAACCTCTATTGATTGAAGATATCGCAATGCAAATGACCAAGGAGATCAATCGTTCGATTCTAACCTAATACGTTTCGCCTGTTTGCAAGTCCGGTATTATTATCTGCTATATCATCCATTTTACCCAACGAATCATTATACCATAGAATACTCGTGAGATGCGACCTCTTAGCACCAGGCCCATAATTCAAAAGGGTTTCAAAGTATGCCCTATATGCATAAACATTGTTAGGAGGTGATAGCAGTTTTTGATTTAAAAATACATCGACCTGATTAGACATTAAGTGTAATAGGTTATTGACAGGTCCTACTTTAAGAGACGGCGTAACCGCTTTGTCAGGGGTTTCTATGTTAACACGCATGCTGAACATGGTGTGTGCAAGATCGATGTACTCACCACCCTGGCCGGGTATGACAAACTCTATCGGTGAATCATCCGTCAATGATGAGATTGGCTTGTAACACACTATATGCGTTCCCTCGGTTGTTGTGTGGGTCGGTGGTAGTGTAAACAGCTGAAGCTCCGACTCCAGGCACTCACACGAGTGTGCATGTAAGAATACCATTTTTTCAAGATTGTGTTAGCAAAAATATCGGCCATTGTTCTTGATTTCTTGTAACGATTCGTAGTTGTCTGTTTTGTTTCTCCTCTTTTCACAGAGCCCGAACGTTTTCGCGACTTCACGGTCTTCTTCCGTTTTTTTCACACCGGTAGGTCGTAATGCGTTCCCGGCAAGAGAATGGATCAATTTATTAATTTTACCGGTTTTATACCCCGAACCCCTCATGAGCGTACTAATTTGTTCGTGTTTTGAATGCTTCTCGCGGGTAAATACCAGAATCCATGATATCCGTAGCCACGTTCATACCTGAGCGAATCGCCTCTTTACTAACAGCCCGGGTGCCTTGTTTCAAAAGAGGTATTATTCGTCGGAAGAGACCTTCGAGGAAACTCCCAATACCGTGGCCCCTTTGATTCGGTGACTCTATATACGCATGACTGATACCACCATAGCCGGTTCGACCACCACCCCCACCCGTTTGCATATCAAAGTACTCGTCATAATAAGCCATTTTAGATTGGTTCAGGTTAATCTGTACGTTTGAACTGTAACGTCACTGTCAACGTCCCGTACTTGAATGGTATCGGCATGCCAAACTCATCCCTCATATCAATCATTATTGTTTGAAAAATAGTAAGTAATAGAGGAATATAGCGTGGTGGCGAGAAGCTTCTTATCTTCATCGATCCGTAATTACGATTATCAGCGGCAACAACTGGTACGACATTTAGGAGCAGTGTATGCATATCTCCTGTAATATAGGGTTTGCAGATATCCGTATAAACGTACATCATATTTGGAGTCCCATGGGTTAGGTTGGCAGGTCCCTGAGCAGGGTACACGTTCTGAACTACCACATCCTTAGGCTCCGTGAATCCTAAAATCTTCTTCAACACGTCGGAGAAGTACAATGAGTGTTCTACATTCCTACACGATTCACAGATATGCGTGACCGCCACATAGCCGTTCCGATAATGCTTGAATTTCAGATGACCCACAACACACGATATTTCGTTAATGGCCTCGAGTAATGTGTCTTTACTGAGGTATACGCCAGGCGGTACGCAGCCGCGCTCTTCCTTAAAGTCGGTGCTTCCCATGCTACCGGGTGCTACTGTGTTCGTTATGACATTCATAAATTTTCACTCACCCTCGGTTGGCACATGCAAAATTGCCGTGGGTATGTGTATTTCCGCTAGAGAAACAGCCCAGCTACCGTGAAGAGCTATACATTGGAGTAAATACGTGGTATATCTTGTCATATTATCGGGATAATAATTCAAACTACTATTGCTAGGTAAAACCATGTAAAACTCCTCCTTCATTTTGCTGATTGTTGCTTAGATGCGTTCGTTTGTACTCTCGATAACTCAGCCTCATACAATATACCGTCGATATCCTCGTCGTGGAGATCACGCAGGATGTATGTATGTCACAGGACAAATACTGTGCGATACACGGATAATCTTAAATAACTCGCTGCTCCAACCACACTCGTAACATTTTCCGAAGGCTGCCTTGGCACTACTGATGCGCACGATGTCACCCGCCCTGTATTTGGGAGAGCAATTCTCGGTTCTTTTGTATCGCTCAATCAGGTTAGTACGAGCCTTATCCGCCGCAGCGTGTGTCACCGACAGAGGGGCCATTTTTATAGCACTATGCGTGGAGTGATTGTATGACGAAACGATGATCTGCAGAACATCTAGGTAACGTTTTTTTCGAGAATACGTAAAATAACGCCACATGCTTTCTTTCAGTGTTCTATTGGATGTCTCGACAATGGCCGCTTTTATATCAGGCTTTCGCGCAACACGCAACTACATGTTCTTTTTCTTTAAGAGAGCCTGGAATGCAGCACCGGTGAATTCTTTACCCCAATCTGTCTGTAGGTAAATGGGTGATCGATTGTTACTATTTTTTTTAGATAAAATGAGATCAATCGCGTTGGCTACAGATGCAGCAATCTTGTCACGTAAAGGCTGCACCCTCATAAATTTACTAAGAACGTCGATAACGACTAAGAGATAAACATAACCATCATTATAATCTTTAATCGAGCGAAGATCCACGAGATCAGCCTCCCAAAGTCATCAATGTTTCGGACATTATAAAAACGGCGCAGATAATGACGTCGCACGGCTCTATGTTCTGTATAAGTATCCTGTACAGCCTTCACACGGGCAATTTTTTTCTGACGCGCCAGGCGTAACAATTTGGTAGCACCTGAAAACGATGCTTCATGGGTGGGGTTAAAGTACACGTTTTTTAAGATTTTCATGATTATAATTTCAGGTTAGCCCAAGTTACACGCCTTTTTCTTATTATGATATCCGCCGCCTCTCTGCTTATCCCCCTGTGTCCGTCGTGCTAGGGATCTATTCTTAACACCGCTGAAAAACGCCGACTGGTCCGTATCGGGGGATCCCTTGCTGTTTGTAGTACTATTATCAGTCTGCGATTGGCGCTGTGGTGTGCTAACTCTAGACTCCGCCCACAACTCCTCGTTACCGATAAATTCCCGAGGTGCCTTAATCGTTCGCAGAACTTTGGCAAAGGCCCTGCGTCTAGCAGGGTTAGGTATTTTCCTAATCCGCATAGCATCGTTCACGAGGTCAACAATATGTGAATCCTTTATTGATTTCCCGCTGACCAACACGACACCGTCAGAGTCCCAAGAAAAATTAGATCGTGGAGTGCCACGCAAGCAGCGAAGAAACAGTTTCGGTTTCACGCGAAATTTAGCTGGTATACTCTCAAATATGAGGGTATTATTCATACCGTACCCGGTTTCGTCTTCTTCTTTTTTTTTTCATAATCGGCCTCTACATAGTGTTTATTCTGCATAAGGTCGCGGTACTGTAGAGCTCTCTCATCATCGATGAAGTGGAAATAACTCTGTAGTACAGTCAAGTACGCCGGCCACTTTTCCCTCTCATCTTTGTATGCGTTGGAATGCAAAATTTTATTCAACTCCGTGACTAATCGAACCAGCGTAGCGACAATACCCCACACTAGCTGTGTTTGAGGCGTATTCATATTAAAAATGGCTGTGTATGGCTTTGTGTGCTCAGCCGCGTTAGATGCTCTTCTGGCGCGAGTACCATTTTTCCTGCGTGCTCTATTATCCACGGCCGCCAATCAAATTCCATAGAACAGTTCCTAGTATTGGTGCTAATAAGAGAGGTAGAAATCCACCACTTTGAGGAACAAATCGTTTTTTACTCTTCCAGAAGCCTTTTTTAGACTAAACGATGGAGAACCAGTGCGTATCGACGTAGCTTTTTTCTCTGGTCGATCTTCAGTGGTACATTCCCACAGAAAACATTCACGGCACACTCACAAATGCAGCGGATAATACTTGGATCTGCTTTGCGTAAAACAGCATCGCGCTGCTCCTTATTCCGGTGTTGAAGAGCACGCAGTATCGCAACGTGCTTTTTGCAGAGCGGCGAACCACCCCGTGCCATTATGACCCATGAACTGTACACCGTCGTGATGTATCACGCCTTTTAAAACCCTTTGCGCTGCATCTCTTTCGGGGAGGGCTGCCCCTAAGAATGTACATCACACACTGACAAACGGTGTGACTAGCACTTCTTTGTTTTTTATGCGTGTCAGATGTACGATGCGCTGTGTAGGATTGTTGAAACGCGCTCAATATAGATACACATTTTTCGTGACACGACGATGCTTTAGGTGTCATTACGCGCATTGAACTGGTATTTCGCATGTGCCGGTATTGCTTTTTAACTGTTTCCGTGGTATGTACACAAAATGATGGGTGTCATCGGGAAAAATACAAGTACGATATCTCCAGTTATCAGGTGTTGATTGTTTCAAATCGAGTAACAAATAGCCATGCGGTTTGGACGTTGCATCGTGATAAGCCTCTTGCAGAAATCGCGGGTTTTCCGGGTATACCTGACGCGCGAGATGCTGGATTTGAGCTCGATCACGAAGATTTTTGAAAATTACAATATAATTGGCGTTCAATGAAATATCGCGCTGACCATGTCCTTGATGGAACACGTTTTGAGTAATAAAAATAACACTCAGGTTTTTATGATAACTACCTTTGGTGAAAAGATCTACAACGCTATTGTTCAACGCCTCGCGCATCAAATCGTCGATTATTATGAGTTTTGCACGAAAATCGTTCGCGTAATCGGGGCTCTGAGGCAGACCTTCATGAAATTCTATCGATTTACCATGCCCTGTGTATACTGGTTGCCATTCGGAATAATAGAAAATAATTCTCTCGAATGGCTCGCTGTTCATTTGCGAAATGAATTTCAAAAACTTTTTTACAAAATAAGTTACCACAGCCCGTGGGGCCACAGATCATGGAGGTCCAGGGATGCTTCCACCGTGTATCCATCTCCGCGGATGAGTGTATTTTCTGTACAACAGTGTATATAAAGCATTCTTCACATGTATACGACTTTTCATGTTACAGTAACAGCATACACACATATTTTACAATAATAACAATATTTTACAACCTTAAACCCCGTAGCCGTAAGGGAGCGAACTATATTCACCATTACGTCTCCGCTTGACGCACAACGACATACACGATTCCGTTTCGGATTGAGTAACAACCTAGTGGAATGCCATGCGCCGTATTGAAGTAAACTGTAGCACAATTGGCTCCTCTTTCTCTTGCCTATTATGGATGAGCGTATCGATCTGGAATTTATCAGAGAGGTGTTTGCAAAATTAAGCGTTATACCTTTCACTTTGCAAACTTCGCTTTCTACACCACCAGGCGTATGAACTATGAAAGAATAAAATTTTAGGCCGCCCGAAATGAAAGATTTAATATAGCTACCCGTGCCGTAAGAGCTTGCCTCATGCGTTAGATCTCCCACAAGCTGACCCGTGGGTGGCTCGTACTCTTTAGGGTCCTTTTTGTCGTGTAAATAACTGAATCAGCATCACAGTAGGAGGCGCGTTCACCCAGTAGCTCGAGATAGATGTAAAGTTTCAAACGGGCCTCAGCTGTGGTATACGCAGCAATTACAGCGTTTGCTATATTAGATGGTACTATGGCGTCTTCGTTTTTTATGTAATTAACATACAATACGTTATTATTAACAGGCAGTATACCCGTAATATTGTGCTCAGGATATTCAATAACTCCATAAGGTTTTTACGTGCCGATACTATTTCTGTTTTGGGTAAATTTTCCGGCTGTCCAAATTTGCCCCAAAATGAATTAAGACACAGTTTAGCTACTGAGCGCAGACCGGGGTTTTTTGCTATAGCACTACGACACAGCTCAATTCCTTCAGAGGTCTTGAACGAGGCTGTATAACGGTCTTGTGCTGTCTCGTCTTATACACAGTTCTCGGGCCAGCCGCCGACCTCTCGTTTGATTTTAAGAGATGTGTTGATATATTCGACAAAAAGACCCCCCTCCTGTATCTCGCGGTTATACTGTATTATGTTATACTGTCAGATTTTGATTACATTTAATACTTTATAACCACACATGACGGTTTTTCGCAGTTCATCTACTATCAAGGTACCTGTTAATGATCGCTCAGCAGGGTCTTCGTGGGAGCAGGCGTTTTGATTCATTGTTTCGCAGCAACTATGATACAATCCGAATAATAAACGGTAGTGCATACGCAACGGTAGCACGGGATGATAAAGATTTCGCGGGGCTAGCACCGTGCATTTAACCACACCCTCGACACGCGAAAGATCCGTGTTTTCGGGGCCTGTTAGTTCCATACCCTCGTCACCGACATACACTGTAGGATGTCTTATAGGATATTTACCGTATTTGCAGACATATGGGTACAATGAGCATACGTCGATATATTGTATCTGCTCCCCGTCTTTTATGTCGTACAGAGTAATCATGTTTTCTGTGCGCCCACCGAAAAACGCATCGCGTGGGTCGAGAGGATCTAATTTGACTAGAGCATGATCACGCACAAAATTACTGATTTCTGTATCTGCTTTTGCCATGCGGTCATACGCGCACTCTCAAATTTGTGTTAACGTATATCCGCTTGAGCGAATTCTGTACGCTATGGTGCTTGTTTGCTCAACACATTCGTCCATTGTCGTACCGTCACTTTGTATACGATTTCTATTTACGGCGAAACAGGTGGTACACCCGTGCCAATAACAACCGTGAAACTGTAATACGTGAGTTTTGTCGTCTATTCATAGTAACTGTCTACCATTAAATTTTGGGACAATTTAAACTCGCGCGAACGCCCTGCATGAATAATATGATGACCTAAAGAGTACTCCATCCACACGAGCTATTAAACCGCTTTTTTTGATTGGTTGTGAGCCCACCTGTAGCCATCCGTAGGTATAATTCCGATAGTGTTACTTTCCAATAAAAATTTTCGAAGAATTTGAAAACACGCCGACGCTATTGTTGTGTTTTCGCTAAATGGACAGACGCGCCCGCTGTTCATGAACACCTTTCGGAAAACGACACAAGCCTGTCTTAATATTGTGACGTCGTTCTTGCAGTAGCTTGTGATTTCTTTTGAAAAATCGAACACATAATTGGCATTCTTTATATCATTATATCACACACAAAAACGCTCGCGTTCTTCCACGCGCATCGTCTCAGGAGAATAGTAGTCTATAGAGGGTAGCAGTCCGATATAATTTTGATTTTCAGGCTTGTTAAATAAATGGAGAAAAGATCCTTTAGCAAGGGCATTCCTCAGACCGAAAGCTTTTGGTAATGCGCTCAGAGGCATGTGGAGGTAATCCAAACTATCGAGAAATACAAGTTTTATGAGACGCATTGTAATAATTTTAGTACCGTTCATTATTAAAGAGGGTAGCTGAGTTTTTTCTCTTCAATTAAATAACGTAGGATGAACTGCGCGTCGAAACCGCCCGCGTTATGGGCTATTAAAAATGTGTGCGAGAAACCCGGGATACTTTTCATACCTAGTTCTACAAGCTGATACACGGGGTTTGTTCTAAATATAAATTCATGAACGCTGCAATACTCGCACGGCTCATCTATGGCATCATTGTCACAGCAGCGCGTGCAGACGCGTTGAGCCACGCAGAGCGTTCGTGAATACGTACGGAAGGGTCTCCTTTTCTAGGTGTACACTGCTGCGTTTCAAAATCATAAAAAATAAATATGTTCTCGTTTGACGCATTAACAACGCGAACAGGCATCATGAAACACAGATGGTTATAAGGCTGACGAGCTTTGCATGTTTTACAAAAGCCCACACCACATATATGATTTTTCTCGTCTAAAGGCCTGATAGAACGAAAACAATTACGACAGCGCTTAAGAGATTTGCAAACGGTATTTACGCAGCGTCTACGGTGGATTGCAACAACTCTATGATTTTTTAAACACCTCTCTCCAAAGAAATCACGATTACAACTCTCACACCTGATTGCACCGATCGAGACTATTTCGCATGCTGGTGTTTGCAGACAGCGGGTGCATTTCTTTTTTAAGCATCTATGATTATAACGAGCATTACAAGTCGCGCGGAAGTATAAAATTCCTACGGCACCGTGTAGGTTTAAAATAGGCTGAAAGTGGTGTGAGCGTTCATAATACAAAATATATAATGTGTGCTTAATTGTGCCAACGATAGCCATAACCACCCGGGTGCCATCGAATAAGGGCACCTCGCGTCATCCTAATGTTAAAAACTCAAAAACTATGATAGCAAACCCCTCTCGAGCCAAATAATTTGTATACAAAGCAATTTCACATATTGTACATCCAGCGCGTGGTATGTTAACATCAGCATTTCTCGTAAGTTCAAGCACTGCTTCTTTTTGGGACGATCCATTAATTTGTCTAATAAGCTGCCACCTAATGTGCAAAGTCCCCGTACGTATTTCACCCCTCTCAGCGCATGCCAGCGCTGCTACAAGTGAGCGTGGTAAGCACAGATTGTCAGTGTTTCGAATCGTTAAAATAGATTTCTTAGCGACACCCTCGTGTGTTAAACTTTTTCGCCTGCGGCCCTCTATACCTTTAACAATACACGCTTTGATATTAAAGGAGTCATCAATGTTCATAGACGCGGTACTTTGAGCAACGCTTGTTGTTAACTGCCATATATCCTCGAAAGTATAGTCTCAAACCGGTCGAAATGAAAGCCAAACAGGACCGTGTTCTAAACTATTCATTGTGAATGATATTCCTGTATAGTCGCAACCCTCGCAGTATCTCGTGAGATGTGTTAAAAGGTCGCGGAATGCCCCTTCGAGCCACGCTGTTACACTAACTCCTGGAACCGGCTGACGGATAGGCATCGTCGTCTCACGACCGCGTAGTTTAAAGCGCCTAAAGTAACGGTGTGTGTCGTGTATGATAATGATTCAATTCCCAAGCGATTGCACATCTCCAAACGCCTCAGTTGTTTATGTTTTGCGTTTTCTTCCTGCGCCCGTTTGTATATCTGTAATAAAAGAACTGGGTAAGAGGCTTGAAGTTACATATTTAGAAATATACGTATATCGTAGTTTTAATGTACCTCGTATTAATTTTGGTATGGCAATAACGAGGCTTCTGAAGAATATCCTGTGACCGGTAGAACGGCTATCAGTAAGCGCTACACATTGTGTCTTATACATATTTACCTGACTCGGTATTACCGTGATTTTCGTGTAGGTGAAAAAGCCTATTTTCTTCTTCGTCTTGTACACTGTTACGGTTATCGGAAATAACAGCGCAATCATCGTCCTCATCACTGCTATCCGTATCATTTCCTTCAATAGCGCCACAGACCTCGAGACTATAGCATAGGTCCGATGGTCCTGCAGCCGATTCTCTTTCTCCCGCGTGATACGAGACCTCATCACTGCTATTGGTATCGATTGTTTATGTTATTTCCCTTTTTTCGATATTTGGCATAGACCAAATGGACCAGTGAGCGGTCCGCTTTCTTCCACGTCGTGTGCAGTTTCTAAAAAATAATATTTATAAATTTAGAATGATAAAAATAAATTGTAAAGAGATGGTGTTTTTTTCCTGATACTCCTCACGGTGGGTGGCTTCTATGAGAGCGGCTTCTTCATCGCTCGACGCATCGAAAAATTGCTGATAACCTAATACACCGTTTTCGTTATAAAAATATGGCTCTTTTTTTTAAATTTGTTAAAGAGTATTTACTCCCGATTTCATCAACAATGCCGAGAACGCTCCGAGATCCTTGATGCCCTCTTCTTTGTAGTTCTCCATACTGAAACGTAGTTCGTGTTTGGGACTCGAGAAAAATTAAAGTAGTTGAGACGAAGGTAATGTGTCGGTAAGTAAGGTTTTATTGTAGCATACAAAAATATGTCGCGTTCGCCGTGGCGCGTAATCTCTCTTTACATGCCCACGGTTCACCCAATTAGCCGCTCGGTGCGCATCGGCGCTGTGATGCTTCGGAGATATGTGTCAATTCTGACACCGTTGATCGATGGCGTGTCGATCGTGAATCAATATGGCCGCGGCCGTGACATGTGCGCGATTCTGTGTGGTTTATTTTTGTGTAAGTTCTTAACTTTTTTATGCTGTGTTGTTCTTTCGGGGTGCCTCTTCTGTGTTGCCACAACAGGTGAGGGTTTTTTTGATGCGCGCGTTGAGTATTTTGGTTGCTTTATGTTGTTTTTTCTTTTTCAGGTGCTGTACTTTGTAGCCGGTTTTGTACGCTTCCCGAGATTTATTTATACTTGTCTTCGGTCGCTGTTTTACAACCGGTAAGTTGCTTTCTAATGCGCGTTCCCGTTTTTTTTTTTATTAATTAATTCGTGGTTTTTCAGATGACTGACTGGTCTCTGGACTGCGCTGTGTCGCTGCGCCTTCCTTCTATACTGCTCCTTCTCATTGCGGTGTCTTCGATGTGGTCTGCGTCTCCTTACTTCAGCCTGATATCTAGACTGCTCCTCCCCGCTTCAGCCGGATCTCTTGACAGTGCCTCCTCGTTGCAGCCTGATATCTCGACTGTGCCGGGATTGTTGCTGCCTTCGAGTGGTTCGCTCGAATCAGAACCGATTTCAGGTGCCGTTTCTTGTTTATTTTTGCTTCTTTATATTGTTGTCAATGCTATATTGTTTCACGATATATTTTGGTTTAGTCGCCATCTCGTGGTTGTTAACCCAACTAACCTTTGTTTACTTTATTCACAGGTCACGTGCTGAGTCATCGTTGGACCGTTACAATACACACATCTTAACACACCGCGGCCCTTTAGTATATCCCTGTTATAGGATGTCACTATATTGCGCAGTCTATCACCCGATAAATGTTTAACTCATTACTGAGTTAAAACATTACACCACTGAGCATCGCAACGACGTCGTATCTGCACACTATGTAATTTTACAAAACGTAAAAAAGCGCGGATACATTTGCGAAGAGCATGATGTGCCATCGTTAAGGCGCGTTTACACCAACCGAGAATTTTCGCGAACACTGTTCGCAAATAATCGCGAGTACGATGCACGGGCGGTGTAAACACTCCCCGAGCCGAACAGATTTCGCGAACAGGGTTCTCGAACGTTCGCGCGTGTTCCGCCGCTTGTCGGTAAACCGACGAACCGTCAAAGGGATTCGTGTTTGTTGCACGTCCGATATGGACGGCATATCGGTGAGAGAACGAGCGGCCGGCGATATTCCATTGTTGTCAGAAATTTTCGAGGTACGGGTTGGTGTGTTGCGTTTTTATTATTGTGTGTTTATTACGTTTTTATTGCGGTAAGACCGACGTTATTGGTTTTATGTAATTTAAAATGGAGTGGGAATACGTGGAATGCATTGAATTGAATTAATTGGGTTGTTTGAAGAGAAGGCAGAGCTGTGGCAACCTAACCACAAATACCATCACAATAAATTAAAGAAGAGTGATGCTTGGGGAGAAATTGCCACCAAAATGGGACTACCCACTGAATTGGTGAAGACAAAAGTTAATTCCTTGCTTGCCTCGCACAGAAGAGAAAGGAACAAGGAGCAATCATCCAAAGGAATCGAGAAAGGTAGGTAGCAAATTATTAATTATGTAGGCACTAGAGTTTGCAATCCCGAACCCCTTTTTGGATCTCAGGATGTCGAGATTAGCTGGAGCCAATCCCGTTGGCTCTAATAAGTGTAATGCAGTAAATATGTAGTGTAAATGCAGTAAATATATAGTGTAAATGCAGTAAATGCGGTATATACTGAGACAGCGATATTTATTTTCAACGCGAGTTTTAGAAATATCCACCTGACGCGGCCGCAGTCCGTCGGCTATCGGGGCTCTAATGACGAATTTAATATTTTCTTTATCAAAATTTTGGGCGCCAGTCAGTTTTACGTTACTGACAACGTTACGATTTACTCTTGACAAATAACTATGTTGCATGAGACGACTCAAGGGAAGTTTCGTCGGAGGACCGTGCAGGGAGAGCCTCGTGAATCGATAAGACAAGCGATTAGCCGAAATTGATAAGTTTATTGGTACTTACAAAATGCTGACAAATTCTTTGACAATTTCCTCCACGAGGTTGCTTCCACCCGTTTCCCAAAGACTGGTACAATGTTGACAAAGAAGAGAGGTTCGACGACACGAAACCACTGATCCTGACAAAACGTATTACGAGGTATGATCGCTAAGACAGCGGCCACCACTTCGGTTTTTCACAAAAACGACGGGTAACTATAACCTTTTCCAAGACACCTACTACGCTCGGTGGTTAGTATGTTAATCCTCTCGTCGAACAGAATCGATCGACGAGGGGTCGAAGGGCGCCGGTGACGGTCGATCGTCGCGCCAGCGTCCACAAGTTCTGTGGGCCTTTTGTCGAAAATTACCGAATATTGACGGAGCGCGACGAACTCGTCGACGCACGACGTCAAATATTCTCAATTATATAGGCCGTTACAACGACGCCCGATATCATCAGCGCTTGGGATGTCGAGTAAGAAATCTCCGGTAACAATGCAGTACATAAAATAGGCAAAGTCATGAGAAAATAGTTTATTGCTAACAAGACATTGAGTATGTAAATACAAAATGGTTTGAATCAGCAGAAGCACCAAATGACAGTGTGAATTATTACATGTATGAAACAGGTATTTATTTTAATGAATTGGTAATTATTTCCAGGTCAGGACAAGGTATACACGAGCAAATGGTTTGCATATGACGCCTTGAGATTTCTAAAGAATAAAAACAAGTGCAAACAAACTGTCAGTTCGTCTCTTTTGCAAAACTCTCATCAGGAGACAAGTTCACAGGTGAGCATCCTTTGTTAAGTTTTAGCACGTATATGCAGCTTCTAATTTCAGTGCCTCAAGTGGATTATGGCATACAAAAAATCAAATTATGACTAATAATGTTGCCATGGTACGGCTCCATTTGCTGTAAAATATTTAGAAAAAGCTTCCCGTATTAGTTTCGCATTTGTTGGTGGTTTCCTTGCGGCTTTTTTCAAACCAAGTTGCGATGTCATTTCTGGTTCATCTCTCCAAGTACCAGCTATAACCTCCCCATTTTTTTCTCTATCCACAGCACCGGCAAGACAATATAAATTAGACGAAGTTGGACTTTGACGTAGAAAATTATGGAGGCACACACACGCTATTACAACAGCATTGACTTTCTGAGGTTCCAAGAGTAGAGGTGCTCGCAGTACACGAAAAACCGAACATAAAATGCCAAAAGCATTTTCGACCACCCTTCTTGCTCAGCTCAGTCTGTAATTAAAAATTCTTTCTGGAGAACCTTTTGAGTACAATCCTGAATACGGTTTCATCAAAGTATCGCTTAATCCAAAAGCTTTATCTCCCAAAATTACAAATGGCACAAGAATTTCCCCGTTTGGCAATTTAGACGATTGTTGCAGATTCAAGCGGTTATTTTTAATATCCTTATATAGCTGTGAATTTGTTAAAACTCCTCCATCGAAAATTCTGCGTTGGCATCCAATATTCACAACAACGAAATTATAGTCAGCGTCCACTAAAGCAAGTAGGACTACACTAAAAAATGACTTGTAATTGAAGTATTCGCTCCCACTGTGTGTAGGGCATTGTATTACAACATGTTTCCCATCGATAGCTCCAATAGCATGCGGGAAGTTCCACTTCTGTCCAAAGCCCTCAGGAACGCATTGCCACTCTTCTTCATTTTCGGACCTCTGATGAACGAATAATATTTATAATAATTAATACTAATACTAATATAATAATAATGTTTTTTTTATTTACAGGTTGGAGATGTAGAGGGCATAGCAACTCGCAATCAGACCGACGAAGAGGACGAAGATAATGTTTCTATGAATGCTGATCTACAGGAATCTGAACAAATACTCACTTCTCAGCTAACAAACAATATAATTTCTCGACCATCTAGTTCACAGACTCAGGGTTTTCTACGACCTCCTGTACCTAAGCGCAAAAAAATCGCCTTCTACTGATGCTACATTCCAAGTTGACCGAGTTGTGGATATATTACAACAATCAGTAGATTCGAAACAGGTACCTGAGACTGGCATATGAGTCCCCTGAAGCCAAAAATCGAAGGGTTAATGCCAATCGAACCACCGCGGGAATATTCTTGCGGTAGTTGGTATCAACCCTTGACACTTTTCCCTCAATTTTGTTAAGTAAAAAATGAAAGTCCAATCCTGGCATGCGGCTGAAATTTTTAAAAAGTCCTGTTTCATCCACCCTCAAGTCAACTAGCAGCTGCGAATAATTCCTTCCTTTCAGAAATGAAGACCCCCACATTCTTCTTCTTTTCCTCCTTTGGCGACGCTTCTCGATTTCCAACAGTAGCACAATTATTTCAAAGACAACGCGGGTGCCATATTTGCGAAATTCTGTCAGGAACTTTCTCGAACGCTCGAGAACAACTGCTCGTGCAGGCGTGCTTAGGCAGTGTGAACGGGAGCTCGTTCGCGTGTTCGCGAATGTTTGCGAACGTGCGCGAACGTTTGCAAACGTTCGCAACAATTCTTAGTTGGTGTAAACGCGCCTTTACATAATAAAATATAACGTATTGTTACACTGCTCGATTGAGACTGTAACTTCTATGTCAAAAGAGGAGTATAAAAGATAGTATTATGCCTGTATTTGATTTGTATGCATTTTTGACCAAAGTAGCGAGACAAACGTCTTGTATAAAACGTGCAGGGGTATCAGTTTCACAAGCCGTTAGATCGCTCGTAAAGACGGCTAGTCTAGCCAGACCATTATTCATTATTTCAATAAATCCGTACAGCTGGTTATTTTTAATACTTCCGGGCGTCTATAGGTATGTATAGAGCATCCTGTCTCAATTTAAAAAAAGAGTTGTTTTTTGAAAAACCGATGTCTTTTGGGCGGGTATTTAAAAATCTCACAATTTGCCACAAAGACTTTTTCGATGTGTACTGAAACATATAAAAATTTCGAAAATTAAAAATTCTGGCGATTACCCTGTTTGATGGGTAGCGATCCATATATATTGAAACGGCAGAACGTTTCAATAAATTTATTTGAGTGCGATGGCTTGACGATTATATAGTTTGTGAAGCCTTTTGGTGAAGGAAAGTAATTTTTTCTTTGAGACCTTGTTTTTGTAATAATAAAAATCGTTTATTAGGCTTTGTTTCTGAGATTATGACTCTTTGGTTGGGGCAACTTCGCCTTTATTTCCTTTATAAAATTGACGAAAAGTAAAATTTAATAGTGTTGGATATAATCCGCCTTTAATTCTATTAATCCCGGGTCAATATTCCCGCTCCGTTTGGCCATCTCTGTAGATCGTCGGAAGGTTGCCAAAACATCGATCGTAGTCTCGATTGCTATTTGCTCTCCTATCTCGTCAGCTGGGCCAGCGACGTAAACACGGGTGATCGCTCCTCTCCCCGCCTCACAGTGGGGCAGAATCCCAAAAACTTGGCCAAAAATCGAAAAATCGACTTTCATATATTCAACCTAAAATAGTTGTAACAGGTTTAGGGACAATTCGAGCAGCTGCCTGTGACAGGAAAATTTCGTATACCTGCCCCTTCTCCCCGATTAGTCAGTCCGAAGTTGGCCTTCGTCCCGAGCGCACACAACGGAGCGTAGAGCCGAAAAGTGTCGAGAAGTTTGAACACCCATAAAACGTGACTGAGTTAACGAAATTTAATTTCTAAAAATGGAAAATTCTGCTGGAGGTATGTAGAATTGTATTGTATGAATATGAAGTGTTAATTTTGCATGCACATAACTAATAAACAGTATAAATAAACAATGAAAATAACTTCATTTTTTATGTTAACACGATGTTTGAATATGCATTTAAAAAAATTAAGGCCGGTTAAGGCTTCGATTCTTATTGACTTTTGTACATTATACTATTGCTCACAACATATAAAAAAATTATTATAGCTGCCCCGAGCTGCCACCGAAGTGTTGGGATAGTTTTTTATTTCCACATTATCACTTCGCGCGATTATACACTCATTCAAAACTACTGTAAATGAAATTGTTCTTCAATTTTTCTGTCTATTTACATGAAATATGTACTTCAAATGTAACATTAACCCGAAAAAATTATTTTTATTCTTACTTACGAAAAGCAGTTTACTAATATTTCGTATATGAAATACAAATAATATATTTTAAATGTAACAAGTGAGAATTTTGAAATTAAATCGTGATAGACGTGAAATATTCGTTATATTCTCGGATCTGTTTATATACATTTGGAATTTTACGAACAAGACATCGTACTGCTTCTCCCTCGAAAGCGGACCCCTCCGCCCCCCCCCCCCCCCCCACCTCCTCATCGCCAGGCCCGGGTCTTGCAAGGCCGTTATATACCTGCGTTCGTTGACTCGCACACTGCTTGTAGAAGCACGTTGTCTATTTTCATGCTTTGAAATGTATTCTATCCAATCTTCGAAATAATTAATTATGTTAGTCATAACTGTTATTTGCAATATGTTTTTTGTTTTTATTACTCATATATGCATACTACAATTTTTTTTTAAATATTGTGGTCAAATGGAAATTAATATATTATTACAATAACAAAATATTTACACAATTTCAAACGATAAAATATACATTTCAATTTATATGTTGGTTTCGATTGAATTAAGTATACATTGTATATTAATTTATTTATATATTAATAAATCTATTCTTCAGAACAATAGATTGTACTCTTTCAAAAAAAATTGCCATCATTTTAATACTGATACATTAAATGTATTAATAATGAAGTCAAAATAAATAAAATGAAATATTATATACAAAACAAATTGTTAATTTTTTTTAATACAATTATTTTTTATGAATATTATATTACATTTGAATTGTTTTATTTTACAGGATCTTCCACAAATGACCTGATTTTGTCACGAAAAGATGTTTTTTTTATCATAAAAGAACACATTAAAGAAAATCAGCATGCCATATTTGAGATCTTGGAGAAAACTATAGCTGAAAAACACGAAAAATCTGTGTATATGTCAGAAGATTTCAAAGTTACGTTAGCTGCATTATTTTCAACCATCAGATCAAAATGGACAATAGCATCAAGGACATTAGATAGATTTTTAAAACAAAATGAAGAATGGCTGAAAGGAGATATACGCTTTCCAACCTCGATCAAGCAATCTACCGAAATCGCAGCACAAGAGGTGTTAGAAGATATTTCCAAGCGCGGTCGTCCTTCAAAAAGTTTCGATTCAAATAGTGACAGATCCAAGCATCGAAAAACTGAAGGAATTCGAAAATCTTTTACACCGGAAGAATTAGCTTGTGCAACGCAAATGAGTCTGAGATCCGCCGGCAAAGTAGAAGCGGCAAAAATAGTCAAAGATGTGTCTTTAGCAAGCCCAACAAAAGCTACTCAGTATGCTACTTCATTTCAGTCGAAAAAGGAAGAAACTTTTACTCCCGACGAAGCTCTTTCGCTACTGCTCGAGACCAAGGCTTCAAAACAATCTTATCAATTGACAAGAAACTCGGCAAAAAAAAAAATTGTAAATTGTATCCATCATACAAAAAAATAGAAAAGGCTAAACAATCGTGCTATCCGCCAGACTACTATGTAGGTATAACTGAAACTAGCGCAGAAGTAAGTGTTCAAGCTATACTAGATAAAACGGTTTCAAGAATTCTCGAACTTCAAGACGAAGTCATTTCTACTTTAAGTCCCGAGAATTTAAAAAATTTAGAATTTTGTTGCAAATGGGGGTGTGATGGAAGTTCCGGGCAAAGCGTATATAAGCAAAAGTTTTCAGAAGACGGAAAAACAGATGAAAGTGTTTTTTTCACCTCATTTGTACCAATCAAGCTCGTAAGCAAGATAGAAAACACTGAAACTATTGTATGGCAAAATCCAAGGCCATCTTCACCAAAATTTTGCAGGCCAATAAAATTGCAATTTTCACACGAAACGGTTGAAACGACAGTAGATGAAGTAAATGATATAGAACAACAAATAGAAAAACTAGTGCCTTTTAAACCAATAATTGCACAGAGAGATTTAATTGTAACGCATATCATGACATTTACTATGATTGATGGTAAAGTGTGCAATGCTGTCACTGGCACAAAGTCAGCACAACGCTGTTTTTTATGTAATGCCACTTCTAAACAGTTTAATAATATTGACGAAATGCTAAACAATGAAGTTAATACAAACAATTTGCGATTTGGCGTCTCAACATTGCACGCATGGATACGATTTTTTGAATGCTGCTTACACTTAGGATATAAACTTGATGTACAAAAGTGGCAAGTGCGTACTGCAAAAAAAGATTCGGACGCGAAGACAAAAGAAGAAGTAGAGTCGACCAAAATGACAATTCAGAACAAGAAGCTGGATATACAAAAAGAATTCCGAACTCAACTAGGACTCGTCGTGGATCGCCCAAAGCCCGGTTATGGAAGTACTAATGACGGAAATACAGCTCGACGTTTCTTTGAAAATAAAGCTATATCTGCCAAAATAACAGGCGTGAACGAATTGTTAATTCATCGATTTCACGTCATTTTACAAGCCATGTCAAGCGGATATAATGTTAATATTGAACAATTTGATGCATATTGCTTGGAAACTGCAAGAATGTATGTCAAGTTATATTCGTGGTATCACATGCCAACATCCGTTCATAAAGTATTGATTCATGGAGCAACTCTTATTAAAAATGCAATATTGCCTATTGGACAACTTTCCGAAGATGCTCAACTCGATTTTGCTAGAAAGTGCTCAACAACAGCAAATATGAGAGATGTATTCAACCGACTCATTATTACATCTGATCCGATACTTTCTAGCATTAGAAAACTTCCACAAAAACCATGGAAAAAGTTAGAGTCGGAAGTATTGCAGTTGCTAGAACCACCAGAAATACAAGTACACGAACATAATTTTTCAGACGATATTTCGAATACATCTTCGACCACGGCATCCGAATCAGAATCCGAATCAAATGTAAACAATGACGAAGAACAATATTTCTGTTATTGAATAAATAAAACAGACTACGTTCATTATTAATTAAAAACATTGATTTTCTTATACTTTACCATCTCCATAATCCTATCCTTTATTATAATGAAACGAGTAAAACATGAAATTCTTAGATTTGGGTCCGCCATTTTGAATTTTGAAATTAGGACATCGGATTCGTAATCAGCGACCTCGAAAACCCCCGAGTAAGGATTTTTGAGTGTTTAAATTGACTTCTACTATTTATGGCCAGGTTTTTGGGATTCTGCCCCACTGTGCGCCTGTTCGTTGACAATGCGTGTTGTTGTGTTTAGGTTACCGGTCAATGCTCTTAGGCAGGACCTTTACTGCTCGTTCGATGTATGTTTCGTCGAGCAAGAATTCTTTTTCCGAATTTCTTTAGTTAACTCGTCGTTTCGCTCTTATTCAGAGTTTAATGCCGCTTACCTCTCTTCTTCAAAGCACGCACCCGGGTAAGCTACCTTTTTTCAGATTTTTTTTTCCAAATTTGTTTTCCATCTACACCGGTGATATATGAAAATATTATGGTATACAGATCAATCGAGCTTCGACGAAAATAGATGGAAAAAATTCCGAAAAAAAATCTGAAAAAATTCTTGTAAATTCATTAAGAAGTAATACAACTTTTTACCATCTTGAGGTTTTGTTGTAAACCTCATCGTTTTCGTCCTGCGGATCAATTTTCAAATCGTCTATTTATGCGCAAAAATGAAATATCTTTGGAAAAAAAATCGTAGAATGTTTTCTAAAAAAAGAAATTGCAACTTGGACTTCTGCCTTTACGATCGCGATTAAAGAAATGTGTTAAATTTTTTTTACTACGCACGGTGTCCACTCAAATAAGAACAAAAAAACGACCAAAAATTTTTATTTTCAAAACTGGGTGCCAATTGTAAAAAAAATCGTAAAATTTTTTTAAATAGCCAAAATGAAGGTGAATGACTCTCCTTTCAAATGACATTGGTTAAATTGGCCTAGGCTAACTACCGGCGAAATGGCATAAAAAACCGTTCCGGCACTCTATACTAGAAGGTGTCCACTCAATTTCGTCACCGACTGTATATGCCGTTAGCAGTCTCTCCTCTTCGTTACCTGGCGCAGTCTCTCTCTCTCTCTCTCTCTCTCTCTCGTTCTTACGTGAAGGCATATGCTTTCATGAACTCGCTCTCTCTCTCTTTCTTCTTATATATTGAGACGAACACACCTGCAACACAAAGTTATAAGATTCGTAATAGCAAATCTCTCAAGAGGGCTACTATTCGCATAAATAAACTAGGTCGAACAATAATATAAATACCTGATGGATATACCAACAAATCACCTTCGAAACCACAGTCTCTCTTTCGGTATATTACCGCTTACTGTTGACGCCCAAATTTGCTGCCTCGGCAGACAAAACGGGAATCTCGACTGTAAAACCGGTAGGATCAACAATATAAGAGCACGTGGTCTACAAGGTAAAAGTGAGGGTCAGCATAAGGAAGTACGTAAAACTCACCGACGACAGAGAAGTCACACCTGAGGCATCGCAGGGCCAAAACTATTGCAGAACCTGGACACGGCTAAAGTCAACGCCGTGTTCGTGTCAGGATCCACATAGCATCGAAAATTTCATGCTGAGACCACATGTGGAAAGGCCAAAACTAAATAGGGAATCTGAAACAAACATATAAACATTTGTTCACACTTCTAAAAACTAAAATTGGCGAACTCACCTTAGTCCGTTGATCGATATCCTTACAACGAACATACACACAAGAAAACGAAAAACACTCTTAAAAGGAAGAAGCATAAATTAGAAAAAGGACACTCCACTCACTTAACAAGATTACGAATTGCGACTGTCACTGTTATGGTCGGCGCCATATTGATTCTTATCACGTGGTCATCTATGCATCAAATTCGCAACAACTAGCGCATGACTCACAGCGCCAATGTCCACAATTCATATGAAGTCCTAAACGAGGTACTATCAAAGTTCATACATCGATCACGCGATAAGACTGGAGATCGATATTATCTACTGCCTTGAAACTTGTAACGAAAACTCGAAAAATAAAGTTATTTTACCCGAGGTTCCAAATTTATTTATTTCTTACTCGAGAACCAAACAAAAATATATTATGAAAAGGGGTAATACCCGTTTCAATATATATTGTCACGCCGATTTCGGGAGGGAAGGGGGGAATGATAATAGCTCGGGAGAAAAAAAATTCGACTTAAAAAAAATTTTCCAGTAATTAATAATTTATTATACGTATCTGCGGACAATCTCTGGGGGGGGGGGGGAGTATTCTCACTGATATGGGGGTGGTTTGGGCGCCAGTTAATTTATTGTTGAAAATTAACAAATACAAATATTAGACCAAGGACAAAACAAAAAAAAATAATGCGCAACTAACTCTACGACAACTAACGGCTCTAAGGGGAGGGGAGGAGTATCTCAGGGAAGGGGGTTCTCGAACTCTATTGGGTCTCTGGATGTTTATCACGGGTATGTTTAATTTGCGTTTAAATTCGGGACGTACTAGAAGGTGGGACGGTTGGAAACTGGCGGCTCGGGAAAGGGGTATGAAGGGAGAGGCGGTTACTCTAATCTTAACGGCTACGCACGCAACCGTTCCACGCTCTATTTTACCTATTAAAATTCCTCTATTACAAATGTCCTCGACGCACGCTAAACAGGGGGAAAAGGGGAATATAAGGGGATGGCTCTAATTTTTACTCGAAAATACGCGAAGGGGGGGGGGGGGCAATGCACAATTTTATTTTTATATAATAACAAGGTTTTCTCTGTTTGGAGAGATATCAGTGCAAACACTTACTTTCGACACGCCGGTGCTCGTTCGGCTTGTACCGCTCGATCTCTCTCTCTCTCTCTCTCTCTATCCTCGCCGCTCGCTCTCTGTCTCTCTCTCTCCACTGCTCTGTCCTTCCTTCGCTCCTCTGTCTTCTCTTCTTTCTCGTTCTTCACTTTGTTCTTTTTCTCTCCCCTATTCTTCCTCACTCACTCTCACTCTGTCCTTCTTATCACTCACGTTCACTCTCTTTTTTTTTATCACTCACGCTCACTCTTACAATTTATTATTTCACGCACTCTGTGTCACTCTCACTCTCTCAAATTTTACTCTTTCACTCTAATTATCGTCACTCACACTTTACAACTCTTTCACTCGCACTCTAAATTCTCTTTTCACTCGCATTCTAAATTCTCTTTTCACTCGCACTCTAAATTCTCTTTTCACTCGCACTCTAAATATTTTTCTCGCACTCTAATTTCTCTAACGCTTTTCGGTTAATTCTCGCCGGTGGTCACGCTCTAAGTGACGAGTCTTTCGTTGGAGAAAATTTTCGAAATTTTCCTTATTCGCTGGGGCAGCAGCGACACGGGTTTCTCGGGTCGATGAGAAATCGATTATTGGGCAGTGGCGCTGGGAAGATCTAACGGAAGGACGGGTAATTACAGTGACGGGTCGATAGTGTAGGGTTGCTCTCGTGATTATCGGAAAGGGAGTCTAGGATGATCTACGTGCGCTGCTGCCCTCTCGCTACTCGCTCCGTCACCATGCCCGTATTTGCATGCGTGACGGGTTTTCGCGAGTACGAGATTTTGACAGCTGTCGTGCTGAGCAGGGATGGTAGACGTATGAGAATTCTCATACGGGTATGAGAATTTCAGGGTCAGTATGAGGGACAATTCACGGCGTATGAGAATTTCGCAGGTCGTGACGCTTCTCTGCAATTATCGCCGATCCCTAAAAAAAAAAAAAAGGTCGCCAAATTAGTCCAGTCATTACGTCGAAAAAAACAGGTTATAAATGCAAAAAATCCGAGGCGGCCAAATTTTGGATATGTTGTGGGGGGTGCTTAGAAAAGCTTAAATTCAAATTGTCGACCAAGATTTCCTATGTGCATTTTCCGCCATCTTGAAAAAAGGGTTAATCCAATTTTTTTACAATAACTCGGTTCTGCGTTGAGATACAAAGATTTTAATATAATACTTTTTTGTTGCTTTTTTTACGCTCTATAATTTTGGTTTTATGCATTTTTTACCTATCGTTCATATTTATTGAGATATTAATCAAAAAAGTCGAAAATTTTTTTACCAATTTTATTTTGTCGCTATTTCCTCTTCTCCTATCACAGATATCGAAAAAATATCTATTACCAAACTTGTAGAGCGTGTTCAGACCTACCAATTTCGTTTTTTAATTTTTAATTTTCGACATAAATTACGCCTGCTAGCGCGCCTCAAAGTCAGAAAGTCCGTGCTCAGATTCGGTGTAGCAGCTCGCATGGTTGTATCCATGCGTGGAAAGGGGTTCAGGGAAACATTGCGATATAAAATAAATAAATAAACCAATCAAATTATGAATTACGCCGATAAAATTTATTCAACAAACAATTATTTTATGAGGAAAATGACAATGAAAGGCGTTTTTTTTCTATTCATTTTTTTTTGTCTTTTCGATGGTTCTGGCCGAAGATCTTCCTCCTCGATATATTCTTCGGGTTCTTGCGACTGTTCTACGTACGCAGGAGTTGATGTTTGGGTGGTCGCCAAATAATCATCATAATCATCGTCGTCGTCATCGAGTAAAATATCATACTTTGGCGACGTTGTTACATGTTTGCCCACTGCAGTGAAGGCAACTGACAAAGCATGGATGAATCAGTTCTTCGGAACATACTATTCATCCATGTTTTAGCGGTTGTGATATCACATCGTCCTTTTACAACATCGGAAAATCCAAATTTATCAGCACTCTTGAGAAGCATCCCCAGCTGCGGTCGTCGGTGGAATTATTTTATCAAGAAAACGTTGATCTGGAGGTGCTCACTTGCGCCGGGGAGCACTTCTCATCGCTCTATATGGTGGTAACCAAGAAACATCTACCAATAGGTTGCGATTTAACCGTTTCGCGAAATCGATGGCAACGAACAGGTCGAACAACCTGTCAATCCTCCCACCAACGAAAAGTGCAGTCCGCCAGCACATTTTTCGAACCTATCTCCAGGTGCAAACGTGGCTGGGATTGTTTAAAAATCCTGAAGAATGGGGTTGGCGACGAACAAATTACGGACTGGAACCAATTACTACCACAGCTGAGCCTGCTCCACCTGAACTTCTCAAACTTATTTCTTGTAAATGCAAAGGGAAGTGTGAAGCTGCTTGTGGATGCAGGAAAGCAGGGATCAGTTGCTCCGTCATTTGCTTTCATTGCAGTGGGCAAACATGCAACAACGTCGCCAAAGTTGACATTTTACTCGATGACGACGACGATGATTATGATGATTATTTGACGACCACCCAAATATCAATTCCTACGTACGTACAACAGTCTCAAGAACCGGAAGAATATATCGAGGAAGATCTTCAACCACGACCGTCGAAAAGACCAAAAAAATGAATCGAAAAAAAACGCCTTTCATTGTTATTTTCCTCACAAAATAATTGTTTATTGAATAAATTTTATCGGCGTAATTTATAATTTAATTGGTTTATTTATTTATTTTATATCGCAATGTTTTCCTGAACCCATTTCAATGCGTGGATACAACCGTGTGAGCTGCTACACCGAATCTGAGCACGGACTTCCTCATTTTAAGGCGCGCTAGCGGGTGTAATTTTTGTCGAAAATTAAAAATTAAAAAATGAAATTGTAGGTTTGAACACGCTCTACAAGTTTGGTAATAGATATTTTTTCGATATCTGTGATAGGAGAAGAGAAAATAGCGACAAAAAAAAATAGGTACAAAAATTTTCGAATTTTTTGATCAATATCTCAATAAATATGGACGGTAAGTAAAAAATGTATAGAATCAAAATTGTAGAGCGTAAAAAAAGCAACAAAAAAGTATTATATCAAAATGTTAGTATCTCAACGCAGAACCGAGTTATTGTAAAACAACTGAGTTTAACCCTTTTTTCAAGATGGCGGAAAATGGACATAGGAAATCTTGGTCGACAATTTGAATTTAAGCTTTTCTAAGCACCCCCCACAACATATCCAAAATTTGGCCGCCTCGGATTTTTTGCATTTTCAAATGTATATAATGACTGGACTAAATGTGGAGGACCCGATAACTCCGCGTTTCCAGCCGATAGCGCCGTTAAGTTCGCTGCACATTTCTTTCTTTTCCGTGCAATTTTGTTTGCTGTAATCTTACCTGACGCTTCGGTCGTCCCACGCGAGGGGGAGCTACCCTACGCACGAGGACAAATTCATCGCTACGTACTGCTAACAGCTTTCGTTATGCTATAAGTTCGTGTTGTCATTCCAATAACGATATTATTCTTAAATGTGTTTGTATTTATATTCCCGCATATGTCAGTTCCATTATCCTCTTTTCCCCTGTATGTTGCGCGAAGCAATGTTAGGGCATGACTGCACATTTCCCCACATTCCGATCGCACATACAGATCGCTGGATAGTTTTATAACCTATGGTCACAATCAGTTATGTTGGTACCATCGGTTTTTTTTATAATTAAAAGGTTGCCGACCATGAGCGTACGAAATTTCCGCACTTTTCAAATCACGTGACATACATACAATGTTTCAAAGATACAAAGTAAGTGAAAATGCATTGAGTTTCATTAAGTGTTCTGTGCTGCTACTGAATTTCTTTATAAAATTGTGTGAAAATACTAAATTTTGGGTCAACAGACTTACAAGTACGTAATAATGAATTATAAACACGATTTTTCTTATATATTTATTGTGCAGTTTCTTCTATATATCTTATTTCATTCCATTCTGTTTTTTCTAAATTGTTTCATCAATCAGAATTGATATGGATCGCGATGCTAACGTTTCTGTAGAAGAGTTAAATAATAGCTCTAACAGCCCTAACGTTAAAAAACGAAAAGTCGAACCGCGCGAGCAGAAATTTCGCTTAGAACGGAAGAAGAATACCAAAGACTTTGATACCCACGTGTCAATGTGGCTCCAGCCGTGCCCAGGATCCGAGCACAGAGCAAAATGCGTGTGGTGCGGTGTTATTTTAACAGCAACGGTAACAACGTTAAAAGACCACTTTAAATCGCAACGACATCAAAAACATGAGCAAGGTCGTTCATCAGCCACTCCAGCGATGATGACCAATTTTTTGGTAAAAAGTACGCCATCCTCGCTTGACCAAGCGATAAAGCAGGCGGAAATTAAATTAAGTGGATTCTTGCCGGCACATAATGTACCGTTCAATACCATTGAACACTTAATACCGACGTTGAAGACGTGTTTCCCGGATTCATCGATCTGTCAAGGAATTCGAATGAAAAGGAAAAAATGCACCAATATAGTTACAAATGTTATCGGAGGCTCACATGCCGACGATTTATCTGATAAATTAACGGGTTACATACACTTGTAATTTTCAAAAAATCGTTTTTTTTTGTGTTTTCTGAATATACATATATTTGAGCATACACACTCAAAATTTTATGTCAATCAGACGAATATTTTCGAAGTTATAGACACATTTATGAAGGCGCGTTAGGGAGGCGCGTCTCACAGTCGGGGACCGGCGCGCCGGTCCCCGAAGAGAATGGGAACGCGACTCCGAAATTGTGTGAAAAAGAAAGTGGAAACGGTGGAAAAAAAGGATGGAAAAAAAATACAAAAAAAAACTCTCGGTGGAAAAGGCAAGCTGACAGCAAAAATGATCGACAAGTTGACAGTTTATTATGGCTTAGCAATTAGGAGAAATTGTGATTCGGTTGAGAATATGAGTAATGCAATCTGGGCCACATTTTATCATTACTGCTCGACAGACGAAAATCAACAACACGCAAAGTGTCCGATCGGATTGAACTCATGGTGCTCTTGGCAGCGGGCAGCAGCTGCTGATAACTTATCAGTTTATAAGCATGATTATCAGCCATTTCCACAAGAAGTTGCTGAGGCCCTGAGGCCCATTTATGAAGATCTCAGCAATGAAAAATTATTGGAAAGATGTGTGGGTGGTTTCACCCAAAACAATAATGAAAGCTATAACCAACTGGTGTGGAAGATCTCTCCAAAAGTACTTCCAGCCGGATCAAAAACGGTGGAAATGGCTGCATATATAGCTGCTGGCATCTTCAATGAAGGGACAGCTGCCCTTTTATATTATATGAATGCAATGGGCGTCTCACTTGGGTCCAATGCGCATTCATATACAGATAAAGAAGATGCGCAGCGCATCAAGATCTCCGACCTGAGATCACACGAGAGCACCAGAGAGGGAAGAATGGCTCGCAGACAGCATCAAATCGAATTATTAGAAGCTGCCAACGATGCGAACGGATTATTATATGGCCCTGGAATAGATGACTCCATGTAAGTTGAAAAAACAAAAAATTTACCACATGTAAAACGCTTTTGAAACTTTAAACGCGTTTTTCTCAAAACTATGTTTTCAAAATCGGTGATCAAGATTTCTCGAAAACGGCTGAACCGATCAGTCTCAAATTTTAACACAACCTTTTTAGCTAGATTTTTTAGTAATTAATCGAAGATTTTTTTTCTCCGATAAATATTTTCCATTTTATAAACAATTTAAGGCTTAAATTTTCGTTCAAAATCGAGTCTTTTATTTTGAGAAGTCGCCATTTTGTCAAAAATTATTTTTTCGCTAATTCCTTCGATTAAATACTAGATAATGTATTATATTAACGAAATTTATTCGGTTTTTTCATTACAGATAATCCGGTCCAGAGATATCGTGATCACCGCAAAATTGGTTTTTTTTGCGGAGCTCTAGGAGATCGGCGATAGCAACATTCGCGATGATTATTTTGACAAATAAAAAATATGTTAATATATTATAAGGTTATTATAATATGTACACCAATTTTCAAATTAATAAATTGAATAGTCTGCGCGAAAAAAATTCTTGAAAATCCGTCTTTTTAAAGCCTTCTAACTGTATGTAAGCCCTTAAAGCGGGTGAAATTCTCAGTACTAACTGATGAGTCCACCACGTTAAATACCAAAACATTGTGTATAATGGTGCGCTTTTACGATGCAAGCGTGGGTCGTATAATTACCAGGTAAGAGTGTTGTGTATTTTATTATAAACACAGAAATATTCGCAGTTTTACAAAAGATATGAGACAGGCTTTATTTTTTAATATAAATAATTTATATAGTATTGTGCTGAAGCCTTCACCCGGCGCGGCTTGGGTCAGAGCTGCCGGGGCTCAAGAATCGATAAGAATGAGGAGTTACAAAATAATAGACTGACGTTATTCACAAAGTATTTGGGCGCCAGTTGTTTTTTCGAGAAACAACAACGGTAAAGCCATTCTCAGGGAGTGAGATTGAATTGGAAGACCCAATGAATAGAGAGAGAAAAAGGGAAGACATCACAGACAGGACAAAATAATTCTCTACTTACAGTTTCGATTTTATTTTTGGTAAATGTGCAACCAGGGCTTCTCGGGGATCGACTCTTCGTTGTTAGACAATGATCGATGGACAGTGGTTTTATGTACACACGAAATATATTAAGACTGAATATAATCGTTTATTATAATCGAACCTCGCTCTTCGAGGGCACAGCGCAGAGTGTTCGAGCGAGTCGTGCCGGTTACCGCGTGGCTCGCTGTGTCGCATTTTCGATGTCCTAATTGGTCTAGGAGTTTCCCCTATCAGAATTTGAGCGCCTAGATTTTAAATCGATTCTTATTTTCTAAGATTTCCGAGGAGCCCCCGGGCAATGTTCTCCGACGGTAAGGACAATAATCGACATCTCCTGTCACAGATATAATTGCATTATAAACTTTTATTTTTCGCAGATTTTACGATCTACAGGATATATATTCAAACAACGATGCGGCAGCCGTAGAAGAAGGAGCAACTGGAGCCAGACTCTACGGACTGTTAAAAAAGTCATTTAACGATAAAAAGGTTCCAATGAATAACATACTCGGATTTGGCTGCGATGCTGCGAGCGCAAATATAGGAGAATATAACTCCATTATCAGTCGTCTGCGTATTGACTGTCCGGGTATTGTCTTGATGAAATGTGTCTGCCATTCGCTTCATCGCGCTTCCAGTCAGGCCTGCAAGATTTTGCCGCGCAACTGCGAAGACTTGGCTTGAAATATCCACAATTACTTCCAACATAGTGCGAAGAGATTGGCGCACTTGCAGCAATTTCAAATCTTTGCCCAGGTAAAATTACTGCAATGCGATGCAATTACTTTTCGTGCACATTAAAATAATATAAATATAAAGTTCGCTTTACATAAAACAGTGCGAAAAACGTCACATAATTTATGCGAATAATGAAAATCTCGTGAAAATTTTCTCAACTTCAGAAAAATTTGAATCGTTAAAAATCTTGAACTAAAAATTAAATAAAATCATTATTGTCAAGGATAAATGGTTTTTATCTCAATCTCTGAATATATTGATTGACTTTCATTAAACATTTCGATTTTCCCATAGTTTTCAAAATATTGAAAAAAATAGTAAATATCGAGATTCCACGATGAAACTAGTCCAGATTTTTTCGAAATCGCAAGAAGTATTTTTAAAAAAATTAGAAAGAAAATCGGTAACGGCACACTTCATTTTTTTTAATTTTATCAAGAAAAAAACATTAAGAAATTTGAAAATAATTTTTTCGTTATTGTTTCCTCAAAAAGCAGTTCAAGACGCAAAATTTAACGTACTTATAATCTTAACATGTCTTGTTCTGGAGTTATTTGCATTTGATTTTTTTTCGGAATTTTCAAAAATTCATAGCTCAAAAAAATGGCGGAAAGAATTAAAAAATGTCATGATTTCTTCTTTTCATTAAGTACTACGAGGGAAATTTTTGTTGTCAAAATCGAAGAGGGGTCGGCAGTACTTAAGTTGAAAATGTTTATATTTTTCAGGTCGAGGAGCATAAAATGTTGGGTATCGCTATAACTCGATGGCTATCATTTTTGCCAGCAGTAGAACGTATCATTGAGCAATGGGATGCTCTGCGATTATATTTTACTGATGCGTGGATCGGTGAGCGGACGCTTGCAGCAGAGCAGATTTATAAAGCTCTGAACGATCCGTTCATGAAGTTATACTACTACTTTTTAGCGTGGACGTTACCGAAAATTCTTCATATGAATGCTTTTTTCCAGTCGGAAAAAGTCGTCGTAACGACATTACACGAGAAAATGGCGATTGCATTCAAAGATTTGCTTGTAATCTATATGTCGAATGATTATGTGGCAAAAACTGCTATAGAACGTATAAATCCACAGGATAGCAGTAAATTTGTACCTCTCGACAATATGTACTTAGGGATACAAGTAGCCGAGCAGTTCAAAAAAACGGACGTCATGAAAAGACCGGATCTTGGGCGATATTTCCGACAAAAAGGTAGGGAATATATATCTAATTTATGCATGGGCATAAAAAAACGGTTTCAGTTTGGCGATCCACTGCTCACAGCAGTGAAAACTTTAACTTCTGCAAAAGCATTATCTGCAGTGCAGGGGGATATCACGCCATCCCTACTTCATTTATGTGATCTGTGTCCGAGAGCAAAGATCCCGGAAAAGCTACAAGCATTAGATGATGAATGGCGCCGGCTGCCATTTGAGCACCTCGAAGATAATATCAGAAATGAAAAGGAAGTAGATATATTCTGGCATAAGGTAATTAATTATATATATATTTACTGTTCATTACAGAACTAATCAAATTTGTATTCATATAACCTGTCTAATATATTACAAACATGTACAATTTTAAACGGTGGTTTTTCTGATTTAGGTGAGAAATATATCGTTCTCCGCTGAAGACGATACGCAAGGAAGAAAGTACGAGATTCTTGCAGATTTTGCTCTGTCTGTATTGACTCTGCCCCACAGCAATGCCGATACAGAAAGAATGTTCAGCAAAATTAAATTAACTAAAACAACGCTGCGGAACAAATTAAGTACGCAAACTGCGAAGGGGTGTCTCCTAGCATCGCAATGCGTGAAAAAACAATCCACCGAGTGTTGTTATGGGTTCAAGCCTACTAACGACATGCTTAGTCGGATGACTTCCGCCGTTTTATACGCCCAACCAGAAAGCGTTGACGATGATACGGAATCGGAGGATTGAGGGTCTAGAAGAATATCTTGTGATGTTTCAAAGATGTGCGTAATATGAGAGAAGCAAAACAACGGGGATTGCTAAGTAACCCATACATCGTCGAGTAATGTTTGACATTCTTCGATCGTGGGAAAAACGACTTTTCTCACTACTGGGGGCCAAAGAAGAATGTGTTCCTGAGTATTAGTTGCAGAAATGAAAAATGTGAAAATGCCAAAGAAAACACAAGTCATTTAATGACGATATATTAAAAAATAAATTATAATAAAGACAGCACTTTTAAGAAGTGAAAATATATATTTAAATGTACAACCATAATTGACATTGTTATTGTGAGAAAAAAACTTACTTCAGTAAATGAGATACTGAACGGACCAAAAATGTATAGTAAAATGCATTTTTGATCGATACGGTCGTATGAAAAGTTTCATTGTGTTGTGAATTGTGAATGTTTGTTATCGGTGCTAAAAGATGGGTAAGTACTGGTGTAATGCAATTGTAGCCGCAAAATTTCCTGAAAAAGGTAAGAAATATTGAATGAAATAAAATATCTTCAGTATTAAGATATTTTTATGCAGCGTACTAGCTACAGGGATAAGACTTAATATTTGTCTGTGGAAATGAGAATATCCTCACAGCTATGTCAGACCTGCAATGGTATGGCGAAATGGCTTTCGTATACTGCGGGCGACGAGCCGGAGATATAGCCAATAGGTTGCCCGCTTTCCGGTGTAACGCGCGCGATGGAGTGGACGACAGTCATTGGTAGTAGGAGCAGTGTGCGCGAAAGCAAAGGAAACGAGAGGCAGAGTTTCTGTTGGAATGTATGATGGGATTGGTCCCACGAGACTCCGCCAAAGGAGAACGTGGGTGACTGTCCAACTTTGGGAAGTGATTCTCGAAAAAAAAAAAAAAAGGTCGACTCTTCGTGAAATTGCAGGATTGGATATCTAAAAAAAAAAGAAAAAGGTCATGAACAGTCGCGAAAGTTGTGCCGGCCCTGGTTTCCTGACGCATGAGAATTTTTTCTAGGGTATGAGAATTTCGTGACGTTGGTATGAGAACGGCTTCGCGGGCATTTACCATCCCCTCAGTGGTGAAAGTGTCGTCCGTGATTTCTTCGGGACATCCTGGTGGTTTCTTTTTCGACGTGTCGTCTTGGCTGGTCCAGGGTGTCCTCGGGATAGTCGTGTGCGTGAGTATCTTTTTTTCTCTTCTCGGATTTCTTGTGAATTTCCTTTCTTTGGGTATCGCTGTGTCGCCTTTAACAATAATGTGCGTGGCCGCGTCGACGACGACGACGACGATGACGACGACGACGACGACGACGACGACGACGATGACCGATCGCTGCGATCGGGGTATTCCGGTGACTATGGTGGAGATCTCTTCGTGGCGCGGTAAGTGTTTACATGCTCACATAATTTAGGGATGGAAGGGGGAGTTAGGGGTGCTCTAGTACTAATTGTCGCTGTACTTACTGTTCTAGCCGCTGCGTGGAACGATTGCCTTAGAGAGCCACCGGCGCGGGAGGAAATTGTGCAACGTCACAATATATACAAACATATTTACGCATAATAGCGTAATATTCTAATAATTATAAAATACAATTATTACATTAATTCCAATTATGTTACAGCATACGGCACGCGCGAACTAGTTTTCTCGTGTGTAGACAATGTTTTGACATTAGATATACCCGCACGTCGACCCACATGTTTATTCCTCGCGACGGAGAGTCGCGTAGACACATAGACGCGTGACAATCACTGCTGCTAAAAGAAAAAAGACGCACGTACTATGGTAAAAATAATAACATTAATAATATTCTGAAGTAAAAGACGGTGAGAGAGAAAAGTGTGCGTACTATGGCGACTTTAAACAATAATAACAACTGGGTCTAAGAGTTTCTATTAACATCTATTTCTATTAATATCGCAAAATAGCTCTTTCTTCTACGCATACGTACGGATTTATTTCTCCGTAACCTTTAAACCGATTTCGTTCTCCTTGATAGGCTTATTTTACTTTGCTGTACACTAACCAGTCGCGAAGTTCTAACCCGGACTATTGGGTCTATGGAATTTCTTAGAAAAACTACACACACATTTTCGAGCTAAGTAATATTCTAAAGCTAAAGACGGTGTGATAGAGAGAGAGAGAAGTTAATAAAAAAGAAGAAAAGGATTCGTATTATGGCGCTTTTAAACAATTTAACAAATAAAAATTGTAAATATAAAAAATAAAAAACATCCATCGTTTCGGACTGTACGCAGAGATTTTAGAATTGCTCTATGACATGTGTGCCGGCGGCGCGCAGTCGGAAAGAATTCCGAAAAGCTGGCCAAAACCTCAAAAACCAAGGTTTTATTTTGGGTTCTTTTCGTTGCGGAATATGGAGTAGGGGCATCGAGGGATCCTGAACAACCGGTCCCTAGGCCCAGTAGTCCAGTTATACATTTGAAAATGCAAAAAATCCGAGGCGGCTAAATTTTGGATGTGTTGTGAGGGGTGCTTAAAAAAGCTTAAGTTCAAATTGTCGACCAAGATTTCCTATGTGCATTTTCCGCCATCTTGAAAAAAGGGTTAAATTCAGTTTTTTTACAATAACTCGGTTCTGCGTTGAGATCCGAACATTTTAATACAATACTTTTTTGTTGCGTTTTTTACGCTCTATAATTTTGTTCCTATACATTTTTTACCTATCGTCCATATTTATTGAGATATTGATAAAAAACAGTCGAAAATTTTTGTACCAATTTTTTGTTTTCCCTATTTACTCTTCTCCTATTACAGATATCGAAAAAATATTTATTACCAAACTTGTAGAGCGTGTTCAGACCTACCACTTTCGTTTTTAATTTTTAATTTTCGACAAAAATTACGGCCGCTAGCGCGCCTTAAAGTCAGAAAATCCGTGCTCAGATTCGGTGTAGCAGCTCGCACGGTTGTATCCACGCGTTGAAAGGGGTTCAGGGAAACATTGCGATATAAAATAAATAAATAAACCAATCAAATTATGAATTACGCCGATACAATTTATTCAACAAACAATTATTTTGTGAGGAAAATGACAATGAAAGGCGTTTTTTTTTCTATTAATTTTTTGTTGTCTTTTCGACGGTTCTGGCTGAAGATCTTCCTCCTCGATATATTCTTCGGGTTCTTGCGACTGTTCTACGTACGCAGGAGTTGATGTTCGGCTGGTCGTCAAATAATCATCATAATCATCGTAGTCGTCATCGAGTAAAATATCAACTTTGGCGACGTTGTTACATGTTTGCCCACTGCAGTGAAGGCAAGTGACAAAGCATGGATGAATCAGTTCTTCGGATCATACTATTCGTCCATGCTTTTAGCGGTTGTGATACCACATCGTCCTTTTACAACATCGGAAAATCCAAATTCATCAGCACTCTTGAAAAGCATCCCCAGCTGCGGTCGTCGGTGGAATTATTTTACCAAGAAAAGGTTGATGAGATGAAGGTTGAGGTCGCTCTATATGGTGGTAACCAGGACAAATCTATCAATACTTTGCGATTTAACCGTTTCGCGAAATCGAACAACCTCTCAATCCTCCCACCAACGAAAAGTGCAGTCCGCCAGCATATTTTTCGAACATACCTCCAGGTGCAAACGTGGCTGGGATTGTTAAAAAATCCTCAAGAATGGGGTTGGCGACGAAAAAATTACGGGCTGGAACGCATTACTACCACAGCTGAGCCCGCTCCACCTGAACTTCTCAAACTTATTTCTTGCAAATGTAAAAGGAAGTGTGAAGCTGCTTGTGGATGCAGGAAAGCAGGAATACTTTGGCGACGTTGTCGTCGCCAAAGTATGATATTTTACTCGATGGCGACGACGATGATTATGATGATTATTTGACGACCACCCGAACATCAACTCCTACGTACGTAAAACAGTCGCAAGAACCCGAAGAATATATCGAGGAGGAAGATCTCTCAGCCAGAACCGTCGAACAGACAAAAAAAATTAATAGAAAAAGAAACGCCTTTCATTGTCATTTTCCTCACAAAATAATTGTTTGTTGAATAAATTTTATCGGCGTAATTCAGAATTTGATTGGTTTATTTATTTATTTTATATCGCAATGTTTCCCTGAACCCCTTTCAACGCGTGGATACAACCGTGCGAGCTGCTACACCGAATCTGAGCTCGGACTTTCTGACTTTGAAACGCGCTAGCGGGCGTGTTTTTTGTCGAAAATTAAAAATTAAAAAATAAAATTGGTAGGTCTGAACACGCTCTACAAGTTTGGTAATAAATATTTGTTCGATATCTGTGATAGGAGAAGAGGAAATAGCGAAAATAAAAAATTGGTACAAAAATTTTCGACTTTTTTTTATCAATATCTCAATAGATATGGACGATAGGTGAAAAATGTATAGGACTAAAATTGTAGAGCATAAAAAAGCAACAAAAAAGTATTATATCAAAATGTTAGTATCTCAACGCAGAACCGAGTTATTGTAAAAAAACTGAATTTAACCTTTTTTCCAGATGGCGGAAAATGCACATAGGAAATCTTGGTCGACAATTTGAACTTAAGCTTTTCTAAGCACCCCTCATAACATATCCAAAATTTAGCCGCCTCGGATTTTTTGCATTTATGACCTGTTTTTTTCGACGTAATGACTGGACTACAGGTATATTTCTTGTCCCTGCAGGATCAGTTCGAATGTGACCGTTACACGAGTCTCATCGCACTACCGAATTTGACGCGCACCATACGCTACAGAAAAACCACAATATATTCGTGAAAAATAGTGCAATTGGAAAAGTGTAAAATGGATTATGTTCGTGAAAGTATGTAGAATGAAACACAATTTACATAATGCCAAAATTGTTATTATGAAAAACGCTATTCGTTTTGAATTGAGAGTGTCTTTTTGCGAAAACGCAAACGAAAAGTAAACTTTCAAACAGACATAACTTTATCGCTCGTCCTCGCTCGTTCTTTGGAATATTTTTTATTGAATTGCTTATATCCCAACGAAAAAAAGCGTGGTCGACAAACTTGCGCATTTTTGCGCGAACGGAGATATGATTTTTTTTCCGAAGCCGTGCAAATTTCGACGTGGTATTTTGGTATAAGGGGGTTTTCGCGGTGACTGATTTACATATTATTTCTTAACTTCTTTCACTAATAGTTATTTGCTAAGTATGAATAAACATATCTCTTCAATAAATTATTGTGTACATTGAATAAAACATAGTAAAATATGTCACAATGTAGTAGTGTCACAATATAGTGAGATGTTTTGTTTTCGCTCGCTGTTGATTCTATTCACCGGCTAGTTTTGGCTTCGAAGAATGTAATCCCATATTATTCACTGATTTTAGGGATTGCAGACATTAGAGAAGCACAGCAATTGACAAGGAAAGAGATATTGCGCATAATTAAGAATTCTGTTACTTCCCAAACTGTGGACGATGTAGCTCTCATACATGAAATGCACGTCTCATGCCAATTAGGATATGCATTCTTTATGACTGAAGAAGGAAACGTGCCACAAACACATAAAAAAATTCCGCCAGGATTTCTTGCGCAAAAGCAGCCGTTCTTTGCCCATGTAGGATGTATTTTGCCGTTTGTCAATTAGCTCCGATTCATATATTTCAAGTGTGCGAAAATGACCGAAAAAGAAAAAAAAACAAATATTGCTGGAAGCTTTACAGTTAACTCTACCCGATGACGCGGATACTGAAGACGACACTGATGTGTCCCCTATACATACCGATAGTGAATCTAATGATAGTGAATGTGACTAGATTAAGCTAATGTAGTTGTCGTGCAAAAATAAAAAAAATATTTTTTTATCTAATTTTCATGTTCAATTCATTTTTATCAAATTCCTCGCCGTGATTTCTGTTCAATTCATTTGTACCGAATTCCTCGCCGGGATTTCTGATTCTTATACATTACCGATGGTATTACGATTAAAATATTTTGTTTATTTAAAAACAAATATCTTATTCGTAATTAGCACAATGCAAAACCCCCTGATAACAAAATTTCACGAAAAATAAGAATTATATAATATACTTCGTCGCCATATTGGACCCGCCATTTTTTTTTGCCAAAACTAATATTGGATTCATTATCAGCGACCCCGAAAACCCCGGAGTACAAAATTTGAAAGCCGTTAGACAACGTTTTGAGGTTTTGGCCAGCTTTTCGGGATTCTATCCCACTGTGCGGCGGAGGATAGATTCCACCAGGGGGATGACACTTAATATACATATATATAATATACATATTACATACATTATATGCTATATATTGTCACGCCGATGGGAGGGGGATATCACGGGACGGGGGTAACCCAAGTTAATAAACTGAACAAGGATTTCACAAGAACAAAAATAGTAAGTACTTTATTACTCAGAATAATTAACACGTCGCAAAACAAAATGTACCCTTCACAAAAAAAAAAAAAATAAAACTTATTATATCGGCAGACGATCTGCGGGGAGGATAATGCCAATATGTTGGGATTTCCAAGTAAAACGCAAAAATAAAATCAACTCTAACTCTATTAAACTGGGCGCCAGTTAATTTTAATGAAAACTAACAAGATAAGAAAAATATACTATACTATCAAAAGGAATATTGGGGAGACTAGCTCGGGAAAGGGGAATTCTGAACTACAAGGGGAAACGGGAAATCTCAGGATAGGTTCTCCCACTCTATGCGGCCTCTTGGTTATTACCACTGGCTTGGAGATGGCAGGAAGGGGGGGGGGTACTCTATTCGATTCTTAACGGCTACTCGCACAACCGTTCCACGTTTAACACAAAAAATCTATTACTCGAAATATGTTATAACAAAACGCACTGTGGGAAATTGGGGGGGGGGGGGGGGGGACTCTAATTACAAATTTGGGGCTAATAAAAAGGGGAAAACTCAAAAAAGAGAATGCCGATATTTTTGGGAAAGGAAATGTGCAAACACTTACAATGGTGCGATGGTCCTTTGCTTCCTTCTCTCCCTCTACTCATCGTCGCACGCTGTCCTCACTCGCTCGAAATCTCACTCACTCTCACTCTAATACTCTTTCTAATTTGCCTTTCTTCTCTAACTTTTCTCCAACTCTAATTTTTTTCTCTAATTACGTCCACTATGGCAAGTAGCTATCCGCAAAGTGAGGACCATGCGGTCTGCCGGAAGTTCGCGAGATTTTCACGGCCTCGTAATTGGCCGGGTCATCCTGAATTTTAGATTGGGCAGCAGCGGCACGGGTCAAGCACAACGGGTCGATCGGAAATCAATATCTTCGGGACGGACTAGGGAGATCTATCGGGAGATGGGCGTAATTAGGTCAGGCGGTCGGTACAGTAGGGTCGCTCTCATAGATATCGGGATTTAGGGTAATTGGGATTGATTATTTTCGTTGCACGCTGCTGCCATCTCGTTCGTTCCTGCGTCACCGTGTCGATCAATGACCGGCGGACGATGAACAGGCCGATCTATGTGAATCTTGGCGGGTATTTCTTCGGTGCGGTGAAAGTGACGGTGGATCTTGTGCGCTTTTTCCTGGACGTCCTGGTACCTCCGGTGGTGATATGTTGGGCCAGTCGGGGTGTCCTCAAGATGTCCTTGATGGTGGCGATGGAGTAGTACGGGTTGCAGGTCTTCTTTCTTCATGCTTGGGGTTTCTTCGGGGCGTCGATAAGTGTTGCACATTTACAAAATTTGGGAGGAACGGGAATTTGGGGATTAAAAATGATAATTTCTTACTTACGCTTTTTATATTGTACATGGAACGGTTGCCTTTGGGGGCCACCGGCGTGAGGGAAATTGTGCAACGTCACAATATATATTAAATGTTAAATATTATATAAATATATACTATACATATTACGGGCTAAAAAAATGAACATTACTAAAATATCTTCGCCAAAAATATCATTCCCGAGGGGCCGTGGGAGACAGAGAGAGTACCACACTCCCGTTTACTCGTATTCAAGATTTTGACCGATCACTATAAGAACCTTCCGCATAAACTTAATATCATAACGGGTCTTGGTGCAGAGGTAACTATTCAGACTGGTAATCAGAGGGTCGGCAGTTTGAGTGTCGGCGTCTGCATCGGATTTTTATAATTCTATAAAAAAGATGAAACTAAAAAACAGCGCTCCACTATACCGACACATTCCCTCCCACTCTAAACCCCCAAAAAAATAAAAGATTAAAAATAAAAAAGCGCACTATGAACAGCGCTCCACTATACCGACACGCTTCATCCCCCCTCTAAACCACCAAAAAATAAAAGATTAAAAAAAAGCGTACTATGGCGACACGCTCCATCCCCCTCTCCTTCCCCGCAACTCTTCCCCCCGCGTCGACGACCGACCGAGCCTCGGACACTCGGCGGCGGCGGGGTGGGGGTCGCCATAGTGCGCACCCTACTACTACTGACGATAAGCTCATCCATGTCGACGAAGTAGATGAAGAAGGTTTATTCCATGCAATTGAAGGAGATTTTTCCCATGATGATGATTATGAGCCAGTCGAAAAGAAAACAAAATCCGAATACGTACCATTAGAGACAAGAATAAAAGTAGTGAGATTGGCCAAAGAACACACCACGCGGAATTTAAAAACTCTCCAGATAAAAGGACCTCGAAATTTAAAAAGAAAGGACGATTTGAAGAGATGCGAAGAAAACATAAAAACTAGAGGAACAACGATCAATAAATATTCATTGACTGGATCGTAGACCAATGGCCACTTCGTGGAGGCCCGCAAAAAGTATCAGCAAATAAGTGTACATTTTTATTAAGCCGGCAAGAATATGGCAGGGTATACCATACCCACCATGTTACTTCTTTGCGTGTATTGTTGGTTTCTAACCTTCAATCCTGTTGTTGCTTTGAGTAGCTAGAGTTAAAGGGGGGACAAAAACTTAAATTACTTTTTTTGCTTTTTTAACATTTTTTTTCTTTGTTGCATGTACATTTTAATAGGAAATGGACATTGAGAGTGAACAAAACCGACTTCGGTCCATACTGGAAGAACATCGGAAATACTTCCGATGAGGCGAGCTCTGAAGAAAAATCTGACCATTGCAGTGAACACAATCTTCAATCTGATACTAAGAAAGATTTCCGATCACGACGAAGCTGAGACGAATGAAAATAGTGCCAGTTCTGATAACTCAGAAGATAATAACTATTTGTTATTGTCTTCTGAGTTAGACCCCACTATTTGTTTTGAGAAAAGGCCGCCGTCAAACACTTGAAGTCCATGCACCGCATTACAAGTCAAAAGATGGGCAAAAATGGTATAACCGTCCTCCACGAACGAATGTATATGTACGAGATCTGAAAACATAATTGTTGAACAGCCAGGCGTAAAAGGAGCAGCAAGAGAAGCAAATACCAAGGAACACTGTTGGAATATTTTTATGACTAAAAAAATAAAAGCTATCATATTGAAATACACCAACGAAGAAATAATAAAAAGACGAGAACAGTGCGATGATCCAGCTAAATTGTATTATATGAAGGAAACAACAAATACAGAGTTTGATACTTTTATCGGATTACTTTATATTGCTGGTCTCAATAAATCATGTCGCCAGAATCTCAGACATTTATGGAGAACAGATGGGACAGAAGGGGTCATATTTAGAATAACAATGTATCTGCAAACATTTTTCTTTTTGCAAAATTGTGTTCGCTTCAATGATAAATCAACAAGAGCGGAACGTAGAAAGCTACATAACATGGCTCATATGAGAACAATCTTTGAAAAGTTTGTTGACGGCTGCAACAAAGCTTAAAATCCTCACGAAAACATGACAATAGATGAAATGCTTTTCACATTCGGAGGGCGATGCGGATTTCGTGTATACATCCCCAGCAAACCTGTCAAGTACGGCATAAAAGCCCAAGCTCTTGTTGATGCAAAAACTTTTTACACCGTAAATTTGGAGGTATATGCCGGAAAACAACCTCCAGGCCCGTATTCTGTAAGCAACAAGGCTTATAATGTTGTAGAAAGAGACTAGTCCAGCCCGTGTTGCGCACGAATCGCAATATAACTTTTGATAACGTATTCACCAGTTATGAATTGATGATAAATTTGCTGAAGGAGTACAGGCTTACGTCAACTGGAACTGCGAAAAAAAACTAAAGATGTATTTCGGCCGTATTTTTGAAGACTGGACAGGCTCCAGGAAGTTCTATGTTTGGTCATCAAAAGGATATTTCTATGGTATCTTATGCCCCTAAAAAGAACAAAGTGGTCATAGTAATGCCAAGCCTACATCATGACGACAAAATTGATAGCGGTACAGGGGACAAGAAAATACCAGAGATGATAACGTTTTACAATTCTACTAAAGCTGGAGTAGATGTTGTAGATTGACGAACTGTGTGGTAGTTACAAAGTGTCGAGTAATAGCAAGCGATGGCATATGACCATTTATTACGGGATGTTGAATATAGCTGCTATCAATGCAAACATCTTTCGTTAAAATCGGAACAAAGGCCAACCGAACCGATTTCATCCATATCATAGGCTTGGCTATGATATGGAAAAGGCCAACAAACATACAGCTATCTATTCATCAGAGAATTTCTTCCCAGTTCAACGAACCACTTTCATCGATTTAAAATGTTCCTGGTCGTTATATAAGATGCGGAGATTGCCCATATAAAAAGGTTCGAAAGACAAAATACACATGTGCAAGCTGTGGAAAAGCTATTTGTATGGAGCATCCTATTTTTTCTTGCCAAAACTGTACTGATTTGAGCCCCAATTTCTAAGATGTTCCCAAGACTTTTTGTTATTTTTTTTAGTTTACATGGTCGATTATTTCATGTTTTATGATATCTTTAAATTTTTTTTATAAAACTTGTTTTCTTTGGTTATTTAACAGTTTTTTTGAGAGTATGAAATTGTTCGTTGAAAATTTATTGTTACTTGGTTCTAGTAATGTAAAATATAAAAAATGTCAAAATGGTACATACGTTTTATTACTACACCTTATAACATATTTCTATTATAATTAAAAATAATTGAAATAATGCTTTTTCAGCATCTAGATCGTTGGTTCCCGAAGTGGTCCAGGTGGACCCCCAGGGGTCCACGGGAGACTCGACGGGGGTCTACGTTGGCGTGACAAAAAAATGGGGGTTCACAATTCGTAAGCGAGGGTCCACGAAAATTTATCTGCTTTCGATAGTGAAGAACTAAAATGTTGGCTTGACTCCACCTATCAATATAGACAGATAATATTTTAAGAAGCTCAGCGATTGTTACTTGTAAAAATTTGCATAGGGTAAAGTACCTAGTAGTCAGCCAGTTAACTCAAATTTCAAGTTTGAAATACTGTCGTATGAAACAAAAAATGTATGACAACACATAAATAGTGTCAAATTAAACATTATTGATTAAACTTTCATACTAAAGCAATTACAAACCAACAAAACAATGTAAATCCTAAAAAAAAATAATGTTTCTTTTAAACGGAACACTTTCCCCAGTACTCAGCCGCTCAGAAATAGTCAGCTTCACAGGACCCAATAGTCAGCCTACTACATTGTTATTACACTTTTGGCATGTGAAGGGTCAATGTGCTGTTTTCATAAAGTTTGCCACTAAATTCACTGCATTTTACGTGGTACCATGCGGGGCAAGTATCACATGCGATATTTTTTAAATCTCTTTCCTCTGTGTCTGTTATCATTTCTTTTTCACATTCTCCACATGTTATTCTAATGCGTGTTGACTTGGCAACTTTTTTAGTTGCAAGCTTCTTTCTTTTTTTTACACTTATTTTAGAGAGCTCTTTTAGTTTTCGTTTCCGACCGTCTTCTTTTTTTTCTTTAGCCTGTGCATCACCTTTTGACTCCAGATATTGTAGCAATGTATCAACCCATTTTCGTATACTTTCTTCTATTACAACCGCTCGACCCTTTGATATGTTTTCTGCTGTTCTATGGCTCGAACTATGGTTTCTCTTCATAAAAGAGGTGTAACACTTCTTTCCTGCACGATTATTAACAAAAGGATTTGGTTTTTTATTTTCTGTGACTATATTCTGTACTGTATGAAGTAAATCAGTTCGCTTCAAAAGAAATCCATATTTGACGAGGTATATACACCAGTTGCGGATTAAAGTCTCTTCTTCTTTCGTTAGGGCTAAATGAGGGCCCATTTTTCGAGATTTTTCTAACACCCTTAAATGTACCCGATCTTGGAGAGTTTCTCGCGGCGCGCTAAACATTCAACTTGCTTCTCGAATTTTCATCCCCTTTCTGATTGCGCTCATTGCTTGCGTAAGCTGTTCTTCTCCATATTTTAAGATAGGCCTTCGAGACATTTTGATTAGATCTTGTGAATAAGTGTCTGGAAACCCAGAAATTCAGAAAGTAATTCTAAAGAAAAGAGCGCCAATAATTGCATTAGCAGTATACCCCATATGGCCGACTACTGGATTTCAACTTTATCAAAGAAATTTTCTAGTCGGTCAGGGGCTGACCATTGGGTTCGCAATGTTAAATCGTAAACCCAATAGGCAGCCATCATAAAAAGTATATTTCTCACGATTTAACACGTTTTTTTTCGACAAAAAGTTTTCAAAAAACGATAATGAACATCTTTCTTGTCAGAATAAATCCATAAAATATCTTAATCTATGCGAATTTATAAAATACATACATAGGCAAAAGGCCTTTCCGCTAGAAAAAAAATCGCACGTGCCGCAGTTCTGTGCGACTCGGTCGCAGTGTGATGAATGACTATTTATTTCTTGGCTTGTTGAGCGTTTCGTGTATTAAAACTTTATATATCGACCAATCATAACCCAAAGATTCCAGTAAACAAAGGTCTGTTAGTGAGAAACGACTTTCACGCTATTCCCATGCATACAAAGTTGCAAACGGTTGACTAGTGGAGCAACGTGTCGAGACTTGCAAAGCGTCGCCGCTGCCGCCGCCGTCCGCAACGCTTGTTCAGACGTGCAAAGGGACGAAATACGACTCGTGGTGTGTGTACTTGCAATCTTGCATAAACTTGTTTGATTCTTCGCCAATATAAATACGAATGCCAAGAATAAACGTTACTCATTTGTTTCCGCAATTTCGAAAAGTAAAGTAAAGTGAATCGATGTTAGTGTTTGCCAGTATCGGAAAAAGTAAGTATTTACCTGTCTATTTGCTATACATACTTTTATTTTATGTTGCAATAAGTACATTTGTAATGTTTGCTTGTGGTAGGTACGTATTAAAAATTAAATACTGAACAGAGTCATTATTAGATACTTCCATAAAATAACAGAAAGCCGAGAAACGTTGAACTTTTTGTCCCTACTTTATTAGTATTTTTTTTTTTACCCGACTGTGTGGTGGTTCACTAAAGGAGAGATATATTATGATTGACCAGCATGATTGTAAATATTTCTGATTCCTAATGCTAAATGACTTAATTAAATATATGTTCATAAAGTGTACGCGTCTTTACGTACCCGTAACGTGCAAAGTAATAAATAAATAATTAAAATCGCGGAGTTTTTATATCAAAATATTATTTAAAAATATTTTCTAAATAAAATGTTTTACAATCCATTAAAATCGGTTCAGCCGTTTTCATAAAACCCTATTATGGGTTAAGATCCATAATAGAGTTTTATGAAGCCATTTATTGCTTTTAATAATTAGAATCGGTTTGTCGTTGGTACTTTGTTCATTTCATTGCAATAATTAATTAGGTAATCGTATTCTGCTAAAATAGCCATATCTTGTTGAGTAAAACCACCTTATGATTACTAAAACAAAGTTTTTTTTTATTTACAGGTAGGTAACTGATACGAAACATGGCTGAATCTAAAAAGAAATGTCGACAGTATAGTGTTGATTATTTAAAATTTGGTTTTCTTCCATCAAAGGCAGACAAGCGATTGCCCATATGCCTTTTATGCAATAAAGTTTTGAGCAATGACTCTATGAAACCATCAAAGCTCGAAGATCATCTAAGAAGGTGTCATCCTGATAAAATAGGTAAAGACTTGAAATATTTTCAAGCATTGAAGGCCAAATATGAAAAGAGACCCACCGTGCACAGTATGTTCGCTTTAACATCTGGAAGTAACGATGATGGCTTGCGGGCATCTTATAATATCGCATTGCTTATAGCGAAATGTGGAAAACCGCACACCATTGGAGAACAGTTAATTTTACCCGCTGTTGAAGAGGTTTTAAAAACTGTTCTGCACAAATCTCCATTTGACATACTCAAAAGAATTCCTTTGAGTAACAACACTGTTCAAAGACGTATTGATGAAATGAGCTCTGATATTGAAAGTTTCTTGTGTAATTATCTGCAAACAACTCATTTTTCTATTCAACTGGACGAAACAACTTAACCTGGTAATGAAGCATTATTATTGGCCTACGTTCGATTTGTTATGGATGGAGAAATTCATGAAGAGGTACTATTCGCGAAAACTTTGGAGACGGACACTAAAGGTGTATCAATATTTAATGTCCTGAGTGATTTTTTTACGGAAAAACAGATTCCATTCACAAACGTTATTTCGGTGGCAACAGATGGAGCTCCTGCCATGGTCGGGCGATATCGTGGGTTTATAAGCCATCTTAAAAGAATTATACCAGAGGTTTTGGAGTGTCTGGAAAGTAAAGATCCAGATTTAAAAGAAAACCTGATCAATTTGAAAGCAGACATCGCGTATTTGACAGATTTGTTCAAAAAATGTACTGACATCAACTTACAATTACAAGGGGACAGCCAGAATTTAATAAAAACAAAGAGTGTAATTGCAGCTTTCCTTGGAAAATTGAAATCTATGAAGCAAAATATTAGTCGGCGCGAATTTTCCCAGTTTTCAAACTTGTCACAGGTAAAATGCCTTGATGACGATATTCAAACATACGTTGAACATTTAATTGCCCTGCATGATGACTTCAAAATCAGATTTGAACATATTCTGACGATGGAAATACCACCATGGATCATAAATCCATTTGATGAAACGGAAGTGGAGAATGTTATATTACAAGAGGAGCTACTCGAGCTTAGCACTAATGAAGAGCTGAAGATAAAATTTAAAAGCGGGTATCAAACATTTTGGCTGCAGGCAGAAATACCCGAAAAATATCCTGGACTGTGGAGAATTGTGAGAAAGTTTTTGATAGCGTTTCCCTCATCATATCTTGTCGAAAAAAGTTTTATTGTCATTACAAACCTCTTAACAAAAAAAAGGAGCAGATTGAATATCACGGAACGGGGGGATTTGCGGATATTCCTAACAAAACTGAAGCCAAATATTGATAATTTGCTGTCAATCCATCAAGTACATCCCTCCCATTAAAATTATGACTATTTTGTGATTGCCATTATAAAATTTATGTTGCATTATTAATGTTTAATTTTAATTATATTACGACAGTTATCATACTACGATGTAAGTTATCATATTACGATGTAATATGATAACACGATACGACGATAAATTCCGAATGGGGCGTTTTCTAAATGAAATAAGTGAGAATTTATTGGTTCCTTGTGCTGAGAGTAAATGTCAAAAAAGTAAAGTTGGATGGAATCACTATTTTGATTGGCTAACTTAACTTTTTTGTCATCGACTCACAGCATAATCAATTTATTAATTAACCATTCAATTCTCACTTTTTTTCGAAAACTATTAATCCGTGGTTGGAACTCAGCCGCAATGCAAATTTCCATAGTTAGATCTAATCTTCACATTTTTTGTCGAGTTTTGGGAATATGGTAGAAATGTAGCTACGGGGGGTCCACCGGAACCAGTTAAATTTTGAAAGTGGTCTATGAGAAAAAAAAGTCTGGGAACCTCTGACCTAGATATACAGCTAATTTGGTAAATGGGTATATCAAACCCTGCCACATATTTCTTTTTGCATCCTTTCACCACACTCTCGCCGGCTTAACTTTATATCTAATTTTTTTATGTTCAACAACCGTATTTAAAGAACAAATGATGATAATGAAATTAAAGTTTGATTTTACTTTTCAGGTAGCAACAAGAAATTTACAGTAGTGCGCTTTGGCTGCTGCAGGTCAATTTCAATCGGATCAATTTATCTTTAAAGTATCTCTTTGATGGAGTAAAAATTCAAACAACAGCACAGAATTCGACAGAGGAAGATCACGAAATATGTGAGTAATAGGCTGCGACTTTGGAACAAACACTAGAAGCTGTAAGGAAGTGTCAACTGCACACAAAGGTAATCATCTCAAATTTTGATGAAAAAAATCGTTATTAATACAGACCAGACAGATTGCCAGTACCAGTCATGTTATGACAAAACTCTCGCTGCAAAAAAAATCAAAAACTTTTTGTTAAAAGATGCGATATGAACAAGGTAACACCCTGGTACACGGCACAATACGCGATTATGATGTCTGGTGAATTATTACGGCAGGAATTGTTGTGTTTGCAAGAAATCACGGGAAACTGCGGTCCAAGGGTTCATAGACTATCGACAATTTAACAAAAGACTTTTTAAATCTCGTTGTAACATGTTCGAAACCTGGGAAACGTACCATCTAGCTCTATCGTTTGTTTTTAACCCGCGTCATGCTTCCTTTCTAATAATAGATTTTTGAAGAAGGGATCAAACGGATCTCTGTTTGTACGATGAAATCGTCATCGATGACGCAGGTCTTGCACCTCGCACAGGTAAGTCATACCTCCACAATATACTCTGTTTTGCCAATCGTGCGACGTTAATTTCTATAAGCGCACTGTTAAAAATATCTGTATAAAAATTAATACACAAGTGTAGGAAGTTTTTATGCAGATACCGTTTATGAAATTTCAGTTATGCTTTTGAAAACCCAAAACAGGGTATTTAAAAAATCAAAGAGTAGTTCCGTAATATTAATATGCTTGTGCGTTTGAAAAATAATACACGTGCACAGAAATGTTCACATTCGAGTATATTGAAATCAAGAACCATTTGCTGATATCAATATACGAGCGTATATGAAATTCAAGAACCATTTGCTAATATCAACATACGGGTATGTATTAATTTTACAGAACCTAAGTATAACCTTTAATATACACTGTAGAAAGGTTCTGTATGAAAATTAATACACAAGTGTATTTCGCTTTTATGCGGACGCCGTTCATGAAATTTCTGATATGATTTTGAAAACTCAAAACAGGTTATTGTAAAAATGATAGTGCAGTCCTGCAATATTAATATACTTGTGCGTTTGAAAAATAATGCACGTGTACAGAAATGTTCTCATTCAAGTATATTGAAATCAAGAACTATTTGCTAATATCAACATACGGGTGTGTATTAAAATCACTGAACCCGAGTATTAAATTTAATTCAGAAATTGAGAATTGTCCGTACTTGTGTATCTAGTTTTTCCGCAGCTTTATCTTATAATTCATATGGAATACTTGAATAATGATATTTTAATGTAGTGAAATCACTGCACGTACCTATGTATTTGAAATTTATGTGATTTTGAGATAATGTTCGGGTCAATGTTTATGAAAATCAGGAAATGCTTCAATATTAATATACGAACGCATATTAAACTCAACTTACCTATGATTTGTTTTTGACAAACATTTGTTATTTTCAGCAGCTTTCGTCTTGGAATTTCCAGAATCGAATAACAGTATTCATGTACTGGATGGTATTATTTTGATAAGTATATCATCGATTTTCTTAATGATTTGGCTTATATCTAACTCCGGGTCGATGAGAAATAATATTAGATAGGGGTAAAATCACAATACTTTATATGAATTTTTCACACAGGTATAGGAAGTTTTCCTGCGGATTTTGCAAATAAAAAAAAGGGTGTTTCAAGAATAAGAGTGTGGTCTCCTAATATTACTATACTTGAGTATAGGAAAATACATGCATACATAAAAGTATTGTTTTATGTATATTGCAATGAAGGACCATCTCTATATAGCATCAACGCACAGGTTATGTTAAACGAACTGCACTTTTTCGTGAAAAACTATTTTACTCGTGCGGGGGCGCATAATGATTTTGCATAATATTTATCACCGAGAGTATACTCATACATTTTGGTGTTATAGAATTCAAACGATTAAGTCATAACGGTCAGATCAAATTTTTGTATTGGGATTCGGAAAAAAGCGTGTCTATGGATGAATTCAGAATAATTGATAAGGTTTAATTATTTGCGAATATATAAGGAACATTCTTTAATTATGATAACTGGTTGAAAATACAATATTTTTATATTAAATGATATTAAATGATGTATATATATCATTTATGATTATAACACAGCTATTGATGCAACCATAAACAAGAAATACAAAAGAAAAAATACAGAAAATACAAAAAAAGGAATAAAATACAATGAGTACTGAAGTGCCAAAATACAAAGGTACTTGATACATATAAATCATCATGATGTATGTATTTATATTAAATGATGTATGTATATATGTATATTTATGGCATATTATATTGTATTATGTTTAAAAGAAAAGATTTAGAATATCGATTTAATCTTCGTTGAAAGCTTCCAAATTATTGACGAGCTTCATGACGGCTCCATCGAAGGACAATGCTTTCCTCTTTTTAGTCTTTTCGTTTGTGGCCACTTTTCGGGTTGATTTGCAATAGTGCTCTGAAAATAGATCGAAAAATCGACTCTTAATATGGTCAATTAATCACCACACAATTGTCTACACTGCAATTACTGATAACATGATTAATTTATTAGTTATATATTTTTAATGGAATTAGAAACGCGTCTCTCAGCAGAAATTACACATCTGTATATATATTCATATTAAACCACTAAAACATGGCTAATTTTTTGTTTTATTATGCTCCTTTTACAAATACGTTATGAAAATGGTCTATCTCGGGAAAATGCAATATTTGTGGCCCAAAAAGGGACGATACAAATTTTTTTCCTAGACCGTTCAGCTATTTTTGTTGTTGTAAACATCCTTAAATAACTCAGTCAAGTTATTATACAAATCTTGCTGTACGGCTATATTAGAATTGAGATTGAGTGAATTTGCTGTATAAAAAAACGAAATTACCTTTGAATGAACTCCAAAGTTTTTTGAAGTTCGGGAAGATACACGTAGCCAAATACGTAGTAAGCGAGGAACGTCAATAAAAATCCGTCGAGTACGTCTCGTGCAGGAATTACTGCTTTCTTCTCCAATACGACGTCACACTTGGCGTTTTGGTCAAATAGGGATTTTCCTGTTGAATAAAGTACCATGATCTTAATAATTAATATTTCAATATTTTACGAATTTTTGCGAATTAAATCGTTTTGCCACGAAGTACTTGCCTCTGACAATCAGAATAGGGGAGTCTTGTTCGGCGTACTCTGCGACTTCGGTGAACTGAACGTCCTCCTTTAAACAAATACAAATTGATTAGCAGCAGTGAAAAATGTTGACAAAAGATTTGTTAAGACACACAAAATTGAAGATCGTTCAATTTTTTACGGAATAATATTAAACTACTGCTTATAATACAGCTATTAATGCAGCCATAAACAAGAAATACAAAATAGGGAATAAAATATAAAATATTAGTACTGAAGTGCCAAATTTCCATCAGAATATACTGCGTAGGTTAAAGGTACTCGATACATATAAATAAATATTCGTGGGATCGAATAAAAACTGTAAAGTTTTACTATTAGCTATTAAATAAATAACTAAGCAATGGAAACCCACACTTACGTCTATGACTCGGAACAGATACTGTGACTTTTCCTTCATCTGGTGGACGATTAGAGGAAAAGTGACGGCCAGCAACGGAACTTGATTCGTTGAAGCTGAACTCGTATCCTTTGCATCCGAGATCATTTTGAGGACTTCGTTGTGACATTCAGCTGGTTCTTTTTCGCTTGTCGATTGTCGAGATTTGATCATCTTTGATTTCTCAGTGAAGAGGGTATATTTTCGCAGTGGTTTAGCGTTTGAAGTCAGGCCTTCTCCCCATATTATTGTGACCGATTTGCCGAGGAGTCGTGACGCATGGTTGATCAGGTGCTTCGAAGTTTTTAAATACGGCCAGTTTTCAAAAAGGTTGAGCAGATCCCTCGTTTTTTTATTTATATCCACTCGCTGAGTTGGATACGTTTCGTCCATCAATCGATCAATTTGTTCCGTGCTTTTTTCGTCAGACGCGAAACACTGAAGAAGTTGCTGCTTTTTTTCCAATTGGGATGTTGCCGTTTCGGTATCCGGCAAAAGTGGTTGGTACTCTACACAACCATACTCATCCTGTTGGCGTGTTTTCGATTTTTCGAGGCTGAGACCACCCACTGCGTCGTCCACTTCACTCAGCCGACTTCCTGCGCGTTGTTTCGTTTCCTTATCAATTTTTCGGTAATTGACGGCATTGTAAATTTGTTGTCTCAGACTTTCCATCCCAGATCCAACAATTTCTTGGTTGATCATGTCGCTGAAAGTTTTCGGATACTTGTCGGTGATGATTTTGGCAATCCTTTCGGCTGTTCGTCTTGAAAAGTCTTTTAAATCCTGCGACATGTAGTCGGCGATACCAGCTACCATGGACCGTCTGTCTGCTGCAAAGGCTCGCTGTTCAGTTCTGCAACATTCTGTTAAACGCTTTGGAAATTTTTTCCAAATGTTACTGCCCAATAGTTCGACTTCATGTGACGATGAATTTCCGGTATCATGACGGGTCGTGGAAGGTATCGTTGGAGTTGAAGTTGATGGCAAGCTTTCAGGCTCTGTTGTCGTTTGAGATTTTGCGAATGGTTGCCACGAAGCATTCTCTGGCAAAAGCATCAGATTTATTGGGGTTGATGAGTTTTTGGAGAGTTCCAATAGAATCTCATCGTCGTCGACTTCTGTCCCATCTTCTTCTAAAGCTACCTGAATGAGGGCATTGAAAAAATATATTACTGGTTTTTTTTTAAATATTCAACGCATCGACATTAAAAATGTTGGCCTCCTAATCGCAAGTAGAAAGAAAATTTTAAAAATTTGATGTTTGTGTATGAAGTATTTAAGAGGTCGTGTAAAAATTTCACGACAATTAGGAAGCTCGTTATTGAACCATTAACATTGACAAATTCAATGTAGTCTGATGGGAACTAATATAGCTCTGCGATAAGTTTTTTTGACCTCTCCATTTTTTAATATCTACAATATACTGAAAACCATGGAAACAAAACGAAGTTTATTCATAAATATTTTTTTAAATTAGTTTGAAAAATTGTTCTTAACAAAAGGTTAATTTTTTAATAACGAGCTTCTTAATCGTCGTGAAATTTGTACAAGACCTCTTCATACTTCATACAAAAACTTATCAAATTTTCAGAATTTTCTTATCTTTTTTTTATTTCAACCCTAAAGGAGGTTGAAGTGATGATAGAATTTTGAAAATTTGGTACGTTGTTACATGAAGTATTCAAGAGGTCGTGTAAAAATTTCACGACGATTAAGAAGCTATTTATTGAACAATTAACATTGGCAAATTTTACTGGAACTCAACGTCCTTAGGAAAGAAATAAATACCACTGAGAAGGAACTGAAACGTTAAAAAAATGGCAACATTGTCGCAGTAGATTGCGGCCTTCAATAAATTCGTAAAATAAAATAAGTGTATTCATGCAATTTCTTATTGTATCATGCCGTATAAAACAACAGTGAAATATCAGAAATTACAAAAAAAAGATCATATTAACCTTGTATACGCCGTCAGAAATTTTCAATTTGTTTTGAGATTTCTCAATCAAGTCTGTTAAAGTTTCAGCCTTCACCAAAATCTTTTTGCTTCGATCGAAAGGGCACACTTTAAACAAAGACATGCTTAGACAGATCTATGAATGAAACAATAAAAAAAACCAAGGCATAATCAGAAATGTCAGAAAAAAGATAAACAAAAAATTAGGCACAAGTTTTAGTAGAGAAGTAGAACGATTGTGCACGATAATATATAATCTTGGAGGATACCTCTATCATCTATCAAACATATAACTTTCAATAAATTTTTTTATGCCGTAGAAACCAACCTTTAGTGCTGGCTTCAATTTTCATATGGGGCGAGCGACCAATCCATAGTTTGGTTTTACGCAAATAATGGTTCCGATGTTGTAAATGTGCAGTTTTTCCGTACTTGGTAAATCATTTAATAACAAACATTCGTATTCCACAGATTTCCCGATTTGATATACACGAAGAGATGGAATAAAAAAGGTCTCCAAAACTTGGAATACTATGAATACAGAATGCTCGTCACACAAGAGAATAGACACTTTGCCTATTTCGATACCGTACTCATATCCTTTTTGTCGAATCACTAAGCAATCCCCTTTGCTGTAAACGACGCCTTTAACCGTTACTTCATTGCACTCCTGAATGTTGACCGGTAAATTGATTTTTCCCACTGCTGCTTGTATATCCTCGTGATAAATACATTTCATAAAATTTGAATTCCCCGCGATTTCAGTTTCTTGCCTGATATCAGAGCCTAACCGGAGAAAACTATGGAATAGCTCATGCTTCTCGCTTAAAGATTTGGTGACATTAATATAATTTCGGCTGAATCGAAGAACGCGCTTGAAATACGTGTGTTTACTTTCAAAACGTAGAGTCCAAACTTTCATCAGGGGGCCGAATTTCAAAGTTAATTCAGGATAATGCCGCAAATAATGATGCTTCGGATGAAGTTTTGAGTCTATTTTTTTCGTAAGGCAATGTATTCATCGATAATAACTTGTAAGTAAAACAAACAAGATTTGTGAATAGTGGGAGCACAACCGATTTCGACAATTTCTTGAAGAAGAAGAACATCTAACCAAACACCATCCATGGCATTGTTGATTTTATCTTCAACTAATAAGGGGAAAAGTTTTAAGAAGATGAATATTTGCCATGCCCCACCAACGATTCTCTTTTTATTTGAAGAAATTGGACATAGTTTGTCTCTCATATCCTGCCTCGAATAAGCAAAAAGTTCAATGCGATTATTCAGGAGAGATAATGAGAACCATTTTTCTTGAATGAAATAATCGATGTACATTTTTAAATCGAACGCAACCACTCCCTCCAACAAGTCATGGCCGAGATAAGGCGGCAATCCAGGGTTACAAACATGAAAGTTGTTTAATTCATTGAATTTACAATTGAATTTGATGCCTTGGTGGTGAATGTCTTTTTCTCCTTTTTTTTGTAATGCGTCATTGTAATTGTCGATTGTTCGTCGTTCGTATATCATACACTGAATTTCGTCATTGTCAAATTCAGCCCGTGTTATCAAACAGTATCGACAGAAATACGTTGCCTTACTGAAATTTTCAACAAACCCACCGAGTGAATGGCTTCCCAGATTATCGCCTGCGATAAAAACGAGAGATGCTTTTATTTTTTCCCGTGAAGGTAGCAGTAGTCCTTCTGATTCTATTGCTTTAAGATCATTTATGATTTTCCCGTAAACTTTATCGTGATCGAATTTTTTTTCCTTGCAGAGTGCAACAAGTTTAATTGAATTTACACGAGATCGTACATGTTCCGGAAAATTACCGATTCCAAAATAAATGCCAATCAGTTTGTGTTTATGAACAGCAGTTCCGATCGGATTGACAACTTCGAAAGCATCTTGGTATAAAATCAATTGCAAAGTATCAGGATTATGTTTGAAAAAATCAGAGTCTTTGAAAGCAGATCCATCGGTGAAATCTGTTAGAACATCTCGTTCGCGAATTTCGAGACTTTTACGGAGCTCGTTACTCAGCGATTTATCGGTAAAAAGTTCTATTAAAGTCTCGTGAATTGGAACGTAGTGGAAAAATACTTTTTTACCGTGGTCAATGGATAGCACTACCTCGACAGGTTCTACAAAGGCGCAATGCTTTTTGTAGAAGAATTTACGTTTGTAATCAGTATTAAACTTTGTTACTGATGCGTGAAAAGGATCATCACTCAAAACTTCTTTGACAATAGAGACTATTTCATCGGAAAAAACATTTTCTGCGCATAAGCGTGTCACCAAACTAGACGTTACTACTTTCTGGCTTTCTTCTTGGACATTTGATATTCCGAGAACAATAGCCTGAAGAGTTGATACCGGTACCAATAATTGGCACTCTAGTTTTAAAAACAATTGCGCGATGTTCAAATGCAATGAATCAATCTGATTTGACGGCTGTATATCGTCGTGTTCAACTCTTTCAAGATCCAGTGAAGAACAAGACTCGATTGGATGCGGCCGTATGTCGACGGAGCTGTCATCGAGAGTTAAATTTACGCTGCTCGGAACACATTGACTTAGATCGCAAGATGCGCTACTAGCCACATACTTTTTGTGCTTTTTCGACAAATGTCCGGTGAAGGAATCCAAAACATCGTACTCCTTGTCACAGTCATCAGCAAAGGGACACTTGATTCTCTCTTGTTTGCGGATATGCGATTTTAAATGTTTGACAATTGCTTTAATTGACTCGAATTCTTCCATACAAAGTGGCCTCGAGCAGGTCAATTTTGTATTCATAGTATGAGAAGTAGAGGGACTTTCAGTGTTCGCTCCATTCGAGACACATTCATGTTTTCGCAATAAATGAGATCGTAAGGATCCTTCTACACGAAACACTTTTTGGCATCCATTAAACCCGCAATGAAAGCTTTGAGATAGATTGAAATGCGATTTTCGATGTTCCAAGTACGGTGACAGTCGTTGAGACTGGTAGGGACAAAACTGACACATAAACATCGCGCCTAAAAAAAATAATTACAATAATGAACTCATCTCTGGTTAAATTTTATTTCGACTTAAAACTCTATTAGCACACATATCCGTGGAGAGAGGTTAACAAAGAGTCGTTTCGACAGCTTATATTGAAAACACAAGTTCTGGTATAAAATAGGAAATAATTATTCCAAAATGTTGTATGTGAAAAATATACATTTAAAAATGGTGATAATTTAATAAAACTTGGTGAGTAAATTCTTCACTATTATATATGTCAATACAAATTTCTTCAGATTTTTTCGTTTTGCAGTCGAACTTCGAGGTTCGGGTGTATAAGCGTAGCATTTTCATATATATATAGGTATATATTCAAGGTGTAAAAATAAAAGTTTGTGAATTATTTGTTTAAAAAAATGTAGAACGAAAAAATCTGTATTATTGAAATACCTAATACTAAAGAATATATTCATCAAATTTTATTAATTAACACCATTTTTAGAAGCTGACGTACCTCCTTAACCCTTAAATGCATGATGATGTATATGTACATCTGTGTTTTCTTCCTTACGTAATTTCTAAACGGTAATTCAAACACAGTATGTTTTACTTTTAATAGGTGCTAAAAATATCTATTTTAGTTTTTGAACGCAAACTTTCATGATATGTCAGTTCACTTTTATAATTGTCCAAATTTGACAGCTCGGCGCAACACTTTCAAATACACACTTTGGCGGTAAAATTGGAATTTCATTTTAGCGGATACTAAATAGTATTATTACGTGCAAAAAGTGATTTACGAGCGGATACAGGTAAGCAGAACACATTACGTTGTTTTTTTTTAGAATACAATAACAGTTTTTGTAAATATCGGCGGTATAATTGTGATGTAGAAATAGTTTTACTATAGGTGTAATATATATTTTTTATTTTTGACTTATTTGTTATAGATACGTAATTTATTGACTCGAATTTTATAATTATTTTCCAGAATGTCCCGTAAAGTGGCAGATAGAGACATAGAACAACTTCTGGCGGCTTTGGAAGATGGAAATATTTCTGAGGATGGCTTGGAAGATGAAGGTGAGGATGAAGAAACCTTTTTTGCTAATGCAAGAGAAATAATTCGAGAGTTGGAGGACGAGGATGTAGAGGACCATGAAGATCCTACCTATAGTGATCCACCACTGGTTCAAGATCAGCCTGGCCCATCAAGTGAAATTATTATTTCATTACCTATGCAAGAAGGTCATGAACATTATGTAGAGTTTGATAAAAGGAAACTCATTTGGAAAATGACAGTTTGTTGTATGACGAATCGAAAATAACTCACCAACCAAGCACAACAGACTCTGCTATAACTGAACTTGATACACCATATAAATGTTTTTGCACTACTTCACACCTGAGTTTTTTCAAAAAATTGTTGATGAAACCAACTTATATGCAGTACAAAAAAACCCTTCAATATCTTTAACCATTAGTGTTGGGGAGCTAAACAAATTCATAGGAATTCTTTTATATACGTCAGTGGAGCATTTCCCTAGTGTACGCTCATACTGGCATTCCAAGTTTGGGTACGATTCTGTAAAGAGCGCAATGCCGGTAAATCGGTTTGAGATGATTAGGAGCTACTTGCATTTCAACGATAATAATAAACATCTTCCGCGAGACCATTCCGATCACGATCGTCTCCATAAGATTCGGCCTGTGATAGAACAGCTAAATACGACATTTTCATCAGTTGCAATGGACCAATGACTTTCGATAGATGAACAGATGTGTTCAACGAAAATTGCACATTTTCTAAAGCAATATTTACCAAATAAGCCTCACAAGTGGGGTTATAAGCTTTATTTTCTCTGTAATCTTATGGGATATGCTTACAGATTTGAGGTCTATTCTGGACAAGAAGAAAAAAAAGACAAACCAGACAGACCAAACCGATGAGCCTGATCTCGGAATAACAAATAACGTCGTTATACGTTTGGCGAGAGCTATACCAAGGATGAACAATCATATTGTGTTCTTCGATCATTTTTACACATCCCTGCCTTTGGTAAATTATTTGAATAAACAGGGTATACAATGTGTCGGAACTATTCGGCAAAACAGGCTACCGAATTGTCGACTCCCTGACAAAAAGGAACTTATGAAAACTTCTATTCCGAGAGGTACATATGAGGAACGCGTTTCCCATTCAGATGGAGTAGACTTTTCGGCCACTGCGTGGAAAGATAATAAGGTCGTCACTCTATTATCGACTTACGTTGGCGCCGAGCCTGTTGGAAAAGTATCAAGATACGATAAGAAGTCTAAACAAAAAATTGACATCCCTTGTCCCAAAATTGTGCAAGAGTACAATATGCATATGGGCGGAGTCGATCTGATGGACAGCTTTTTAGGACGCTATCGGATTCGAATAAAGAGCCGGAAATGGTATTTACGGTTGTTTTATCATCTACTGGACCTCACTACAATCAACTCATGGGTGCTTATGAAAAAAAATCTAATTGCTAAAGGTGTCTCAAAAAAGCAACTGCCAAATCTTGGGGAGTTTCGTAATTGTTTGGCTGACACACTGTGTAATATAGGTATGTCTGGTGGTAATAAAAGAGGGCGACCTAGTACTTCCTCTCTAGAACACGAGCTTCAAATAAAAAAGCAAAAAGGTCCGCAACATCCGCTTCCGTCAAAAGATGTGCGCGTAGATGGATTTGAACATTGGCCTGTATTTGCCAATCGATTACGGTGCAAGATGCCCAATTGTAAGGGCACCACACAATGGTCGTGTACCAAATATAACGTACCGTTGTGTCTAAATCAGAGAAACAACTGTTTCAAAGATTTTCATTCGCTACAGTAAGCCTAATTCGAAGACAAACATATAATAAAATAGTGCTTAGGCTACATTTTTAATATTAACTGTAATGCATACTGATGTAGATCTACATCAGTAGTTTTTTTTTATAAAAATACACATTTTAGAGAAAAAAAATTTTTTTTTCCCTTAATCTATGTTTAATTATCTACCTGTTTCAATTTTTTGTATTTAAAAAGGAAAAATCATGCATTTAAGGGTTAATACGAATCTCACACCACTGACGAACGCTCCACCCCTTCGTCTCCCTAAGCCCCCTACTTTCGCTGACGCGGCTTTATTCCTTGCAATTTCTCGTATCTCTTGTCGAGTCTTTTATGGACTTTTTCAAAATATTACGTATTAGTCGATTTATTTCAAATGTCCGTCTCGCGTTTGATCAATCTAGAACGAAATGTAATAATCGTTTTATGAACAAATTACATCGAAGCCCGTAAAAGTTACTTGTTTAATTTTGCAAATCCTTCATGTCGACTAATGAGTACATTACAATATGACGTTCGCACAAGTCGATGAAAATATCCGCGATAAAAAAAAAACAAGTGCAGCCATAAATTAATTTTTTTTAACTGAGTGATGCAAAATAACAACAAAACTAACCGTTTGATCGGTTTCAAATCGTCCAATAAAAATAAATGTATAGCCATTTTTATACTGCATAGAAGATGCGACTATTGTGTTGTTTAATCATTTCCTTTTTTCTTTTAATTTTTTTAACACTTTCTAAGAAAAAAGAACCATCTCAAGCGAATAAGTACAGTACATTCAGTAGCATTGTCCAGATTTTTTTATTTTATTGCTTTCATTTTTTTCGATTCATCAATTTTATTCAGCTGCAAGCAAAAAGACGTTCAATAGGCTGTCTAATAGATAATCTTTGCTTGATATTTATTTTTATAAAATGTTAAAAAAAGACGGCTGTGGAAGTCGACCTTTTTTTTACGTAAAAACAATAATACATCGAAACAATATGAATAGTTCAATTATATGCGGATAAATTTCAAAACAAAAATGCGGAAAAATCTGTCATCTACTTTTATAGGTGCACGAGCCCTCTGACCAGGTCCCTGACACTGGACCTAAATTCCTAATACTCGTAATACGCAACGTGGTCTCTTAGCGTGGCCGTTGTAGTGTGGCGCTAGTAGTACTGCGCGTTTCCCCCGTTGCCCCTCACCGCGTCGTCGACTGCCATAACCGTTCTGAACGCGTCTATAAGGTATGTCAGAGTCGTCACAGTCAGCGAATTGCATGAATACGAGCCTCGCGCAGTACTACTAGCGCCACTAGCGGACGGCGACTGTAAGATACACAACAGGAAAGCTTAGTGCCAGGGACCTGCCTCTGACCGACACGCTCGATCCCGTCTTTCTCCGAGCCGCCTTACGTCTGTTCCCTTCAATTTGTTTTTTCTCAATCTCGTTCTGTTTAAACTTTCCTAAAAGTATTTCTCTTAATTTTGCATTTAATAATTCTTCCGTGAATCTATTATGTGAAAAGAAACGGTTGATCCTACGTGAAATAATGATTTGATAAAAACCCGAAAATCGCACGTTTAGAATTAATTTTTTCAAGACGAATATCTCCCTTGTACGACACACCACCGAACTACGCACACGAGCCTTTCGAGCGGAACGCTCTACCCCTTCCTCTCCCCAAGCCCCCCTTACTTTCGCTCGCGCGGCTTCGTTCCTGGAAATTTCTTGCAACACTCGTTTTTTCCCCAAATTTTTTAGAAATATTACACAGTATTCGTCTTTTTTGTTTTAAATGTCCGTCTTACGCTTCATCTATCTTTGATGAGATAGAATAATCATTTGTGAAAAATAGTTCAATCGAAGCTTGTACAAATTATTCGTCTCATTTGCAAAATTTAATTTAATCGCTTTCGTTCTTCTTTCGACTTACCAATTTTATTCAGCTGCAAGCAAAGGGACGTTTGATAGGCCGTCTGACAGATACTCCAAAGCGCGATATTTTTTTTACAAAATGTAAAATAAAAACGGCTGTGGAAGCCAACTTCTTTCACGTAAAACAAAATGACATTTAGAGGATATATCAGGTCCAAGTAGAGAGAGCCACCACTCCCCTTGTGAGTATATCTATATTTGTGATAAAAGGTATACTGAACAGAGGAGTGTAGAGGTCAACAATTACCGATTGATATATCCTCTGAAGGCCTTACATATACCTCGGGTGCGCGAAAAACGTCTCGATTTTTGAACATTTTTTTGCTACGTAGGCAGGGGCAATCTTTTTTTTTCTTTTTCTACATTGTTTGTTAACTGTTTAATTCTATTAAAAACCTTCCAAAGTTCTATTTTTCAATTTTTAAGAACCATATATTTAGTTTACAAGGTCGCGCGGCCGACGAGAATTGCGCCACATGGTCGACATCAAAACGCCTACAATAATGATCCAATTTGAAAATAAAAAATCATGGTTATAGAATGATATTGTAGTTATGGTCTGGCGGGGTGATTTTGTTTCAAAATTCAAAAAAGAAAGAATCTTCCAAACTGTGTTGACATTTTCAAAAAAAAAATCGTCTTTGATCATTAATAACAATTGGTGGAATCAAAAAATAAAAAAAGCCCTCGAATATATTGATTTTAAAATAAAAAAAATTTCTTGTAGAATTTAACAGTTAATCAACAATGTAGAAAAAAAAAGATATTTCTCCTTCCTCCATAAAAACAAATGTTCGAAAATTAAGACGCTTTGCGGGCACCCAAGGTATATGTAAGAAAATTAGAACAATTTGAAACGTTCAATTATATGCGAATACATTTCGAGACAAAAATTCGAAAATATCTATTCCGTATAATTTCATAAACACGTCACTCTTTCGCGACACACCACCGACCAACGTGTACGAGTCTGCCGACCTGCGAACGCTCTACCCCGTCGTTTCCCCAAGGCCCCTACGTTCGCTTGCGAGGCTTTTTTTCTTGATTTCTCCTATCTCGTATTTGATAAAACCCGTACACAAAAAAATCATAAATATACTTTTTTATATTCAACAAAGATATATTTAATTATCAATTGTTAATATTTCTTACCTTTTGCGTTGCTCAGAATATATCTGTAGCTTGATGATATTTTTGTTTAACTGCTTCAGCAAAATATTTGAGATTCACCATAACATATCACCACCACTTTTTATTCACTACACTTTCTGAAGAGCACGTATAAACAGCGCCATGCGTAAATGTATAAACCGCGTAGGCGCAGCTTAAAAATGTATACTTTGCGTACAAAGATTTGTCAAGAGTTTCATAATGTGTGTATACGAGGCATTTCATGCCAATTCAAATCACTGTGAAAATTTACATTTTTCGTTGGGCTGGAATTTTGATATTTTTTCATGCTCTGTGAAAAAGAGCTCTATCACTTTTTTTCAAATTTTGTTATCGGACCGTTTACGAGATGCAAATAAAAAAAAATATAAGGCGTTGTTTTTCGAATGTTCATAACTTCTTCAAAAATGCATCAATTTAATTTTTTTTTTCAAGTTCTACATTTTTCACTACACATTTCATAAATTAAATGCAAAACGTATTAATCAATCGTGTTGTAAATCACGTTCTGTGATCGCCGTTGACTCTACATCTATATGTACTTGCGATACAGGTCCGAACAAGCGCGGTGTGCGGCGACTGCCGCACCCTATTCCTTTGTCCATCTTTTCTGTAACCGAGCGTCTCACGCGTCTTAGCATCAGCTGCTCGCTAACCATCAGACGAGCGTGTCACATGCGTTCATAATAAAACTACTTATAATAAAGACATTATTCCGACTGATTCGATCATCATTCTTGATCCTGCCATACATATGCACTGCCATTCTACGACAAATCGATTACACGATTTTTTTTTTAATTTGTAGATTAAAACCTTGTTTTCAAAGCTGTATGGTTTTTGTAATAAATAAAAAGAAAACGAAAAGAATAAAAAGAAATAAGAAGAATTTACGTTCTCTAACGAATTCAACTATAGTTGTTGTCATGTTGTACTTCACTTGTATAAATTTATTTAAACGAGGCGTATGCTGAACATATCACATACATTTCATGCATACTTTTCTTCAGCGTCCGTGGATTGTCCTTTCAATTCCTGTTTCGCATTTTTAAATAAATATGTTGTGATCACGAATTGTACGTATCGTAAAATTCAGGTTTACATGTATTGGATTTTTCAGGCAGATGTCAATAAGTTTCAAACTTGTATTGTATTTTCAATACTCTGTTTTTTATAGTTAAATTAATATACAAATATTCTAATTTTCAAATCAAGACACGGGTTACTGCAATACATTTGCCACAAATTTACAAACTCGTCTTGGAAATTCCTTGTTGCATCTATTAAATTCTATATGCACGTTAGAACTTTACGTTCTTGTTTTAAATTTACGTTACAAGTATCTCAAATTCAATTTCATCTACTGAGTTTGTAAAATTCAATTCCTTTTGTATCTGAAATGTCTTGTAAATTTCATATAATTTTTTACAGTGCGAATTAAAAACTTCATCAAGCGGCTTCAAAATTGTTCATGTTTGATTGAAAACGACAGAGAAATATCTTCCCGTGAAGACGCTATTAAAATGCATTTTATTATCCATTACCAATTATCAGTGCCAATATTTCCGAAAATGTTACGGTCTGCATGGTTTGCATCCAAATTATCGTAAAAAAGAGAAATTTTTCAAACTGTCAATGAGGTTTGTTTTTCCATAGAAACTCTAAAGATTCCTTGTGCATGCGAGAAAATTGCATTCCTTCGATGTAGTAGATGCCGTTTTAATTTATGTTTTTCGTGTCTGTATATAAATATTATCCTGCAACTTACAATATCGAAAGCGCATCGGTCGATTAACTGTATCCTTTATAGTCTGATGTATTGAAGCTAATTGTATTATCGAATAAAATTATTTACACCTTTAATTATTGATGTTTGACTTGAGATGTTTAAGCCTGACCCTCTGCTTAACCTTTAAAACTTGCATCTGCAGTTGGAATTGTTCAGATGTAAAACAGTTCCTGACACCGTACCCGACTGCAAACATAAAAGATTTCCCAAATCATGACAGCCATACATTTTCAGGAAAACTTTATACATTTGGTGGTTTACTTGTTAATAACTATAAATATAACATTTGTTGTAATAATAAAACATTGGAAATTGAATATAAGTTCATGGAAATATACGTATTTGCTCGTTATATTACCATTGAATTGTAATATACTAGGCATATCCAGGAAGTAAGTGTACTGAATTTGGGTAGGTTTTAACAATTTGTATTTAAACAAAAAAATTACGTGATACTTTAGTACATAATGTAAGCTATTCTTCGACATAGTCGGCATTCCTCTCTATGCAGGTGGTGAAGGGGGTATCAAGTTTTTGATGCCCTTCCTCGAAGTAGTTTCCCGCCAACCCCTTCGTCCACTTCTCGACCTCCTCCTTACCCTCCTCGTCAGTTGAAAACCTTTTACCACCCATGTACAGCTTCAGGGTGGTAAAGAGATAGTAATCTGAAGGTACTAGAGGCAGATATTCGATTAAAATTATGCATTGACAGTCCCAAAACACGTATGCCATGATTTTCTTGGCTGAAATTGTGGTTTCAAACTTTTTGGCGGAGGGTGAAGAGGTGCGACATCACTGTTGAGACTGTCTTTGGGTTTCAGGCATGTAGTGTGCAACCCAAGTTTCATCTCCAGTAACGATGGAGCGGAGAAATTCATCTCCATGGAGTTTACAGCGCCTCAAAAACTCTTGCCCGGCCTCTAATCGATTCAACTTGTGTTGGTCTGTCAGTTGTTTTGGGACATACCTCGCGGACAGTTTCCGATATCCGAAGGTTTCTGTGATTATTTCGTGTAGTAGAGATTTGGAGATTTTCTCAAACATCGCAGAAAGTTCATCCACAGTCAATCTGCGATTGTCACGGAGCGCATTTTCGATTTTTTTCACAAATTCGTCAGTCACAATCGAAGGTCTTCCGCTCCTCTGATCACCATGCACAGACGTACGACCGTTTTTAAACTCGCGACACCACTTGTACATACTCGTGCGATTCATAGCTTTATCACCATATGCAGTTTTCGCCTTATTATAAATCTCAAACGGAGGTTGTCCCGTCCAAACGAGATAACGGATGACGCCACGTATTTCGCACTTGGCGGGAGACTGGATTGAAATTGTTCACGGAAAGGTGTTGTCGCGTCGACAGTTCTCAACATACTGATCTCGAACCGGTCTCGTTGCAAAGGGGAGACGTCAGGCTACACTGCCGTGTAGCCAACATGATGAAAATGAAATCCCTCCGGCTGTAAGAGCCTCAGTACACTTGCGAGGGTGGTCCGATAGGCACTTAGCCTCACCACCCGATGGCGCCACTATCGCAAAATAAATTTTCTATCGTGTAGTACATTCTCTTAGATAGCTACTGTCAAAATTTCAGCCGATTCGGACTCGTACTTTTGTTTTGACTGCGTGTGGAAGCGAGCGTGTCCGCGAATTTTAGAAAAATGAAAAACGAGCTATATCGGTCGGTGATTCGATTCTTGTTTTTGGAAGGGAAATCGCGCAGCGAAATCAAAGAGCGCTTGGATGCTGTGTACGATGACTCTTCTCCCTCGATGGCAACGGTCCAAAATTTGTTTAACGGATTTCAACGTGGTCGCACATCGATTTTTGATGAGCCACGCCCAGGTGGCCTGAAAACAGCTACCACGGAGGATAACGTGGCAAAAATCCACGATCCCGTATTGGCAGACCGCCGATTGAAGGTGTGTGAGACAGTAGGGGTCTCAAAAAACCGCGTGGGTGATATCATGCATGAAATAATGGGCATGAGAAAGCTGTCCGCGCGATGGGTGCCGCGTTTGCACAACAACTCCGGACAACAAGCGCAACCGTGAGACCACTTCAGACCAGTGTTTGTTGCTGTTTAAGCGCAATCCGAAGGAGTTTCTGCATCGTTTTGTGACCGTCGACGAAACATGGATCTACTGGTACACACCAGATACCAAAGAACAGTTGAAACAGTGGGCTTCACCCGGCGAAAGTGTTCAGAATAAGGCGAAGACTGTCTTGTCGACCGGAAAGGTGATGGGCACCGTTTTCTGGGATTCACAAGGTGTGATCTACATCGACTACCTGGAGAAGGGCAAAACGATCACAGGGCTTTACTATGCCGAATTATTGGCCGGTTCGACGCCGAATTGCAAAAAAAACCGCCCCATTGGACGAAGAAAAAAGTGCTCTTCCACCATGACAACGCGCTGGCTCACACCTCCGCCGTCGCCACGGCCAAATTGGTCGAATTAGGATACGAACTGCTGCGCCATCCACTGTATTCTCCAGATTTGGCCCCGTGCGACTTCTTTTGTTTTTCAACTTGAAAAAGTCACTCGCGGGGCAGAAATTTCAGTCGAATGAGGAGGTTATCGTCGCCACAGAGGCCTACTTTGCAGACCTCCAGAAAACGTATTTTTCAGATGGGTTAAAGAAGTTGGAATATTGCTGGTTCAAGTGTATCGAGCTAAAAGAAGTGTTATATCGGCAAAACGTGGTTGCGTCATTGTGCTTATTCCTCTTCGCTTCTTTAGGTACACATATATTATGTACGCCGCTATTAAGAATGTTGCTACAGTGCTAATTGAGTATGTGCCTATTGTATGATGGTAATGTAGTGTTTGATTTTCCTCTGTTTGAATTTCTTTTTGCAGGGTGTGCAATTTTACGCCTAGGTCATTCAATTTTTTAGGGTTACTTATTACATTTTTTACATTAATTTTGCTGTTTTCTATTATTATTTTCGGTTCGGTGTCGAATTTTTCTCGTAAGTGGTGTGACATCCAGAGTGAATGTACATAAATATTTATTAATTTCCCTATTTTTTGCCTACGCCAAGCGCAATAGCACGGGATTGGGAAGAGAAGAGTATTTTGTACGAAATTGAATTAAGAATAATTCCAAGAAATTATGTAACAAAAATATAACTACTATTTATTTAACGATATACAAAAGTTCTGTTGAAATTTAAAGTGATTTCTGTTTGACATTTCGAGCGCGGTTTACAGTAGTTGCCTTACTTGGATATGACGTTGTTGTTGTTGTATTGTTGTTGAATCGTTGTCGGATCGTTGTTGGTTGGTGTCGATTGATGAAATTGTTGTTGTATTTTGTTCTGTTGTTGTATGTTGAGTTGTTGTTGAAGTGTACTGAATTTACTGACTAACTATAATAGTGTTTTACAATAAGAGGAGTTATTGATAATCAGAGTCAGAAAGAAATGAATACGAGAACTAGATATGGAAAATACTGATTGCTGACTCTGTTGACTTGCTGGAGAAGACTGACTAAAAGTTATTCTCTATTGAAAGACAGCGATGTTCTAACAGATTTGGAAGTGCTTTCGATCCGATCGGCTTCTTTCAGCACTCATTTTATGCATATTTCAATTACCTACAACTCGTCCATTGGGAACAAACAGATTTCTTCGTTATTTTTTGTTTTATAAGCAAAAAACGAAAAAAATGTGTTTTTTTCACTAATTTGTTAATAACAAAAAATAAAATGGGAATCAGGAGTCGAAAAGTGGTCAGTTATGACCGGGAGGCAGTCCCGCGTCTGATGGCACTCGCCGTTATCGGGTGCTATTTTTGTAAAAAAAAAAGTGTATTTGCTTGGCCTAGTAAGGAAGTGGAAGATTTGCGGGAATAAATGAAAGAAATTAAAAGATTATTAAAAGCGTTCGGCACACAGAGTGAGGGAATAAATGAAAGAAATTAGAAGATTATTAAAAGGGTTTGGCACACAGAGTGAGGGTAAAAATTCGTCTGAAAGAGATTCGGAAATAATTGAACAGACAAACGGAATCGCGAATGGAAAGTTCTCGTGAAAAATCGTTAAATTTTTTGTCGCGCTCCATCCCAAGTGTAGGGGAGGGAGACGTATCATATCTTGCACGGTCGGAAAAGGAATCGACCGGGCCAAACAATAATCTGGAAACCGGAAATCGGAGTGGGTTGTTGGAAACGCACTCCAGGGATAATTTCGATCGACTATCTTTTGCGAGAAACCGAGTAAGGCCGTTGGAAGCACAGCTCGGGAGTAAGGGAGATAGCGATTTTTATAATGAACGTGATCAGAGGGGACCCAAGGGGGCCTCACCTAATAACATCGGTGCCGTAAGGGAAAGTCGGATATGAAATATTGGAATAGAGGAAAAATATTCATAACGTGCGATTTAACATAGAAGAAACGCAACATAACTCCCGAAGAAACAAACAATTATATCGCGAACATCGGGGCGAAGAAAATAATTTTCCTATAAATGAAATACACTTCGCGCGCGATACAAACCGCTTCTCAACATTCGATAGGCGCGTCCCCGAAAATGATTATTTTTCTTGAAATAACGGGGATAGGCCAAGTCGACAATATACACATAACTGTCGGGAAAGCGGTAGACTCGATGCGACTATTAGATGATCGAATGCGAAGTCGTCCGTACTCCGAACACGAATTTCGACCTTTATCCTATTATCGCAAATCGTACACGGAATATCCATATACGTCTCTCGCTAGAGGAGGGAGGGAGATAGGCGAAACCGAATACCGCGCCGACATACCGGCTATAAAAATAGGAAGACTTGTTCGTGGAGGGAGAATCAATTTTCCAAAAACCGAAAAAGATCCGGATCAGTTTCTTCTTCTTTTAAAAGATCTCTTAAGCACCAGTGGAATAGACAAAGATATGTTTGTCCCCTGTTTGTCGAACGTCTTTGATGGACCATATTGACAGTGGTATTTATTGAACAAGGGAAACTAGCGAACATGGAAAGATTTTTCGAGAGATTTCCGATACCAATGGGGTATACGAAAAGCCGACGGCGATCTTTGCATTGAAATCCGAGATTTAAAAGTCGACAGAGGTGAAAGCCTCGCCGAATTTACCTGCCGCGCGCGTTTTCTTTTCGAACGTATGCAACACCCGCCCGAATTTAAAGAACAGTTAAGGGACTATACCAGTGTAATCCATGAAAAATTAGGAGATTTTCGCGAATTTGTTTAAAAGAAAGTCCTCGATAGAAAGTTTTGAAGTTTTTTGGACATAATAAGGTATATTTTCAGCTATATTTTAAGATTTTTTTTTACAAAAATATTGAACAATAACGGAGTTATGTGCTGTTTTCGAAGGTGCGAAAAAAAAAGTTCCCCAACTGCTGACATGATTCCAGCTGAATGAGTAGCTGAAACAAAAAAATCAAAAAAGATTATTAAAGTTGAAAGTATTTCCTATACAATGACCTACGATTTTTGAAAAATATCAAAAATTAACAAAATGGCGTAGTTCTGAAAATAGTTTCGTTTTTTGGGGTAAAAAAATAGTCGTTTTGTTAATGCCAAATTGACAATTTTCAACCAATCAAAAAGATCGTTGGTCATTATATAGTAAATATATTCAAGAATACTCAGTTTCAATTTGAAGTCGATCGGTCAATTTCTCTTTGAGTTATGATGTCAGCAATTTTGGAAAATGTCGTTTTGAGAAAAACGCGTTTAAATTTTCAACTATTGATTTTTGCTAGATAAAATTATATTTACCATAAAAATAGCCACGTGACGTATCTCCGCCTGCTTGATTCGGCTATCATCTCTTCGAACTGTATATGCTTCTGCAATGGGGCCGACAACTATACCCATTACTTCCATCATTTTTAAAATACTATAAAAACCATCATTAAATGTTGAAACTGCTAGGAAATTAGCGAGCTCAATCGTTTTCATCCCGCTGTGAAGGTGTTTTGGAGCAAAGTGCCATAGCAATCCATTATAACTTTCGTTGTTGTTTTGTGTATTTCCTTCTTTGCATCGCTCTAGCAATTCCCTTGAACTCAAATCGGTATAAATTGGTTTCAAAGCTTCCGTAACATCCTTATCAAGCGGTAAATAATCGTGCTTGAACTTTGATAAATCCATTCCTTGAGCTTCCGCGCGACGATACGAACACGTGTATTTCACTCCATATTGATCAATTGAGCGGCCAAACATTTCTTTTACACTGTCAACTTCCATTTTTCCAGCCGATCCAACATGATTTGCATCGCAATCGTCATGCTCTTCAAACCATTCTTCGTATTCTTCAGGATGAGTATATTTTTTCTTTTCCCATACTTCACAACTCTTACAATAAGTCGATTTTACGATTGTATCGATAATTTTTTTACTATATTTACTTGCGAGAGTTGTAACACCGAAACGTGAAATGTGACCACGTTTTTTCCATGTGGCATCTCCAGAAACTGTTAAGCAATCATCTGAACCTTCTTCCTGCAAAGTTTTTTTTTTTTCTTTGGTTATGGCTTTTTGTGTACTCCATTTATAAATGGTTTCAGCAGCTTTAATTATATTTTGAAAGCATCCAACGAAAGTATTATTATTAAATTTCGCAAGGAGATCCATCAAGCCACAAAATAGATTTAGTCCATTGATACCGATGCCTAGAAGTCGCATCACAAACACTATACAACGATTTATTTCATAAGCATTATTAATTGATGGTCCAGAATTCACATAAGAAATACCGCACTCACATGACACAGCTATTTTAAATCCTAAGCCCCGTGAACTTGTTTGACTAAACTTCATGTCTTTTTTGCAAATTTTGCACACGATCAAAGAACTTATTGCACTGAAAACTGAGAAAAACTCGATAAAACAGTATCTATGCGTTTGTTCAACGACAATTTCGTCATCACCGGTGTGTAACAGTTTTTCAGCGGCTGTACCGGTATTTGCAATGGACTGTTCGTTGTGTTGTGTAGTGTACGAAACAGCTGAGAGTAAACTGAACAGACGCTTCGACAACAGTGCCTAACGGCTCCAAAATATGTTTAAAATGGCTATAAACTATATTACAAGGACCGTATACAGCTGGCCCCCTATATTACCTACGTACAGTTTACAATGCGAAGGATTCGAGTAACTATACACTAACTCCGAAAATCCGTCTATAGGCAGATGAAGCGACTTATACCTGTGAGCGGTCGCCTTTAGAACGCTGCCATTCAAAAACTATTCAAGATACGACCTTGCCGCTTTCACAGGATATTTTTGAAAGTATAAACTATAGAATTAGCATAAAATCGATTTTTTTCAAGTGTCACACTGGTATAGCCCCTTAAAGCAGATAGTGAATAAATTTAACCCCAATACCGCGCGGGAAATTTTAAATCTCTCCCTACGCGATTACAATGAACTCCTTCATTATTTAAATGAAAGGAGCTATTTGTATCGACGGTCGATAGAGGCAAATCCCCGCGGCAGTTCAAATTGCGATTATGCATTAAATTTATTTTAAAAAGAAACAACCGGATATAAGGACGACGTGATGAACAAGACGAGGTAGACGTGGCAAATGTAGAAGTCACAGATCTCAACGCGTTTCAAAACCGTTCAAACGATAACAACAAAAATGGAACGGTAAATGACTCCAAGTCAATGACTCGACAAAGATTAGAGAAAAATTTGGAGCGACATTTCAACGACGCGAATAATCAACCGTTTCGGCAAAACAATCCTTCTTGCTTTGTTATAACTGCGAGAATCTAGGATATTTAGCGCGTACCTATAGAGCTAAACGGCAAGACATCTGCCATATTTGTAGACAAAAGTGTCATGTAAACGAAGATTGCAATACTTTTTCGGGAAACATGAAAAACCCACAGTCATCGAACCTCGAGTGACTGTAATGAGGGGCAAAACCGAGGAAAATATAATTGTCAAGTGTGATCCCGAATTCACAAACCCAGAAAATCGCGAAACCAAGATCAATCGGGGAAAAGATCTCGATAAAACCGCAAAAGAAAATCGAAGGCAGAATCCTTTAAAACACGAAGAACAATTGTCGAAGGTTAATGAGATAATTTTTGTTAGAACCCGACGAATCTGATGAGGAAATGGAACTCTCAGAGAACGAGATGACCACTGAAAAAACTTCTTCGATCGTAGAACGAGAAGAGTTCAGTCTGAGAGTCATTGGACCCTCCAAGATAAATGTCGTTACTAGCAACAGCTCTGTTGTAACCACGCATGTTGAATCCTTTAAAAATTGGAGGCCAACAAGCGTTCCTCAGCAATTCGTCCATCGACTAGCCCAACGACGCATTTTCTGCGCAGGAAACGGAGTTAGTGAACCGGAAAAGGCGGTTAAAATCCCAATCGAAATTTCAATCTTCGGCGAATCAATAAAAGGGATCATCGACAGCGTTAGCGATCGCTCATATTTTAGCAAGAACGCATACGAACGAGTGAAGAATAAACGAGTTAAAGACGTTGAACCAGACTCAACGTCGATGACCGGGGTACGCATCGGCGATAGTTCGATTGTGAAAACCGAGGGTGGAACGTGTTTCGTTATCGACATAGGCGATGTATATGGACCGCAATGGTTTAGTATCTTCCCGCGATTGTCGGGTGATTTAATTCTGGATATGGATTTTTGGCTGTCAGTTAAAGTCATGTTAGACCCGAGTAACCGAACGTGGACGCTGGCTGGTAGTAGATACTCCTACCCATTGTCGCAGCGATTCGTCTTTTCAACAAATTTGAGCTTTTTATCAGTCAAACAGGAACAGACGCTCAAATCTTTTTTACACAAAGAGTTCGCCAAGTCCGCGGCTATAAGGGCAGGCATGACCAATCTGATCGAACATGTTATTGAGTTATCAGACACAACACCCCATAGGCAAAAACCATACCGCCGTAGTGAAACCGTGCGCGAATGTACCCGCAAGGAAGTCCGATTGAAGAAAAAGGGGTATGTACAGAAAAGTTACAGCGATTGGGCGAGCTCCCCCGTCGTAGTCCCTAAGGCTAACGGTGAGTTGAGATTTTGCAACGACTATCGAGTACTCAACTCCAAAACGGAAAAACCCACTTGTCCTTTACCGCAAATGGGGTCAATTCTAAGCTAACTACATAGGGCTAAATTTATCTCGACCTTGAATATCAGTTTCACCAGAATATGAGTTTCACGCATTTCACCAGATCCCAATGGGCGTAGAATGCAGGAAGTACACAGCTTTTATTGTCGAAGGCATCGGACTACTAGAATTGGTGCGAATGCCTTACGGTCTGACCGGTGTTCAAGCGACGTTCCAACGTCTGATGGACCAATTAAAAGCACGCATAAGACAAGTAATAATCGACCGCAAACTTCCTGCTCGACTAATTGATCAAATATTCATCTACTTGGACGATTGGATTGTTGTTAGCGATGAGTTCGATGAGAATTTGCTCCTCCTGTCAATTCTATTCGAGACATTACGCGCTGCTAACTTAAAAATTCATCGGGAAAAGAACAGCTTCGCTTGTAAAGAAGTTAAATACCTCGAGTATATCATCGACGAAAAATGCATGCGACCAAACCCCGAAAAAAATAAACCGATAATCGAATTTCCTGTGCCAAAAGACCGCACGCAATTCCGCCAATTCAATGGTCTAGTGAATTGGTACCATTGTCACCTTAAGAATATCGCATGTATTCAAGGGGCTCTGAATAAATTGGCGAGTCCAAAGATCCCGTGGCAATGGACCGAGGTCGAACAGAAATCGTTCGAGGAGGTAAAGGAAGCGCTGAAGAACGTTCCGCGCCATTGCATCCAAATACCCGGTCAGCAATTCGTCTTGTATACAGATGCAAACGATTTCGGCCTGGGGGCTATATTGGTTCAAAGGGACCCAGAATCGGACAAAGAACTTCTGATCGAAGTGTTAAGTCGACCGTTGCGTAGTGCCGAAATACATTACACCACAACTAAGAAAGAATGTCTCGCAGTAGTGTGATCTGTCGAGAAATTACGTCGTTATTTGGAAGGGATGCCATTTAGAGTCGTTACTGACCAACAAACCCGCTGTCTACATGGGTTGAAAAATCTTATTGGTCGTCTAGCGAGGTGGGCTATTTATCTCTTACAACATAATATCGAGATAGAACATCGACGAGGAACGACTAACGAAGCGCCAGACGGGCTCTCGTTTGACATCGACGTAGATCCTACAGCAGGGATACGCAACTGGCGGCCCGCGGGCCGGATCCGGCCCGCGAGGCTTTCCATTCCGGCCCGCGACGTTCAAGCTTAATCCACGGAACAATGAAAAATACCTCACGCCCGGGCCCCAGCGTCATCCCTGCGAGCACTAGCAGGCTGTATGAGGAGTAGGAGAGCGTGGTAGAAATCGCAGACTTCTGTAGCAGAGCTGCCAGATCGCGCGTAAAAGTTACCCCCTCTCTAGTCTCTTATGCGCGCATCACACAATCATAGTAGCGCGTGTCCGTGAGCGAGCGAAGCTCGGGCATCGTCGGAAGGAGCCGAACGTGGTCGAAATTTCCTGTCGGCGCCTTCGGCCACGCTCGGCTATTTCCGAAGATGTCCGTGCGTCGCTCGCTCACGGACATGCGCTACTATGATCGTGCGATGGTCGCGTAAGTGGCTAGAGAGGGGGTAACTTTTACACGCGATCTGGCAGCTCTGTTCTGTAGTGGGGATTCGATGTCGCTTCTCTTTATATAGGACTTTACTGGGCAGAACGTAGAGTAGATATATCGTCTTTTGTTTCACTTCCACCGAGCTAACAATCTAAAATTTAAGGCGCATCGTATTACGCGATTGGTATTTGCGTGCGTTATCTCCTCTAATACCGACTCATTGAGTCGAGACCCATTTCAACTTTAAATTTCAGTTGCAGTATCGGACTATCTTTTTTTAATTAGTTTTTGTTGCAGCATTTCTTCGAATGACAAACATTACTAAAGAATATTATTTTCGATGAAAAGATGATTGTGTATGTAAGCGACGATATTGACTCTTTCAATTTCGTGAAAAATCTTTTCGCCCTGTAATTAATCTGTCATTTTTAATTCTCCTTGGTTGCGGATTGAAAACATTTTATTTGATTTTGTTCACGATGTCTGAGCTAAAGCGTCGTAAGGTCGATTTTGAAAATAGGGTATTTCAAGCAAAATGGACTGAAGAGTTTTTCTTTATTCTTCCATCCCATAAAGGTGCGAAACCGACATGTTTAATTTGTAACGAAACAGTTGCTGTGTGCAAAGCAACAAATATGAGTCGTCATTACGAGACAAAGCATTTAGGAAAATATGGCAAAGATTTTCCAAAAGGTTCTTCACTTAGAATTAAAAAAATTAATGCTCTTCGTACATCATTTGAGCGCTCCCAAATGATAATAAAACGCTCAATGTCTGAACAGGAAAAATGCACGGAAGCATCTTTACGCGTTGCATGGATTTTGGCCAAACATATGGTGCCATTTTCATATTCTGAAATAGTCAAAGAATGTTTGGTACAAGTTTCAAATGCAGTTTTCGATAACAAAAAAGAAATTGCGCAAGTATTTAGCAAAATTCCACTATCTCGTGACTCCACGATTCGTAGAACCGAAATTTGCGCAAGATGTGTTCGTGAAAATATGCTAGCCGATCTCTCTAAAATACAGTTTTTCTCACTTGCGATTGATGAATCTACAGATATATCCGATGTAGCACAAATGGCTGTGTTTGTTCGTTATATTCTGAATAACAATTATAAAGAACAACTTTTGACACTATTACCATTACATGATCGCACAACTGGTCAAATATTGTTTCAACATTTTCAAGAATTTATGAACAATAATAACTTGTCGTATCAAAAAATTCTTTCTGTAGTTACTGATGGAGCACCAGCAATGACTGGGAAAGCAAACGGTTTTGTAGCACTTTTGAAGCAAAACAATTCCAAAATCATTTCATTACACTGCATAATTCACCAAGCAGTTCTTTGCGCAAAGCTTTCGGATGATTTCAAAGGTGTCATGAATACAGTGTACATGTAAATTATCAATTATTTGAGATCTCATTCAGCATTACAACATCGCTTACTCCGAGCTTTTCTTGGAGAATGCAATTCTGAATATGCAGATCTTCTTTTGCATAACGATGTTCGTTGGTTGAGCAAAGGAAATTCACTCAAAAGAGTAATAACTGTGCTAAGTGAAATTTCGGATTTTCTCAAAAGTAGAAATACAAAAACGGCTACCGAACATTTTCAATTTCTTTGCAATACGAACAATATTGCTAAATTATGCTTTTTAGGTGATATATTCAAACATATTAATGACCTGAATCTGGCTTTACAAGGAAAGGAAAAACTGATTTGTGATATGTGGGAAAAGATCAAAGCTTTTCAAAGAAAATTAAAATTATTTGAAAATGATTTGAATTCTAGCGAGGTAATTCATTTTCCTTTGTTAAAAGCACATCTTGAAAAAAATGTTGAAGAAATTCCACAGTTTAAGAAATACGAGAGTTTTTTGAAAGATTTGCAACTTGAATTTGCTTCCCGATTCACTGATTTTCTTCAAATTGGCGATTTATTAGAAGCAATGCAAAGTCCATTTAGTCTTGAGCCAAATGGTAATTGGGTTAATACAGCAGTGCAGCTGTTCACTCTTGAAAAATCTAAATTGCAACTGGTAATTATTGAATTTCAAGAGAGTAATGTGTTGCGAGAGAAATTTGCCGAAACAGATGTTATAAAATTTTGGACAGACACACTCCCTGAACAATCTTTTCCAAGTCTAAAAAAAATGGGTACATCTCTATGCACTATGTTCGGATCCACGTATGTTTGTGAAGCAGCATTTTCAAAGATGAATATAATAAAAAATAAATTTCGAAATCGAATGACTGACGATCATTTGCGCGACTGCATGCTCGTGGCCATTACCACTTACGAACCGAATTTCAATAAATTAGCCCAAGATGGAAAAACGCAGTTTTCACACTAAAAGTGCATTTTATAATGATTAAATTGTTCTTATTGCGAAATTATCAGAATTTTAATCTCAACGATATTAATATAAAAACAAAAAATTATAAAAACAAAAAAAATAAAAACACAAAAACAAAAAAAAAACAAAAAAAATAAGAACACAAAAACAAAAAAAATAAAAACACAAAAACAAAAAAAACAAAAACAAAAAATAAAAACACAAAAACAAAAAAAAAACAAAAAAAATAAAAGCTCCCAAAAAACTAAAAAAGGGAATTGATTTGTCTCACCTCCACGTGGTGATTTCTGGGTAATACAAAGAAGGCAAAAATATGAGTTCTAAATTTCGTTGCTGCGGCCCGCGGTATAACTTTAAATTTTACATTTGGCCCGCCAAAAAATTTAGTTGCGTTTCCCTGTCCTACAGGGTGGGAAAAGATAATCGACGAGGCGCGAGAGAGTAGGGTTCAAATAAATTCCATCATTGGTCCAGATTGGTACGAAACTAAACGGCGATTAGTTGGAAAAAATCCCGACCGATTTCCCGATCGGAAAATAGAAAACAACGAGCTTATGTACCATCGACCGGATTATGCGAAATTATACATTGACGATGAAAATCCGTGGAAAACCGTAATAAAACCAGGTAGAGTACTCGAGATAATGCGAGAAAATCACGCCGTGCCCTCAGTAAGCCACCTGGGACGCGATAAAACCCTCGATCGCGTACGCCAAAAATATTCTTGGCCAGGAATGACGTCGGATATAAAAAAATATGTCGACGAGTACGATCTCTGTGTACGGGTCAAAGACAATCAACACCCCGTGAAAGGCCTTTTAAACTCTCGATCGTTGCAAAATCCGTGGTCTATAATATCGGTTGATACAATCGACATGATTACGACATCGAAACAGGGAAATGTGAATATTATTGTCGTGCGAGACCTTTATACTAAATACATAGAGCTATTCCCAACGAAAAACAAAAAGGGGGATACAATCGTTCGCGTGCCAGATTCTGTATTCGACAGGGGGGGCAACATCGGTTCTCACAGACAATGGCACCAAATATATAAACCGCGACGTCAACAACTATTTGACCGCGAGGGGCGTGGCACATGTGACGACGCCCTTGGCTCACCCGCAAGCGAATCCCGTCGAACGCGCGTACCGTAAAATCAAACCCATAATTACCGCATTCATTAAAGACAATCAACATGAGTGGGATAAGTTTTTACCAAAACTTCAATTCACCTATAACACCATCCCATATTCCGGTCGTCGAATCTCTCCTTTTTATTTGAATCATGGCCGAGAAGCTAGTGCAAAACACGATCGACCATCCGATCTCTCTGACGCGGAAATAACGCCAGTTACAACCGAATGGCTGGAGCACATAATCAGAATATATGAGTTAAAGCACACAATAAAAATTAATTTAAAGAAATACTCAGACGAACGCCTTGGGAGGGCAATCCCTAACAGAGTCTCCGAAATAAAACTGACACCTGGTATGGAGGTATTCTACCCCAATAAAAAGTTAAGCAATGAAGCCGGGGGGTATAACGCAAAGCTAGCCCATCGCTTTCTGAGACCTGCTACTACAAAAAGGATTTTGGGCCCAATGACAGTCGAGTTAGTTGATAAAAAGGAGAAGGTAGTTGGCAAATATTATGTTATCGATCTAAAAATATCTCGACGCAGCACGCGTATAAGTCCCGACGTACCTCCACAAACTTGAATTCGACTAAACAAGATGTCAGGCAACGGAATATCGACGCCGTTCACTTCCAGCGTCGATCGGATTCATCGCCAAAGTCAGGAATTGAAGGCTGCGATTCGTCTGAAGGGTAAGGAGGCCGAAGACCAGCTCGCTCGACTAAAACTGGAGATGGAAGATCTCAAACAACTGGTGGAAGTTCTTTCGGAACCCTCTGAGTGCTCCGACTCTTCGGGTTCAGGCAGCTTCATGCAAACAGTAATGGAAGTCGTGCCGAGGAAACCGGCTGCCTCGCCTGAAGACACAACCGAGGCAGTAGCTTCCGAGGCAGTTATGGGCAGCATACGGAAACTAATCGACACCGTACGAAATAAACCAGCTCCTCGACTATTATCGAACAAAGTGGTCGTATTGAAGAAGTATGACCTGAAGAAGGGAAATTCCAGTCGATGGCATTATTCTCTCGGACTTAGCGCTCGGGAAACGACTTCGAAAAGTGATCGACAGAAACTGTCGAATGACCTAGACGTAGTGGCGGTGGCCCCATCGGTCAAGGTTGAACCTTTACCACCGACTGTGTACCCGTCATTCGAGACACTGTTGTCTGAATTGGGGATTCCAGCGAGACCAACGAACATCGGGGATGCACCATTCGCCTACTTGGCTGACTACCGTGCGCTGACGTAGGACGAGCTCAAGACACTAATTATGCGGAGAGCGAAGATGCTCATCGCCTAGGATGACGAAACGAGAGTGTCACGAGGCACTCAAATGTACGTGACTCAAGCTGTCAAACGATGATCAGTTGGCTGTGTAAACTGTCGCGCCGCAGGCCAGTGGGTAAAAGACTGTCGACTGCCAATCCGCCCCGGATTTTGTCTAGAGTGGGGTGCGGATGGCTTCGATACTGAGGACTGTACATATCCTCACGGAATTGAGCACGAATGGACTCTTCATCGCTGCGCGGGCTGTGGATTTGACACCAGCCTGTATAGTCCGGAATTGTCGGACTGTAATATCCGATATGCCGGAATTGTCGACTGGCTACGGCTTAATTATGCCACCTGGCCAACTTGGCTGATTCCGGACGGCCACAAATATCTGGTGGACAAGGAGCGGATCCTGAAAAGGTGACTTCGGGCTGGAGGCGGATTTACCGAATGAAGTTCGGAGCTTCCTCGTCAGAGAAAACGATCTCGAGGAAGCGGCAAAGGTGACCCCTCATAAACTCACCACGCCGTGCCAGTTTTCGGAGGAAAAGCGGCGTCAGGCCTTCCAGGCTCTCCTCCGCCCAGCGATCAACAAATCTCTGGACGAGATTATGGCCACGAGGCCAGAATTAGACGACGGGGGAGAAGTTCACGTCATCATACCGACGAAATATAAGCTGAAGCCGAAGGAACCACCTCATCCAGCTTCGACTACCCATAGCCAGCGATGAAATTAAAAAGAAATACTTAAGTCAACTAGGCTCGATCTCCTACGGGAAAATAACTGCGTATTCCCGTTTCTTGGGAGAAGTTGAATTATTTTTTTTTTAATTTTGTTATCTTCAGTATAGAATTGTTGTGCCGCACGATTTCGCACTGCACTTTAATATTTAGGGATTTGCTACTAAAGGGTCAGAACCCAAATGAAAGACAAAAGTAAAATATAAATAGTACATTGAAACTTTGAATGAGAGAAAGGAAAGGCGGATTGGAACAGCTCGACCAGCTTTGTTTTGTTATTGTGTACTCCAAATCTGGTTTACATTATTTCTCAGATGTGGAAGTTAACTTTTTTCGTAGAATTTTGTCTGAGTCGGCGTTCGCATAGCCTAATATCGAAGGCGGCTTCAAACGCGCAATGCCAATTCAGCGTATTGTTGGCCTACTCGGTTGTAGTTACTACTTACATCAAGGTAGCAACTTTTACGTAGAAGTTTTCTGGGTCGGCGTTCGCGCAGCTGAAATTTGAAGTCGGCTTTAATTGCGCAATGCAATTAAAGTGGGTCATTGGCCTACTCGGTTATACGTACTACTTACACCAATGTAGTAACGTTCGATTATCGGGGCACAATAGAATCGACTACTCTCTGTTTGCAATTCTTTTGTTTTTTTGTATCGACCATTGTCGACAATTTTTGTTTGGGCTAATGTGCAACCCGACAATCAAAATTTCTGAACCACGCCACAGCGAGCAGAACAATCGGCTAATAGAAGCGCCAGATTTTTTATACTCCGAATTGTTATCTATGTGTCGTGTTGTTATTTATCCGTCCTTGCCCCTTTAATGCAGAGAAAGAATGATAGCCACCGTATCAACGATGCTTTTTTGCATGTTTAACGGGGACCTTGCCCTTGAAATTTTCAAAAAAATCAATTTTTTTTATTACGGAATCTTAATCTACATATAAGTAGAAATAACCGGCAGATTTATTTATATATATATATATATATACGCCGGAGTCAAATACGTCACTTACGTCGGGGATGGTGACAGTAAAACGTTTAAGGGATTGCTTGAAGCCAATCCCTATGATGACGTTACTGTCAAAAAAAAAGAATGTGTTGGTCATGTCGAAAAAAGAATGGGAACGAGATTGAGAAATATGAAAAAAGGAACCAAGGGACTCGGAGGAAAAGGGGCAGGCAAAGTCACAGATAAAGCGATCGGAGAACTGACTAAATACTATGGCCTTGCTATCCGCCGAAATTTACATTCTGTGCAAGCCATGAAGGACGCGATATGGGCCACGTATTACCACAAGAGTTCCACGGATGAAAAACCCCAGCATGAGAAGTGTCCACCAGGAGAAAACAGCTGGTGTACGTGGCGTAAAGCTGAAGCGTCGGATACTTTGTCTTTATATAAGCACAAGGCTCCTCTTAGTGATACAGTTCTGAAGGCCATCGAGCCAATTTACAAAGATTTGTCATCGGACGATTTGCTTGAAAGATGTTTTGGTGCCCATACTGAAAACAGTAATGATTCACTTAACAATATGATTTATATGTGTGCACCCAAACATCTTCATTCCGGCACAGATGTGGTCCATATTGCCACGGAATTAGCTGTGATTATCTTCAACGAAGGTGAGGAATCATTGCTAATTGCCATGGGTCTCATGGGTATCCGGATTGGCACATTCGCCGAGAGCTGGGTCCATTCACGAGACAAAACAAGGATCGAGCGCGCAGAGAGGCAGGTGTCCGCCGCAGCAAAAAAGGCCCGGATTATGCAGCGGGAGATGATAGCGGCTCAAAGTGAACAGCTAGAAGAAGAGGAGGGATGCCTCTATGGACCAGGCATTGCCGATTAGCAGTAATTATAAACACATTTGTGTAAACACATTCAAAACTTTAAACGCGTTTTTCTCGAAAACATTTTTTTTTAAATGGCTGACATTCTCCCGACCGCTGTAATTAACATATCCACCTGAAATTTAAAGAGCATACTCAGAAAATATGTCTTCGCGGAATGACGGATCGTTTTTTCGATAGATACATTTGTGCATTTATTATTTATCTTTTTATGCGAAAAAAAAACGCGAAAATTCGATTTTTTTTAATTGCGGCCGTTTCCGAAATTTGTACTAAACGAAAAACCCATCTGTCATTCCATGACCAAAGGGTCACAGATTGATAATATGCTTTGAATTTGTGTTTCAGATCAACAAAGAGGGGGCATGATGTCAGCCGTTTACCTCCCGCGATTTCAGGACCTGATTTCGCAGAGGTGCAACGGTCGCCATTGTGGTTTAAAAAAAAAAATTGTCTTATATTTTATATATCATGAATAAAAGCAAGAAAAAACGGCACTCAAAAAGCTTTACTCGTTTCCTTTAAAAAAAAATCAAATGTAAACACCTGAAATACGACACTCCAAGGGCACAGTCCCCCTTAATCAACTAGCGAGCACCCAGGCATCAGACAGGCGAGGAAATTCGGGTGAGACTCCGATCCCGTGACGTCAAGGTTCGAGGGAGGAGAGTGTGACAGGAGATTTTGACTCTCGACGTCACGAGAAAAAGTACGTGCAAACACAGAGGCATACAGATTAGGAGATCGACCAATAATTCGATTCGTTATTGGGAATTACTACGTGCATGCCAATAGGCTAATTTTTCCCCATCCACGTGTCGATCGTGTGAACGATAAATCTCGGGTCAGGAGAAGACACACTGTGTCTGCCGGCCCTAGGGAAAGGTCCCATAGTAAAGCGACTAGTAGAATAAATAACGGTGATTTGTAAGAAAGATGCTCGTTACAGAATTTGGACTTGTATTGTTAGTAGATAAACAAGGCCGGTTCGGGATCAACGCGTGTTAGTGCACAAGTACACGTCACACGTACACACCCACACATACACACCGACTTCCACGGTGCGGGGGGGGGGGGGGCGTCAACCGCGAGTTGCCCCATATTTCTTAGCCGAATTGTTTATTTAAATGTGTCTAATAAATATTCTTGATATGAGATATGAGGTGTGAGTTGTCTGATCTTGCTTAGCCGTACTGTTTATTTAAAAAAGTGTCATTCCTTAGCCGTACTGTTTATTTAAAAAGTGTCGGATAAATATTCTTTCACATCGATGATCAATATTGGATATCAACAACAGCGGCCATATTGTTTATTCAACAGCCGAATGTCAGATAAATAATGTTTTGACGCTATGTGTTACGCGATATATTTCGTCGCATAAATATTCTTTGATACAGCCGAACAGCAGATTTTTTCAGAGAAGGGGGGGGGGGGGGGTTATGGCCACATACCGATGATGGGGGGCTCATCGAGATAATTCTCACAACGAGTTTTAATAAAGAGAATTTTTCTCATCTATAGGTCCGGTGCAGCTGCATATGAGTATCCCATATCTTTTAATGTTCGACGTATTAGAAACGTGTCGCTGTGACGGAACAAGCAGAGCAGTGTGCATGCTACGAGTTACCCAATATTTCTTAATTGCGCTGTTTATTCAAAGTGCGCTCGAACTCTTTGGGGTGGCGTTCGATGACGACGGCTTAAAAATTAGCTATCCATCTCTTTCACAAACCTTAGAAAGAAAGAGAGAGAGAGAGAAAGCAATGAGCTAACCACGATATCTAGGATATCGGTGACACTTCTTCAAGACGTTTTATGATAAACAATGACGACGGCCCAAAAAATTAGCTATCCTTCTCTTTCACAAACCTTAGAAAGAGAGAGTTCAGCAGCATTACCCCATTTTTTGAACATCTCTCTTATAAAGAACCATGTGAGCAAAGGGCTTAGATCATTGTGTGTTCTATCGCCGAGCCGGAATAATATCTCACATCTAATTATTTTTGCGTATACCATAATGGAGTCAAAAGAGTGTCAAAAGTTGATTCGAATTATGGAGAGAGCATACGAATCGCTCAAAGACAAGTTTTCTGTCCGCGACATTGAACAATGGCTAAAAAATGGGCACACAAATATTAAACTTTTGAGCAAACTCTTGAAAACAGCCACAACTCTGGGAGAGAAAAATCGTATTTCCGCAACAATCGGAATTCTCAAAACCATAAACGCGAAAATTAAATCTTTGTATGGTATAAAGTTGGTGCTGGTGTTTCGCGACGAAGTGACAGAGTTCAGTGGGAAGATTCCGTGACGGCTTTCGCATCAAGCATTCGGACCGGAATAGTGATCAATCTTGGGCATAAAGACGTAAAACTTTTTCTCGATGATTTGAAAAGTTTGATAACAGAAAATTGAAAAACATTCTGTTAAAGGACAGCAGTGTGAAAGTGAATTGTATTCTTGCGTGTAAATTTTCAATCTCCAAAAATAACGACGTCATCGAAGAGATTAAATTTTTCCACGCGCGAAACGAGGAAATGTATACAACGATAAATTTTAAGCAGTGGTACGCCGAGTTAGTGCAAAAACTACTTGTGAAAGTCGACTACTTTCAAGAAAAATATTCGGGCTGGTCCATGATAGAAATGATCAATTTGACGGTGAACATCAACATACATATACCATTACGCGGAGGATTGTCAACATTCGTCGAACTTCCATGTGATATTCAAAAGAAGAAAGCAGTCGTCAACGTCCAAAACGATGACCCCTACTGTTTCCTGTGGGCCGTCACCGCGGCCCTTCATCCACGCTCATCTAATGCGACTCGTCCGACTTGATATCCTCACTTCAGCACAGTATTAAAGGATGAGGGTATAGACTTTCTTATGCGATTAAAAGATATTGCGAAATTTGAAAAAATGAACAATTTGACAATCAATGTGTATGGACTTGAGTGTGATGAGGGTAAAAAACATCGTAACGAGGTAATACCCATTTACGTTAGCCATAATAAATCCGATAGATCCACGATTCACTTGCTTGTGCATGACGCAAATACTGAAGATAGTGATGAGGCTCTAGGAATAAACTTTAATACGGTTTATCATTTTGTTTGGATCAAAAATCTTTCACGTTTAGTAAGCTCACAAATTTCAAGACACGACCATGCCACGTGGCTCTGCGATCGTTGTTTGTCACATTTAATACGGAAGGTGGACTTGAAAAACACGGTGTTGATTGCAGCGATTTAAACAAGACGAGAATTATTATGCCAAAGGGTGAGGGTTCGATTCTGAAATTCAAGAATTATAAATATAAAATAGATGTTCCATTCGTAATTTACGCGGATCTTGAATGTATCTTGAATTCGATCATACCAAAAGACAGTACAAATACAACGGCATAACAGAGACATATCCCACACAGTATTGCATATTATTTCAAATGTAGCTTCGATGATTCTCTATCAAAATTCAAAATTTATCGTAACAAGGATTGTATTGAATGGTTTGTCAGTGAATTAAAAGAAATAGCTGAACCGTTGAGCGCAACCTTGAACTCGATCAAACAGATGAATCTGATGACTCACGATGAAAGAATGGACTTCCTTTTTGCAAAAAATTGCCACATTTGTCAAAAACCATTCACACCCGAAGATATCAAACATCGTGATCATTGTCATTTTTCGGGTAAATATCGCGGTGCAGCGCACGAAGGGTGTAATTTGAATTTTAAAAACTCGCATACCATTCCAATAGTTTTTCACAATCTATCAGGCTACGACTCACACTTTTTAATTAAAGCACTTGCCAACCAATTTGAGGGTTCGATCAAGCGTTTGCCTATAAACAAGGAAAATTATATTTCATTCACGAAGAGTGTCAAGGGTACCATCATAGATTATCGATTTACAGATTCATTGAGATTCATGCCATCCAGTATCGAGAGCTTAGCATCGTATCTTTTTTTTTTTTTTTTTTTTTTTTTTATTTAAAGGAGTTGCGGAATCCTTTTGACGGATACCCCCTGGGCCTACAGCCCAGTCTTACAGATCTGGTCCTTCAGCCCAGGGAGGTTATGTGGGACTCCCAAAAAAACAGGCCTACCCACTAAACCGCCACCTCCTTCCCCCACTCCCCCAACCAGGGACTATGTTGATATTACTTCTGGCTGGGGGGATCCTGTCCGTGTTCGTTCGTTCGTGTCGTTTATCTGTCATCTGTTATGTAGCGTCACTTCATCTGTTTAGTCGTCTGTCAGGCAGCCGTCCACGTTTTTTCGTCGCAGTATCGTCTCTGTGTAGGTGGCTACGAGTAGCCACCATTCCTGTTTGCGTAACATCACCTGTACTATGTTGTCCGGGGTGATGTTACCTGTTGTCCTCTCGAGTTCTCGTCTCAAGTCCGTCCACTGGTCGCACATAAAAAATGTGTGTTCCGCGTCGTCTCGTTCGTGTCCACAGTACTTGCAGTCCGGTGTTCGTACTCTGTTCATGTTGTTGAGGTACCGTCGAAAGTAGCCCTGTCCCGTCAGAAGCTGGGTAACGTAGAAGTTTACGTCCCCGAATGTCCTTCCAGTCCACGGTTTCAGGTCCCTTATCAGTCGTCTTGTCCAGTTACCTGTTTGTTCTTCCGTCCATCGTTGTTGCCACACCTGTATAGTTCTGTCGCGTTCCGTCTTTGCCGCGTCCTCTCGTCTCACGTCCGCGCTGCGCCCGTAGATCCTCTTGCGCTCTTCAGCGAGGAGGTCCACGGGAATTACGCCCGCCACCACCAACACAGCCTGTGCAGAGACTGTCCGGTAGGAGCTGGCGATCCGCAACGCGCCCTGTCTCTGTACTCTGGTCATCGCTTTGCTGTATTTTTTTGTCTTCAGAGCGTCTGCCCAGATCTCCGCCCCGTAAAGAAGAATCGAGTGGGCTGTCGCCATCAGCAGTCGTCTCTTCCCCGGTCTTGGTCCCGTCGTGTTTGCCATCAGGCGGCTCAAGGATGCGATCCTCTCGGCCGCCTTCTGAACCGTCTTTTGTATGTGAGGCCAGAAGGTCATCTTCGTATCCAGGGTCACCCCTAGATACTTGACTTCCGTTCCGGCCTGGATCTCGTCCGTCCCAACCCTCATTGTTAGTCTCGTCTGTATGCGTTTTCTCGTAAGAAACGTCAGTTCCGTCTTTTGTGTCGCGAGTTCGAGTCCGTGGTCTGTCATCCAACGCCCGATTCGCCTCATTGTCTGGTTCAACGTCAGCTGCGCCAGTTCTGGAGAGCGCTGAGTGATCACCGCCGCCACGTCGTCGGCGTACGCGACGAGGAGCACCCCGAGCGGCATCTCCAGCCTGAGCAGACTGTCGTATAAGCCATTCCAAAAATCCGGTCCCAGTATCGATCCCTGTGCGACCCCCGCGGTGATTTGTCTCGTCACCTGTCCTTCGGTCGTCTCGTACGTTATCCGTCTGTTCTTAAGGTAGTCCTCTGCGACCCGGGCCAGGTAACGCGGAATCTCGAAGCCGCGATTAAGCGACTCCAAGATATCCACCCACCTGGCCGAGTTGAAGGCGTTCCTGATGTCGAGTGTCACCAGCAGCACGACGGGTCGCGTTGCGTGGCAGTGTCTGTCTAGTTCTTCGAAGGCGTCGACGACTTTCCGGATTGCTCCAATCGTTGATCGACCCCTTCTGAAGCCGAACTGCAGGTCTGAGAGGCCTCCCCCGGTCTGTATCGCGTCCGTCAGTCTTGGCCTCAGTAACTGTTCGTATAGCTTTCCCGTCGTGTCCAGTAGGCTCAGCGGTCGATAGGCTGCCGGCGTATCGGGGTCGCCCTTACCTTTTGGGATAAGGACTAGCCGTGCCAGCTTCCACCGGTCGCTGAATGTCCCTGTCATCAAGCACGTGTTGTATAGGTCAAGGAGTATCTCCGGCCTCCGGTCGGCCATCAGCCGGAGAATCTCGGCCGGTACTCCGTCCGGTCCCGGTGCCTTACCCGTCTTCATCGCGGCAGTCGCTTTGGTAAGCTCCCCCGCGGTGAATATGGGGGCTATCGGGACAACCGTGTCGTCAGTCACGTTCGTCCGTAACGGGTGCGTCGGAAACAGTCCGTCAACAATTCGTCCTGCGGTTGAAGCGTCTTTGAGTTCCGGCGTTACTCGGGCTCCTAGTTTACCGGTCACAATCTTGTAGCCGGTACCCCAGGGGTCCTCGTTCACCTCCTCGCAGAGCTTCTTCCAGCATCGCGTTTTGCTATCCCGTATAGCGTTCGTCAGTTTTTTCCGTGCCGTCCTGTAGGTTGCTTGGAGGTTTTCCCTTTCGGGTCTGCCTCTAGCCCTCGTTACCCGTCGTTTGCTCGCCAGACAGATCCTACGCAGTTCGGCTATCTCGTCTGTCCACCAGTACTGCGGTCGTCTGTTTTTCCCCTGTTGAAGTTTTGGCATTGTCGTATTGCACAGTCGTTCCGTTAGTTTGGCCGTCTCGTCTGCCAGGCGTTCCGCCCTTTGCCGGCCAGTCAGCTCCGGGGGAATGTTCGTTATTGGAGCTGATGCAGCCATCAGCTCCTCGGTGAATCTCTGCGCGTCAAGCTTCTTAAGGTTCCACCGCGGGGGGTATTGTGTCCTTGTTCGTCTCGTTGCTGTCTGTCCTGCCACTTCGAAGACGATGTACTGATGGTCGCTGGCCGTGTAGTCCTCAACCACCCGCCATCCCCTCACCCGTGACAGCGTCCTGTCCGACGTCATTGTCACGTCCGGGATGGAGAAGCCAAACCCGGGTCGTCTGTACGTTGGCGTATTTCCTGTATTTACTACCGCTAGGTCTAGCCTTGCGGCCATTTCCAGCAGCAGCAGTCCGCGTCTGTTCGTTTCTGTCATTCCCCACTCGATGGCCCTGGCGTTGAAGTCCCCCCCGATTACCACGTCCCCGGGCAGATGTCTGATTCCGTCCTCGAGGAGTGCTACTTTTCTCTCGAACTCCGCCGCGGTGCAGTTGGGTGTCAGGTAAACGCTGACATAGGTGACCGCGCCGACCCTGGCCCAAACGAAGTCGCCTCCGCAGCCGCGGTCGGTTATTCGAGTTCGGGCAGCACCCCTCACCCAGATAGCTGTTGTCTCTGTCTCGTTCGTGATGTATGTCTGAGTCATCCTTCTCCTGTACGGTTCGCACAGGATCAGGATGTCCGCGTTGAGTTCGTCTGCTATCTGTGGTAGTAGCATGTCTGCTGTCCTACTTCTGTTCAGGTTCCCCTGGATTATTCTGTCCGTCGTCCTGCCTGCCTCCTGCACTCCTCCAATGCGGCACGGAACATCGCGCACCCGCCGGATCCGGCAAGGTGCGCCACATCTTTGTGACCAGCCTCGGTGCACAGAGGACAGGCCGGCTTGTCTTTGCAGTCCGTTGCGTAGTGTCCAGGTGTGCCGCATCTTCGGCAGCACTTTGTCCTATCCTTGTTTGTACAGTTTGCCTTCACGTGGCCGAAGCCAAGGCACTTGTGGCATCTCGTGACTGTCAGTCGTTTTCGGACGCGGCAGTGCATCCACCCAATCCCGATCCTCCCCCGCCGAAGCAGTACGTCGGCTTCTTGCGACTCGACATCGCACACAGCCATGTACTGCTCGGCGCGGTTCGGTCCAAAGATGTGGACCCGGTAGTTCGCGTCTCGTCCCGTTTCGCGTTTGAGTGCGTCTGTCACGTCGGCCGCGGTCGCGACGCAGTCCAGGTCCATAATCTCCAATTGGATCTTGGAGCTCACGGCCCGCACACTGCCCGCTTCCCCGACCGCGTCTTGTAGCCGTTGTCTGAACTCGTTCCGTCCGTCTGGTTTGTTCGGGTCTGCCTGTATCTTCACTAGGCACAGCCCGTTTTTCGTTTTTCGTAGTGTTGTCACCTGCACGTGACTCTCCTTCGGGTCGATTGTCGTTCGTATCGTCCGTACTATGTCCGAATACGTCTTATCTGTTCCCGGCTTGACTAGAACGGCCGTGCCCCGTTTGCGCGGGGCCCGCCCGCTCCGGTCCGGCCGGGGTTTCGTGTTTGTTTCCGTTTTGTCGGGTGCTTTCTTTTTTGCCGTCTTATCGGGTCGTCCTCTCGTCACCGTCTTCCAGGCCCCGGTCAGTTCCACCGTCGAAATCCTCTTTTGGGAGGATTCCGGAGTGGTTCCAGTCGGTTCCCGTTTCCGTTTCGGTCGCGGTGTTTTTTCGTCTATTGTCTTTGTGTTGTCCGTCGTTGGTCTCGGAGGGACTGCGTCCATGCGTTTATGCAGCGCCCTGTCCGCAGCCTCGAGGATCGTTTGTATCCCTCTCTTTGCCGTAATATTCATGTTTTTTTGTATGGCCGCTGCCTGGGCCATTTTTGTCGCTGTCTGGTGGATGAGCTGTAGTAGCTCCGTCAATTCGTCTGTCTGTCCCGTTTGTGTGGGTTGCGTCGTCGGTGCGATGTTGTCAGTGGTAGAAAGGTAACTTTCTCCACTGGCTCCGCTCGATTGGCTGTCCGTCCTGTTTCGTACTGGTACGGTCAGTAGTCGTCTGTCAGTCTGGTTGTCGTTGCCCCTCCCCATACTCATTGTTTCTGTTTTTTGTTTAGTTGCTTGTATATATTTTTCCATTTCTGTTCCCACGAGAATTCAGGAAAAAACGGTCCACCCCCACAGAGCCTGCATGTGGGGGTAAGGCTGATTACTATGGGGTTTCGCCCGGTTCCCCATAGGCATCGTGAAAGGCACTTTAACCCAAGTACCATCCAGCCCTCGGCACGATAGCTTCCACCTTAGCTTGGGGAGTGGTCCGCGACAGGGCCTTAGGTCGCCTAGACCAGTTTTTACGCCGGTCGGCTTCCTTATAGCACCCGTTGACCAGAGAAATCCGCGTCCCCCCCGTTCAGGGTCGCGGTCCCCGTATGGCGCCCCGTTTCCCTGTCCGTCTAGGGGTCGCTTCACGCTCTGGCCGTCCCTCTATCCGCCACCTGAGGACGCGCCCGGTCGGCCTCACCCCGGTTCCCCGCCCCTCTTTACGGGGAGGAAGAGAACCCCGAGTAGCATCGTATCTTAGTAACAACGAAAAGCTAATCACGAGGAAACATTGTAATTATGTACAAGAATTCGATTTATTAACGAGAAAAGGTGTTTTCCCATATGATTGCGTGGACAGTTGGGAAAGACTCGACGAGACTGAATTACCGACGAATAAAAAATTTTATTCACAATTAAAGGGCGACGACATACCAGACACCGAGTATTCTCACGCTTGCACAGTGTGGGAAGTTTTCAATGTGAAAACCTTGGGAGAATACTCAGATCTCTATCTAAAAACTGATGTCCTTCTTTTAGCCGACATTATCGAAAATTTCCGAATGAAATGTAAAATGACATATGACCTTGATCCACTGCACTATTATACCGCTCCTGGGTTGGCTTTCGATGCCGCGCTAAAATGTACGGGTGTGAAGCTCGAGCTTTTTACGGATGTGGATATGCTTATGTTTATAGAAAGAGGCATTCGAGGTGGATTATCACAGTGCTCAAACCGATATGCAAAAGCTAATAATCATTATATGGGCGCAGAATTCGATCAGAACAAACCTGAAACATATCTCATGTATTATGATGTAAATAATTTGTATGGTGCAGCATGAGTCAATATCTTCCTATTGGGCCTTTCGAGTGGGTGGGGAAAGAGGAAGAGTCAATAGATCCGCGCGATATTCCAGATGACAATGCCGTAGGATATATTTTCGAAATTGATTTAGAGTATCCGCGAGAGTTGCATGAGTTACACAAAGACATACCCCTGGCACCTCAACCTTATGTACCACCTGGTAGTAAACAAGCCAAATTAATGACAACGTTGTACGCGAAAAACCGATACATATTACACTATAAAAGTTTGAAGCAATATATGAATTTGGGGTTAAAACTCGTTAAAGTTTATAGAACTCTTAAATTTCGACAACAACGTTGGCTGAAAAAATACAATGATTTGAATAACAACTTGAGAACAAAATTCACAAATGACTTTCAAAAAAAATTCTACAAACTCATGAATAACGCCGTTTTTGGTAAAACCATGGAAAATGTGAGCAACCATCGCGATGTACGACTAGTTACTAAATGGGATGATAGGTATGGAGCTCGAGCTCTCATAGCAAAACCAACGTTTCATAGCTGCACCATACTCGACGAGGAGACTGTTATTGTCGAATTGACACGTGCTCAAGTTAAATTTAATAAACCTATATATACCGGTTTTTGTATTCTCGATATAGCGAAAACATACATCTATGACTTTCACTACAATTATATAAAGCAAACTTTTGATGATCGAGCTAAATTAATGTACACCGATACCGACAGTTTACTTTATCACATAGAGACTCTGGATATATATGAAATTATGAAACGCGACATTCACAAGTTCGATACATCCGATTACTCGCCAGACAATGCGTATGGTATACCGTTAGTTAATAAGAAAGTTCTGGGACTCATGAAAGATGAAAATAATGGGCAAATTATGCAAGAATTTGTTGGATTAAGAGCCAAAATGTATAGTTTTAGAGTGAAAACTCAGCCAAAATGCGTGCGAAAGGTGTAAAGAGAGCCACACTGAAAACAATAACATTTTGTTAACGCGTCTTCTCACTTTGGAAATTTAAAAAAATCGATTTTTTTTTTTTTTTAATTTTGAAAGTACATATCTTCAAAAATGTCATCTCGAAATTTCATAAAGATCGGACGAGTCTAACTACATTTTTTGGCGACCGTTAGGTGACTACCTGAGAGTACCCGGCGATCCCTATTGTTCAGACTCATGGTGCAAGTACAAGAAAGCAGTGAAAAACAATCAGATAGAAACTTTTAAACATCCTCCTGCTCTAGCTGATGATGTTCAAGAGGTTTTGAAACCGATCTATGAAGAACTGACGAAGGACGAGTTACTGGAACGATGCCTCGGAGGAAATACCCAAAATAACAACGAGTGTTTCAACAGCTGTGTCTGGGCAATGGCGCCGAAACACGTTTTTACGGGAAGAAAAACCGTGGAAATTGCTTGCCAAACAGCGGCATGCATTTATAACGAAGGGCTACAACCTGTTTTAAAAATTTTGGAGGTGATGGGTGTCAAACTAGGCCCTATCGCCGTTCAATACGCCGAGAAACGCGACAGTGATCGCGTACGCGTAGGGAACCGCCGCAGCTCTAACGCTTCAAAAGAGACTAGGTCGAGACGAAGGGAAGCTATTTTGGACGAACACACCTTCTACGAAGAATCGGAAGGTCCATTGTATGGAGCAGGCATCGCTGATTAACCCGAGGTAAGGTTTTTTCATGATTTTTCTGCAACCAAAACTTTAAACGCAGTTATCTCAAAACAAGGTTTTTCGGTGCTTTGTTGATGAAATTTCGGAAACTATCCGGCCGATTGTCATGAAATTTGAATGACATATGCTTCATAGTTATGGCTATAGCGCATATCATCAGATTTTTGAAATTTTGATTTTAAGAATTTTTTTTTTACAAAAAACTGCAAAAAAATCGTGGTTTTTTTTTACTTTTTCGAAAAACGTGCGCCATTTTGTTATTTTCGCGAATATCAAAAATCTGATGATATGCGCTATAGCCACTGACATACTGAATCTAAAACAGTTTTATTTTTTTGTTTCAGACGACCCGTCTCGGAGATACCATCAACAAGCCACGACCATAACATTTTTACACGGGTTTTTCGATGCTACTGATGTATTATAATAATTGTTTAAAAAAATTAAAAAAAAATTTTTTCATGTACTTGAAAGATGTGTTTATTACATAGGATCCGTTTTATCCCATAATTTTAAGCAAAAATCCTCGAAAAAAAATCGCAAAAACAGCCTATTTTTGAGGCGCTTAAAGTGAGAAGATGCCTTAAGCCAACCGTCTAAAATTGCCTTAATTAGAGCAAAGTCTTTACTTTCATATCCATAGAATAAAAGTATTTATAAGAAATACCGAATTCGTTTGTCAATAGAATAACAGTATATATAAGAAATACCATACTTGTTTAACGATAGTATAAACGCATGCAAAGAAATGCGATGCGCTTTCACAAGAACAAGGCCTGCATAATCTCCAAATATTAGAAACACCGAATGTTTAGACTGCGTAACCCGACTTCGTGTCGCCGAGGCTGCAAGACCACCACTTCAGATAACGACGACCCTTAGTTCGACAAAACAGTATATATAAGAAATATCATAAGGCCTGCATAGTCTCCAAAGATTAGAAACACCGAATGTTTAGACTTCTAAGAACTAAAACATAACGACGACCCTTAGTTTGATAAACTCCAGAGCTACGGATGTCACCCGCTTTCCCACCATCGCTTTCCCACAAAAATTGAGCATCGACGACTCATAGAGCGACTTCGAATGCAGATTCGTTAACTGTACTTCGTGCAGAGAGGTCCTCTCTCTGGAGCCCATCTGACTGGAGCTCAGTACAATTAGTTGTTACGCCAGTTGTACTCCACGTTTTATAAACGGGATGATAGTTTAAAACTGTTAAATCAAAAACATATCATTCGCATCCGCTTGAAGTGAATTTCATTGTAATAAAATATTAAATAAATCATTACGTGTTAACACTCGCGGTCATCTCCTTTGTGTTAACCCGAAGACATCTTGTGATACATAAACAAGCTCTGATTCTTCGCCTGTGCACATCGTATTCATCAAGGGTTATCCTCATTCTTCGAAGACATCGACGGCTACAACTACGAAGTCAATAGAAGGGAAACACACCTTGTCTACCATCGATCAACATTTCGATAAGTATCCACACACACACACAATATTCATTTCACTCCTCATATCGGTCCTGATACTGACTACGAAGGAAGACTGCGCGGTCTATAAAGACACCGTTGGGCAACAGACCTATTGTTACGCGTATTACCATTCTGACACGTAATACAGCCCTGGAAAGGCTTTACCAAAAAACTTAACCTGGCGATTCGAAAACCATGGGTTCTTTATGAGACGAGATACCTTGTGATGTGTACATTGCACAAGGGCAGAGTTAATATTGAACGCCAGTTGGATTTGAGTCATCTTTGAGCCATTTGCGTAACATAAAATTGGCGATCCTGCCAGGATTGTGAAAAATCGTAATACCAGAATTTAATATTCAACTCGGTTACCGAAACTCCACAAAAGGAGGGTGTAAAACTACGATCACAAAATATGGGCACGAGTGAACGTTGAACAGACATTCAACTTAGTTAATTTTGTGTTAACGGGAAAGACATTGCCACACTGAATTTCCCGTGAGTGAATAACGAATATTCGTGTGAGAAGGAACTTATACGTACCACGCATCGATAAGACTTCGCCGCAGGAGCACGAGCTTGGAAAGGATTGAACTAAAACTGGGGGAGACACGCCTTCAGAAAATAACCTCAACTCCGACGGTATGCTGGATCATCAATCGACGCAGAGGGTCTACAACCAATCGTCGTAACAGCGCCCGCCACTTCAGGACCATCGAAAGCATCATTCGACTGGTACTACATACGAGACAGCGGCCGCCACACCAGGAACATCGAAGACATCGTTCGACTAGTACTATATGCGAGCAAATGTAAGTTCCAAGATACAAGGAAACTATAAACTCGTTAAGTAATTTTGTGCGTTTAACTTAGAAATAACCACTAGCATTGGAAGCTATGTCCAGTCCAATGTAGTAAAAAGACATACGGCAAAATAATAGAGTCTTTAATACTACAGCAAACCAGTGGTGCCGGTTATAAATAATACCACCTCTCATATATTAATGAGACAGACATATATATATATATACTGACATTGCAAGAAATAAAAGTAATGTCCACGTTAGCGAAAAGTATATCGGGAAGAAGTATTATAATTGAAGAAATCCCCGATCACGTGAAAAACCTTAGGAAAGATACTTCGCGCATTCTATTTAGCTATTTTTTCTATTATACATATCACCCTGAATGGAAACCTAAAGAGGACTTAAGTACCTTAAGAGAAACCGAACGAATACAACAAATAACTTGGAAATTTCACAAAAACCAGAAGAATCACCCACACTTGTTAGCTTACCACGGTAAACCTCATCCACTAGATTATATTTTAGTAATCACAGGCAAAAAGAAAATTGAAGAAATATCTGAACAAAATCTTGCTATTTCATTACTACCGGAAGATCAAATCGCTATCCCTGAATATACTAGAGAATTACAGTCAGTAACATCGAGTTCCACAGAGTTCAGACCACCTCACAAAAAACAATCAGTAGTCAACCCTACGACTATAAGAGAGCTTGAACAGGAGAAATTAAATAACTCACGACTCACTGCCCTAGTAAATAAATATTTTGACGAGGGACTTACGTTAAAAGACAGAGCTATAGAAGAAGTACAGTTACGAGACGCAGGAATTGACCAGTTACGAGACGCACTTCAAGAATCAGAAAACAAAATAAGACAACTAACGGAAAAAATCAGACTGCAAGAGGAACAAATCTCCCAATTCAATACTGAGAAACTTGCACTTGAAAAAAACCAACTCGAATTACGAACAGAATTAGCTTATTTACAAAAAAATAACGATAGCAGTCTTGAATTTGCTGAACGTGCAGGTCAAGCAAACCTCGCACAAAAAGACCTCATTCAAATTCTAGAGACTCGGAATTCGCATCTCGAAAATCAATTCACGATAGCCATACAGGAAAAACAAGCAGAAATCTCAAAACAGCACGACGAAATACATAAGTTAAGACGTAATATACAAGAGGTTCAGACAGGAAAACAGATTTTAGAAAGAGAAAAATCGAAACAAATAATTGAACAAAAATACTTACAAGAGCAAATAGAAAAACTTAAAGACGCGGTTCAAACTTATCAGCAACAGTCAAAAATTCTCGAAGATACAAACTTCACATTACAATCCCAGATTATAACTGTTATGAAAAACGCCAGTCATGTAGATGTAGTAGAACAAGGTAGATATATTTATTAATTGAAGATGATATAAGAAGTAGATAATATATATATATATATAACCGGGGTTCATAGGCACTAGTGTGATCGGGAATTGCAACGGTCACAGGTCTATAGGTGTCGCCTGCCACACCCAGGCGTTAATCGCGACGGCGCTAAAGGCGTATTGTTCGCCGCTATTTCCGTCTCACTCCTTTCCATACAGTTCACACTGTTGGCACACCACGTGCGTCACACCGGGTCGACCAGTCAGCTCCTCCACCACGTGTTGCATTCAACGCACACTCTCTGCTTCACTCGTATGCCCTGCGGCAACTCTCACGTACGCTTCGCACTCACACAGACTCTCTCTCATGGATACACTCGCTAGCTCTTCCACTACTCGTCTGCCACTCTCGGCTTGCCGCTTGCTCAGCCGGCGGGTCTATGCCAATATGGCCGCCGTTCAATACCGCTGACACAGCACGCCGCTACTGCCACCTGTGCTGTGCCCGCGAGTATTTGAATTGCTGCTGTTCTTAACATAACTCAAAAGGAATACCTTGAAAAAGAATCCATTGAAACTCAAGATCAATTTAGGATCCTGCAAGAGCAAAACGCTCAACGACAGGAACAATTAATTAATGAAATAAAAGCGACTTACGACGTTCAGTTCGATAAACAAATAGACGAGAAAATACAAGAATTTAAAAGAACGGAAGAGAAGCTGATAAACGAAAAAGAGCGATTCGAGGAAGAAGTAAAGTTAGAATTGCAACAAAGTAAAGAAACCTTCTTACAAACCCATAATAGGGAAAAAGAACATTTAGAACACATTATTGCAGAGATACAAAGTACACTTGCACACAAAAATCAACAAATTGAAAATTTGAACTCCCAAATAAACAACCAAAAACAAGTTTATCAACGAGAACTGGCTACCCTAACTATCGCTAAAGGCAAAATGAATAAAGATAAAACACACACATTAGAAGAAGAAAACAGTCGGCTTCGCCAAGATTTTCAAAGAATAAACGACCAAGTGAGAAATCTCGAGACTACAATACGACAACTCACACAGACACGAGCTTCTTTACTCAATTCTTTTCAACAAAACCAAAAGCCACATGACGAACGACATCAATATCAAACTAAAGCACCGCCATTCGGAGATCCGGACGACGATGACCCTGACGATAGTTCTGATAACGACGAAGATCAACCTAATCGCCGAGGAAATCATCCGGGCAGACCATACAGAGTACCAATACCTAACGACTTGCTACCAAATCAAAACGCGCCGGCAAAGGAAACGATCGACATAGTACCTGTCTTCACTGGAGATACTGCGGAAGGAGCTGTTAATATCTCAGAATGGATAACAAAAGTCGACAGGGCACGGCATTGGACCATACCAAGTCAACACGGATTACTATTGGAAAAAATATTAACAATGAAAATCAAAGGAAGAGCACAGAGTTGCATATCAAATGTTGATATTTACACATACGACCAATTGAAGGACGTATTGATAAAACGAGTTAACCCGATGAAATCGTCACTGCTACTCATGAATGAGATGACTGCGTGTATTCACACCCAAGGAACGATTCAAGAACACAACACCAGATTCCGCAGGATTTACACCTCTTGGCTGAACGCAAAACGACTTGAATTAAAACAAGCCCACCAAACTGATGAAGCAATCACAACTTACCTACAGATATCTGATAAAGATATCATTCAAACATATCTTCAAAATCTCAAGGAAGATACACGGGCTTATTTTCGAACAAAGGACATATACTCACTCGCACAAGCAGAAGCTAACGCTCGCGAACACGAAGATTTCAAAAGAAGCATCCAAAGACAACGAGGAATGTTTCATGAAAGTCAATATCGACAAAGATCAGAAAAACCCGGATTCAGCTCAGAAAGATCATTCAGCAAGAGACCACAAGAAAAAAAAAATTTTTTCTCCATACACAAACCAAACGTCCATAACACCGAATACAATGAATACGAATCTCACGAGGAAGAGGAAGAAGAACAAGAATTTACGACGGAAAAAGAACGACAATATCACAACGACATCCGACACTTCGATCTCGACTCCATAAACACAACCGATCAATTGAAGCAAGCACTCGAATATATCATGGTAATAAACCACCCCGACCGACAATGCGCTTATTGCAAACGGCGTGGACACACCGAACTCTATTGCAATCAAAAGAAAAAGGATAAAGGCATACCAAGCCCATTCAACAAAAATAACAATCACAAAAAGGAACCCCTTCGAAAAGGAAATCAAAATTTTCGGAAGGTTCAGAACCAGAAGAGACCTCCTCAACAGGAAGTGAATACGACGAAAGAAGAGCAAGAAAACACAAGCGACGACGACAGCGCTCACGAAGAGAGCACATCTCAACAATAGATAAGGGACATCTATTCACAGCAAAGTTCGAATTTAAAGAAACAACAATTAAAAATTTGACGACACTAATTGATACAGGAGCATCGATTAACATCATCAAAGAACACTTGGTAAAAGCAAAAAACATTGTCAAAAAACCAATTCTTTTTAACACCGGAAAAAAGACGAACAAGACGCTTGGATACACATATATCACATGTGAAGGAAACATAAGCAACCGACGCGACAAATTTCACATAGTCCCAGCTGATTACCCAATTAGAGAAGACGGTTTAATAGGAACACCTTTTATATTAAACAACGATATAATGATTGACCTACCCAAGGAAAGAATAAGAGTCAACAAAAAATATAAACAAATAGAGTCATCTCAATTTACTGTGCCTGCCGGACAATTTATAACTATTCCAGTGGAAGTAACAAAACAAAGAGGAACCGTATTAGTAACAACACCCCAAGGAGAAAGCCTCCATCACATAAAAGAAGGAATTGTAAATATTCCATTAGCTAATGAAGGAAAAAAGAATCTCCACTTTCAAACGAGAAATATTCAAATTTTCGAAGTGAAACCAAAATTAATAACTAACAAAATGAGTCAAAACGCTAAAAGGATTCAAGAACTTAGAACGAAAACCAGACTAGAACATATAAAAAGCGACAAAGAAAGAGACGAAGTTTGGAAAATCATACAGAGCTATTCCGACCTATTTCAATTAGACGACGACAAACCACCCAGTACGGACTTAGCAGAACATGCAATTGTACTTAACGAATCGACAAAACCCATTAATATAAAATCCTATAGGCCACCTAAAAGCCACCAAGAGGAAGTTGACAAACAAGTACAAGAATTATTAAAGAAGAAAATTATTCAACACTCTCAGTCCCCATTTAATGCACCAGTTTGGATCGTACCAAAAAAGAAAGACGCGTCAGGGAAAGCAAAATGGAGAATGGTAATCGACTTTAGGAAGTTAAATGAAAAAACAGCTCAAGATTCATACCCTTTACCCGTTATAGAAGACATTTTAGACGATTTGGGAAAAGCATCAATTTTCTCCGCATTTGACTTAAGTGCAGGATTTCACCAGATACCTATGGAAGAAAAATCTAGAAAGTACACGGCCTTTAGTACCAACCAAGGACATTTCGAATACTTACAAATGCCTTTTGGGTTGAAAAACGCACCCGCAACTTTCCAAAGAATGATGAATACTGCATTAAGAGGATTGATAGGAAAAATTTGTTTTGTATATCTGGACGACATAATAGTTTTTGGTAAAACAATGAAAGAGCATAATCAGAACTTAATAATACTATTCAATCGATTGAGAGACACTAACTTGAAACTACAACCAGATAAGTGCGAATACATAAAACCCGAACTCGAATACTTGGGACATATTATTACATCGAACGGAGTAAAACCCAACGCAGAAAAATGTAAAGCCGTAATGGAATTTCCAACGCCGAAAACACCCAAACAAATAAAATCATTTTTAGGACTCGCAGGGTACTATAGAAAGTTTATCCCAAAATTCTCAGCCATAGCCAAACCCCTGACTGATCTAACAAAAAATTACCAGACTGATAGAAGTAAACCAATTATATGGACGGATAAATGCCAAACGGCATTTGATACACTAAAAAAGGTCCTTACCAACGACCCCATATTGGTCTACCCAGATTATACAAAGAGATTTGTATTGACCACTGACGCCTCAAATCAAGGACTAGGAGCCGTTTTATCGCAAGAAGGACGCCCATGCGTTTATATATCAAGAACATTGAATAAAGCTGAAGTAAATTACACAACAACAGAAAAAGAATTACTCGCTATCGTTTGGGCAGTTAAACGATTTAGACAGTATCTTCTAGGAAGGAAGTTTACGATAAAAACGGATCACCAAGCATTAAAGTGGCTAGCCAATAAGCCAGATCCTGCCTCCAGACTACTACGATGGAGACTTAAACTCGAAGAGTATGAATTCGATATCGAGTACGTAAAAGGAAAACATAACGTAGTAGCCGATGCATTGTCTAGAGAAGCGTTTATGGAATTACCAGAAAATTATAATACAGACAAGATATTTGACAATGAACTTATCCATCACATTGAACAAGATGCATATGGAAATGAACAATATATAATAACCAGTGATGCTAACCGAACAGAATTTAAAATTAAACGGATGACTGAAACAAATGCGTATAAACAAAGTAAAACAGTTCCTAATAAACTCAAATTAATGATAGATGACTCCCAGGAAAACCGCGAAACCCTAAATACCATAAATGAAAAAGGAAATCATGTTGAGAACGATCAACAGATCTTGGACAATCACGACCAAATCAATTACAATTTAAGATCAAGAAACACAAACATCCAGGAAAAAATCAAGTCTCTGAACGAAGAAAAAATCAATCGAGATGAAAGATTAGATCAACTTCGAATTAACTCAGACGTAGAATTGCCATATGATTACTACCAGTACTCATCATACAAGTTATATAACCCAAATAACTTAGGACATCTTTTAAAAGAAAGACCCAATGTAAAAGGAAAACATTGGATAAAGATTAATACACCGACCGACAATAAACCCCAGAGTCTCTATTATCAAATGCTTAATAAAGTAAGAACTAAATTGACTATTAATAAACTCAAAGGAACCAAACATATTAAAATCTTTACAGACGACTTAATGACAAAAGCCGACAAGGAAGAAATTCTTTCAATATTAAGATTCTTCACTTGCAAAGACCCCGAGACACAATACGAATATTGTTTTTCAACATTTAAAGAACCCGACTACACTGACAAAAAGAAAATAATAGCAGAAAGTCATGGATCCAACCTAAGCTCACACTTTGGAGAACATAAAACTATACACAGAGTAAAGGAACACAGAGAATGGGAACACCTTGAGGAAGACGTAAAAAATTACATCAAGAACTGTAAAATATGTCAAAAATTCAAAGCCGTGAGAAATCGCGACATAGCCCCAGCTATCGTACCCGAATTGCCAGACAAACCATTTGAAAAAGTTGCCTTAGACATATTCGGTCCATTACAAAGATCACGATCAGGACATGAGTATATTCTTAGTATACAGGATTGTTTAACTAAGTACATCGTATTATGTCCACTCGAAACAAAGTCAAGCTCAGAAATTATTCAGACGTTAAATGATGATTTTATAATGATTCATGGAGCCCCTGACACCTTTTTAACAGACCAAGGACAAGAATTTAATTCCAAATTAATGAAAGATTTCGAACAATTGCACGGTATTTCGCATATTAGGACCACCGCATTTCATCCGCAAAGTAATGGAAGTATAGAAAGAATGCATTCCCTACTCAAAGAGTCAATAAAGACCATGTGCGAAGGCCAAATAGATAACTGGAAAGATATACTGAAATTAGTAGCTTTTGCGTATAACAGTTCAGTACACAGTGCAACTGGATATCGACCGGATGAGTTAGCATTCAATAGAAAACTTAGGAAACCATCAAGCCTGCCTCATAAAAAATCATTGACATATGACGATTTATTAAAGAAATGGACACAGACACATGACGCTATACTCTTAGAAGCACGAGAACGCCTACAACTGAGACAAGAACAAACAGCCAAACGATTAAACGAAAATAAAAATAAAAAAGACTTCGACAAAATTAAGATAGGACAGAAAGTTTACCTTCATAACGAAAGTAAAAAACATAAGCTAGACCTCGAATGGTTAGGACCATTCGAAATAATAGAACTTTTCAAAGATAAGTCGAATGTTAAGGTAAAAATAAATGACAAAGAAAAAGTAGTCCATTTAAATCGAATAAAGTTATTCGTTTCAGATGGCGAACATAATGAAGATGTTGTTAATGACGACAATCGTATTAACCGCAATTAACAACGCTCATACCATTGAACAGGTAACCTTTGCGAACTCTTCATTCATAGAGGAATATCAATCGTATGTACTAACCTATAGTGAAGAAATGAAATTCACGATAATCATAGACCTTAAGAGCATTTACGAAGCTTACAAAGAAATTGATAAACGAGCTAATGAATACGAAGCATTGTCAGATCAATCAGAAGAAATAGCTAACGCTATCAACCAAAAAGTCACTAAATTGAAAAAACAGATAAAAATTTTAATGATCCTAAGTCACGAAATTAAAGACAATAACAAGGCTTATAACAGAGATCTGACAACTACAGAAGCGAGAGTACCAAACGAAATATTCGAAAATGCAATACCATACAAAACATGGGGAACAATAACACCCGTTTATAGCGGGCACGCTTGCTTACACACCGACAAAATTTTGTACGACCTACAAACAAAATTCTTACAACACAACAACATTAAAGACACACCACAGAACCGCAATAAAGTAGTACCCGCACTTCAAAACTTAGGGAAGATAAGGAAATACGTCACGAAAGATGAAAAAAACCAAGCCCTGCTCGCCCTTTGTACTATATCAACGGAAAAAAGACACAAAAGAGGAATTTGTAACTTCTGTGGAAACATCCAAAAATTTCTATATGGAACTCCCACCAAAGATGATATAGAAAGAATCGACGACAATATAAAAAATGTAACAGATTCAGTTAATGTTATAAAAACTTCAGTTCAAAAACAATCAGCAGCTATTCGAAAACTAGCTACCGAAACAGGAGAACACATAAAGAAATTAAAGAAAGCACAAGTCGAAATCAGCTACATAATACCCTTTATGTCACACATAGATACTTTGTTATTTGATATAAACAATGTAATACTAGCTATTGAAACAAAGAAAATACTACCTCAATTAATAGAACCAGATATAATTACAGACATGATTGACAGACTGTTAAAAGAATCGAAAAGTGACCACGTTTTCAATTATTATAACGAAACGAGAGTACAACATTTCATAGACATCGCAGATAAACTAATATTGCTAAGGAAAGGTAATCTCATATTCGAATTAACAATTCCGAAATTAGAAAATAATATATGGAAGCTGTACAACGTTATACCCATTCCAAAGATTTATAATAAGACATACATTGTAACCACGCCGAAATATTCCCACTTGTTAAGACAAGGAGACAACTATATGATCACTACTGAAACCGAAATGACGCACATGAAAAGAGTTGATGATTATTACATTACGCACTATACTCATCCGATTTATAATAGAATCAATAAGCCAACCTGCCAAAACGATATTAAGCAATGCAAGCTAAGTAAAATTAAGGTAACCAAGATGAGCTATGTATCATTGTATAATAATCAAGGAATATTGTTAATCCCAGAAATTGGAAAACCTATCCTAATCTCCATACAATGTAAAGATTATAGGAGTGAGATTTACATCAAAGAAGTTACACTACTAAAAACTAGAGACCGATGTATACTAACTCAAGACAGCACTAAAGTAATCCTTAATGGACTTCCACAAGAATATCGACTAATAAACCCTAGTCAAACGTACCTTGCAACAAACTTTTCAGAACTCACCATACACGTAAGAAATGTTTCGAGTCAAATAGACACTATTTACCTAAAAGATATCGGTCAAGAGCTCGATGATATAAATACAAATCTAAAAAAAGCAAACATTGTACTTAAACACGACGAATTTTGGAATACCATGAATGGAGTACTTGATAAAAGTATAAAGATAGCTTTACCATTGTTGGGAACAACAGGTATATTATTTGTCTTATGGCGATTCGGAGCATTAATGCCCATCCTTAAATGCATAGGAAATGGACTATTTCAATGCTGTTGTCCGAGAACTAATAAGAAAATAAAAAAATATGAAAATAAAGCAAATATAGAGTTACAAAAACTTCAAAAATAACTAGAATCCATAGCAGAACAACAAAAGAAAAAAATATCTGATCTCTCAGAAGTCTCCAACAAAATTACAGAACTAGAAAGATCAAAACCATCAACGTCAAAATCAACTATCGCAGAAGTTCACTCTAACTTGGGGGGTGTTAAGCCAACCGTCTAAAATTGCCTTAATTAGAGCAAAGTCTTTATTTTCATATCCATAGAATAAAAGTATTTATAAGAAATACCGAATTCGTTTGTCAATAGAATAACAGTATATATAAGAAATACCATACTTGTTTAACGATAGTATAAACGCATGCAAAGAAATGCGATGCGCTTTCACAAGAACAAGGCCTGCATAATCTCCAAATATTAGAAACACCGAATGTTTAGACTGCGTAACCCGACTTCGTGTCGCCGAGGCTGCAAGACCACCACTTCAGATAACGACGACCCTTAGTTCGACAAAACAGTATATATAAGAAATATCATAAGGCCTGCATAGTCTCCAAAGATTAGAAACACCGAATGTTTAGACTTCTAAGAACTAAAACATAACGACGACCCTTAGTTTGATAAACTCCAGAGCTACGGATGTCACCCGCTTTCCCACCATCGCTTTCCCACAAAAATTGAGCATCGACGACTCATAGAGCGACTTCGAATGCAGATTCGTTAACTGTACTTCGTGCAGAGAGGTCCTCTCTCTGGAGCCCATCTGACTGGAGCTCAGTACAATTAGTTGTTACGCCAGTTGTACTCCACGTTTTATAAACGGGATGATAGTTTAAAACTGTTAAATCAAAAACATATCATTCGCATCCGCTTGAAGTGAATTTCATTGTAATAAAATATTAAATAAATCATTACGTGTTAACACTCGCGGTCATCTCCTTTGTGTTAACCCGAAGACATCTTGTGATACATAAACAAGCTCTGATTCTTCGCCTGTGCACATCGTATTCATCAAGGGTTATCCTCATTCTTCGAAGACATCGACGGCTACAACTACGAAGTCAATAGAAGGGAAACACACCTTGTCTACCATCGATCAACATTTCGATAAGTATCCACACACACACACAATATTCATTTCACTCCTCATATCGGTCCTGATACTGACTACGAAGGAAGACTGCGCGGTCTATAAAGACACCGTTGGGCAACAGACCTATTGTTACGCGTATTACCATTCTGACACGTAATACAGCCCTGGAAAGGCTTTACCAAAAAACTTAACCTGGCGATTCGAAAACCATGGGTTCTTTATGAGACGAGATACCTTGTGATGTGTACATTGCACAAGGGCAGAGTTAATATTGAACGCCAGTTGGATTTGAGTCATCTTTGAGCCATTTGCGTAACATGTTTAAGTGCGTTTGCTTTCTGCCATGAGGTGGAATAGATAGCAGTGTCGTCTGCAAAGAGGGCGAGATTTGTATGTTCGTATTTTGGAAGATCATTGATGTAATATAAAAATAGTGTTGGTCCCAAGATGGAGCCCTGTAGTACCCCTGCACAGATAGTTTTAGTATCTGATGTAGTGTTTTCAGAGCATACCGAAAAGGTACGATTTAATAGATAATTATTTATTAGTTTGGTGATGTATATAGGGAAGATTGTTGCTAGCTCATCTACGAACGTCCTTACATAATTCCGCTAAGCATTATTTAATTTGAGAAAAGCGGCCATCTCGTGGTGGAGCCGTCGAACTACTGCTTGATAAGCCTCCACCCCGAAATTCTTAACCCTCTAATGACTGAGTTCCTTTTTATTAAACCGTCATTGATGGGTCTCAGAAACCGCTTATATAAATTTCATAGAAACCAACAGATTTAAATGCATATTTTGTGTATGTTTATTTAGATATTTATTGTTTATTAATTTGCATTTTAAACATCCAACAAAAAAGAAAATAAATTATTTATTGAGAATCGAATGTATTAGTATCTGCAAAGTATTAAATACACTTTTTGGGCCTCTGAGCCTCATCACGGGAATCAAGTAAGGGTTAATCCAGGAATAAATAACTTTGAAACTATGTGATTAAAATTGTTGTGACCGTACAGTAATTGTACAAAAAAATCTATCATGCTTAAGAGTCAGTGTCACATACAATGAGCGTTTCGAAAACGGCACCCGTAATTTGTCCGGCACTGAGCAAGCAACCGCATTAAAATTTGGAGGGCATATAGAGAATTATGGCACAAAGTGGCTAACTCTCTTATTTTTCCAAAATTTTGAAAAAAATATTGCAGATTTAGTTATCACTGGAGAAATTGGATAATTTTTTTATGGTTGGACCAATGCTATCGAAATTTCCTGACAGTCAGCCCATGCAGCATTAAAAAACACACATTTTGAACTTTGTTTCATGTAATTTGATGCAAAATGGGCTGTCAAATTACGATCAAGCGTTATTGAGAGAAAACATCGAAATTTTTATCGGCACAACGAGAAAATAGTGTGACGAAACTCCGCACGGAGCGCTGACGAAATGTTCTCGCGAGACGGGTGTGGTAACTGGTAGAGGAGGAGACACACGCCTGAAAAGTCACGGCCCATAGGTCACATAAGGCACACCTCTATGCCCAAATATAGAAATCCCTTAGAGAGCGTTGTCCGGCCCCCTCCGAAGTCGACGACTACACGTGCCGCTCGAACTACCGACGTCGGCCTGCTTTCGACAAAAATGTTAATTCTCATAATTCAGTCATTTGTTCATCAAATGATACGAAATAAAGCCCAAAATGTGTGTGTTTCTAGTGAGCATGAAATGTTGCCTTCAACATGATAAGAATTATCGTACGCCTATGACAGCTTTATCATTTTTCTTCAGTATGTAAATATATATACTGTGACGAGGCAGTACTCGCCTCGCAATCGCGCTGTCGAGGAATATTCTAGACAAATATTAAAGCGAGAGAGTGACCTAGCAGACTCGCGACGCCTCGCTCCCGTGGTGATGAGAAAGAGAAAAGAACAACACTGTCGGCAAGGATTCCGTCGGTTTCAGGGAGCGGTCAGCGAAACGTCGACGGTAACGGACGAACGAGAGAGAGCGACGCTGCCCGAGGAGCGACGGAAAGAGAGATGGCTGTGCCGGCGATACATGGACGATCGTCGCGAGAGCCCCCACCTTCGCCGATAGGGGAATAAGGGAGCGAGGAGAACGCGCGAGCCTGTGGCGAGCGCGATAGAAATTGAGAGAGTTAGCAATGAGATCTCGGATGGGGAGTTAGATTTTGGTCACCGGGAAGAAAAGTTAGAAATCGGATATCGACGAATAAGGAGTTAGAATTTGAGTACGGAAGAGAAAAGATAGAGTGTGAACGCGAGACAGAAAGGAGAGTTGAGATTTGATAGAGCGTAGAGTCGAGAGAGCGAAGTGTAGTGAGAGAGAGTGTGTGGGTGCGAGAGAGAGAGAGTGAGACGGAGATTGGGATATTGCGAGAGCGAGAGCGAGAGGATCGACGCCGAGAAACGCTGCGCGACGTCGAGAACGAGCGGCAACGGAAAAGGTAAGCACACGTGGTGCAGTTTCTTTATTCCCCGAGCGACTCCTCCGAGGTCGTGTGTGAGGTGGCAGAGGGTGCCCGTCACGCACCCCCCTCGCGTACCCGAGTAATAAGCTGTGTTTTGCGGCGTCACCGGAAAGCCGCTCGAACGAGTAGTTAATAATTAGAATAAGATAAAACACGAAATCTGTCTTGTACTGATTGCCAAATGAAAAGAGCAGTAAATAATTGTTGAATAAATTGTCAAAGTAGAGAAACGAGTTGCTCACCCGTTATTTTGTCATAGTCGTACTAATCGTCAATGTTCGCCCGTCGAATTCCCCCCCCCCCCTTCCTATTGCTAGCTGTGCGAAAAGACAGTACGTTAAGGACGGTAAAACCCTTGGTGTTAAGGGGTAGGTACAAACACCTGGCGCCTAACCGGTAGAATTAGAGAGAAGAAGAGGAAGTAAATTATTTTGGGCGTCATCAGTGATTTTGGACTGGTAGCTCGTTGCCGGTTTTGAACGAAATTTTACAGGTAAGCGAACTCGTCACAATATATATATTATTATATACTATTATATATATATATATATATATATATATATATATATATATATATATATATATATATTCGCCAATATACATTTTTTCTTTTCGAACACGAGTTGAGTTTCTCGGTCTCGACGAGCATGGAGGGAACGCCGTATAGCGGGCACCGAGCCGTTTACCTACGTTTGGCGCAGATTCTGATTCCAGTGAACGGCAATAGCTGAGCGGGCTAAGGCGTTCCGTGCACGTCGCGGCATCGAAAGATTCGTGGTTCGAATCTCTGTGCCATCTTTTTTTTGTGTCGACAATTTATTAAATTATTGGTTCAATAATGACGAAATGTGAACACATAAAATTATAATTTTTCAGCTTTATTCTCGATGCAACAAGACGATTTACGACCAATGTCGTCGACGTCAATTGCTCTGTAAGTCAAATTCGCGTATCATACGTTGTAGCTCTCTCGCCTGAAGAAGCTACCGTATAGCTTGATCAGCTGAGCCATATACTTTCGGCAGCGAAATATATATATATAGCATAAAGTATATTCGACTCGAGCGATCAAGCTACCATGGCCCCCGAAGATAATACATATATATTTACTCGCGTCGCACTAGGCCTCGGTGCGAGGCAGAGGCCCACGTACACACGAGGCGTGCATATGCCTTCGACTCTCGCCCCTCCAGCACCCGCCGCTTGGGCCGGCAATCTTATCCACGCTAGACCCGCTTTCCACAAAAATGTAAATCGTTATAAGTCGCTCATTTTTTCGTCAATTGATACGAAGCAAAGCCCAAAATGTGCGTTTTTTCATTGTGAACGAAATACTGTTTTTGCCACGACGAATATAATCGCGCGATTATGGCAAATTTAACATTTCCTCTTTTCAATGACGAAAAAACTATTAATGTTTCAAAATTTTGAAAAAAATGGGTGTCACCCAACGCGGGCCATAAGTCTCTATGTACCCTCAAAATTTCAACCCGATTGGTCGCTCAGTGCCCGAGTATTTACGATTGTCGTTTTTGAACACGAGCTGAGTTTCTCGGCCTCGAGGAGCGTCGAGCGAACGCTGTACAGTGTTATAATCCGCTGAACTCTATCGAGTATGGGAATGCGTAACACGGTTCGATTTCTCTTTTCGAGGCAAGGCAATTAAGCCCTTTCCTTCAGGGCCGGAAATCTCGCCTTTTCTTTACTACAATTCGTCGGAGGGGTCTTCGACTAGGACGGCACCGTCGTTTTCGACTAGTCCGATGGTCCATCTTGACCTATACGAAAGGTTGTATGAGAAAGATTCGACTCACTCTTTCGCTGGTCATGTAGTGCTGGTGATCTGACGAAGCTCGATGCGATGCGACGATGATTCTTGTAGTCTCGGTGAGGAGTGAAAAGAATATGGTCGACGCGAGCTCAGTTATCAGACTTTTATTATTCACGAGCACGTTACTTTGTGACTCTAAGATTACTGTACAATATACAAGCTTAGTCTCGATGAGTTTACAACTTTTGTACTCAAACAGGCGACGAGCAAGAATGCTCCGCAGATTCTGTTGCGCAAAGTGGTTGCGTTGCTGGTCCCCGTTGAAATTGTAATAACTACTTGGTGCAAAAGGTCGCCCTTTTATACTAATTTTTCGGTAGCTACTTAGGGCTAGTGTGATGAGTCACCTAGTGGAAGGGTGCCTAGGGTGAGTAAGATCGTTAATGAAGATAGCGAAAGGTGTCATCCGCGGCACGGTGTACGCGCGGCAGCGAGCCAATCAGAGGGCTTTTCCCGAGTTCGCGCGAGGCTCTTCTGGCTTTTGGAGGTTCGGCGCGTGTAGGTGAGGTCACCTAGCTCGAGGCAGGTGACGAATTGTACGATGCCTCGGAATTTTTGGAGTTTGGCACAGAAATAGTGGATTCGTAACGCGATTGGTGCGTTGCGCTAAGTTGTGCGGTACGCCAGGCGAGGCTTGAAATCGTTTAGAGATAGGTCTAGAGATAACGGATTCTCAAACCGTAACACCTCCCTCCTTAAGTTGGAGCATGGCGAATCGAAGACTGACAGCTCCTATGCGTGTCCTCACGCATGCCTATACTTCGCAAAGGGTATAGATTTGAGGGATTTATTATTATATGACCGCGGGGGATAATAGTGCTCCTAACGGTCTGCGTATATAAAAATTTTTGAATCAGGTAGCTGTGTGTAGTAAGTCTCGTGGACGTGCTCGTGCTCGGTTAGACCTTCTCTTAATTTTATTGATGATTCTATTGGTGATTATAAGTTGTGTATCGTTATACTAGACGTCTTGAACGGATCTTAAATAGTGCATAAGAAAGATTGTCGAATGTAGAGGTCTAATGGTGCGTGTGAATAATCTAATTACTTCGAAAGAATTCATCTCTTCTTTCTTCGAGCTGTGACGGTGCTGAGCGGTAATGAATAATGCGCGTATAATTATGTGATAGAATTGGTTTATTAATTTAGATGGAGCGGTATAGCGTCTTGACGGGTTAGATGTTGGAGGAGGACTGAATTAGATGATGGAAGATGCTGGGAGAAAGGGTTTGAAGAAAGAGTTTAGGAGTGGAGGGGATGTCGCGTGAGGGTGATAAGGGACCGTGGGACTGTGGAGTCAGCGGAATTGGGAGTTAGCGGGAAAAGAGATTAGGAGTAGGTGAGAACAGTGGGAATTAAGTGTGGGACCGTTACACTCCCCTTCTTGGGAAAAGAATGGATGCTCCTGCATCCGTTTTACAATTTTTGTTTGTGTTATGTGCTTCTATATAATTTTAAGTAGTTTGTTTACAAAAGGAATTTTGATTTGAGTGTGCGATTTTATATAATTTGTTTTTTAGATAGTTTGTGGTGTTTGCGTGTGTGATTGTATCTCCTTGTTTTTATATTGGTCGTTCTGTTGATTTCCGTAAAGGTTTCTGTAGAAATTGCTGTTTTTTACCTGTAACTTATAAAGATGCATTATTCTTTGGGTTAGTGGGAGGTGGGGTATTACGGTGAGAGGGTAGGTTTGTGTGGTTATATTTATGACGTATAAGTGTATGAAGTGGTTATTTGCCGTTTGGTTGATTGATCCTTGTTTCCTTTGAATTTTTTTTTTTTTTTTGAATGGTGTATTTTATGTTTTGCCTTGGTTATGTGTTTTATTTTGAATATGTCCTTGATTATTCGTCCTGGTTATTGGCTTATATTTGGTCTAGCTTGTGTATTTTGTGTTTGGTCTTGATTATTATTTGTTTCCTTTTTGTTATTATTGTTCGTCGTGGTGAGGCTGCTAGAACATTCTAAATCTTTTATTAGCTTGTTGGTTAGTAGAAGAGGTATGTTATCTAGGATTGGTTGGTTGGTTTATGTGGGTGTTGGTTTGTGGGTTGAATGAATAAAGTTTTAGGTATAATTAAAGTTTATTGTAAAAAGAAAGATAAGGTAAAGAAATTATAGGTATATATGATTAAGTATATATGATTATATGATTAGATATATTTGGTTAATAATATATGGTTAGGTGTGTAGTTTGGTTATTTTCATAACTGTTTTTAATGCTATTTGGTTTTTGTTAAATCGTTATTTATTGCATCTGATTCTAAGGAGTATATAAATTTTTCTGTTTCTAGGAGGATTGCACTGATATTTAGTGGGTGTACGTCGTTCTGGATTGAGTTTTCTGTTATTTTTGTTATGTTCAGTACTAGGGTTGTAGAGAAATTTGTCTGTGTCGGGGATGTTATGTCGATGGACGGTGTCAGTTAAGTCGTACGGGTTTTTGCTTGGCATGGCGGGCTGATATTTAAGATGCCAATACTTTTGATTGTGTGAATAGATGCCTGATGGTTATCGCAGTTAACGTAAAGGTTTTCTGATTCTGGTGCTGCAAACAGCCATGTGTTTGTATCTGGGATCCTGGACCAATAGGTGTGGCGGAGTGTTTTTAGCCGAATGTCGCATTCTGCTAGATTCTTAAATTGAGGGTTTCACAAGAGTTGAGTCTCGCATTGGGTATTTTGATCTATCTGTTGGACGGGGTTGACCTAGTTGCATACGTAGTACAACATTGTGATTTTACAATTTGCTAAGGTTTCAAGCTTAAAATATTTTTCGTAGTTTTCCGAGATTGCTGTATTACTGAATGCTGATTTGATGAAGGCAAAACGTGCCTGGGTTTTGTGCGAGTTGTGTAACTCTTATTAAGGGGTTACCGCTTAAGGCGTGTGAGTGGCATCTGTAACGTGTGCCATTTTTATTTTGTCTATGTGTACTATTTTCGTTTTATCGTCCTTAATTTCTAACTTAACATTATGTTTATCTAATACTTCTAAGATTTTAAATGGTCCTACATAATGGGGATCGAGTTTTCCTTTTCTTGGTTCCTTTATGAGGAATACTAGTTGTCCTTTTTCATATTTCGGTTCTGTTACTCTTTTATCGTAATATCGTTTTGTTCTTTCTTTAAATTTGATTTGTTTTTCCCATGCGACTTGTCGTGTCTTTTTTAAGTTGTTCGTGAGGTTTGTCATGTAGTCGTCGTATGTTATTGTTGTTTCTGGAGGTGGAAATTCTGAAGGTGTACGGGCTGTTCTTCCGAAGACGAGTTCGTATGGTGTGAATCCGCTGCTTTCGTATGTGCTTGTGTTGTGAGAGAATGTTGTGAGTGTAAGGAGTTCGTCCCAATTGCGATTGTCGTCAGTGAAATGTTTTAGGAATTCAGTGAGGCTGTGATGATATCGTTCTAATGCGCCATTTGATTGAGGATGGTACGCTGTTGTTTTGTATTGTCGAATTTGAAAGAGTTCAGCGAATTGTTTGAATGTGTCAGACATAAAGTTTCTTCCTTGGTCGGACAGTATCGCTCGAGGAGCACCAAATGTTGTTATTAAAGCTGTAGTAAGTGCTTTAGCGATATCCGTAGAAGTTTGATGTTTTAATGGAACTGCTATGGTGAATTTACTGAAGAGGTCTAAAATGGTCAAGATATATTCGTGTCCCTGTGTGGTTTTTGGTAAGGGTCCTACGATATCGATTGCGACCTTGTCGAACGGTTCTGCTGGAGAGTCGATGATGATCATGGGTGCTTTATCTTTCACTCGTACCAGTTTGTTCTTTTGACAATCGAAACAGTATTTGATGAATTCTCGAATGTCGTTTTTGAGGTTTTTCCAGTAGTATTGTGATAGGATTCGATTATATGTTTTTGATAGTCCGTTATGTCCACCGATTGTTGAGCTGTGAAACTCTTGGATGATATCTTTCCTGCGTGGTTGTGGAGGGACTGACAGTAGACCATTGCATAATGTAATGTTTGTGCGTGAATTCGTTGATTTTTCTCGTACGAATGATTTGATGTATTCCCAAACGAACGGATTTAGAATTTTAGGGTCCTTTGGGATTGTACATGTCTCTAGCTGCAATTTATTGAATACTTCGAATAGTGTTTTTAAGCAATTTCGAAGTTCTGTGATGGACAGTGAATCTGTCGATTTCTGTTTACAAATGATTGTGAAATAGCAGGTGATTCCTCGGCGAGTAATTAGAATGTCGCCAATTTGGGGGTTACAGTCCAAAAGTGATTGTTGGTTGATTCTGCCTTTTTCCTGTAGAATTTCTGATATCATCGTATTCATTGTACAGTCTGCTGATAGGAAGTATGCGATATTGTCTTTTTGTGCTAGGATATTTTTTTGTGTGGTGACAATTCTGTTTTTGTTTGTTACATCGTCCGTTATTTCTGTCCTTCTAGTTGCGGGGCGAGATTCTCTGTGTGTCATTTTCTTTCTGTAGTACTGTGATGGTACAAATGGAGTATCACTGTCGGCCTCTGTTACGTTGTTTCCACTTGAGCTATTTTCGTCTGATATTGTTTTTGATGAATTGCTGTTTGGCTCTGCTTGTGTAGAGGTTTGCCTCGTGACTCGTTCAACATTTTCGGGTGGTGATCGAAATGTTGGCTCGATTGTTGCTTGTGTGTTGTGCAACTGTGGTACTTCTACTGGAAGGTTGATGTTATTTCCGATATTTCCTTCAGGAGATAGATTTACTTCGTCGTTGTTATTTGAAGGTGACTCTGCTAACGAATCGAAGTATTCGGGTGTCATTTCCGGTGAGTATGGTCCTATGTTCGTGATACGTTTTGGCTTCTTTATGGGCATTCGTGGTGGTGATGGTGATCTAAAATTCGGCTGCACTTGCGGCTGTGCATTTCGCTGCCGATTCTCTTCCTTTGAGGCGTTAATTTCTTCGCTGGTGAAGTTCGGTTGCGCTTGCGTCTGTGCATTTCGTTCCTTATTTTCTTCGTTTGATTCATTAATCTTTTTCTTGTTTAAGTTCGGTTGCATCTGCGCTTGTGCGTTTCGTTCTTCATTTTCTTCATTTGATTCATTAATGTTTTCCTCGTTAGGGTTCGGCTGCACTTGCCGTTGTGCATTTTGTTCTTAATTCTCTTCATTCGATTTGTTAATCTTTTTCTTGTTTTTGATATATTTTTCCGTTGTTGCTTCATCTCGTGTCCTTGGTCGTTTGCGCCTGTTTTTCGTCTTTGCTTCCTTTGTCATATTGTTCCTTGTGAGTTTCCGGGTCGTTATATTTTTTGTGAGTTCCTCCTCCGTTGCTTCTGTTTCTGTGATGACGTCTGTGCTATTTTTTCCTATATTTGTTTCCTCTTCTGTTTGTGGAGATTCATCGTCGATTTTTGGGTCTGATTTAGATTGTGTGTTGTTTTCATGTTCGTTTTCACTTTCTGTTTTCTGTCCGTCTTGTTGTTTCTTTTTGGGTGTTGGGTTGCCTGATTCTTCGTCTGAATCAGAGCGTTGTCGTGTGTTTGGCTGGTGTGAGTGTTTCGGTCTTTTTGAGGTGTTTTCTTCTTTTGAAGAACTGTCTCTTTGTCTGATAGGCATGACGGCAATGGGGTTTCTGGATAGTGCATCTGCGACGTGGTTTAATTTTCCGGGTTGGTGTTGTATTTTAAAATCGTAATCGTTGAGGGTCATTTGCCAGCGCTGAAGCTGCTGTGGCAAGTCGGATTTGTTATTTAAATATGTTAAAGCTCTATTATCTGTAATCAATGTGAATTGTCTACCGTATAGATACGGGCGAAAATGTTCTACTGCGAAGACTACTGCTAACAATTCTTTTCTCATTGTGTCGTACGCTTGTTGTGGTTTCGAGAGTGTTTTTGAATAGAATGCTACGGGGTGGTTGAATTTATTATATTCCTGACTTAGGACTGCGCCTATGGCGTAGTCTGAAGCGTCTGTGGTAAGTGTGAATGGTTTTTCAAAATCGGGATAACGCAAAATTGGACGTTCTATAATTTTGTTTTTGAGTAATTCGAATGCTTTTTGGCATTCGTCTGTCCATTGGAATTTCACATCTTTTTTCAATTGTTTTGTTAGTGGTGCTGCGATTTTTGCGAAGTCTCTAATGAAACGTCTATAATAACCTGCAAGTGCTGTAAATTGTTTTATGCTTTTTTTATCAGTTGGGGGTGTGAATTCTGTTATAGATTTTACTATTGTGTTGTTGGGTTTTACGCCTTCTTCCGTAATTGTGTGTCCTAAATATGTGACTTCTGTTCGCAAAAATTGACATTTATCGGTTTGCAAGGTTAAACCTGCTTCGGTTAAGCGTTTCGCTAATCGCCGAAATTTTGTCGCATGTTCCTCGAGAGTGTTAGCGTAAATAACAATGTCGTCCAGATATACGAACAGGTCGTTACCCTGGAGTCCTGATAATACGACATCCATCAATCGTTGGAATGTTGCGGGCGCATTTTTCAACCCAAATGGCATACGGTTGAACTCAAAATGTCCGTTTGCCGTTGAAAATGCGGTTTTTTGTTTGTGGTCGGGATCCATTTCGATTTGATGGAAGCCGGACGCTAAGTCAAAAATCGAGAAGTATCGCGCTTTGCCCAATTGGTCCAGAATATCTACGATACTCGGTAATGGATAAGCATCGGATATTGTTTCCGCGTTTAATTTGCGAAAATCGATAACCATTCGCCATCTCTTTTTGCCCTGTGAGTCTGCCTTTTAGGGTACAACCCAAACTGGTGAGTTATAGGGTGAGAGGGAAGGTTGGATGATGTTTTTCTCCAATAAATTATTGACTTGCGTTTGGATCTCTTTTTTGTGTACAGGTGGAAATCGGTATTGTTTTGTGTTGATAGGTTTGTTGTCTGTCGTGGGAATTTTATGTTGTGTTATTGTTGTGTGACCAAGTTCGTCGTTGGGTAGGAAAAAGAGTTTTGGGTATTCAGAAACTAGTTGAAAAATATGTTCTTTCTCTTCGTTATTGAGGTGGTCTAAATGAAGCAATGATTTAAGGTTTTGTAGTCGTTCTGTGTTATTTTTGGATACGTTGGTTGTATGAATTGATGCGTTATTGGTTTGAGGATTGTTGTTGAATGTTTTTAGCGCTCTAGTGATGGGTCTCGTGTCGCACTTTTCCGCGAGACGTTGTCTTAGTTTTTTAGGTCTACTTTTTCGAAAAGTGTATCAATGTGTTCTGTGCTGTTCGTTCTTGATTTTGTCGGGGTATTTCTACCGGGTGAATTATTTTGAGAATTTCGTTGCTCGGCATTTGAGTCCGTATTAGGTCGTTCTTGATATTCGTTTTGGTGTTGGTCAAATGAGTTGTTTCTGTATCGATTTTGGGAATTGTCTCTGTGTTTATTTCGGGAGTAGTTTTTGTGTCTGTCGTTCGAATTACTTCTGTTTGAATAATTGGTATGTCTGTCGTTCGAGTAATCTCTGTGTCTGTCGTTTGAATAATTTCTGGATCTGTCGTTTGAGTATCTGTCATTTGAACGATTTCTGTATCTGTCGTTAGAGTTATTCCTGTACCTGTCGTTTGAATATCTGTCGTTTAAACGATTTCTGTATCTGTCGTTTGAGTATCTATCGTTTGAATAGTTTCTGTATCTGTCGTTAGAGTTATCTCTGTACCTGTCGTCTGAATAATTTCGGTATTCGTCGTTTGAGTATCTGTCGTTTGAATATCTGTCATTTGAACGATTTCTATATCTGTCGTTTGAATATCTGTCATTTGAATAGTTTCTGTATCTGTCGTTTAATCGGTTTCTCGAATGATTTCTATATTTGTCATTTGAGTAATTTCTGTATCTGTCGTTTGAGTCGTTTCTGTATTGGCCTCTAGAATTTCTGGTTTTGTTTTGAGAGTATCTGTCTCGTGAATTATTTCGGTATCGGTCGGATGTTTCTTGTGAGCGCCAAGAATTTTTACCTTCGCGCATGTTTTTTATTGTGAAGCAGTCTTTTGTGTCATGTGTATGTGATTGATGAAGTTCGCAAAATTTTTCTGGGTTTTTGTGTTCTGTGAAATGTACTTTTGCGGTGTTTCTGATGTCGAGTGTTCCGCGCATTCGCTTTTGTTTCTCGATTTCGTATTCTATTGTCTGAGCTCGATCTATGATATTGTCAAATGTTTCTGCGTTATGGAGAATCAAATGAGAACCAATTGCAGGCATTAGTCCTCTAACGTAAGCTCTTTTTGCCCTAGCTGTTACCTCGTCGATTCGTGTATCTAAAAATGGACTTTGTGCGGCTGTATTGTATACATCTGACAATTTATCGATGATATTATTAAGTATGTCGCGCGTTCTCGCTGCGTATTCTATAACAGTTTCACCGTAATTTTGTGGGGATGATTCTATTTCGTTTTCTAAGTCTGCCAAATCTTTATTTTTACTGAATGTTTTCTTTAATATTTTTAGGAGTGATTCTAGAGAATTTGGGGGGTTTGCATCGATGACTGAACGTGCGATGCCATTCAGTTTGAGTGGGATCATTTTTAATAATTTAGATCGTTCGCCATCTGAAAGGCATTCATTGACTCGTTTAATTGTTTTTGCGTACTCTTCTATTTTTATATTTTTTCCATCGTATACGGGGACAAATTTAAAAGCGTCTCTAAATGTAAATGTATAGTTATTTTCAGCCATTGTAAAAATTTGGTGTTCAATGTTTGGGTAAAAATGTGGGGGTACTGAATTTCGTCTATTTGTTCTACGGGGTGGTCTGGTCGGTGGATTGGAGATTACGGCGCGATAAAATGACATGGAGACATGTTTATTGACTTTGAACTGTGGCTCCTAAATGTACATTTTTGTTCGTTGATGGTTAAATGTAAAAAAAAATTTCTGTCGAAAAGTTTTCGAGAGGGGGAGGCAACAAAAAAAAAATGTTTACATTTCGTGTGTAGTTATTAATGTTTGTGTGTGAGTTACTTCCACCATAAACGAATATGCGATTTTAGAGCTAGCATGCAAAAGATTTTTGAGTGGAGTGTACTTACAATGCCAGAAGAACGATGGTGAGCGTAAGCATTAGCTGATCCTTTATGCGCTGAGACGGTGGCTCACGCGTAGCGGCTGAGTCGTTGTGTGCGTGCGTCTTCGTTGTTCCGTCCGTGTGTTGGCGTAGTAGGGCTGGTGTGGCTGAGGTCGTGTCGTGTGTGGCTCGTTCGTTGTTCCTCGCTCGTTGCTTCGTTGTGTGTGTTATCGGTGATCGTTGCGTATGTGTTCTTTCTTCTTTCTTTGCTGCTTCGTTTCCGTGTACGTTGTGTAGAGTATAATGTATAGTGTGGTCTGTATTTGATGTGATTTGTCTCCAACCTTTTTTTTTTTTTTTTTACTTGTGTTAAATTATTATTATTTTATCTTTTTTTTTCTTCGCTGTGTCGTTTGTGTAATTTATTGTTGTTATTAAAAAAAACTTTTTTTTTTTTTGATGATTCGCGTGGGTCGAATCTACTTCTGACACCATGTGACGGTGCTGAGCGGTAATGAATAATGCGCGTATAGTTATGTGATAGAATTGGTTTATTAATTTAGATGGAGCGGTATAGCGTCTTGACGGGTTAGATGTTGGAGGAGGACTGAATTAGATGATGGAAGATGCTGGGAGAAAGGGTTTGAAGAAAGAGTTTAGGAGTGGAGGGGATGTCGCGTGAGGGTGATAAGGGACCGTGGGACTGTGGAGTCAGCGGAATTGGGAGTTAGCGGGAAAAGAGATTAGGAGTAGGTGAGAACAGTGGGAATTAAGTGTGGGACCGTTACAGAGCCATCGGAAAAACTCGTCCATATCAGAGTCGGTGAGTTCTCCCAGGTTCGGCTCCTGTGGAAGTCCTGATGCCTCAGGAGTTGGAAAGTTGGTCCGTGGCGTAATAGGGGTAGCTGTCCCCTCGCTTCCGTATGGAGGTGGTGGCGCTCGGTTAAAGGTACCACTAGTGCTTGTTGATATCGGTGTTGGTACCTCGAGGTTGGGAACTTGGTTCTCGATCGGTGGTGGCGTCTCGGAAGTTCCCGGGAATCCAACCGTTTCCATATTTCCCGCCGAGGTTGACGGTCCAGCTGGAGGCTGAGGCTGTGGTCCCGTTTCATGGGTGGGCGGCACTCCCATTGGAATTATTACCGGTGGCTGGCCGCTGCTGACCATCCCGGCGCGGGTCCTGTCGCCAAGCAGGATCAGCAAATCGTGCAGGTCTTCCTGCTCTGTCGTCAGTGGATGTCCTTGTGCTGTTGTCAGTGGCGAACCTAGAACCAATGGCGTTGTCCGGCTCACTGGAAATATTACCGGTGGTGGCATATTAATCGGTAGCACCGTGACCGTTGTTCGAGTTGCCGGGTGTGTCCTTCCTTTTATGGACATCAGCAAATCTTGCCCTATTAATATTTTGATCGTTGGGATTGTAGTCGGTAGGATCGCCTGAGTCGGGCGTGCGTTCCCAGTTGTCGGCTGCGGCTGCGGCCTCTGGGACTCCGGTTGTTCCTTCTTAGGCGCGGCTGGTTGCTTCTGGCTCTTGGCCCTCGAGGATCTTGGCTTCCATACCCTTGGTGGTGCTGGTTTCGCTTGGTTGGGCCCTGGTGCTTCCGGATGTTGAGGGCTTTTCTCCGTCTTTGGACGCGACCGCTTCTTCGAGTCCGGGCGGTGCTGGTGCGATCCTCCGGTGATTCCCGAAGACGTTGAGGGTTGTTGCTGGTCCATAGCTTCTCGAATGTTCTTACGTACGTGGTTACGTCGAAGATGGTTGTGATGGACTTTATGGGAAATGGGCCGGTATTTATACGTTTTTCCGACTGCATAATTCCGGATTAACCCCAACAGAATTATTTTTTTATGTGCGCCCCTTTCGGTCGTCGCTGCAACTTCCTTGTTTCTAAATTTTTCTTTTTTGGTGTTATCTGTTTCTATATTTTTTTTCACTTTCCTTTCTTCCTTCTTTATATATTTATTATTTTCTTCTTTTTGCACGTATTATAATATATTGTGACAGGAAAATAGAATTCGTCCATTCCCTCGACGTCACCACTCGACGCACTCCTCGAGCATCGAAATTGTCACTAATAATTTATCAGATTTGTATCAAACCTAATATTTTAGATTATTCTTATATATAAAAATGAAAGAATGTTTGTTTGTCTGTGTGTCACGAGTAATCTCCTATACCATTCGTCCGATTGCGATGAAAATTTGGTGAATTGTAGTCCGCACTCCCGAGAAGGTTTCTGCGTTAGTAGAATAATTTTAATTGCCAAAATAAACGCGTACGGGGCAAAACAAAATTAACATTTATGTATATCTATATATAGAGATTATTTGACATCTTTCAAAGTATGCTACCAAAATGACATGCGAAATAAAAGACACTCATTTGTTTTAACGACTCGATCGACTCGGTACCATGTACATGTATTTAAAACAAATGAGTGTCTTTTATTTCGCTTTTCGTTTCGGTGAAATAATTCATTTGACAGCTAATGTCGCATTAATCATGGCACCAAAACGAAAAGCTATTGGCAGATCTACACGTCAATCAGAAAAACGAAAAACATTACGAGCTTCAGAAACAGACGATCAACGAGAAGTAAGGCTAGAAACCAATCGTGTACGCACTGCTCAAGCCCGTTCGTCTGAAAGCCTCGACCAACGAGAAGTAAGGCTAGAAACCGATCGTGTACGCACTGCTCACGACCGTTCGTCTGAAAGCCTCGATCAACGAGTAGCAAGGCTAGAAACCGTTCGGGTACGCACTACTCAAGCCCGTTCGGCCGAAACTCCCGAACAACATGAGGTAAGACTGCAAACCGTTCGTATACGCACTGCTCAAGTCCGTTCGTCTGAAACCCTCGATCAAAGACAGGTAAGACTGGAAACAGTTAGATTACGAGTTGATCGATCTAGACGAATCCTCAATGCTGATTTAAATCTGTGTGCGTTCCGCTATGATGCTAATTATGATTATAATCTTCATCAAACTGTGATTATTGGAAAAATGGACAGATTATGCGAGTATTGCAATGCGTTAAAATTTAAGAATGAAACACAAGGAATGTGCTGCGTAGGTGGTAAAGTTAAATTGCCAGAATTAGATTCACCACCAGAACCATTATTAATATTAGTATCAGGAGAAACAAGCCAATCAAAACATTTTTTGGAAAACATACGAAAGTATAATTCGTGTTTTCAAATGACATCGTTTGGTGCAACAAATATCGTGCGCGATAATTACATGCCAACGTTCAAAGTGCAAGGCCAAATTTATCATCGTACAGGATCATTACTACCATTGCAAAATGAAGATCACAAATTTCTTCAAATTTATTTCATGGGAAATACTGATGAACAAATTGATCAACGTTGTGGACTTAACACTGGAACAAAACAGCAGAGCAGATAAAACACCTGTTGGCCAACACGAAAGACGATACAATGCACCGACGATTGACGAAGTGGCGATCGTTATAGTTGGAGAAGAATTTAATTCACGTGATATAATTCTTCATCGGAGAAATGGCGATCTTCATCGAGTTTCAGAAACTCATCGCTCATATGACGCATTGCAATATCCGATTTTATTTTGGAAAGGAGAAGATGGATATTATTTCAACATAAAATTAATAAATCCACAAACAGGTGAGTAAACTAACAAGAAGGTAAGTGCCATGAATTATTATTCATATCGGTTGATGGTTCGTGAAAACAGTGAAAATCGTATTTTGAAGTGTCGACAACTGTTCCATCAATACATTGTCGATATGTATGCGAAAATCGAAATAGAACGTCTGCTATACATCAGATTAAATCAAACAAAGTTGCGTTCAGAAGAGTACATTCATTTACGTGATGCAGTTGTTAATGATAGCAATGTGAATCACAATGAATTGGGAAAAATGATAATACTACCGGCAACATTTCCAGGAAGTCCTAGGCACATGCATGAATACGCCCAAGATGCAATGACATATGTCCGCGCATATGGTTGTCCAGATTTGTTTATTACATTCACATGCAATCCAACATGGAATGAAATAAAAGAACTTTTGCTAACTGGACAATCATCGTCCGATCGTCATGATATCTCCGCGCGTGTATTTAAACAAAAACTGAAATCTTTAATGGATTTCATTGTTAAGCACCACGTTTTTGGAGAGACACGATGTTGGATGTATTCCATCGAATGGCAAAAAAGAGGATTACCACATGCACACATTTTGATTTGGTTGATCAAAAAAATCACTCCCGATCTAATTGATCAAATCATCTCAGCAGAAATCCCAGATGTCGACATTGATCAAGAGTTATTTGAGGTCGTCACCAAAAATATGATTCACGGTCCATGTGGCATACTCAACAACAATTCACCATGCATGTCTGATGGAAAATGCACGAAACGATACCCACGAGGTTTACTTGCAGATACTATCACTGGCAATGACGGATATCCACTTTATCGTCGACGATCAACTGAAGATGGTGGAAAATCAGTAATATTAAAAGTACGAAACAACGATGTTGAAATCGATAATCGTTGGATTGTGCCGTATTCACCATTACTATCGAAAACGTACAAAGCACATATCAACGTCGAGTATTGCAATTCGGTGAAATCCATCAAATACATTTGTAAATATGTTAACAAAGGAAGTGATATGGCAGTGTTTGGAGTGGGAAATACAAATGCATCGATTGATGAAATAAATCAATATCAATTGGGACGCTACATTAGTAGCAACGAAGCCGTATGGCGCATTTTATCATTTCAAATCCATGGACGACATCCAACAGTTATTCATTTGTCAATGCATCTTGAAAATGGACAGCGCGTATACTTCACAATAGAAAATGCACGTGAAAGAGCAATGTCACCACCAAAAACGACGTTAACTGCATTTTTTACATTGTGCGGGGATGATATGTTTGCAAAGACGCTACTTTACTCTGAAGTACCAACATACTACACATGGAATGTATCAGCAAAAAAGTTTCAACGAAGGAAAAAAGGGAAGTTAGTCGAAGGGCATACAAATTTATATTCAACTGACGCGTTAGGCCGATTGTACACTGTTCACCCAAACAATGCGGAATGCTTTTACTTGAGATTACTGTTAATAAACATACGTGGACCGTCATCATTCAACGATTTAAAAACAGTAAACCGTAAATTATGTACCAGTTATCGTGAAGCTTGCCAAGAATTAAATCTTCTTGAGAATGATGCACATTGGAACACTTCACTCGCTGATGCATCGGACACTGCTCAACCACACCAAATACGAACGTTATTTGCAATAATATTGACAACGTGCTTCCCATCAAATCCAAAAGATCTTTGGGAAAACTACAAAGACCACATGAGTGAAGACATCCTACATCGTTTGCGTGCAACGAATCAAAACCCGGAAATTCAATTTACAATAAACGTGTACAATGAGGCATTGATTTTGATCGAGGACATATGTTTAGCAATTACAAACAAAAAAATGGAGGAATTGGGAATTGCTTCACCGAATAGATCTACAAACGAAATTTTTGATCGTGATTTGCAACGAGAAACACAGTTCGATGTAGACGAATTGAATACATTTATTAACAACAATCTTAAGAAATTGGTTCCTGAACAACGTGTAGTGTATGACACAATTATGAATGCGATTACAAGCCAAAGGGGCGGATTGTATTTCCTAGATGCGCCCGGAGGAACAGGAAAAACTTTTCTCCTTTCAATTATTTTGGCAGCAATACGATCAAGAAAAAATATTGCACTGGCGATCGCATCATCTGGAATTGCAGCAACTCTTTTGGATAGTGGCAGAACAGCGCATTCAGCACTAAAATTGCCGTTGAATATGCAAATCACTGAGACACCAACATGCAATATAAACAAAAATTCAGGAATGGGAAAAGTACTCAAATTATGTAAACTAATTATATGGGACGAATGTACTATGGCGCACAAAAAAGCATTGGGAGCGCTTCATCGTACACTAAAAGATTTAAGAGGAAATGAGCAGATCTTCGGTGGAGCACTCATTTTATTGTCTGGTGATTTTAGACAAACTCTACCAGTTATACGGCGTTCAACATCTGCTGACGAAATTAATGCATGTCTGAAATCATCATTTTTATGGCGACACGTTCATAAATTGACTTTGAAAACAAATATGCGTATAAAACTACAACATGATGCATCGGCCGAAAATTTTGAAAAATAATTGCTGAATATTGGATATGGCAAAATGACAATTGATGGTTCCACGCAATGTATCACATTACCAACAAACTTCTGCACAATGACAACGACAACACACGAATTGATTAACAACGTTTTCCCTAATATATCACATAATTACAAAAATCAACATTGGCTCAGTGAACGTGCTATATTAGCAGCAAAAAACAACGATGTCAATGACATCAATTTCAGGATTCAAAACGAAATACCAGGAGAAGCGAGAACGTATAAGTCCATCGATTCTATAATGAATCAAGAAGACGTTGTAAATTATCCAACTGAATTCTTAAATTCACTTGATTTACCAGGCATACCGCCGCACGTCTTAACATTGAAAATTGGCGTGCTTATCATTCTTTTACGAAACATCAATCCACCACGACTTTGCAACGGTACCAGACTTTCAGTGAAAAAGATGATGAATAATATCGTCGAAGCTACGATATTAAATGGAAAATTTAAAGGAGAAGATGTACTGTTGCCTCGTATTCCAATGATACCAACAGATATGCCATTCGATTTCAAACGTTTGCAGTTTCCGATTCGACTCGCATTTGCAATGACCATCAACAAATCACAGGGACAATCGCTACAAGTGTGTGGATTAAATTTGAAAAATCCATGCTTCACACATGGACAGCTATATGTGGCCTGCTCCCGCGTAGGAAAGGCTTCGGATTTATTTGTGCACGCACCAGACGGAAAAACAAAAAATATTGTATATCCAAAAGTACTAGAATAAACATAATTTAAAAAAAAAAATTTGTTTCATTTACATTTGCTGTAAAATAATTGATAACATAAAAACGGCGTTGCAACGCAGGCCGGGTACCGCTAGTAAGTTCCATATAATTTGTCGAATATATATAGGGATTTCTAAAAGGCTCCGTCGAATATTCGAGAAACGTGACCGCGTATTGTCAACGCGTGCGACAAAAACAATTGCGGTCGGAGGGCGCATGCGCCGATCATCGATAAAGTATTGGTCATAGATCCCTAACGACCTATGACCCCCTCCAGCGAAATTGGGAGAGAACCGGTAAAGCGCTCACGAGACACTTCTAATCTTGCCTTCGGTAGGCAAGCTCTCAATTCTCGAGGAGTCCGAACCTATATTGTAGTAATATTGTAGTAATTCTTAACGTACCATCATTGTCAACCATAAAATTTTGTTAGTCGTCGAAAAGTGTGAGAACATACGAAGCGAGAAGTTGCCTGTAGCACGTCAGGATTTTTGACTGTTAGTCGAATGACTCGACAAAATTTAAGTTAAAAGATTAAATTTATATAGCTTCATTAGAAACGCCATCTTATTGCCTTGCATATCCTTGTCGTTTGGTCCTCCAACTGAACCTACCCTTTGATCGTCTCCTATTTATAAAATTGTCTAAAGTTTATCAGTTTTCTGAAAACTGATTGGCGCTCAACAATATTATAAGAAATAAGATTAACTAGAACCTTGCCAGCCGAAGGACCACGGCCGCGGCAAGTGTCGGTACAAGCTTAAATCAGACAAGTACCGGTTTCAATATGTATTTTTTTCTCTTTCTCTTTTCTTATTTCCCTGGATTACCTAAGGTGTATGCTACGGTGAATTCGCTGTGTCTTCCTCCGACAGTGGAGGCTGGTTCTAATTGGTGGCGCGGGTACAGCGGTGTTGGTCCTTCTTCTAAGTTTGGTGCAGATTCTGGCGCGAAGGTTTTTGCTTGTTCTTTATTTGGGTTTGCCTTCCCTATGTGTAGCAGAAGATGTGTTAGGGAACTCCATATGGCACCCAAGAGGTGGATAGACTATCCGTATACGTCATGCAGGGCGTACCCATGTATGATTGTATCCGCGATAAGTTTAACTCCTCTTACTATCAAAATTATAGCAAGTACTCTTGCACTTGCTGTGCCAAAGCTCATAAAATTTGTCCATAGTCTCCGCCAAGTATTGTCGGTTAATTTTTGTAATGCATCTTCGTCGAATAGGTTCGCGATGGACATTCCTTGCTGTATTGTTGGTTCTCCGGCTAGGCCCCTTGCTACAGCATTGAGTATTGCTGGTCGCTCTGCGGGAAACATTATATGGTCCCTTAGCTTCTCTAGGTCTTGTTGGCTGTATATCCCGCTGGTGGCTAATTGTCCTGGACTAACATATTTCCAGGTAGGATGTGTGAGAGGCTTCATCTTGGCTGGTGATGGCGATTCGACGGGCATTGGGAGAAATTTGTACCAAGCATCTTCTAGCTGGTACATTGTCGGTATCATGTGGTTGCACGTTATTTGACTGCCAGTTTGGAGTAGAATATGCGTGCGAGGTGAGAGGAAGGCCGTTTGATTCCTTCTGAATACGGGAATTTCTTGGTAACATTCCTCTGTTCGCCTAGCGCTGGTTTCTACAGGAATACATTTGATGACATGTGCAACTTCTCCTGCTATTACTGCCATATAGCCGGGTCCTTTCATTAATTGATATGCGAATTCGTCTGAAGCTTGTGTGGCTAGCGTAAGAGTATTCTTTAACAGCTGTCTTTCGAGGTTACAGTGTTGCATCAACACCTTGTGATATAAAACATTCATTTCCGTTCGTATGTGTTTTTCTACGTAAACAAATTTCGAATTGATGTACGCGAATATATCCAGATTTTTTGTGGAAATAGGTCTGTCTGGCACTAGGTTTTCCTTATGCCTTTCTATGATGTATAGCTTGGGATGCTCTGTTTGATGCAGAGTGTACCCACAAACGATGTGCCTCTTTCTTTTCGTTACGGCAAACGTGGCATGCGTTGTTGCAACCGTATAGACAGTTTCGGTTTCTTCTTCTAAGGTGCTTCTTATTTTCTTTGCTGGACCATTGTATAGCACATCGTACCGGTCGAAACGGCAATTTTCGTAGGGGATCGCATCCCAGTACGTATATCCTCCCTCGAGGTCTACACAATTTCCTCCGGTAAATCGACACGTAAGTCCAGACCGCATATTTATTACGTTGGTGTTTATGTTGACGGTGGCGTAATAGTCTTGTATCATTATCCTGACTACAGCCTGTACGATTACATTATCCCAGGTACCGTAAGGGTCGGAATACTGGGCTCCGTTGCAGGTACCATCGGTGGCAATGCTACCGGCTAATGTTGAACTGCGAGACGTTGTTGAGTTCGGTTTGATCCCGGCAAGGACCGCGAATGGAGTTAACCTTAATATTCCTGACTGATGTAACTTGGAACAAGCATCCAACCCTACAGCGTTGACGTACTCTGTTTGCCCTTGGGCTACAACCGATATATGCGATTGCATCCCGCAGTGATAGACGGTGCGTTCGATTGATACTTTACATTGAATGATTTTATTCTTAGTGAACGTATTTAGTTGCAGCAATTGGATATGAACCTCTTCGATATCGGGTTTTATTAAGGGAATGTCACATTCCTCGACGTCGAGTAAGGACAGGGTTGTTACGTTCAGTTGGTTGGCTCCACAATCATATCCAATGAGAGCGGCCCCTGGCCGAATTGACCCCATGGTCAGTAACATAAGAAAGAGGGATGAGAGTCTCTTTAGTCTTGGACTTTTCTTGGTCCTTGCCCTTGTGTCTTTGTGAGTGTTATATCGGCAACACGTTAGTATTGCGCGATAAGATTTTATTTTGGGATAATAGCCAATAAGGAGAAAGTCTCGAGTCAGTGAAGTAAAATGAGATAACAGTTTATTGTAAGTTTTTAGATTAATAAGTTACAATGTTACGCAAATTAATAGGGTAAAAGCTTCAATCAAAACCAACCGATTAGCTCCGCTCGTCAATTAAGACTGGGTGATAATTGTCGCGATCGCGAGTCGCTATGCAGAAAATGCATGTTCCGCATTTTAGTCGTTGTGACCATATATGGTCACAACGACGGTTTCGATGGCGGGTTTCGCGCCTTTACCCTAAAACTGTCTATTTCGCAGTTTGGGGTTTTTGACCTTTACTTGCGCTGTGACCATATATGGTCACAGTGCTCTTTATTTTATCTTTATTTAATTCTACTGGAATGTTCTCTTGGAATATTCCTTCGTTGTACTATGGGGTATAACATCCCTCCCCCCTAAGAGAAAGAAACGGATTTATTTATTTTCGTTTCTCTTTTACAAATTTCTTACTTTAGTTTCCCTGATTATTTATCCCTTTTATTCTAATTTTATTTCGTGCCCGTACTTGGTGTGTTACGTTGGAAGAAAACGTGTAGTTTAGCAGCGGACGCTTTCCTTTTCCTAGGTGTAGGTTTAGCTTCCTCTATCTCGATGGTTTCCGTTGGTTGTTCTCGAAATTCGATGTTCTGCGTTGGCTGTACTATCGTTGCTTTTCCTCTTCGTTTCTTCAGATACGTATATATTATGTACGCTGCTATTAAGAACATTGCTATAGTGCCAATAGAATATGTGCCTATAGTGTGAAGTTTGGACTTCTTCAGATTCTAACTCTTTCTGCATGGTGTGCAATTTTACGCCTAAGGCATTTAATTCTTTTGGGTTACTTATTACATTTTTTAAGTTAATTTTTCTGTTTTTACTTATCGCTTTCGGTTCGGTATCGAATTTGTTTACTAGATGAGTTAGATTTGTAAGGGGCTTTTTTTTTAGAATGAGAGGAGGATATTGAATAATCGTGTAATATTCGTGTAATAATATATTTCTTCGGTTACATTAATTATCGCGCGACTGAACGCTTCGGGAACGTGGTTCGAACTGCCCGATAATTCTCCTTTCGTCTCGCTCTTTGTTCACACATACATTACAATCCATCACACACACACTTACGCTACTAATACATATATTCTATGTACACACTCCTACAGACAGTCTCTATGGATGTTATACATGGGTGTTACAGATTGAACGGTGGCAAATATGTTTCGTATTTTTCTTGCACCGTTTTCTTTTCTGTTTTGATCTTAAAATTAGTGGCGGTCACAACGCATTTCCCTATCAAAGCCAGTATACCTGTTCCTTTTAGTATTTCGTTCTCCCTAATTTTTTTGTTACAAGATATTGTTATTCTTTCGTCTGTTGGGGCTACGAAGATCCAACGACTTGGTTGGTGTAGTGGGATTATTACTGCGTTCTTAAGTGTTATTAATTTTTTCGTGCATTCTGCTGCTTCGGGGTTCGCTATCGCATAAGTTAATATTTCGCATGGTGCGGAGTTTGTAATTGTAAGGGATGGGTGGGTGGATTTACACATATATGTTTCGCTTAATTTTTTACATTTGTGTAAATCGGTGTTACGAACATATGTACGGCGTTCCTTATCTACTATTATGTTTTCGTCCGTCGTTTCTAAGTATTGGTATGTGTCGTTGAACGTGTGAGTTGGTAGTGGGTATACTTTGCTGACGATATATTCTTGTTCTCCGACGAGTGGTATTTCTATTACCACTACTATTGCATTCTCTTTGCTGTATGCTTTAATGTCGGCCAACTGTAGTAGTTTGAGTGCGTTCTGTCGTGTAATAGTGGTTGGTAGGCTGCGTCCTGTAGGTAGGTGTGGTAGTGCGTCTGTGAGGTACTCTACCATCTTTTCGCCTGAGAGTACGCCGGGTGTAATAATACCCTGTGCGAGTCCTGATAAGAAGTTTTCTAATTCTCGTATGTCGTCGAGCAATGATTCGACGATTATGCTAAGACTATTGATATTTTCGTCTAATGATTGTCGAATTATTAAGTGCGAAATTTCGTAATTGATGCATTGTTCTATGTTCCTTATAGTATTTTTTAAGTTGGTTTCGTTTTCTTCAATATTTTTAACCGTTTGGTTGAGGATGTCTAAGGTCGTTTCTACTATTTGTAGATTTTCTTTCAAGTTACTTTTAAATGTTTGTTGCGTCGTTTTTAATTCGTTTATTTCCTCGTCTAGTCGTTCTGCGTCGTCCGCGTCCATGTTTCCCGTGAGGGCTTTAATTACCGTGCCGAGACCGTTGATAAGGCCTCTTTTAGCTCGCAGGGTGTTTCCCGATAATTCGTATACGGTTTCTATACCTCTATTAATTTTTTGTTCTAGTTCTAGTAGTGTTCCGTTTAGGGTTTTACAAAGGGAATCGGGCATTGCTTGTTTGACACAAGGGGCGTTGAGATCGCTTAGGGCGGTCTTAATGAATTTTACCCTGGTTTGCATCGATTGCAAGTCTATGTGTAGAATTAAACTCCATGTGTCTTCGGTGATTGCCATGGTTCCGATCCTTTCGTACAAGATTCCGGGATTGTTCTCGAGAGTCCGAATCTCGTACGGCCATGGGTCGTCTCGCGCGTGTCCTCTGGACGCAGCCAGTATCGTGATGCTGTAATTAGAACGCGTGGCGTTATCTCCGTGGGAAGGTGCTGACGGTAGGTTCGTAAGTCTACTTTCTGTATTCTAGCGTATGTGAATTTTATCCTTTTATTTTATTTCTATCTTTTCAGGGAGTTCTCCATGCTCTGGAGCTCTCCCCGAGCTTCATTAACTCTTCAACTTTCGACGAAGACGTGTCCATTTTATTACGTGTCCGACGGGAATAATAATTATTAAAACATGGATTCACCAGCCTGGAGACGTTTGGCAGTAATTTGCGAGCGCAATTATGCGCAAAGGATGACGGTGAGTGTCTCTTTTCCGTTTCCTCCTTTTTTTTTTCTTTTTTTGTTTGTTTTGTTTTAACTTTTCTCTCTTTTGTTTTCAGAGGGTTTGGCGTCCACAGCGGTTGCTGGGCGGCTCGTCCGCTATGGACGAATTTATCAGGGTGGCGATGCAGGTGCGTCGTCGTCGTGAAGGATGTCGGCGGGCCGTCGACGCTCTTTGGGGAGATGGGGTCTTCAGAGGCGAGACTGATCCCTTCCCGGATTTTGTCGGTCTCCGCCGGCTATTTTGTTTGCGGCCGCCGTGCTCGGCTTGCGGGCACGTGGATATTAATTAATTCATCTAGACCAGAACGGGGCTAATACGAATGTGTATTGAATGTATTCATGTTTTCGAGGGGAAAGGGTGCGGCTTTTCGGCGCATCCTGAATAAAAAAATTTTTTCTCCTAATTCCTTGTTTATTGTTTGTTTATTTATTTAGGGCAGTGGCGAATTTTGATTCGCCCCCTTTATTATTTAATGAATTTAGTAATTAATTGATAAATTAAATAATTAATTAGTTATTATTTAAAAAGAAACATTTTTTTTTCTATTTACCCGGTCACGGGTTTAATGTTCGATGAACATTTTTATGCGGTTCGCGTGGACCTTTAGGGACCTGCATCCCTTGGTTATTATGTAGGTGACGGGCGACAGTCTGTCGGTAATGCAGTACCGACCGTCCTCGTCGTACCGTCTCGTCGTGTAGCAATATTTTGTCACCAATTTGAAATTCGGGGGTTTGAGTCTTTTCGTCAAAGTGTTGTTTAGATTTAGATTTTGCTTGTACTAAATTTTTTTTAGCGTTGCTCCATGCGGCTCGAAGTCTTTCTCGTATTTCTTGTGCGAAGTCGTCGGCGGTATAGGTGAGCCGGGGCTCCGTTTTTATCGACGTTGGTAATATAGCTGGCGTTCCGTAGACGAGTTCATGGGGCGTATAATCAGTGGCTGTGTGCGGTGTGGTATTATACGTAAACATCGCGTATGGTAGCCACTCATCCCAATTTTCTTGGTCCTCTTCAATGTAGCATTTTAGATATTCGGCCAGTGTTCGGTGTGACCGTTCGAGCGCTCCGTTCGATTCCGGGTGATACGCGGTCGTTTGAATTTTTTGAATTTTTAATAATTTGCAAACTTCCTTGAACGTTGTACTAAGGAAGTTCGTCCCTTGGTCGGACAATATTGTCTCCGGTGCACCAAAACGACAAATTATTTTGGTGACTAGCGCTTTCACTACTTCCGCTGCTTCTTGATTTTTCAGAGGGATCGCTTCGCTCTATTTCGTCAATAAATCTTGGAAAGTCAAGATGTATTTATTTTTTGATGAGGTGACGGTGAGGGGCCGTACTATGTCGACGGCCCATTTCTCGAACGCCTTCATCGGAGTGTCGGTGATGACCATGGGCGCCTTGGTTATTCTTCTTACTTTATTTTTTTGGCATTTCTCACAGGCGGATAGGTATTCCTCAATTTGTTTTTTCATTCCAGGCCATTCGTATTTTAGTTTTATTCTTTCTAGTGTTCGCGTCATTCCTTGGTGACCACCGAGAGGAGCATCGTGGTATTCGCGAATTATGATTTTTCGTTCGCCGGGCTCGGGACAGCTTACGCCTATGCGGCCTCTATCTCTCTCTTTCTCGTGGCGGAGGCGCTGTGGCTTCGCGTCGCTCACGCGGTCGTCCTCCTCCCGTGCCGCGCTTCCCTTGGTCGCTGCGCACGAGTCCGCGGGGGCCTCGTCGCTTGAACCGTCGTCGTCGCTGTCCTCTGTGTCGCTCGCTCTGTCTTTCTTCGCGCTCTCTCTGTCTTTCTTCGCGCTCTCTCTGTCTTTCTTCGCGCTCGCTCTCTCATCGCGCGACGGTGTGGCTCGGGTTTCCCGTGCCTGTGCGCGTGTTGTTGCGTATATACGGCTGAGCGCGTCGGCATTGATATTGGTTTTACCGGCTTTGTATTCCACGTTAAATTCATGTTCTGATAATTTTAATTTCCATCTCATAAGTCTTGAGCCTGGATCCTTTACGCTGAATAACCAAGTTAAAGGTCGATGATCCGTGATCACTGTGAATTTAGTTCCGTATACATATGGTCGGAATTGTCCTACGGCCCAAACGATGGCAAGCAATTCCTTTTCGGTCGTTGAATAATTTTGTTCCGCCTTATTCAAAGTGCGGCTGGCGTAACTTATCGGCAGATCCTCACCTATCTTGCCTTGTGATAATATTGCGCCGATTGCTTTGTCAGATGCATCTGTGGTTATCAGGAATGGTTTAGCGAAATCCGGATATTGTAAAACCGGAGCCGTTGTGAGCATTCTTTTTAATGTTTCGAATGCTTCATCTCGTTCTGCTGTCCATTCAAAGGGAACGTCCTTCTTCAATAACATGGTTAGTGGTTTCGTTATCTAGGAGAAATTTTTTATAAATTTCCGGTAATATCCTGCGAGACCCAGGAATGACTGTATTCCCTTTACGTTTCTTGGTAATGGAAATTCCTTGACCGCTTTGATTTTTTCTTCGTCGGGTTTCACCCCTTCCTCGGTTATTATGTGTCCGAGGTAATGGGTTTCCTTTCGAAGAAAATGACATTTTTTCGGCTGAACCGCCAGTTTCGCTTCTCTAAGCCGTTGAAGAACATCTTGAAGTCGGTCGTTATGCTCCTTCAGCGATGAGCCATAGACGACAATATCGTCAAGGTAAACGTAGCATCGAGTACCTTGTATTCCTGCCAAAACCGTATTCATGAGCCTTTGGAACGTTGGCGGTGCATTTTTCAGACCGAAGGGCATACGAGTATATTCGAAATGATCTTGCGGCGTGGAAAATGCCGTTTTCTCTTTATCATTCTCTGCCATCGGAATTTGGTGAAAACCCGAGGCGAGGTCGAGCGTGGAGAAGTATTTTGCCTTTCCCAATTGGTCCAGTATCTCAGAGATATTGGGCAATGGGTAGGAATCTCCTACGGTGGCTTCGTTTAATTTACGGAAATCCACCACGACTCTCATTCCAGTTTTCCCGTCGCTGTCGGGTTTTTTGGCGACCACTAGCAACGGTGCGTTCCATTGACTCCTGCTCGGCCGGATAATTCCGTCTTTCAACATCTCAGCGGTCTGCTTTTCGACTTCCCTTTTGTGCGTTTCAGGCAGTCGGTACGGGTGTACTTTAATTGGTCGTATTCCCTCCTTCAAGGGAATTTCATGTTCCACCAAATCAGCGCATTGTAGTCGATCTCCGTCTAAATGGAAAATATCTTCAAAATTTTCGCAAATTTTTAACAGTTCGAATTTTTCTTCTTTGTTGAGATGAGCCGTGTGGATTCCTTTGCGCAGATTTCTTAGGCGGGCAGCCCCACTTCCAGCGGCGACTGTGTATATTGCTCGCTCGGACTCGGCGTCGTCCGGTAATTCAGCGAGCGTCAGCGATTTCAGTGTTATGACGGGTCGTGCCATCTCGACTTCCTTGTCGTTCGTATTTATAATGCTCACGATACAGTTACTGGTTTCGGCTTCTGTTACGCACGGTCCGACGACGATCCCGTTGGCTAATTCGCGCTTTTCCACGAGGCCAATGATATTCTCTAAGGTTTTAGCTCGTACGATGTTCTCGCTTCTCGAAGGAAGTTTAATTTTTCCTTGCGCGTTCACCAGACGCTTCGTATCTCCGTACATGTTTATAAACTTGCCTCCCAATATATCGACGTCGTGCTCTCGCATAAAGTCCATTCCCAATAACCCATCGGTTGACATCGGTACGGAGTCACTCACCACATAGAAATCATGTTCTATCGAGATAGCTCGGGTATCGAGTATCACTGTGGCATTGCAGAGAGCCTTGAACGTCGTGCCTTCGACTCCTCTCAGCTGGACGGTCGAGGGTGTTATCGGTGTCTCGGGTTTCAGCGCGCCTTTGCGCACCACGCAGCATTGCGCGCCCGTGCCGGCCTTTAAGGTCAACGTACCGGCTGGGGCATGCGGAGAGGCGGCGGTGAAGTCACTCATTGCTCCTTCTATCCAGGGCGAGCTGACGTTGCAAATTTTTAAATTCTCTGTTTGTTTTTCGGTCTCCTTAATTTCTTCTTCGGAGATAATCGTAATTGTGCCGAGTTCCAGTGATCCCAGTGTGGGCTTATTCTCACGATTTCTTGGCGGAAAATTATTTTGCTGTTTCGGCCAAGCATTTGGGTTCCTTCGCCCGTAATCGTTTTGCCACTTGTGCGAAGGTCCTGTTTCCTTCTTCATCCCTTCGTCTCTGATCCGCTTTCGACATTCCGCTATGACATGTCCTCGCTGTTTGCAGTAGTGACACGTGACGTCTACCTTCAGGATTCCTCTGCTCGGTCCTGGTGCAGACAGACTCATGCGGACTTGCGTGCTCCTGCAGTCGCGTGCTAAATGCCCGTGCTTGTGACATTTATGGCACGTGATTTGAGACGTGTGGGTTAGGACGTGCGTTTGTCTGGCGATTGATTCGCCACCTTGGACGGATTTTTCTTCCTCCATTGCGCCTTTCATGGCTGTGCCGAGATCCGTGAAGTTACGAGCCTTTACTATGACCTGAAATTCCCTTTTGAGTCCTCTCTCAAAATTTTGTAAGGCTAGTTGTCTCACATAGCCTTCTATTGTCTTCTTGCCCGTGGCAGTGGTTTCGCTCGCGGTGCTTGCGTCGACCAATTCCATCATGACGGCCTCTAATCGTTGGCCGTAAGCTAACACGGTTTCGTTCTGCTTTTGTTTGCAGGTATTAAATTCGACCTGTAATGCAGCTACTGTTCGACGAGTACCGTATAGCGCGAGTAATTCTTCTTTTAATTTCGCGAAAGTGTCGATTTGTTTATATCGGAGATCACGTTTCGCTCGGCCAATGATTTTAGTGGCTAAGATGGCCTTTAATAAACTGGCTCGGTCGTTTACGGCAACGCTTTCGTAAGCATATTCGAATGCTTCGATGATATCGTAGACCGCTTCGGGCCTTTCCCCGTCGAAAGGCTGGATTAAACTCCTGGCCTCTTTCAGGGTCATATCGTCGACCGGCATTGTTATCGTTCGGTCGTGGCGGTTGAGTAAAGGGAAATCTGTAAACGTCAAATGTCGTCCGCGTACTATTTCGACGGCGTCAACGAAGTCGTCGTCCGTGTCACCGGAGGTATTAGGGGAATTTACCGCGGAAGTTCTGCGTCGTTTGATTGATAGTTCGTCGCAAAGGGGTTCCTCCCTCTTATATTCTAACACTCGGTCGAATATTGAATTTTCTGATCGCGATAAACAATTCTTTCCCGGCAAACGCAGAGATGCTAAACGCTCTTCATTGGACATAAAGTTTCCCTAACTGGCTTTGATCTATATTGTAAAATTTTTGTGCCGCCACTTACATTAGGATGGTCTTGTACATAGTTGAATGCTGCTGGTTGCGATGTAGGTTGTAGGCTGGTTCTTGTTCGGATCCTCGGTCTTCCTTCCTTCTCTGGGATGGTCTTTGGTTGGTTCTGCTTTGTCGATCCTCGGGATGACGGTTGTGTTCCGGCGACTCGATCGTTCGTGGATTCCTCTCTTGCCGTGACGCGAAGATGTCAGGCAATTTCTACTAGAAACTCAACGACTGCGTGTTGGTTTCTCTTCGATTCCTTTACGCAATGCGTTTGGTAGGAGATCGGATAACTTTTAGTTGTCACTGCTTCTAACAACTCTTCTATTCACTTTGCGCACAACTTTTTGTTATTTACTTCGCGAACTTTGGCTATCCCACCGCTGCCACCAATGTTATATCGGCAACACGTTAGTATTGCGCGATAAGATTTTATTTTGGGATAATAGCCAATAAGGAGAAAGTCTCGAGGCAGTGAAGTAAAATGAGATAACAGTTTATTGTAAGTTTTTAGATTAATAAGTTACAATGTTACGCAAATTAATAGGGTAAGAGCTTCAATCAAAACCAACCGATTAGCTCCGCTCGTCAATTAAGACTGGTTGACAATTGTCGCGATCGCGGGTCGCTCCCGCGAGTCGCTATGCAGAAAATGCATGTTCCGCATTTTTGTCATTGTGACCATATATGGTCACAACGACGGTTTCGATGGCGTGTTTCGCGCCTTTACCCTAAAACTGTCTATTTCGCAGTTTGGGGTTTTTGACCTTTACTTGCGCTGTGACCATATATGGTCACAGTGCTCTTTATTTTATCTTTATTTAATTCTACTGGAATGTTCTCTTGGAATATTCCTTCGTTGTGCTATGGGGTACAACATAAGTATTTTCATAAATGGGTTGTGCACTTCTCATATCTTCGTAGATTATCTCAGTATCTTTTTCTGAATGTTGTTGGATTTCTGTAGCGCGAGCAATCTTTAATTCAGTGTTTATGGCGCGGGTTTTCCAATCTTTCAGGATGAGTTTCTTGATTTTATGTGCGTTATTGAGTGCGCAATTCCTTTCTTTTGACAAAATTACACCGTGGTGTATGCAATACTCGGGTGTTGATTTTATTTGAGCGAGTAGCAAACCACTTTCAGCGACATTTATTATTTCGCAGTCGATAATGTCCGATAAGAAATCCTTGTTATCCTTCCCGTATGTATAAATTATTTTAGCCTTTTTAGTGATTTGGTGCAGTTTTTCGAACATCCATGAGTATGGCATGTTTCCTTCCTCCCATTGCAGTCCATGCGTCCTCCGGCTTAAGCATTTGTTACTCTCTTGGGTTGTTTTATCCAGGCAATGGTACAAATAAGGTGCTTCGAGTATCCAAGAGTCGGAGTACGAATCGGTTACAGATATTATTGCGATTTCTTTGGGGAGGATCTTCCCGTTGTTGTCTCTGAATCCTTCTATGTCGATTACGTATAGTTGTTTATGCGCCATGTTGGGGTTGGCTAGTCCTATATTGAGTGAAATGGTATGAAATGGTTATTCGTCATCGCTACTTTCACTTAGGTCTAGGTGTGATAAGCGTAGTCGATTTGGGTGAACTATACGTATCTCACGACCTATTTTGATTTTGATATTTCCATCTCTTTTTATTTCAAGAACTTCATGCGGTCCGGTATAGTGGTCGCCTAGTTTCCCCTGCTTTTTCCCTTTCTGGAGGTATACGTAGTCTCCTAGGCTGAATTCGCGTGGATTCACTTTTTTATCATAATATTTTTTTTATCTTTCTTTTGCAATTTTGAGATTTTCTTTGGCTATTTCTTGAATCTGGTGCAGCTTTATGGCCAAATCAGTTAAATATTCGTTGTAGGTCAACCCTTCTTCGTCGGGTTCCTTTTCATATGATGGTTGTCGGGCTAGTTTCCCGAATACTAATTCGTAAGGAGTGTGTTTTGTTCCTTCGTGCATACTTTTGTTGTATGAAAAGGTTGCAAGTTCCAACCAATCGTCCCATTCTTCATCTTGGGTTGCGTAATGTTTTAAGTACTCGATTAATGAATCATTTCAATCCAAAAGGCATTCTCGTAAATTCGTAATGTCCGTCGGGTGTTGAAAAAGCGGTTTTGTGCCGATCGTCGGGGTGCATTTTAATTTGGTGGAATCCTGAGGCCAGATCGAACGTAGAGAAATACGTAGCTCCTCCTAATTGGTCTAAGATCTCATTTATGAGAGGTAGCGGGTATGCATCGGCAATCGTTTTTTCGTTTAGACCGCGGTAGTCGAGCACCATTCGCCATTTCTTGGTTCCCTTGGAGTCGGCCTTTTTCGGCACTATCCATACCGGAGAATTGTACGGAGAGTGTGAGGGTTGTATAATCCCTCCGTCCAACAGATCATTTACCTGGCGATTTATTTCTTCCTTAAGCAAAGGGGGGTACCGATACTGGCGAGTGTTTATTGGCAAATCGTCTACAGTATTTATTCGGTGTTTTATGATATTCGTTGCTAACAATTGTTCGCCCGGTAAATGATATCGGTCTTGACATTCCTCGATGTGGTTTTCCACACTTTCTCGTTCTTCATCGTTCAAGTGGTCCAAACGTAATAATTCTTTTATTCTCTCAACGCGATCACTAGAATATACATCGCAAATTTGCATGTTATTTGTTGGGCTATATTCCCATTCTTGGCTTTGCATTATTTCGGGTAGATTCCCGTCGGAATTCCGGAACCTTGATGCCGATATCGTGTGGATTGTTTCGTTTTGGTTGCTTGGAAATTTTTGCGTATGACACCCTTTCATAGCCTTTTTGCAGCGTTTTACTTTGGATGAATCAGTATTAACCGATTTAGAAATAGTGAGATCCCCTTCTCCTACGTTACGGAGCATAATATTCTTGTGAATTTCTTTCTCTTTCTCGAGGGATTTATTGATTTTTTCTTTATCAAGGGACATAGTAGTATGACATCCTTTTCCTCCTTTAATTAACTTGGAATCTTTTCCTCCTTCGAGGGACGTAGTAGCACAATTTCCGTTTCCCTTTTTAAGGGATATAGTATTATCGCAACTTTCCTCTTTTCTTACGAGGGATATAGTAGAATTGTATTTTCTCTCCTTTTTGAGGGACGTAGTATTATGGAATCTTTCCTCCTTTTCGAGGGACGTAGTATTATTGAATCTTTCCTCCTTTTTGAGGGATGTAGTATTATTGAATCCTTCCTCCTTTTCGAGGGACATAGTATCGTTGATTTTTTCCTCATCTTCGAGGGACATAGGATCATTGAATTTTTCCTCATTTTCGAGGGACATAGAATCATTGAATTTTTCCTCATTTTCGAGGGGCATAGTAGAATTAAATCCTTCCTCATTTTCGAGGGACATAGAATCATTGAATTTTTCCTCATTTCCGAGGGGCATAGTAGAATTGAATCCTTCCTCATTTCCGAGGGACATAGAATCATTGAATTTTTCCTCATTTTCGAGGGGCATAGTAGAATTGAATCCTTCCTCATTTCCGAGGGACATAGAATCATTGAATTTTTCCTCATTTTCGAGGGGCATAGTAGAATTGAATCCCTCCTCATATCCGAGGGACATAGAATCATTGAATTTTTCCTCATTTTCGAGGGGCATAGTATGATTGAAATATTCTTTTCTTTCCTCAAATGTTTGTATGTTTAATACAGGAACGGCGACTTCCACGTCTTCTTCCGTTGTATTAAACAAATATAGGTACGCTTTACCATTATCGTTGCTAACCAAGGCGTCACCCAGATATATTCCTGGTGAGACCCGTTGACGAGGTATGTATCCCTCCTTTACTTCCATATTTCCCACACGAACGTAAAAACTTCCTTTGGTACGGGCGGGCACTACAATGGTTTCGACCTTCATGAAAGGGATTTCATTTCTTCCTCATTTTAAACATTTTTCTGAATACGAGACATCAGCGTGGTGGGTCCGAAAGAAATCTGTTCCGATTAACCCGTCATCTTCGATCGGGAAATCGTCTGCAACTAAGTGTGGAAGGTGACCTTGGTGTTGAGTATCTCGATTTGAGTTTTTCCCAAGGTATCGACGTAGTCTTTCGTTATCCCGCTGATTCTCACAACCTCACTTTTATCGACGTTTACATCTGGTGCGACTTGATTACTTTTAACCAGGTGATCAAGAAGTCGTGAAGAAGGAATGTATTGGACACGTACAGAAGAGAATGGGAACGCGACTCCGAAATTGTGTGAAAAAGAAAGTGGAAACGGTGGAAAAAAAGGATGGAAAAAAAATACAAAAAAAAACTCTCGGTGGAAAAGGCAAGCTGACAGCAAAAATGATCGACAAGTTGACAGTTTATTATGGCTTAGCAATTAGGAGAAATTGTAATTCGGTTGAGAATATGAGTAATGCAATCTGGGCCACATTTTATCATTACTGCTCGACAGACGAAAATCAACAACACGCAAAGTGTCCGATCGGATTGGACTCATGGTGCTCTTGGCAGCGGGCAGCAGCTGCTGATAACTTATCAGTTTATAAGCATGATTATCAGCCATTTCCACAAGAAGTTGCTGAGGCCCTGAGGCCCATTTATGAAGATCTCAGCAATGAAAAATTATTGGAAAGATGTGTGGGTGGTTTCACCCAAAACAATAATGAAAGCTATAACCAACTGGTGTGGAAGATCTCTCCAAAAGTACTTCCAGCCGGATCAAAAACGGTGGAAATGGCTGCATATATAGCTGCTGGCATCTTCAATGAAGGGACAGCTGCCCTTTTATATTATATGAATGCAATGGGCGTCTCACTTGGGTCCAATGCGCATTCATATACAGATAAAGAAGATGCGCAGCGCATCAAGATCTCCGACCTGAGATCACACGAGAGCACCAGAGAGGGAAGAATGGCTCGCAGACAGCATCAAATCGAATTATTAGAAGCTGCCAACGATGCGAACGGATTATTATATGGCCCTGGAATAGATGACTCCATGTAAGTTGAAAAAACAAAAAATTTACCACATGTAAAACGCTTTTGAAACTTTAAACGCGTTTTTCTCAAAACTATGTTTTCAAAATCGGTGATCAAGATTTCTCGAAAACGGCTGAACCGATCAGTCTCAAATTTTAACACAACCTTTTTAGCTAGATTTTTTAGTAATTAATCGAAGATTTTTTTTCTCCGATAAATATTTTCCATTTTATAAACAATTTAAGGCTTAAATTTTCGTTCAAAATCGAGTCTTTTATTTTGAGAAGTCGCCATTTTGTCAAAAATTATTTTTTCGCTAATTCCTTCGATTAAATACTAGATAATGTATTATATTAACGAAATTTATTCGGTTTTTTCATTACAGATAATCCGGTCCAGAGATATCGTGATCACCGCAAAATTGGTTTTTTTTGCGGAGCTCTAGGAGATCGGCGATAGCAACATTCGCGATGATTATTTTGACAAATAAAAAATATGTTAATATATTATAAGGTTATTATAATATGTACACCAATTTTCAAATTAATAAATTGAATAGTCTGCGCGAAAAAAATTCTTGAAAATCCGTCTTTTTAAAGCCTTCTAACTGTATGTAAGCCCTTAAGCAGACCCTGTGTCTATCATTAATAATGCTGGCTTAATAAAGTCTTTGGATTCTACCTCAATAACCGGTACATTACTCTCACGACTTACTAGAGCAGTGGCAATTCTTTTTAGACGGCTACTCTCTTCTTCGGCCTGTACATATCGTATTGAGCGACCTTGCATGTTTCCCTGGGTAACGTCCCTTTGAATTTTATTTTGCTCGTAAACGGGTGTTTGCGGTTGCCTCGACTGACTGTTGTTGTATTCTCTTTTGCAGCAATTCTCTACCGTATGCCCTGAGTCCTTGCAATACCGACAAAACTTGAATCCTCCCTGGATCGGGGTACCGGGCGCGATTTCGCGGTTCGGGTTTCTCCCTTGCTCATTAGGTCGCATTCCCGCACGTATATTACTGGGCCCCGTGTCGCGTGGTTGTGATCTTGGTGGTTGACTGTTTAATTTTCGAAGTATCTCGTAACATCGATCTGCGGTATGGCCATTCTTTTAGCAGAATTAACAAATTATGCTGTTGGACTGAATATGGTGAACCTTTTCTGTTGCGTATCTACTATTTCCTGTGTGGCTGTTATTTCTATCTGAGCGGGTAGTTCGTAGTGTGTTTTTTGCTCGGAGTTGTCGTTCTATTTCGATTGCATCCTTCATTGTTTCTTTGAACGTTTGTTCTACTTTGATTTTATTTTCAATCTCTGGTTTTAGTCCACGGATGAAACAATCGACAAGATTTTTATCCAAAGTTGCTTGATCTTCATCATTTAAATGAGGTTCCCTTTGATTCGATAAGTGTAATTCGTAAATTCTGTTGCCAAGATCCTTGGCACGATTGGCGTATGCTAACGTGCCTTCGTTATCGCCTTGAAAAAGTCTCCCGAGTTCTCCTTGGAGTTGGTAAATTGACTTAGCGGGTGCGTAGAGCGATTTTAAAAATTTGATAAATTCTGCGATTGTTGGGAGTTTGACGCCGTGTACCGCGCGACGTGCTTCACCTCTTAGTTTATTTCGTAGAATTAGCGCAAGGCTCTGTTGAGCTTCGACAGGAAGCATTTGTTGGGCTTCTTCACACCCCTCCAGGAAATGTGATAGTGGAATATTATATCCATCAAAAATTGGAACTGCTTCGATAGCGTATTTAATAGAGACTGTTGGTACCTGGGGGTTAGCCATGCCTGCTCCGAGGTTATCTATACGTTCGATTATTTCATCGACTTCTGTCGCTGAAGCTTCAATAAGCGCCTGCGGATGATTAGCAGTGCTGCCGGATTCTCCTGTATCTCCCGTATTGTGATCGGTAATGGGTATTGAGGTATTTGCGGTGCTTGATTGAGGGGTGCTTGATGTTGGGGTGTTATCTTTCGAATTTGTCTTAGATGGTGTTCTGCCTAGACCCATTCTCCATTTTTTGTAGTGAGGGCGTTTTAAAATCCCACTTCTGACACCAAAATTTTTATTTGTGTTACAATCCGCTGAACTCTATCGAGTATGGGAATGCGTAACACGGTTCGATTTCTCTTTTCGAGGCAAGGCAATTAAGCCCTTTCCTTCAGGGACGGAAATCTCGCCTTTTCTTTACTACAATTCGTCGGAGGGGTTTTCGACTAGGACGGCACCGTCGTTTTCGACTAGTCCGATAGTCAATCTTGACCTATACGAAAGGTTGTATGAGAAAGATTCGATTCACTCTTTCGCTGGTCGTGTAGTGCTGGTGATCTGACGAAGCTTGATGCGATGCGACGATGATTCTTACAGTCTCGGTAAGGAGTGAAAAGAATATGGTCGACGCGAGTTCAGTTATCAGACTTTTATTATTCACGAGCACGTTACTTTTTGACTCTAAGATTACAATATACAAGCTTAGTCTCGACGAGGTTACAACTTTTGTACTCAAACAGGCGACGAGCAAGAATGCTCCGCAGATTCTGTTGCGCAAAGTGGTTGGAAGCTGGTCCCCGTTGAAATTGTAACTAACTACTTGGTGAAAAAGGTCGCCATTTTATACTAATTTTTGGTGGCTACTTAGGGCTAGTGTGATGAGTCACTTAGTGGAAGGGTGCCTAGGATTAGTAAGATCGTTAATGAAGATAGCGAAAGGTGTCGTCCGCGGCACGGTGTACGCGCGGCAGCGAACCAATCAGAGGGCTTTTCCCGAGTTCGCGCGAGGCTCTTCTGGCTTTTGGAGGTTCGGCGCGTGTAGGTGAGCTCACCTGGCTCGAGGCAGGTGACGAATTGTGCGATGCCTCGGAATTGTTGGTGTTTGGCACAGAAATAGTGGATTCGTAACGCGATTGGTGCGTTGCGCTAAGTTGTGCGGTACGCCAGGCGAGGCTTGAAATCGTTTAGAGATAGGTATAAAGATAACGGATTCTCAAACCGTAACAACAGCAACCGTTGACGCAGCTTAGCTACGTTACGCACAATTGTCTCTTCAAAAGAACAACGGCGGTCAAGTGGGCTAAGGCGTTCCGTGTTCGTCGGCGTTTCGAAAGAATCGATGGTTCGAATCTCTCTGTACCTTATTTTTTTTTGGTGCTAGCAATTTATTAAACTATTGCTACAATAATGACGAGATATGGACGGATAAAATTATAATATTTCATCATTATTCTTGATCTAACGAGACAATATACGACCAATATCGTTGACGTAAATTGCTCTGTCAGTAAAATTCGCGAATCATATGTTCTAGCTCTCTCGCCTGAAGAAGCTACCGTATAGCTTGATCAGCTGATTGTGAGCCATATACTTTCGGCAACAAAATATATATATAGTATAAAGTGTATGGCTCGGCCGATCAAGCTGTTGTCCCTCCCGAAGATATATATATTGAAATGTTCTGTAGGTACTCGAAGAAAATTGAGGGGTAGACGTAACAAAAAATTTAATTTTTCTTTATTTTATCTTTATACTGCTAAGTTCACGCAGTTCCTTATCCTAATTGCCCACTCTCGTTCTTCGACTTTGATTGGCGCGTATCACCGGCCGTTGCTGTGTGGTGATTGGCGCGTTCCGTAGTGATAATTTCGTCCTGCCCGGTCTGATTAGCTGCGTCTTAATCGATGGGAATCGATTCTTGCTGGTTGACAGCTAAGATGGCGGCGCCGGAGTGAATCGAGAGCGTGCTTCTTGTGTTGTGTGCCGTATTTAACCCTTAAATGCATGATGATGTATATGTACATCTGTGTTTTCTTCCTTGTTTCTCTATCTAATCTATGTTTAATTATCTACCTGTTTCAATTTTCTGTATTTAAAAATTAAAAATCATGCATTTAAGGGTTAAGGATTAATACGAGACGGTACGTCCTTTTTCAGTTAATTTAAGCTTTGTGTGCTTGTTGTTCGTCTTTGGTTTTCTTTTAGGTTCGTTGTGCGTTTCTTGGTGTCAATTCTGCGCTAGTACGGGACTCGTTTCCGATCTGGTGAGTCGACGCCGTGTGAAGGATTTTTTTTCGTTTCTCTGCTTTACTGTTGCCTTTTTGTTTTATTGCAGGGCTTTGCTGTGGATCCCGACTGTTTCTATATGACGACAATTCGTACGGTTGATCGATTTTCTGCAATACGATACGTTGCGTTTCGGATTTTGACTTCCAAAACTTTGGTGAGTTGTTACGTCCCAAGGTGGAGAGAATTTGAAGCTCCGTTGATAATTCGATGTGCGCGCGAAGTTTGAATTGAATTGCGCTGTTGGGCTGGACGTGAGCTCGCCGCCTGGGACTTACTTGTGCTCAATGTACCAACTCAACGATTTATGATTAATCGTCGAGGATGATTCCTCTTCGAAGACGTATTGTTGTTGAATGATGTTTCCCAGAGTTCTCGATTGCACCGAGAAGATGTATTTTTTCTTGGGAAGATTGTGATTAATTGCAACACCAACACTTCTCATACAATTAACAATAACAACTGTACTTTATTCAAGTTTGGAATTGTACTTTGAAATTACAACACAAATTGGATTTAGAGTGATTTTACACGATGTCGGAGATTTGTTAACTTAAGATGTTTTCGGTTTCGAGGTTGAGTCGATTCTGTTTCTCTTGTCGAAATTGGTTGACGATTTCGTCTCGGTTCGGGCGGAGTTACAAAGTTATATAAAACTGATTGGTCGGATTCTTTTAGCGTGATTTTGAGTTTTCCTATCAGAGGGGTTGTTTCAAAGATGTGGGGGTGTCTTGAGAGCGTCGGTTTTTGGACGACGATCGTGGGAAAGAAAAGTGTCTTTTCTGATTATGATTCTGAGAAATACAGAGCTTGGCTTTCATCAGATTCCACGAGCGGTGACATCGAGCGAGGCGCTCGTAAAAATGTAAACATAAATAAGGAGAGCAGGGAAAAGTCTAAAACAGGATGTTTGCCAGAGAGGGTGTTTATATGTGGACAGGGTGTCTCGGCTATGGCTTTATGTTCCCTGGTATGTTTATGTGACAAGAGCTTGGGGTCCTGGCAATTCCAGCTGGAATCCTTCTCCTAATCTGTTTAGTTTCTACAGACGAATGGTATAGTTTATAAACGCAATAGTAAAATAATAATAAGAGAAAAGAAATTGTACATACTGTTTAAATTTTACCGGCAGGCTGCATTGGTTTACAGGTGGGTAAGGTAGTAGTCTAATTTATTGACTGGAGGTGTGCGTCACCCATGCTGGGACGTAACAAGTAATTTCTTTATTTTCGATATTTTCCTCCCTTTCCTTTTCGTATTTGTGAATGTTATTTTATTCTTTGCTCTCTCTTTATCTAATGTGTTCTTTTGTTTGTCGATATGAATTTCCCTACCGCGGTGCCTTTGCACACTTGATTATTTCTTACTATTAGAATTCTTTGAGATTCTCCGCTGTAGCGCCTTTGCGCAATCTGATCTCCTCTTAATGATTTTGAATCTCTTTACTGCTTCTCCGCTCCGTGATATAATGTTATTCCCAAAATTCAATACAGTCTTTCCTTTTCTTTAACCGCGAGTCGTTCTAGAGTCAGCCACCCTCGCTCTCCTCTCGGAGAGCAATGTCCCAGCTTTCTCACGAATTTCTCACTTCGAAGTCAATGGATGTCGGTACCATTTTGCTCCAAAAATTCTATACTGTAACCCGTCTATTCCCTTTTTCCTCTCCAGCGAGTCGGTCTCGAGTTAGCCACCCTCGCTCTCCTTTCGGAGAGCAATGTACCAGCTTTCTCAAGACTTTCTCGCTTTCAAAGTCTGTGAATTTTCGGTATCTTCTCCTTATTTTTCCTCGCTTATATATTTTCCTTTCTCTCCTTCTACCTTGGAGAAACTCTTCCCTCCATCTCATTTTCCGTGAATTAATCTTGATTCTGTCCTTTTCTAATTCTGATTTCATTTTCAGGTGCGGTGACAGGTGGCGGCACTTGGCCTGGGCGGGAAAACGTCTCAATATATTGTAACGAATTTCATCTTTCAAATGAATTCCACCTCATATTCCCCCTCCCCAATCGAGATTCGGTTTCGAGAGCTTCAGCCGGTCACCGTTGTCAAAGGATCGAGCAAGCAGAACGATCTAGACGATCGACGTGTAGAGTTCATCTTCGGGCAAATAAGACAATACTCCGTCACGAAATCGAATGATTTTCTCTTAACGACAACATACGTATAACGGTTGGAGCGGTGTTGACTTTAATCACCACCATCAGATTAGTGGACTCACTAATACTTGGCCGCCGAGCTTGCCGCATCGAACGGATCCGGAGATCGGCAACTAAAATCCGGATCATCGATGCACTTGGGTTCGACTAGATCAGGAGAGCTACGATGATACCGAGCATCCTGGTCACGGCACCAACATCGATCAACTTGTGTTCGACTCGATCAGGAGAACTACGAGGATACCGATCCTCCTGCCACGGAAGCCACGATGAGCGGTGTAATTGACAACAACGGATCACCGAATCGCCTGTATCAAAGTTCATTGTCGAACTAGGGCGACAAATCGTATGTATCGATTTACGTAATTTCATCCGGCAAGTCCTGATCAATCAGGCACGTTGTATCTATTAATTGGGTAAAAATCATTCACATGCCCACGCTCTTTTTGATCGTCTGTATTACTGCGCTCGAAATCATACGCCGAAGACCCCCTAATAAAAAGAGAAATTCAAACGAAATTGGAATCAATCCAAGTCACATTAATTATAAAAGTTAATCATGGTTATTCTCATAAATACATAAATTATCTGTAAGTAAATTGGATTGTGAATCATACATAAATTAGTCACATTAATTATAAAAGTTAATCATTGTTATTCTCATAAATATAAAAAAAATTATATGTAAATAAATTGGATTGTGAATCATATAATATATATTTATGCGCGTCGCACTAGGCCTCGGTGCGAGGCAGAGGCTAACGTATACACGAGGCGTGCCTATGCCTTCGACTCTCGCCCCTCTAACGTCCGCCGCGCGGGCCGGCGATCTTACCCACGCCAGACCCCCTTTCCACAAAAACGTAAATCGTTATAATTCGCTCATTTTTTCGTCGATCGATACGAAACAAAGCCCAAATGTGCGTTTTTTCATTGTGAACGAAATACTATTTTTGCCACGACGAATATAATCGCGCGATTACGGCAAATTTAACATTTCCTCTTTTCAATGACGAAAAAACTATTAATGTTTCAAAATTTTGAAAAAAAATGGGTGTCATTAAACGCGGGCCATAAGTCTCTATGTACCCTCAAGATTTCAACCCGATTGGTCTCCCAGTGCTCGCTAATTTACAGATTTTCTTTTCGAACACGAGTTGAGTTTCTCGGTCTCGACGAGCATGGAGGGAACGCCGTACAGCGGGCACCGAGCCACTTACCTACGTTTGGCGCAGATTCTCATTCGAGTGAACAGAAGTGGCTGAGCGGGCTAAGGCATTCCATGCTCGTCGCGGCACCGAAAGTTCCGTGGTTCGGATCTCTCTGCCATCGTTTTTTTTGGCTCAACAATTTATTAAATTATTGGTTCAATAATGACGAAATTGAACAGATAAAATTATAATTTTTCAGCTTTATTCTCGATGCAACAAGACGATTTACGACCAATGTCGTCGACGTCAATTGCTCTGTAAGTCAAATTCGCGAATCATACGGTATAGCTCTCTCGCCTGAAGAAGCTGCCTTATAGCTTGATCAGCCGAGCCATATACTTTCGGTGCCAGAAAAAAAAAAATATACTCTACCGTCGGAAAGTTTCCGGACAAAAGTTGAAAACAGTGCCGGCACGGTTTTTTATACCATTTCGCCGGTAGTTGGCCTAGGCTAATTTAACCAACGCCATTTTAAAGAGCAGAGATTTCCCTTCATTTTGGCCTTTTTAAAAAAAATTTACGATTTTTTTTACAATTGGTATCTAGTTTTGAAATCGAAAATTGTTGGTCATTTTTTTCGTGTTTTGCAAGTGGACCCCGTTTACAGTAATTTTTTTTAACGAATTTCTTTCACCATGCTCATAAAGGGAGAAGTCTAAGCTTCAAGTTCATTTTTTAGAAAATTGTCTACGATTTTTTTTTTTCAAAGATATGTCGTTTGTTGAGAAAAAATGGACAATTTGAAAATTGCTCTATAGGATGAAAACAATGAGGTTTACAATAAAATCTCAAGATGGCAAAAAGTTGTACAACTTCTTGCTGAGTTCAACAGAATTTTTTCAGATATTTTTTTCGAAATTTTTTTTTCACCTATTTCCGGTCAGGTCGATTGATCTGAATACTCTGAAAATAATAGAATTAAATTTTGTACTTACATATTAAACTTTGGTCTCTTCAGAGGTTTCTTCGGCGACGGAGTTTCTTCGATGTAAGTAAAAAATTTAATTCTATTATTTTCATGGTATTCAGATCAATCCAACTGAACGGAAATAGGTAGAAAAAAAATTTCCGAAAAAAAACCTGAAAAAATTCTCCTAAGCTCAGCAAGAAGTAATACAACTTTTTGCCATGTTGAGATTTTGTTGTAAACCTCATCGTTTTCGTCCTATGGAGCAATTTTCAAATTGTCTATTTTTTCTCAAAAAAACGACATATCTTTGAAAAAAAAAAATCGTAGACAATTTTAAAAAAAATGAACTTGAAGCTTAGACTTCCCCCTTTATGAGCATTGTGAAAGAAATTCGTTGAAACGTTTTTACTGTAAACGGGGTCCACTTGCAAAAGTCGAAAAAAAACGACCAAAAATTGTCGTTTTCAAAACTAGATACCAATTGTAAAAAAAATCGTAAAATCTTTTTAAAACAGCCAAAATGAAGGAAAATCCCTGCTCTTTAAAATGGTGTTGGTTAAATTGGCTTAGGCCAACTACCGGCGAAATGGCATAAAAAACCGTGCCGGCACTGTTTTCAACTTTTGTTCGGAAACTTTCCGCCGGTACTGTATATATATACAGGGTGAATTGCGTAAGGGGTGCCATCCGGGCTTTCAAGGTAGATGGGCACAGTACGAACACAAGTTGCAAATAAACATTCGGGATATTGTTAATAATTTACGAGATATTAATTTTTTAAATCGGACCAATCAGAGCGCGCCCAGAAGCGTTGAAGCCACCCACTCCCACCCTAGCCGTAGATATAGCATAGATTAGGGCGTTACATTTAGGTTTGCAACATTCAGAGCAGTCAATTAGATTGCTTGTATTTTTCCGCAGTCATTTTTTTTTCTCGAGCATTGGCTGCTCTGAGTTTAGCCGACCTTCGCGAGAAGCGTTGGAGCTTCCCACTCCCCGCCTTAGCCGTAGAGATAGCGCAGTGAACTAGGCATTAGATGACCGGGTGAGGCGCGAGGGGGGGGGGGGGGGTACTCCACTGAAAAAGTTACATTTGCACAATTCCGATACAGTCATTCGTCCATTTTATTATTCAATCATTTTTATCTCTCGGTCAAACTATTCGCCGGACAAAAAATTTGTATAACATTTCTTGTTGAAAATTGAACTCCTCAATTTCGGTTTTGTAACTTTTAATCGCAAACACCAAAAATAACAAAGTTATGAACGAAAATACATAAAAATTTGGAAACGAATTTTCTTTTGATCGTTAGGGTAGAGCGGGGTTAATTGAGCAAGCGGGTAATTTGGGCAATCGTAATATCTCGAAAACTTAAGCATCGCACGCTGGTGCATCAAATGGACGAAAGAGAGGTATGTGGGAGGGGAGTACAACAAATCATTGCCGGTAGCCACGCGGCGCACGAGACGATGACACGGGATGTTTTATTATTATTGCGCACAAAAATAAAAAATCCGTGATTGAGTATTTTTCTTCTAGCATTGTGTGAAAAACCAGGGCAGGAGCTAGACGAGTACTACCATGTAGTACATTGAAGTACATCTGCAATAATTATTTTAACGCACGGGGTACGGATTTCATTATAAACTAACATTTGTTAAAAAATCTGACAAGGAACATCACTTAGGTGTCCCCCTCCGATTTTGTTGAAACTTTGGTATGTGGTAGAGTATCGAAAACTAAGCGACATGTATTTTTTTATCGGCGGAAAAACGGTTTTAGGGGGTGAAACACACCCTCAAAAATGTTTTTTTTTTTACATTTTTCCGCGATAACTTTTTAACGGTAGGGTAGAGCGGGGATAGTTGAGCAGTTTTTGGCTTAATCGATCATACCTCTTAAAAAATACATCCGATTTCCTTGATTCTTGCACGGTTAGATCCGCAAAGTCTCCAGCTCAAAACGCCTTCAGAAACATTATCCAATTCAGGTCTGATTTAGGAGATATTATCGTAAATGTAAAAGAGTGTCGAGCTGCTCAACCTGCCCCATAGGTGGGGCAAGTTGAGCAAGGGTATGAGGTAAGTTGAGCAAGGTAATAATTCCATCAACAAATCAGACACATGCAAGACCATTTGATGCAATGCAATAATAAACCAATAGCTACATTTTGAATCATGAACATTAACTGCAACAAACTGTGAAATGTTTTTTCTTAAATAAACAAGGAGGACCGGCGATAGCGTGATGTATTCACCTCCGCCATGTTATGCGCGCCAGCCGATGAGGACGGTTGCGCATCCTTTAACTAGCCCCATCGAAAACTGCCCAACTAGCCCCTTCTCAGATTTGTTAACAAATGTTAATTTATAATGAAATCCGTACCACGTGCGTTAAAATAATTATTGCAGATTGATAGCCACTTAAATGTACTACATACTAGTACTCGTCTAGTTGCTGCCCTGATTTTTCACATAATGCTAGAAGAAAAATACTTAATCACGTATTTTTTACTTTTGTGCACAATAATAATAGAACGTCCCGTGTCATCGTCTCGTGCGCCGCGTGGCTACCGGCAATGATTTGTTGTATTCCCCTCCCATATACCTCCCTTTCGTCCATTTGATGCACCAACGTGTGATGCTTAGTCTTCGAGATATTACGATTGCACAACTTACCCGCTTGCTCAACTATCGCCGCTCTACCCTACGAGATATCAAAATAATTCAAATTGCAAAAACCCTTATTTTTTTACGTACTATACATTGGAGATGAGAGCCATACAAATAACAATAAATTTCATATTGTTTATTGCAAAATTCGAATTTTTTCATACGGATGAGAGTTATTCCTCCGAGAATTTTTAATCGATTGATATGTAAATTTGCACACACGTGGAGGATGGGAAATAAACGAATACATGTTTTTTGTTTTATCCTTCGTTTTTTGAGGCAGGAGTATCGTATACTCAGCTAGCATTATGGAATTCCGGGGTAAATTCACGTCATTATTGACGTTTGTGTGCATGTTTGTAAATACCCCCGCCCTCACCACCCTCCAACAAAAAATTAAGGAGCGAACCACCTTGTGTTTATCTTTCCCCCACCCTCTATGAGAACGAGGTGGATCTAGATGAAGGAAACCTGTTCTGTTTTGCTGGTAACACAAAAATTTAGTTGGGGTATTTTTGCATTTTTTCCAAATAGCAACCCTAAGGGGGTAAACCACCCTCTACCCGAACTTTCTTACCGGGGTCGTCTTCTCTCATTTAACACGTCTTGGCCGATTCAAAATATTTCTGACAACTCGATAACGACATTTTCTCATGTTGCGAACTCAATATGACACCCTGATCGTGAGCGGATAATCGAACCCCTCTGTGTTGTCCTTCTCGAACCATCCTTGTACCTTTCCCCCACCCTCTACGAGAACGAGGTGGATCTAGATGAAGGAAACCTGTTCTATTTTGATGGTAACAGAAAAATCTATAATAGTTGAGGCGTTTTTGCATCTACCCTCTATCTTACGATATCAATTGCGAAAACGCATTCAATGAACTATAAAACTAGTTCGGCGCATAGATATCAAGTCATATCACGTTATGGCTGAGCGATCGGATTACCGCAAATTCCACAAGAATGACGCAAACGTCTAATATAAACACCGGGAATGCATCTCAATGTGGGCATTTTTTTCTTTAAACGAAAAATATTATCTCATTAAAAAAAGTAAGTGGAAAAAGTATTTATCCGTGCACGTATAGAAAACATGTTTCTGATAAACATTAAAAAAGTGAGGAGTAAGAGGCAAATCTCGACGTCTCCCTTCACCGGCCCCTGTTGAGATTAATGTAAAATGCCCATTAGAGATTAATAATGCTTAATCTATTAGAGACTAATACGAAATATCCACAGGTAACCAAAACCATTTTCATCAAATTAGCGTGGCAACTTTTTAAATCGCCAATGGAAAGGAAAATAGAGAGCGGTTCGATTATCCTCTCACGATCAGGGTCTCATATTGAGTTCGCAACATGAGAAAACGTCGATTCGAAGTTGTTAGAAATATTTTTAATTGGTCAAGACGTGTTAAATGGGAGAGGACCACCTTGGTAAGAAAGTTCGAGTAGAGGGTAGTTTGTCCCCTTAAGGTTGCTATTTGGAAAAAATGCAAGAACACCCCAACTAAATTTTTGTGTTACCATCAAAATAGAACAGCTTTCCTTCACTTAGATTCACCTCGTTCTCATAGAGGGTGGGGGAAAGATAAACACAAGGTGGTTCGCTCCTTAATTTTTTGTTGGAGGGTGGTGAGGGCGGGGGTATTTACAAACATGCACACAAACGTCAATAATGACGTGAATTTACCCCGGAATTCCATAATGCTAGCTGAGTATACGATACTCCTGCCTCAAAAATCGAAGGATAAAACAAAAAAACATGTATTCGTTTATTTCCCATCCTCCACGTGTGTGCAAATTTACATGTCAATCGATTAAAAATTCTCGGAGGAATAACTCTCATCCGTATGAAAAAATTCGAATTTTGCAATAAACAATATGAAATTTATTGTTATTTGTATGGCTCTCATCTCCAATGTATAGTACGTAAAAAAATAAGGGTTTTTGCAATTTGAATTATTTTGATATCTCGTAGGGTAGAGCGGCGATAGTTGAGCAAGCGGGTAAGTTGTGCAATCGTAATATCTCGAAAACTAAGCATCACACGTTGGTGCATGAAATGGACGAAAGGGAGGTATGTGGGAGGGGAATACAACAAATCATTGCCGGTAGCCACGCGGCGCACGAGACGATGACACGGGACGTTCTATTATTATTGTGCACAAAAGTAAAAAATACGTGATTAAGTATTTTTCTTCTAGCATTATGTGAAAAATCAGGGCAGCAACTAGACGAGTACTAGTATGTAGTACATTTAAGTGGCTATCAATCTGCAATAATTATTTTAACGCACGTGGTACGGATTTCATTATAAATTAACATTTGTTAACAAATCTGAGAAGGGGCTAGTTGGGCAGTTTTCGATGGGGCTAGTTAAAGGATGCGCAACCGTCCTCATCGGCTGGCGCGCATAACATGGGGGGGGGGGGAGAGAGAGAGAGAGAGAGAGAGAGAGAGAGAGAGAGAGAGAGAGAGAGAGAGAGAGAGAGAGAGAGAAATATACAATTATATAGGTCTCGCTATTTATACAGCAAGTACGAATAACAAAATACAATATAATAGATTTGCGCAGTAAGAACGAATAACAAAAATACAATATAATAGATCAATAGAAATAGTGTAGTAAAATAAACAAAATAAACAAAATAAACGAAATAAACAATGGCCGTTCAGATAAGAATGAAGGCAATGAAGGCAATCCAACACAATAATGCAAACTATAGTAACAGTATAGTAACAGTAGCAGTGCGTAATGCACAGGGGGCGGGGGCGGGGGGTAACTTTACAATTTCAAACAGGACCCCCTATAAAATGTTAGATGGTTGGATTCTACGGGAAAAAACAAATAAATTTTATTCGAAACATTTTATTATCAGATGTGATTTTTTGTCAGATAGGGATCCCGTTTGAAATTGTAAAGTTACTCCCTACCCCCCTTTATGGGGGGCAGGGAGCAACTTTAGGGGGAGGGCATATTTATATAGTTAGAAAGGCCCCTCCAAAGCATAACACTTTTTCATAAACAACTTTTTGATTGGACAAATAGTTGCCGAAATATTCAGCTGTTAAGAGTTATGTGCGCCACCCTGTATAGCGTGAGAGAGGCTCGTATATGTGTATCGTAACATATACACTTTATACATGATTTATAGTACATACCTGTTTATAATTGCTCCTCAGCAGCTTTGAACTCGAGCTTGTTGAACTTCGCGCCGTAGTACTGCATAATTAGATTATTGTTACTAGCGGCGCTGCTCATTTGTTGAAATAGTTCGTCCGCTTCTTCGAAAGCCTTGACGAATCTCGTTGGTAGATAACACGAAAATTCACAATTTACGTCCACAACAACTCGCGTGCCCCATTTCGTTTGGACGACTTTGATACCGGTAATATTATAGTCTTTTTCGAGCTCCAACTCGGACAATCTTTTGACGGGAAGAAACGTCTCCAAACGACCCACTTGGTTGATTCGTGTGAAATCCATTGCCCAACTTAAGTTTCCTCAGTTTTATTGTTAAAGTACGAAACTCTGATATCGCGTGTATTTTTGCTTTAATTGTTGTAATATCTCGCAAAAAGACGTTTAAACGTTCTTTCAATTGGCGGTGCTTACTTCTTTGAAGACTCGAGGACAATGTCTGTCTATCAAGGAGTGGAGATACATCAGACCCCCTATGAAGCAGCCCCATTCCCCCTACTCTGTATACAGAGAGACGCAGACTGAATTTAATTGGTGCAATATTTGCTTATTTGCAAAAACAGTAAGCCATCTTGGCGGCGGCGGCAGCGGTGGTGGTGGTAAAATTAGTTTACCGTATCACCAGGTATCGCTTACAGACATCAGCATTTTATGAAATCTGTGATACGCGAGGATCGAATTCGTGACGGCACGTGCCTTTCCGCGAATGACCATTTCAAGGATTTCTGAGAAACAGCTCATCGCTAAAATATGTGGATTATAATTATTGTCGTGCGAAGTTCAAGAATATTGAGACAAAGAACACACACATTTAAAAAAATATACTTTATTTTTAACCCACAATTATGGTAAAGTTAGCGGGTGCGAGAACAGCAACCTTGTACACAAGGCAGAGTTTTAACACTAAATGTATTGAGATTATTATAATGGTAACCACCGCCCACACAAGCACCCTTGTTGAGCGCATTATTCATGGGTTTAGATTTATTACACTTATTCATATACTCATTGTAGTAGGCATACACTATTTTATCGTTCCGTGTTAAATCGGTTGAAAATGCAGTCCTAAACATATTAATACCAAGGCCTGTAGACAAGAAATGAAGAAACATAACACAATAATGTCCACAAGTCTGTGATTCAGGACCCTGAAGCTGTATAGCGTTGTAGCTAAAGAATCTGCTGTTCTGCCGGAGACGTTGGAGATGCTGCGGGATGATTGGTGGTAGACCGTAGCTGTCGAAGTACCATCCTCGTCCATCTCGATCGACGTACATGGCGACCCAGTGGGCTCCGGGCTGCTTGTGGCCATCGGTATTGGCGACAATCGCTGCTGGTTTCGCCCACACCTTAGGGATGCGGTCTGCCGGATATACACCTACAGTGCGGCTCTTTATACCGCGTAGGGCCTGCATAAGCTGATCGGTGTTCATAATAGACAGCAATTATAGAGACACTAGAGCTGTTTAACAACGGTTCTTTTTCCCTCGTCGCGACGCTCCACAGCTAGTAAGCTGATGTTCCAGACTGTGGTGGTTCTGTACTCCCACAAGGAGCTGGAGCGATCGTTATGAGAAAGCCACTTTTTAATTCTTACAGCATTGTTGAGGGCACACGTGAACGAGCAATTTTTACGCAGTAAACCGTGATACACACAACGAGTATTGCTCTCAGGAAGATTACGAAATGACGAATCGTCGTCTTCTTCTTCTTCTAGATTTATAACGTAGCAATCCGTTAGCTGTGTCAAATAGGCCGCTTTATCAACTCCTCTTGTGAACAGACGATCAGACCGTGCTGCAATTTTCTTCAACGAGGCTTCGACTGCACGTAACTGCGTCTCACCTTCGAACCACTCGATACCATGACGTTTGTAACCAGGTGTTTTGACGTTTTACACTGGGTGGTAGAATGTTATAAGCGTAGGGCGGCGCTACAATCCAGTGGGCCAGGTACGATGTCTTTATAGAGACCACGGCAACTTCTTTAGGTATAAAATTATTATATTTATCCTTCAGACCCTGTATATCAATGACGATGTTCATGGTGCTTCTCGATCGTCGTAACACGGCGACTTTTGAATACAGACTAACGATAAATATTGCACGTTCTATGGATATATGACACTCCCCCCTCTATAAGCCTTGCGACCTAGCCGCTAAAATCCACAGTTACTTGTCTAGAGGAGTCGATCTCCAACACATTATCATATTCAGCATACACAAGGCAGTTAACCGTTGATGTTAGGGCAGACGCGAAACGTACTTCTATTCTCACACTACCATGCCTCACAAGATTCCAATGAGTGCTACTATTGGCCGAGAGATCGGGTGTAAGATCAAATGCAAAGAGACAATAACCATGAGGGTAGCTTGTACGTGTGATACAATTACCCTCATTGAGAAAGTGTATGCCTGTACCCGAGAATATTGTATGGTATGCATCAACATACATATCAGCATCTGTGAAGTCTGGCTGTAGGGGCTTTGACGGTATTTGCAATCCATCGGCGTACAAAGAAAAATAATTTATATTGAAGTTCTGAAAATTGAAAGGGTTCATTTTACGGTCACCATTAAAAGCCTTATGATCGACAAAACCGACGATTATACGTTTAGGCAGCTGGCCAAGTATGACATTATCAAGCGTCTCGCCGTGTATCCCCGCATGTAGCGATAGCGCTTTAACCTCGAACCGCGTCAAAGGGTATTTCGCTGTACATTTAGACAAAGCTCATGCATGGGCCAAAAGCATACCCGGTGCTACCTTAACACGTCGTATAAGTAGCGATGCCTCCGTAATACGGATGGTACAATCTTTCGAAGAACTCATGAGGCAAAAAGCGTTATTAGACCGTACGAGACGTAAACGCATCTCAACGCCGTTTAGCAAAAACCTCTCTTGATTGAAGATATCGCAGTGTAAATGACCAAGGAGATCAATCGTTCGATTTTTACCTAATACGGTTCGTCTGTTTGCAAGCACATTATTATTATCTTCTGTATCATCCATTGTACCTGTCGTATCATTATACCATAGAGCACTCGTGAGATGCGAGGTCTTAGCACCAGGTCCGTAATTCAAGAGGTTTTCAATGTATGCCCTATACGCATAAACATTGTTAGGAGGTGATACCAGTTTCTGATTCAAAAATACATCGATCTGATTGAACATTGAGTGTAATAGGTTATTGACAGGGCCTACTTTAGGAGACGGTGCAGCTGCTTTGTCAGGGGGTTCTATCTTAACACGCATGCTGAGCATAGTGTGTGCAAGATCAATGTACTCATCACCCTGGCCCGGTATGACAAACTCTATCGGTGAATCATCCGTCAATGATGAGATCGGCTTGTAACACACTGTATGCGTTCCCTCGATTGTTGTCTGGGTCGGTGGTAGTGTAAATAGCTCAAGCTCCGACTTAAGGCACTCACACGAGTGTGCGTGTAAGAAAGCCATTTTTCCAAGATTGTGTTAGGCGAAAATATCCGCCACTGTTCGTGATTTCTTATAGCGCTTCGTAGTTGTCTGTTTTGTTGCTCTTCTTTTCACAGTTTTCTTCTTCTGTCTCTTTTTCACAGAGCCCGAACGTTTTCGCGACTTCACGGTCTTCTTCCGTTTTTTCACACCGGTACATCGTGATACGTTCCCGGCAAGAGAATGGATCAGTTTATTAATTTTACCGGCTTTATACCCCGAACCCTTCATGAGCGTACTAATTTTTTCTTCAGCCTTACGGTTCAGATTCTCCCCTAATTCGTGCAGACGTGTTTTGAATGCTTCTCGCGGGTGAATACCAGAATCCATGATATCCGTAGCCATGTTCATACCTGAGCGAAGGGCCTCTTTACCAACCGCCCGAGCACCTTGTTTCAAGAGAGGTATTATTCGTCGGAAGAGACCTCCGAGGAAACTCGCAATACCGTGACCCCTTTGATTCGGTGACCCTATATACTGAAACGTGTTGGCTGTGTTTCATTAATATTTTGGTTCGGGATCTCGAGCGGAGAATAAATAAATGTGGTCCTGGGTAGAATTCTCTTTTTAGTTTATTCTTATGCCTCGGTTACATGCCTAGATAATGTAGTGGAACTGTTTTATCTTAGACTTCGATTAGCGTGATGAGTAGTACACACTGGTTATTATGATCTCGATCGTTGATATTGGCGCGGTATGCGTCGGTCGAATGTTTCGAGTTTCGGTGTGTTTATGTTCACTCGTCTTAGATCAATATGGCGCTTGCCCTGACTTGTCACTCGTGTGTTTACGTGTATCGGCGTTCGTTTGTCGCCAAGTTTCTCACTTATTTTCTCTGTGAGTGAAGTGATTCGTGATTTCCAAGGGTTCGGTAAGTACCGAAAGTATTGTACGTCGCAAGAAGATTTATATTTTTTTCTTTTAGGTCCCTGATATTATTTTTACAACGACTCTTGTTCACCTTCGCGTCGGTGCTTGCTGTCGGACTCTTTCTCACCTGGTCGATCCCGGGGTCCTTGTATTGACTGATTTCAACCGTACACGAGGTAAATTTTAATACTCCGTCCTTTGGAACTACTCCTTACTTCGTAATTTACAGGTTAGGCTTATCGTGGGTTTACCGTTTATCAGTCGAGATTCCCTCCTTGCTGCTTGTGGCAGTAATTTGGGCGTCGAAGGATATCGGTTGTTCCCCTGCTAACGGTAAGTTTCTGAAGGCCCTGGTTGGTAGCTGGGTCGCTTATTTATATCCTTATTATTAACTATTTGTTTACGAGAAGCGTAGCCCTCTTACGATTGTTTATTGAACTAATGTTATAAATTTTGGTTTCAGGTCTCTTCGTCTCAATACACATGACTGATACCACCATAACCGGTTCGCCCCCCACCCCCACCCGTTTGCATATCAAAGTATTCGTCATAATAAGCCATTTTAGACTGGTTTAGGCTAATCTGTACGTTTGAACTGTAACGTCACTGTCAACGTCCCGTACTCGAATGGTATCGGTTTGCCAAACTCATCCCTTATATCAATCATTATTGTTTGAAAACTAGTACGTAATAGAGGAATGTAGCGTGGTGGTGAGAAACTTCTTATCTTCACCGACCCGTAATTACGATTATCAGCGGCAACAATTGGTACGACTCGCAGCAACGGTGTATGCACATCTCCTGTGATATAGGGCTCGCAGATATCCGTATAAACGTACATCATATTTGGGGTCCCATGGGCCAGGTTGGCAGGCCTCTGAGCAGTGTACTCGCTCTGGACCACCACATCCTTAGACTCGGTGAATCCTAAAATCTTGTTCAACACATCGGAGAAGTAGAATGAGTGTTCTACATTCTTACACGATTCACAGATACGCGTGACCGCCACATATCCGTTGCGACAATGCTTCAATTTCAGATGACCCGCAACACACGATGCCTCGTTAATAGCTTCGAGTAATGTGTCTATGCTGAGGTACACACCAGGCGGTACGCAGACGCGTTCTTCCTTAAAGTCGGTGCTTGCCATGCTACCGGGTACTACTGTGTTCGTTATGACATTCATAAAGTTCCGTTCACCATCGGGCGGTACATGCAAAATTGTCGTCGGTATGTGTATTTCAGCTAGAGAAACAGCCCAGCTGCCGTGAAGAGAGATACATTGCGGTAAATGCGTGGTATACCTTGTTGTCACATTATCGGGATAATAATTCATACTACTATTACTAGGTACAACCATGTAAAACTCCTCCTTCATTTTGCTGACGACTGTTTAGACTCCCGCGTTTGTACTCTCGATAACTCAGGCTCATAAAATATACCATCGATATCCTCGCCGTGGAGATCACGCAGTATGTATATCACAGGACAAATACTGTGCGATACACGGACAATCTTAAATAACTCGTTGCTCCAGCCACGCTCGTAACCTTTTACGAAGGCAGCCTTCGCGCTACTGATGCGCACGATGTCACCCACGCTGTATTTGGGCGAACAATTCTCGGTTCTTTTGTACCGCTGTATCAGATTATTACGGGCCCTAGCTGCTGTAGCGTGTGTCACCGTGACAGGAGCCATTTTTATACCGCTATGCGTGGAGTGATTGTATGCCGAAACGATGTTCTGCAGAACGTCTAGGTAACGTTTTTTTCTAGAATACGTAAAATATCTCCACATTCTTTCTTTCAGTGTTCTATTGAATCTCTCGACAATAGCCGCTTTTATATCAGGGTTTCGCGCAACACGGAACTGTATGTTCTTTTTCTTTAAGAGAGCCTGGAATACAGCACCGGTAAATTCTTTTCCCCTGTCCGTCTGTAGGTAAAGCGGTGATCGACCGTTACTATTTTTTTTAGATAAAATGAGATCAAACGCGCTGGCTACAGATGCAGCAGACTTGTCACGTAAAGGCTCAACCCATGCAAATTTACTAAGAACGTCTATAACGACCAAGAGATAAACATAACCATCATTATAATCTTTAATCGAGCGAAGATCCACGAGATCAGCCTCCCAGAAGTCGTCAATATTTCGGACGTTATAAAACCGACGCGGATAATGCCGTCGCACAGATATGTGTTTTGTATAAGTATCCTGTGCTTCAAGCCACTGTACTGCCTTCACACGGGCAATTTTTTTCTGACGTGCCAAACGTAACAATTTGGTAGCACCTGAAAACGATGTTTCATGGGCTGGATTAAAGTACGCGGTTTCTAAGATTTTCATGATTATAATTTCAGGTTAGCCCAAATTACACGTCTTTTCTTATTATGATAACCGCCACCTCTCTGCTTATCTCCCTGTGTCCGCCGTGTTTGGTGATCTGTTCTCAACACCGCTGAAAAACGCTGACTGGTCCGTATCGGGTGATCCCTCGCTGCTTGTACTACCATCATCAGCCTGCGATTGACGCTGTGGCGTGTTAACTCTAGACTCCGCCCACAACTCCTCATTACCAATAAATTCCCGAGGTGTCTTGACCGCTCGTAGAACTCTGGCAAAGGCACTGCGTCCAGCAGGGTTAGGTATTTTCCTAGCCCTCATAGCATCGTTCACGACATCAACAATATTTGAATCTTTTATTGGTTTACCGCTGACCGACACGACACCGTCAGAATCCCAAGAAAAATTGGATCGTGGAGCGCCTCGTAGGCGGCGAAGAAGAAGTCTCGCTTTAACATGAAATTTAGCGGGTATACTCTCAAGTATAGCGGTATCGCTCATACCATAAACGGTTTCGCCTTCTTCTTTTTTTCTTTCATAATCAGCCTCTACATAGTGTTTATTCTGCATAAGTTCGCGATACTGCAGAGCTCTCTCATCATCAACGAAGTGGAGATAACGTTGTAATACAGTCAAGTACGCCGCCCATTTTTCCCTCTCGTCCTTGTATGCGTTGGAGTGCAAAATTTCATTCATCTCCGTGTCTAATCGAGCTAGCGTAGTGTAAATACCTCGCACTGGTTGTGTTTGAGGCGCACCCGTATTAAAAAACGGCGGCGTATGACTTTGTGTGCTCAGCCGCGTTAGATGCTCCTCAGGCACGAGTACCATTTTTCTTGCGTGCTCCATCATCCACGGCCGCCAATCAAACTCGATAGAACAGTACCTAATATTGGTGCTAATAGGAGTGGTAGAAACCCACCGTTTTGAACAACAAACCGTTTTTTACTCTTCCAGCAGCCTTTTTTTGAGGCTAAACGACGGAGAACCGGTGCGTAACGACGTAATTTTTTTCTCTGGTCGATCTTCAGCGGTACATTCCCACAGAGAACATTCAGTGCACACTCACAAATACACCGGATAATACTAGGATCTGCTTTGCGTAAAACAGCCTCGCGTTGCTCCTTATTCAGGTGTTGAAGAGCACGCAATATCGCAACGTGCTTTTTGCAGAGCGGTGAACCACCCCGCGCCATTACGACCGATGAACTGTAGACAGTCGTGATGTATCACGCCTTTGAAACCCTTTTGCGCTACGTCTCTTTGGGGCAGGGCTACCCCTAAGAATGTACATCACACACTGGCAAACGGCGTGACTAGCACTTCTTTGTTTTTTGTGGGTATCAGATGCACGATACTTTGTATTGGATTGCTGAAGGGCGCTCAATATAGATATACATTTTTCGTGACGCGGCGATGCTTTAGTCGCCATTACACACGTTGAACTGGTAATTCACATGTGTCGGTATTGCTTTTTAACTTTTTCTGTGGTATGTACACAAAATGACGGGCATCGTCGGGGAAAATACAAGTACGGTATCTACAGTTATCAGGTGTTGATTGTTTCAAATCGAGTAACAAATAACCATGCGGTTTGGACGTTGCATCATGATAGGCCTCTTGTAGAAATCGTGGGTTTTCCGGATATACCTGACGCGCGAGATGCTGAATTTGGGCTCGATCACGAGGATTTTTGAAAATTACAATATAATTGGCGTTCAATGAAATATCGCGCTGACCGTGTCCTTGATGGAACAAATTTTGAGTAATAAAAATAATACTCAGGTTTTTATGATGACTACCTTTGGTGAAAAGGTCTACAACGCTATTGTTCGACGCCTCGCGCGTCAAATCGTCGATTATTATGAGCTTTGCACGCGGATCGTTCGCGTAATCGGCACTCTGAGGCAGACCTTCATGAAATTCTATCGATTTACCATACTCTGTGTATGCTGGTTGCTATTCGGAATAATAGAAAATAATTCTCTCGAACGGCTCACTATTCATTTGCGAAATGAATTTCAAAAACTTTTTTACAAAATAAGTTTTACCACAGCCCGTGGGGCCACAGATCATGGAGGTCCAGGGATGCTTCCACCGTGTATCCATCTGCACGAATGAATGTATTTTCTTTACAACAGTGTATATAAAGCACACGTCATGTGTATACGGATTTTTATTTTGCAATAACACCATAAATATTTTACAATAATAACAACGTGTTACAATAATAACAATATTTTACAATAACAACAATATTTTATGATATTAAACTCCGTAGCCATAAGGGAGCGAACCGTATTCACCATTACGTCTCCGCTTGACGCTCAACGGCATACATGATTTCGTTTCGGGTCGTGTAACAACCTGGTGGAACGGCGTGCGTCGTATTGAGGCAAATCTTAACACAATTGGATCCTCTCTCTCGCCTATTATGAATGAACGTATCGATCTGTAATTTATCAGAGAGGTGTTTGCATAATTAAGAGTTATTCCTTTAACTTTACAAATTTCGCTTTCTACACCACCAGGGGTATGAACTATGAAAGAATAAAATTTTGGACCGCCCGAAACGAAAGATCTAATATAGCTACGGTACCGTACGAGCTTAGCTCATCCGTTAGATCACCGAGAAGCTGACCCGTAGGCGGCTCGTACTCTTTAGGATCGTTTTTCGTTGTGTAAATAACGGAATCGGTGTCGCAATACAATGCGCGTTCACCCAACAGTTCGAGATAAGAGTAAAGTTTCAGCCGAGCCTGAGCTGCAATTACAGCGTGCAGCAATTACAGCGTTTGCTATATTAGACGGTACTACAGCGTCTTCGGTTTTTGTGTAATTAACATACAATACGCGATTATTAACAGGTAGTATACTCGTGATATCGTGCTCAGAGCTGTTCAGTAGCTCCATAAGTTTTTTACGGGTCGACACTATTTCGGTTTTACGTAAATTTTCACGCTGCCCAAATTTACCCCAAAACGAATTAAGACACAGTTTAGCTACCGAGCGCAGACCTGGGTTTTTTGCTATAGCTGTGCGACATAGATCAATTCCTTCGGAGGCCTTGAAAGAAGCTATATAATTGTCTTGAGCTGTCTCGTCTTCTACACAGTTCTCGGGCCAGCCGCTGGCCTCTTGTTTGATTTTAAGAAACGTGTTGATATATTCAACAAAAAGACCCCCGGCCTGTGTATCACGGTTATACTGCGTTATCTCATAATGCCAGATTTCACTCACGTTTAATACTTTATAGCCACACATGACGGCTTTCCGTACTTCATCTACTACCCAGGTACCTGTGAATGACCTCTCAGCAGGGTCTTCATGGGGGCACGCGTCTTGACTCATTGTTTCGCAACAGCTACGACACAGTCCGAATAATAAACGGTGATGCATACGCAACGGGAACACGGGATGGTAAAGATTTCGCGGGGGTAGCACCGTACATTTAACAAGACCCTCGATGCGGGAAAGATCCGTGTTTTCGGGTCCTGTTAATTCCATACACTCGTCACCGACGTACACTGTAGGGTGCCCTATAGGGTATTTGCCGTATTTGCAGACATACGGATACAACGAGCAGACGTCAACATACCGTATCTGCTCCCCGTCTTTTACGTCGTACAGAGTGACCATATTTTCTGTGCGACCGCCGAAAAATGCATCACGCGGGTCGAGAGGATCTAATTTGACTAGAGCATGATCACGCACAAAATTACTCATTTCTATATCTGTTTTTACCAAACGGTCATACGCGCACTCCCAAATTTCTGTTAAGGTATATCCACTTGAGCGAATTCTGTCTGCTATGGTGCTTGTTCGCTCGAGACGCTCATCCATTGTCGTACCGTCGGTCTGTTTACGATCCCTATTTACGGCGAAACAAGTGGTGCACCCGTGCCAATAACAACCGTGAAACTGTAATACATGAGTCGCGTCGTCGGTTTCGTAGTAACCGTCTACCATTAAATTTTGGGGTAATTTAAATTCGCGCGAGCGCCCTGCATGAATAATATGATGGCCTAAAGAGTGCTCCATCCACACGAGCCACGAAACGGCTTTTTTTGATTGATTATGAGCCCATCTATAACCGCCTGTCGGTATAATTCCAATAGTATTACTTTTCAAGAAGTTTTATCGAAAAATTTGAAAACACGCTGACGCTATTGTTGTAGTTTCGCTAAATGGGCAGACGCGTCCACTGTTCATGAACATCTTTCGAAAAACGACACAAGCCTGTCTTAATATAGTGACATCGTTCTTGCAATAGCTTGTAATTTCTTTTGAAAAATCGAACACGTAATCAGCACTCTTTAGATCATTATACCATGCAGAAAAACGCTCACGTTCCGCCACACGCATCGTGTCAGGAGAATAGTGATCTATAGAGGGTAGTGGGCCGATATAATTTAGATTTTCAGGTCTGTTAAATAAATGGGGAAAAGACCCTTTGGCAAGAGCGTTCCTCAGACCGAAGGCTTTTGGTAATGCGCTGAGAGGCATGTGGAAGTAATGTAGGCTATCGAGAAATACAACTTTTTCAATACGCATCGTGATAATTTTAGTACTATTCATTATTAAAGTGGGTAGCTGCGTTTTTTTCTCTTCAATTAAATAACGTAGAATGAACTGCGCGTCGAAACCGCCCGCGTTATGGGCTATTAAAAATGTATGAGAGAAACCTGGAATACTTTTCATACCTAGCTCTACAAGCTGACACACGGGTTTCGTTCTAAATATAAATTCGTGAACGCCACAATACTCGCAAGGCTCGTCGATGGTCTCGTTGTCGCAACACCGCGTGCAGACGCGCTGGGCCACACAGAGATTCGGCTCGTGAATACGTACGGAGGGATCGCCTTTTACAGATGTACACTGTTGTGTCTCAAAATCATAAAAAATAAATATATTCTCTTTGGAGGTGTTAACAGAGCGAATCGGTCTCATGAAACATAGATGATTATAGGGTTGACGAGCTTTGCAGGTTTTACAAAAACCCGTGCCGCATGGATGGTTTTTCCCGTCCAGAGGTCTGATAGAGCAGAAATAAGTACGGCAACGTTTAAGAGATTCGCAAACAGTATTTACCCGGCGTCTACGACGGATTGTCACAACTCTATGATTTTGCAGGCACCTCTCCCCAAAGAAATCACGATAACAGCTCTCGCACGTGATTGTACCGATCGAAATCGATTCGCATGCCGGTGTTTGATGACAGCGGGGACATTTCTTTTTTAAGCACCTATGGTTACACCGAAAACGGGCATTACAAGTTACACAGAAGTTTAAGCTACCCACTTCACCTCGCAGATTTAAAATAGGTTGAAAGTGGTGTGATCGTTCGTAATACAAAATATATAATGTGTGTTGGATTGAGCCAGTGATAGCCGTAACCACCTGTGTACTGTCAAATAAAGGTGCCTCGCGTCGGCCCAATGTCAAAAATTCAAAAACTATGATCGCAATCCCTGTTTGAGCCAAATAATTTTGATACAAAGCAATTTCACGCGTTGTACAACCATTGCGCGGTATAGTAATACAGGCTTTACTCGTAAGCTCAAGCGCTGCTTCTTTTTGGACCGACCCATTAATGCGTGTAATAAGCTGCCATCTGTTGTGTAAGGACCCCGTACGTATTTCACCCCTCTCGGCGTATGCCAGCGCTGCTACTAGCGAGCGTGGTAAGCACAAATTATCAGTGTTTCGAATCGTTAAAATAGATTTCTTAGCGACACCCTCGTGTGTTAAACCTTCTCGCCCGCGTCCCTCTACACCTTTAACAATACACGTTTTCATATTAAAGGAATCATCAATGTTCATAGACGTTGTACTTTGAGCAACGCTTGTTATTAATTGCCAAACATCCTCGAATGTATAGTCGCGAACGGGTCGAAATGAAAGCCAAACAGGACCGTGTGCTAGGCTATTCGCTGTGAACGAGATTCCTGCATAGTCACCACCCTCACAACATCCCGTGAGATGCGTTAAAAGATCGCGGAATGCTCCCTCGAGCCATGCTGTCACACCCACTCCTGGGGGCGGCTGACGGATACGCATCGTCGTCTCACGACCGCGTAGTTGAAAGCGCCTAAAGTAACGATCTATGTCGTGTATGATAATGATTCTATCACCAGGCGGTTGCACATCCCCAAACACCTGGGCCCCTGGTGTCTTACGCTTTCGTCCCGCACCGGTTTGTATATCTGTAATAAAAGAACTGTGTAAGAGGTTTGAAGTTTAGACGGTCTAGAAGTATATATATTACGACTTTAATGTACCTTGTTCTTCTTCTTCTTCTTGCTCGTGTCTGTAGTTTTGATTGCCGTTATCAGAAGTAACGGCATATGGATCGTCCTCGTCGATACTATCGGTGTCATTTTCTTCAATAACGTCGCGATCTTCGGTTCTTAGACACAGGCCTGAAGATCCTGCAATCGGTTCTCTTTCTTCTTCAGCAGGGCGTGGTGTCTCATCCCCACTACCGGTGTCGGACTTTTGAATTATTTAGCTGTTTTTTGGTCTTTGACATAGGCCCGGCGGACCGGCGAGCTGTTCTATTTCTCGAGCAGCGTATGTTAATTCTAAACAATAATCATTATAAATTTTAGAAAAATAAGCTTTTAAACTGGAAGTTTAAATAAATAGAAATTTTCAATACCTACTATCGGTGGTAGTTCCCTCCTGATATTCTACAATGCGTGTAGCTTCTATGAGAGAGGCTTCTTCATCGCTCGATGCGTCCAAAAATTGTTGATAACCTATTGCACCATTTTTATTATAAAAATATAGTTCTTTTTAAAACCATGTAAAAGAGTACTTACTCCTAATTTCATCTACAATAGCGCGGACGCTCTGAGATCCTTGAAGACCGCGCCTCTGTAGCTCTTCATACACACATGTTAACACACTCCGGCCCTGCAGTATACCCCTGTTATAAGCTATCACTATATTGCGCAGGGGCGCCCACCATATAAGATATTTCAAGCGGTTAACGAGTCTATCGCCCGATAAATGTCTTAGTTCATAGCACCACTGAGCGTCACAGCGACGACGTATCTGCACACTATGTAATTTTACAAAACGTATAAAAACGCGGATACATTTGCGAAGAGCACGATCTACCATCATTACACAATAAAATATAACGCTCTGTTACACCGCTCGGTTGAGACTGTAACTTCAATATCAAAAGAGAAGTATAAAAGACAATCTTATACTCATATTTGATGTGTATGCAATTTTGACCAAAGCAGCGAGACAAACGTTTTGTGTAAAACGTGCAGGGGTATCGGTTTCACGAGCCGTTAGATCACCAGCAAAGACGGCTAGTCTAGCCAGGCCATCTTTATACATATAAAGGTGTATGGGTTTATTCATTATTTAAATAAATCTGTACAGGTGCTTATTTTTAATACTTCCGGGTGTACATAAATATGTATAGAGCATTCTGTCTTAATTTTCAAAAGAGATGTTTTTTGAAAAACCGATGTCTTTTGAGCGGGTAATTAAAAACCTCACAATTCACCACAAAGAATTTTTCGATATGTACCGAAAAGAATCAATAATGTGAAAATAACAAATTCTGGTAGTTACCCTGTTTGCTGTGCGGCGGTCCATATATATGTATATATATTATTCATAATAATCGAAAAGATAATGCAGTTGTTCGGTTTGGTTAAAACGATATTTATTCGTGAATAAAGAAAATAAAAAGAAGCAGGTTGTAGCACGATCTCTGTTTTCCCAGAGAGACCTCTATAGCTCTTTCTTTATCATACATACAGCACATTTAAGAGATAGAGAGTGAGAGAGAGCGCATGCCTTCTGATCTACAGTATAGGCGAGGTGGCGGTGAACGGTACGGGGCGAGGTACGCCACGAGTCGTATATGCTGTCAGCGGTCTCTCCTCTTCGTTACCTCGCGCTCTCTCTCTCTCTCTCTCTCTCTCTCGTTCTTACCTGAGAGCGTATGCCTTCATGAGCTCGCTCTATCTTTATATATATATACAAACATATTTACGCATAGTAGCGTAAGATCCTAATAATTAAAAAATACAATTATTAAATTAACTCCAATTATATTATAGCATACGGCACGCGCGAACGAGCTCTGTCGTATCTAGACAATATTTTGACATTAGTCATATAGGTACGTGACGATCCGAGCGCTCGTCCCGTGCAATGATACGTATATGACGCATCGTTGCGGTATGCAGGATATCGTATATTCTGCAAAAATGCTGAATCGTCTTTGTGTAAACAATACCATAATAAACTTTAGGATAGTTGAGAAAGAGACCTGGGGAGCTGCTGAATAATTTCGTTGTTGGTTAGAGTTTAATTATTTTCCAACAGTCGCGCGTGAAACATCAAAAATGTGATATCTCGTATTTTAAACAAATAATTTATTACGTGTGGCAGTTATTCATGCCGGGGACGATCGATAATTCAATATTTATTCTGGATACTATAATAAATTTTTTCTTCATTCTCACGAGCCCTATCTCCGTGCGAGCTATTCATTTCAACCGTCTATGTCTCGATCTCAATTGTTTTCTCTCTCGCGACGATGAGTCATACACACGTGCAAAAGTGCTGACCTAGGGGTTTGGGGAGCAGCGCAACAGCGTGCTGCTGCTCCTCATTAGCCTCTAGAAATCGGTTCAAGTCGAGGAAGCGTCGCGAGTTGTTGTGACAAATTAAAAAATGAGCGAACGCTCTATGTAGTCGATGATGCAGGCGCGTTGGTTCGATAGCCGATTTAGCCCGGGTGTGAAAGTGCGCGAAAAAACCGTTGTGTGTGTGTATGTGTGTGTGGGTGTGTGTGCGCGCGTGTGTGTGTGTATGTGTGTGTGTGTGTGTGTGTTGAGCGGAAGAAAACGGATATGGGTGATCAGCTGCGCAATAAAAGGAGGGTAGCATAGCAACTGGTAAGTGCTAGGTTTAATTACAGATTTAAAACTTAAAGAAACGCGTACTATGGGGACATGCTCCATCCCCTCTCCTTCAGAGAGTACAGCGATCCTCTTTACTCATATTAAAGATTTTGACCGGTTGCTATAAAAACCTTCCGCATAAACTTAATGTCATAACGGGTCTTGGTGTAGCGATAGCTATTCAGACTGGTAATCCGAGGGTCGGCAGTTCGAGTCTCGGTGTCTGCATCGAATTTTTTAATTCCTTAAAAAAGATTTAAATAAAAAAACGGCGCTCCACCATACCGACACATTCCCACGCCGCTAATAAAACGCCAAAAATTAAAAAAGAACAAGCTCTCCACTATACCGACACTCCCTCCACTCCCCTCTAATGAAATGCCAAAAAATTAAAATTAAAAAAGAACAAGCGCTCCACTATACCGACACTATCCATCCCCTCCCCACCCCGCATCCAAGGCCCACCGCCAAAAAATTAAAAAAGAACAAGTGCTCCACTATACCGACACTATCCACCCCCTCCCCACCCCGCACCCAAGGCCCACCGAGCCAAGGACACTCGGCGGCCGTGGAGTGGGGGTAAAAAAGCGTACTATGGCCACACACTCTATCCCCCCTCTCCTCCCCCCGCAACTCTACCCCCCGCGCCCACGACCGACCGACACTCGGCGGCCGAGGAGTGGGGGAAAGGAGTGGGGATAGGAGTGGGGGTGGCCATAGTGCGCACCATACTACTGCCGGTGTTCTGGTTGACGGCGGAGGAAGGCAATGGAAAGCATGAGCGAGCAAGAGAAGGACGGCTGGATAACAGAAGCGACGTTGTACCGTGCTTTTTCGCGCTCGGGGTACAAGCGATCCCGTTTCAATGCAGTTTGGAAACTGAGGTAAGTAATAATTTTTTCGAGCGAGTCAATTTCAGATTTATATTTAGTAATACTTTAATTTAAAGTTGTAAATTTGGAAAAATGTCTTTTAATTAACCATTTTTAAACGCCGGTAACTTTAAAAAAAATTAATTAATGGGGGCCATTTTTTCTTCAAATTTTTCATTTTTAAACGTGTTTTATCAGAAAAAAAATATATTCATGTCATACTCTATGAAATTAAAAATTTTTTTAGTGAAAAATCGCAAAATCGCTTAGAAACCAATTTTCGATTTTTATTTCTTTTCTTTTCCTTTCATAACCCCCCCCCCCCTGCCCCCCTCCTTTCGAGACGTCGGTGCCATATATGTAATACTCCTATATTGCCAGCGCTCACCGAAACGTGACGAGAACATTACGGTGCAGACAATATCGCTCTCTCGCTCGTGGCTCGTCACTTTTGCTTGCAGTGCGCAAGCGCGAATAAAAGCGGGAGTGCGCAACAGTTGCATAGGAGTATATGGAAACACGTCATTCCTTGACTACGCCATTGCTAGTTCAACTGAAATGTGCTGTGAGGTTATGAGTGCTCGTGTTTTGGAAATCTAAAAAGTGTTTTTGACGTCAAAATTAAAGGTTTATGGTAACCCGTACTTTTCATATAACGATAAAAAAGGTTTCCATCAGCAGATATGCACGTGTCGCCAAAATAAAGCATACTAAATATCAGTGAGATCCCCCTTGAGTTTATATTGAGCATACACGAGAGTGTTCATGAAAATGAAATATATAATATAAATGAAAAAAAAATCAAAAATAGAAAGTGCACAATACATGTGAATAATAAATGTATGCATTTGTTGAGGTTTCTTGAATGTGTGTTTAAAACGCCTCTCCACAAACATTTCCTTTTCCCGCTAATGGCATCAACATTTCTCGCGCAAGTAACATATATCTATTTGTGACTACGCCAATGAGTCGCGCGTGCGCAGAACGACCAAAAGTAACTCGCTCTGTCTCACTTCATCGCCGTCCTCACTACTTATAGGGAAGCATAGGCCGCTGGCAATATAGGAGTATTACATATATGGTCGGTGCTCGGGATTTTCTCGATTGCTAGCGATGGGGGACAACGCGATTGAATTCCTTACCGAATTTGAATCGGTCTTGCTGCAAAATTCAACTAATATTTTATTTGCATGAGTAGAATAAGGTTAGTTTTTCAATATACTATAATAGTTAATAAACTCCCTGCTAAAGAGCAAGGTCACAGCGACCGCGTCCGCTATAATGGACGGGGAGAATTTTAGTAGATAAGAACTGTTAGTTGATAAATATGGTGATTTTAGTTCGTGATAGATATGTTAAGTTTAGTTCGTAAGAATTATTAATTAACACGCATGTTAATTAATAATTGCCTCGGTGAATAGCGAAGTCACAGCGACGTCTGTCGCTGTCCTCCTTCGTCCGCTAAAACGAACGGAGAGAGTATCAGTTTATAAGAACTGATTATCATATAATATGATTGCATGAAATATATTGTTGCATAATATAGGGAGCTTTCCAGCTACGAGACACAGAGCGACACAGTGTTGCACAGTGCCTTGGTGTTTGTTGGAACGCTTTGAGGTTTTAAATTCGGTCACTAGAGTCCGCTCGTGCAGGGTACGATAAATCTAAGGACAAGTCAAACGCGTACAAAATATTATTGTATCTGTTAAACGCATACAAAGTATATCATTGCACCTAATAAATAAAAAAACGATCAATTCATAAAGAAAATTGCAATTTCGCAACCGATATAACGGTGAGTTTCGCGACATTTATTAAATTTTCACTGAAACGATTCTATTTTTGAAGAACGGACTGACGTCTGAGTCAGACATAACCTACTCCTGCCATTGTTTTAGTTGACAAAGAAAAAACATTAATGGTATTTTGTAGATGGATAAACTGTTACGTCCCAGCGTGGGTGACGCGCACCTCCGGTCAACAAATTAGACTACTACCTTACCTGTAAACCAATGCAGCCTGCCGGTAAAATTTAAACAGTATGTACAACTTTTTTTTCTCTCTTATTGCTATCTTACTATTGCATTTATAAACTATATCATTTATCCGTAGAAACTAAATATACTTAGGGGAAAGATCCCAACCAAGATTATCAGAGTACCAAGCTCTCATTACATATACACACACCAGAGAATTCAAAACTGTAATCAAATATAGGCACTCTATCAATCTATTAACACCCTGTCCGGCGAACATTTTCTTTTATATTTTTTCCACGAACGTCTCATGCGACACCGCCGCTCGATAACACATTCATAAACAAACTCTATATCATTCACCGAAACTATAACTCAAAACCCTATTTCCTTTCCCACGAGGCGACCACCTCGAGTCACCACCGCGTGATCGAGATAATCCCCTCCGCCGAATAAAACAAAGGCTCAAACAAATCCGACGAATCAAAAATCGACTGCCCTTCTTTTGTAATCTGCCTCTGCGAGGCAGAACGGGCAACGCGCTAAAGAAACTTAGGTCAGATCATACTCCGCACTCATCGAGTCCACATCTAAAACTCTAACTCTGTAAAAGAATCGAATCAACTTCGAACCTTAACAGATCCTAAGCGAACAAAAATCATTTGTAAAATCGTTATAAGTTCGACTTGTAATTCCAAAAATCATAATTTCAACCTCAGATAAAATACAAGTTGTTGTTAGTGTACGTGAGTTGTTGGTGTTGCAATCAATACTTTTTTTCCCATCAAAAAGCGTCCACACAAATCAACAGTGAGGACTCTGGGGAAATATAAATCAACTACAAGAACGTCTTCGAAGAGGAATCATCCTCGACGATTAATCATAAATCGTTGAGTTAATATATAGAGCACAGGTGAGTCCCAAGCCCTGAACTCTCGTCCAGCGGAATAGCGCAAACTCATTCAAATATCGCGCGCACATCGCATCGTCGACGGAGCTTCAAAATCTCTCCACTTGGGACGTAACAAAACCTACAGTCGTGGTCCAATTGTTAGAATCACATGTAAGTAGCAGTTTCACCTCGACAGATAGTGAAATGGATGAATCAAGTAGTAGTTCACATGACACCGCCTTTTCATCAAGTAGCGAGGAGGACAATGAAGATATATTGTTCTTTCCTTTACTACAATACTTAACCACTGGTCGAAAAAGACATCAGGTCGAAAATTTTCTTGCCTTGTTGATTCTTGGTCGTACCAAGAATTTAAGAGGCAGTGTTAGTCAGCGGAAATTTCAGACGGCTTCGGTAGTGCAGAGCTCGCAACATTTTGCTAAGCGCTACCGCTGCCTACCGCTAGAAGGCATGACGCGCGTATGCTACGAAGCCCCAGTATGACACTTGACAAGACGGGCCAAGCGCCGAGGCCTCGTAGCGATAGCCAGCCGCCCGCGTTTCCCCCGCACCACCCCGCGGAGGGAATGCGACGGAGCGAAAACAATCGAGTCGCGCGACTAATCTCGCAGCTTTGGTCATGCATATTATGAGAATTGCTGTTTATAAAAACTGTTCACAAAATAATATGATTCTTGGAAAAAATATCTGGGTATACATACAAACCCATTCAGCAATATATATATATATATATGAATACATTCAGATCAGAAACCATATATATATAGAGACAGAATATATGTACAGATACATACATCTGTCCGAATATATATATATATTGTATACACATGATTGATATATATATATATTGATATCATCCACCATATATATAAACCCATTCAGAAATATGTATCTATATATATATATATATCATTTCTGATCTGAATATATTCAGATATACATATATATACAAAAATATGTATGTATCTATACATACATATACTATACATATATATCTATACATACATACACTATACATATATAGTCTGTATAATGGGATAATTTCTTTCTTTGAAGAATTATATTATTTTGTGAATATTTTTTATAAGCTGCAATGCTTTCTAATATGTGTAAAAAATTTACGAATGCTGACGAGATTCAGATGTGCGAACGGCAATCGGAAATTTTCGATCCTGTCTCAACTCGGCTTGTTGCATTCGCCAAACATCTCTCTTGTACCGAAAATGCGATACCGGTGACTGACGACTCTGGTCAGCGAGAGTCGCAAATATAAGCGTCAACAAACAAATCTATGTGATGCCGAGTTGTACAATAAATTTCGCGACCGAGAATCGAAAATTCTCGGTCGAGTTTCGCCTAAAATATTTTGGAGCAGGCATGTAATGTTCAGGCAATCTATAGAATATTGCGAGTAAGAAACTGACAACCGAGAATCGCGAATTCTCGGTCGATTTTTTACTCGAATATTTTTATTCGTCGAACGATGCCTGCTCCTAAAGCATCGTCAATGACGTATGGTCAACGTCAGCCGAGAGAGTGCGATCTCGGCGACTGACGGCTCTCGTCAGCGAGAGTCACATATACAAGCGTCAACAAATCTACGTAATGCCGAGTTCGACAATAAAATTCGCGACCGAGAATCGACAATTCTCAGACAGACCAAGGTCCACTCTCTGGCACCTTTGTCTATGCAGGGTCAAAATTTCAGCTCGATCGGTTTCTCATAGCGGGCGTAAGGTTTGTTTGAATTGTAGCTTGGCGTCTCTCGACGAGAGCGGCCGTTGGAATCGGCATATATTCGTACATGCGTACCCATAGCCGCATCGCGCGCTAGCTGTCTATGTAATGGCAACGTCAATGCAACTATCGTGAATATTCATTGTACACACACACACACACACACACACACACACACACACACACACACACACACACACACACACACACACACACACACACTCGCTAGAGCAGAGAGCAGGTCCATCATCGACCTCACTTTTGTCAGCCCAGGGCTCTCAAAGAGCAACTGCTGGCAGGTAACGGAGATTTTTACACACAGCGACCACTGTGCCATATTATGGCTCATACAGCTGCCATCGAAGTGCGAGCACCGCGTCTCGAAGCAGGCCAAAACCATCCGCTGGAAGGCGAACGCCCTCGACAAAGGCTCCCTACGGGTATGCATCGAAGAGACCAGGATCACCACCGAAACAGCAGAGGAGAAGACCAAGCAGGTCATGGATGCTGTCATGAGGGCATGTGACGCTGCCATGCCGCGACGCGGCAATAAAAACCAGCACGCCCCGGCATACTGGTGGAGCGACACGATTGCTGAGCTGCGGGCACAATGCAAGCACGCCAGGCGACTTGCCCAAAGAGCCCGGAAAAGACCAACCTTCCCACAACTGGAAATGGCCTTTAAGGAGACACGGTCCCAGCTTGCTAAAGCTATCAAGCATAGCAAAAGAGAGGGATGGACCAGGCTTGTGGCGGAAGTTAACAACGACCCATTTGGGAGGCCATATAAGGTTGTTATGACATCGATCAAGACGCAGTCCCGGCAGCAGCCCACTTGCTCAAAGCAACTAGGCCAAATCGTTGCGTGGTTGTTCCCCAAGCAACCACCGTACGACTATCCAGTACCGCGGGACGAGGGGGAGGTAGTCCCTCCGATTACCCAAGAGGAACTACTCCGAGCCACTAGAAGAGTGGGCAATACAAAGGCGCCAGGGCTGGACAACATCCCCAACACTGCGCTCAAAACAGCCATTGAAGCGGCCCCGGAACTGTTTCTGGAGATGTACAACACGTGCCTCTCAGAGGGAACATTTCCGGTACAGTGGAAACAACAGCGACTCGTGCTACTCCCCAAAGGCAAAAAACCGCCGGAGGAAGCCTCGTCGTATAGACCGTTGTGTATGCTGGACACAGCAGGGAAAATTTTTGAGAGGATTATCTCCAACCGAATCGACGGTTCCGTCGGACATCACCTCGCGGAAAACCAATACGGCTTCCGGAAGGGCGTGTCAACCATTGAAGCCATTCGTCGCGTGGTAGCAACGGCGAAAGATGCAACCTCCGGAGCGCGCTGGACTCGAGGAGCCAAGAAATACTGCCTGCTGGCGGCCTTGGATGTCAAAAACGCATTCAACTCAGCCAGATGGGATAGTATATGCAAGGCACTAGACCAACTAGGAACGCCAGCTTACCTGAGAGCGATAATCAAGAGCTACTTCTGCGGCAGGCGCTTGACGTACGATACCGAGAATGGTCCTGAGTATTATGAAGTCTCTGGAGGAGTTCCACAAGGCTCGGTCCTAGGGCCACTGCTGTGGAACCTGATGTATGACGCGTTGCTGAAGACCCAGCTACCGCCGGGTGCAGAGATGGTGGCGTTTGCTGACGACGCAGGGCTTGTCATTACGGCTAAGACCCTTGAAGAGGTTAACTGCATCTTCGGAGAGACATATGACACCGTGGAAAAGTGGATGCAGTCGGTGGGTCTGGAGCTTGCGCACCATAAAACTGAGGCCGTGCTCTTTACGAGCCGACAGAAGGTGGAAACCATCACCCTGGACGTCGGCAACTGCCAAATCATAACGCAGCCCTATATCAGGTATCTTGGAGTGATGCTGGATGCAAGGCTCAGCTTCAAGCAGCATATTAAGAGCGTGGCTGCTAAGGGTGCAAAGGTCGGCGCGGCACTAGCGCGACTTATGCCAAATATCGGGGGGTCCAAACAGGCGAGGAGAACATTGCTCGCAACAGTTATAACATCGATACTGCTGTACGCTGCGCCGATTTGGCACGAGGCACTTAAGATTGCCTCATACCGGAGAGAAATGGTGTCGGTATACCGCGGAACCCTGCTGAGAGTAGCAGCCGGGTACCGCACCATATCATACGAGGCAGCAGGTGTAGTGGCTGGCATGCCACCACTAGAAATTCTTGCGGACGAGCGAAGCAGGATCTACACCCGAGGTCGACGGACTCCACTCGACAAGGAGAACATTACCAAGGAGGAAAAGGCAGGGTCGCTACTGCAATGGCAGCAGTGCTGGGACGCGTCGCCTAAAGGCAGATGGACGCATCGGTTGATCCCGTCAATTGAGGCGTGGGTGAACCGCGACCATGGAGAGGTAGGCTTTTACCTCACCCAGTTCCTAACGGGACATGGCTGCTTTCGAAAATATCTCCACCGTTTTAAACTAGACGACAATGGAGACTGCCCGGCTTGCAACGTGGCCGAAAACGCAGAGCATGTATTCTTCACGTGCCCACGTTTTAACAATGAGCGGGATCGGCTCCAGGAGCACCTTAACGAACGGATCACTCCAGATAATGTCGTGAACCTAATGCTCAAGGCAGAAGAGCCATGGAGCAGTATTGAGGGCTTTGCAACGGCGGTCCTGAAGAAGTTGCGAGCGGACGAACGGCAAAGACAGGAGCCAGATTAAAACATTGACGCGGCCGTAGCCGATCCCTTGCCCCGCGAAGTAATGCCTGACGGCGGTTCCGCGGGGAAAACACAAGGAAGGGACGAAGGGAGGTGGTTTTAGTGGGTAAAAATCCCACACTCCTAGGCAACAGTTGCCTAGGGTCTTTCTGAAGATTTCCACCTGCCCATTAAAAAAAAAAAAAAAAAAAAAAAAAAAACACACACACACACACACACACACACACATATATATATATCTATATATTGTCACGCCGATGGGTGGGAGGGGAAGGGGGGGTGATCTCATTCGGGCATCTGAATATCGGCGGACGATCTCCGGGGAGGTATAATAAAAGAAATAGGGAAGGTTTGGGCGCCAGTTAATTTATAACTAAAATTAACAAAAGAGAAAACAACTTTATTATTCGTTACATAACTCAAGAAAAAAAAATATATAACAACAACCAAAAAAAAATAGAAAAACTTAAATGGTACGCAAAGGAATATGTTCAAGAGATGGGGGTGGGGAAGGCTGACTCAAGGGGAGGGGTATCTCAGGGAAGAGGTTCTCCGTCTCGATTTGGCCTCTTGATGATTACCACTGGCTGGGAGAGGGGAGGAAGGGGGGGGGGTACTCTATTCGAACTTAACGGCTATTCGCGCACAACCGTTCCACGTTTGAATAAAACGAATTTTATATTTCTTAAAATATTATTTCGGGGAAAACCTCAAAAACGTACGATGGGAAATTCGGGGGAGAAGGGGAGACTCTAATTACAAATTTTTAGGCTGATAAAAAGGGGGGGAAATCTCAGAAGGGAAGTGCCAATATTCTTGGGAAAGGAAATGTGCAAACACTTATCGTTCGTTGAGGCGAAGTCTTCCTCCTCGTCGCTCGTTCGCTCGTTTTCCTTTCTCGCACTCCCTCGCACGTACTCTCGTCCGTCGGTCCTCGCACTCTAATATTCTCTCACTCTCACTTTTCTCACTCTATCTTCAATTGCAATAATTTCTCTAATACTTTTCTCTATCTATAATTTTTCTCCTACTCTTCTCTAATTTTTCTCGCTAATGTGTGTCTTTACTCGCCGGCGGCTATCCTCAAAGTGACGAGCACATTTCTTTCCGGAAACTGCAAATTTCCCTCGACCTCTTGATAGGCCGGGACGTCCTTAATTTTGATTGGGCAGCAGCGGCACGGGTCAAATGATAACGGGTCGATGGGGAATCAATAGGTAGGAATGATAGTGGGGGAGATCTAGCGGGAGATGGGTGTAATTAGGTCAGGCGGTCGGTACGGTAGGGTCGCTCTCATAGGTATTGGGATTTAGGGTAATTAGGATCGATCATACTCATTGCGCGCTGCTGCCATCTCGTTCATTCCTGTGTCCCCGCGTCGATCGATGACCGGTGAACGATGAACGGGACGATCTATTGGATTTTTGGCGGGTTTTCCTTCTGTGCAGAGAGAGTGACGGTGGATTTTTCGTGCTTCTTCTTGGACGTCCTGGTACCTCCGGTGGTGTTATGTTGTGCCAGTCGGGGTGTCCTCAGGATGTCCTTGATGGTGGCGATCTTCTTTCTTCATTCTTCATGTTTCTTCGGGGCGTCGATAGTGTTGCACATTACACAAAATGGGGAGGGACGGGAATTTGGGGATTCATAATAATAATTCCTTACTTACTCTTTAAATGGTACGTGAAACGGTTGCCTTTGGGGGCCACCGGCGTGAGGGAAATTGTGCAACGTCACAATATATATATATATATATATGCGATGAATATTCCTGATAGTTCCATTGCAGTTGCAGGCCACCAGCGATTCGAAAACACCCAGCTGCACTTACTTCGGCACTGAGTGCTTTTGAGAGTACCTAGAGAATTATGGCAAAAATTTTGGGGAAAAAATACCAACATACACTTTTGCTATCATGCTCTGTGTATTTTCAAATTTTTAATCGGTTGTTTACTGCTTGCTGGACTACTGATCCAAATTTCGAAGCGTACGTTGCCTGTAACACTTATATATAAATAAATATACGATGAATATTTCCGATAGTTGTATTGACATTATCATAGCTCTTGAATAGACAGCTAACGCGTAATCAAAATACGCACATTTTGCATTTTATTTCATTGCATTCGGGGAGGAAATGAATGAGTATCATGCGAGTCTCACCCATACGCGCCTGACGTTGGCCTAATATGTAGCTTGCGCTGTCGTAGCTTTTATGTATATATATATATATATATATATATATATATATATACGCGCGATCCCTGCGGTAGTCAGGCCGGGCGACAGTCGGTGACGGAGGAGGCAAGGCCTTGCGGGCTAAACATATATAAGTATATATATAGCAGCAAAGCTTTCTGTCATTTGTCTCCGCTTTCACCGCTTACCATACGAGTTTCTTGAGAAAATTTCGCTAGCGCCTTCTCTTCGAATTTCGCTACACTATTTGTTTCGTATGTCGGTCAAATTGTCGATATCTTCTTGTCAAAAATTTCGATCAGCCTTTATTCATTCAATTTTGCATAAACTCTAATGAAATAAAGCCCGAAATGTGTGTTTTTTAATTGCGGAGTGGCTCTTGCTCTTGAAATTGCGATCCGATCCGTGCATCATACGTAAATCTGTGATTACTCCCGTGATAATACAAAACTGCAATTTTTTTTTAATATTTCGATAAAAAAATACCAAGAGCCCAATTTTGCCATAATTCTCTGTGTACCTGCCAATTTTAAAGCTGATTGATTGTTTAGTGCTCGCAGGACTACTGATCGAAATTTCGAAGCGTACGTCGCCAGTAACACTGCCTCTTAAGGAACATTTGCGGTTGAGCCGGTCCACTGCACAGGGACTGATTGGTATGAAGCAGCTTTCGATTTATATAACACCAGAATTAATTTTCTGGGTTTCTATAGCGCATGCTAAATAACATCCAAGTCTAAAATGTAAAATAATCTCTTCTATTTCAGATGAACTCGAATTATCAAATGTTATTCCATCACATTCGTTTGGAGTTAAACCCATCTCGGCAAAACTAAGTTTTCTAATTTTTTTTATGGTATATCGCAAATACAGAACCATTACGAACCATGGCAGATCGATTCAATGTCTCTATTTCTTTTGTGTTTCGGGTACTTCGTCGGGTTATAGCGTGGCTGTTAACGAAGCTAGATCTAGTAATTAGGTGGCCGCAGGCACATCAAGTTGCAGTTGTGACTGCAGGCTTTCGTGTTAAACAAGGTATACCGAATGTTTTGGGAGCAATCGACGGAACTCATATTGCAATAGAAAAACCTGCGACGTTTGCACGAGATTATTGTAATCGCAAAAAGTTTTTTTCCATTAGTTTGCAAATAGTAGCAGATGCGAATATGCGGCTAACCAATGTACATTGCGGCGAGCCTGGTTCACTCCATGATGCACGTGTATTTAGGAGATCATTGTTATATGATGCAGCAAGCGCTGATACTGCAGGGTTGTTCCCAGATAATGCCTTTCTAATTGGTGACTCAGCATATCCATCCCTGCCATGGCTCGTTCCACCTTTTCGAAATAATGGTCATCTTACTCCACAACAAACGGAATTCAATTTCATGCACTCATCTACGCGCATGTCCGTTGAAAAAGCATTTGGACAAGTAAAGGGACGGTTTCGCCGTATTAAATTTTTTACTGAATACCGTAACATATCTTTTGTCACTGACACAGTACTTGCAGCATGCATTTTACATAACTATTGCATTGAATCAAATGATGTTTACGATTTTCCTGAAGATACTCGTAACAGCGTAGAGGTTAATATAAATGACAATCAAGAATTGGAAGTACCAGATCATAGAATTGGGGACGACCGCAGGATGCAACTTTTCAATGAACTATTCCCAGAATAATGATATACCAGCTGTAAGTTACAACTCGTAAATTGCATTACATTCAATCAATTGTATATTATTATAATTGTATACTAAATAAACAAAATTGCACAATCAATTTTCTTTGTTTATAAGCAATGCAGAGAATCACGTATGATTGAATCCCACAATCGCATGCAGTAAGAATTCTGCACTTACCGAATCAGTCTATGTGCCAATAAACATTTTGAACGTGCAAAAACTCTATTAGGGTTCTTTTGTACTTAATTGTATTCTCATTGTGTACTTATTCTTTCATTCCCTAAAGAAATTATTATTATTATAATTACGCTACTTATATTACACATTATTTTTTCATTCTCTGAAATTAGGCCTAATATCTTTTACTTAATTGTAAAAGCTATTAGTCCTAGAGCAGTCATATCATTTGTTATTATCTTAGAACGATGTATTGCAGTACAAAAGTTACAGGGAATAATAATTTTAATCAATGGTATGTAATTTAAAGAATAGATTGAAGAAGTATAGTGAACAGTTTTATCTTATCAAACATTCGAAAAGTTTTTATTTTTAAATAGTTATACTCTTAATAGCGTTACGCATTTAACAGGCTTACCCCCGTTTTCTCCAACGCGGTTCAACATTGATCTTGATTTAATCTACTGTTCATCTTTTTCTAGTTCCACAAATTAGAAAAAGGTGAAGAGCAAGTTGAATCAAGATCAAAATTGAACCGCGTTGGAGAAAACGGGCGTTACACTCTTAATAGACTCACATTCTTAATAAAACTCTCATAATAAAAATGTAATTTCAAACAGATAACATTACATATTTGTACTATTCTCTGAGCTGTTATCACAATTTCTTTGAATTTATTCACATGATTTCGTTGTTCATATGTTCAGTCGGAATCGGATTCAGGAAGATTTTGATTTTCCTTGTCTTCTACTAATTTCTTCAGGAGTTTATATTTCATTCTTTCCATTTCCACGAGTTCCATGTGACGATTTTTTTTCTCTTTCATTCTTTTTGCAGCGATTTCTTTTCATTGTTCTAATTCAGCCTCTTTTAGGTCGAGCTGTCTTCTTTTTAACTTCAAAGCTTCTTTTTTGGTTTCACTGAGATCTGAATATCTCTCATCTTTGATTTTATCGCGTTCTTCTTTTTTTTCCAAATGCTGCAGCCATTGCTTTTCAAGTTGAACTTTCGTTGCTGCAATTTTGGAACCTGTTCCATGCAAACAACGTGCTTATTTCTTACGGCAGTGCAGCTTTGATTCGTATCACTTTTGGCTGATGTGACTGAATTCATTGAATCGCTGGATGTAGACGCGTTTTGACGTTTTTTTTACACAATCGACGTACGAGAGTCGGACGTTGATTTGGGAAATTTCGATGATACCGTATGTGTATCGATGACACCCCTCTGTGATGCGAAAATTTCATCCAGCTGGTTGAACCACTCGAATTCTATGTTCGCTCTGCCTGATCTAGAATTGTTATCCACCACTTTTTTATATTTGTTAATCAAGGCATTGATCTTCCATCGCACTTGCTCAGTCGACATCTAAAGGACATTTAATTACATTATAACTAGTATAATATGAAATGAAAACGTTGAAAACGACGGCGGGACATTGGGCTTCAAAAATTTGTATTTCAAACGTGATTTCATACTACGACATGACTTGCGAGATAATATTTGATTCAGCAAAACTATCATACCTTTATCCCAAGCTGTAGTAGACCATTTTGAACAGCCTCCCATATTTTCCCCTTTTTTTTAGGGTGCTCCAGCATTTCCATATTTGCTTCATAAAGGCTGATTACTGCAGCCGTTGCTTTTCTAGTCCAAATCGCACCTGTAATAATAGAATGTCGACTTTAGATATCGTTTGACAAACATCATTGGGTTTATTGATTTAATTGTATTCTTAGTAATGTAAAAATTTAGACATCTTTGAGTTTATTTAAGTTCTTTCGTAATGGAGCTCACATTCTTTCCCTGTTGCAGTTTTTTGCGATTCTCCCTCCATCGTATTTCCAATATTATTCTCGTCATCGTTTTGAGGACTTTCCGTTGGTATGGCAATACTTTGTGCACAAGACGATGCTGTAACAACATAAAAGTGTAAGTGGGTACGCTTTTGCATAAGATACTTATTGCCAGATCGCAAGCTCAAATAATTAGAGTAGATTGTATGACAAGTGGCAGCACCCTCTTCCACCGAATTGATTAAAAGTAACAGTTTAGAATTACGTTGATCCGTTTCCTGATGATATAATATATTTGTATCCTCCTCCATGAACACGGCCTTGTTAATAAAACAAGGATGATGCATGATCCCATCAAAGAATGGAATTCGCTCGTTGCAATGTTTGCACTTGTACATACCTACATAAATAAATTAAGTTAACATCAAAGAGAGAACTGTAAATTTAGACGTTAGAAGCTGCTATATTCATATAATTTTACCGGCGTCTAGCAATAAGATCGAGTACTTACTTATAACTCCTTAAAGCCTTGCGCTCACAAAACGATCACGAAACAAGTCGTAAGATTTCTTCAAACAAAAGCCGGCACCGGCGGTGAGCCCAATACCACGCCACGAAAATAAAATCTCTAATTAAGAAATTGGCAACAATGAGGTCGACACAGTGTCCAACCATGCTCCGCAGCTGTGTCCGACTGTGTCAGTCTGTGTCGTTGTTGGAAAGCACCGTGTTCGACACTGTGTCGCTCTGTGTCGCTCTGTGTCGTTGCTGGAAAGCTCCCATAGTATATTTCTTTTCAGATTACTGGGTATATATTACCCAGATGTGTATATATATTATTCGTTGTATTATATATATATATATGTATTGTTGTTCAGATTTTATATAAACTGTATTCGCGTAATAATTGGTACACCGTACTTTAAGTATAGCGCCCGTATTTCGCTCGCTTTCTAACGCGTTGACCAACTGTCAACAAAGCATCTCGAGAACCATCAAACATACGACTTGCGTTTGCGATCCCCGCTCACCTCCGTCTGTCCGCGCGAATTCCCAAATTCTTGTACGGTCTTGAATAAAGTTAGTCTTCACAGTGATACCGTACTGGAAGTATCTCTATTATTGCGCGTCGGCTAGCCTCTTGGCCTTCCCGTCCGCCCGCCTCTTTGGCTTTAGTCTTTTTTCTTTTCGCGTTCCGGGTGATCCCCGTTCGCGTTATTTTTAATAAAACAAAAAAAAAACCAAATCAAACTTTGTCCCGCGAGTTTTATTTGATAAAAACCTTTCCCGCGCTGTGAACACGATTCGCTGAACCGGCGAATAAAAAATAATATTAAGTGTGATTCCGCGCTTATCGAAGGGCGCGCGCGATCATATTTAAGGTCCTTCGAGCCGGATAATTTCAATTTCGTGAAACGTGCTCATTTTGCGGACATTATACTTCGGCAAAGACAATACCTTCAGTCAAGGTCGAATTTATTTTCGTATCTCTATGAGGCCTTCAGCTGGCCGATCCAAACCCTTCCAGCAAGGAACCGATAAGCATTTTAATCGGAGCGGATCTTTACGGACAATTATTGCTTGGGCCTCTACGGAAAGGTCCCCTCGGCTCCCCTACGGGCCAACTCACGACGTTGGGTTGGATAATCTCCGGTCCCATCGCCAGCTCACCGAAAGCTTCTCGCGCATCCACGATGCACTGTTCGGTAGCGCCAAACACAGACGCGCTCATCCGAAAATTTTGGGAGATCGAAGAAATCCCTACACAAACTTTCCTCACTCCGGAGGAAGCTGAATGCGAAACTCATTTCGTAAACACACACTCACGCGACAAGACGGGAAGGTATATCGTACGCCTGCCGTTTCGTAACGGGTCTACTCCCGAATTCGGTGACAGCCACCAAATCGCACACTCGCGATACGCTCAGCAAGAGCAACGCTTACAAAAGAAACCGGAACTCGCGCTGGCATATTCCGATTTTTTAAGCGAATACGCTTCTATGGGCCACATGGCTCGCGTCGACAGCCCAGATATTATAAAAAAAACCCGTGTACATCCCGCATCACCCAGTGATACGCGAAAGCAGCGCGACTACGCGAGTCCGCGTTGTATTTAACGCGTCGAGCGTTACATCAAACGGCACTTCTCTCAACGAGCGCTTACACATCGGGCAAAAATTGCAACGCGATATCGGCGCTATTCTATGCAACTGGCGGCGATATAAATTTGTCTATCTCGCGGACATCGAAAAAATGTTCCGACAAATCACCATACACCGAGACGATGTAGATTATCAGCGCATTGTTTGGCGACCAAATCAGAACGGCCCCATCGAGAATTATCGTCTCCTCACTGTCACTTATGGCACAGCATGCGCTCCTTATATTGCAAATCGCGTACTTTTACAACTCGCTGACGATGAGGGCGCCTCGTTTCCCGACACGGTCGACGTGATTCGCCACTCGACTTATGTCGACGACGCTCTTTTCGGAGCGCACGATCCGGAAGACGCGCGGACTATTCGCGCTCAACTCGTCACGCTTTTACAACACGGCGGCTTCAATTTACGCAAGTGGGCAGCAGACGACATCGCGCTATTATCCGACATTCAGTCGATCGGACACGAACTCGCGATCGACCTCTTAAAGGAAGAATCTTCCACTCTCAAGGTCCTCGGCATTACTTGGCTTCCCAAGGAGGACTCGTTTAGTTTTCAAGTAGGAGAAATACCGCAAACGCGCAGTACGAAGCGCACTATTTCATCATTAATTGCCAGGCTGTTCGACCCCCTCGGGTGGGCTTCTCCCGTCGTGATACAAGCCAAGCTAATCATGCAAGATTTATGGCTTGCAAAAGTTGATTGGGACGACGCTGTCCCTCAGTCTATACAAGAAAAATGGGAACGTTATTGTCGCGAACTTCCCAATATTTCAAACTTGAAAATTCCACGCTGGATAGGTGTTTCTCAGACACACAGCGCCATAGAACTACACGGCTTCGCGGACGCATCGCAGCGCGCGTACTCCGCCGTCGTTTATTTGCGCGTTCTCCACTCGTCAAATAGTTCCTTCGTCTTGTTAATCGCGGCGAAAACGAAAGTCGCGCCCTTAAACACGGTCGCTATTCCGCGCCTTGAATTAAACGGGATCGTACTACTCGTGCGAATACGTTCGAAACTCTCTCAAAATAGAGTCCATTCCTGTGCACGGCTGGACCGACTCCACCGTCGCACTCGCATGGCTTACGCAGCATCCGTCGCGCTGGAAGCCTTACGTCGCGAATAGGGTCTCGGAGATACAAACAAAAATGCCGGACGTAAAGTGGCATCATGTGCCCACTAGCGAAAACCCTGCGGGCTGCGCGTCTCATAATAATAATTCCTTACTTACTCTTTAAATGGTACGTGAAACGGTTGCCTTTGGGGGCCACCGGCGTGAGGGAAATTGTGCAACGTCACAATATATATATATATATATATGCGATGAATATTCCTGATAGTTCCATTGCAGTTGCAGGCCACCAGCGATTCGAAAACACCCAGCTGCACTTACTTCGGCACTGAGTGCTTTTGAGAGTACCTAGAGAATTATGGCAAAAATTTTGGGGAAAAAATACCAACATACACTTTTGCTATCATGCTCTGTGTATTTTCAAATTTTTAATCGGTTGTTTACTGCTTGCTGGACTACTGATCCAAATTTCGAAGCGTACGTTGCCTGTAACACTTATATATAAATAAATATACGATGAATATTTCCGATAGTTGTATTGACATTATCATAGCTCTTGAATAGACAGCTAACGCGTAATCAAAATACGCACATTTTGCATTTTATTTCATTGCATTCGGGGAGGAAATGAATGAGTATCATGCGAGTCTCACCCATACGCGCCTGACGTTGGCCTAATATGTAGCTTGCGCTGTCGTAGCTTTTATGTATATATATATATATATATATATATATATATATACGCGCGATCCCTGCGGTAGTCAGGCCGGGCGACAGTCGGTGACGGAGGAGGCAAGGCCTTGCGGGCTAAACATATATAAGTATATATATAGCAGCAAAGCTTTCTGTCATTTGTCTCCGCTTTCACCGCTTACCATACGAGTTTCTTGAGAAAATTTCGCTAGCGCCTTCTCTTCGAATTTCGCTACACTATTTGTTTCGTATGTCGGTCAAATTGTCGATATCTTCTTGTCAAAAATTTCGATCAGCCTTTATTCATTCAATTTTGCATAAACTCTAATGAAATAAAGCCCGAAATGTGTGTTTTTTAATTGCGGAGTGGCTCTTGCTCTTGAAATTGCGATCCGATCCGTGCATCATACGTAAATCTGTGATTACTCCCGTGATAATACAAAACTGCAATTTTTTTTTAATATTTCGATAAAAAAATACCAAGAGCCCAATTTTGCCATAATTCTCTGTGTACCTGCCAATTTTAAAGCTGATTGATTGTTTAGTGCTCGCAGGACTACTGATCGAAATTTCGAAGCGTACGTCGCCAGTAACACTGCCTCTTAAGGAACATTTGCGGTTGAGCCGGTCCACTGCACAGGGACTGATTGGTATGAAGCAGCTTTCGATTTATATAACACCAGAATTAATTTTCTGGGTTTCTATAGCGCATGCTAAATAACATCCAAGTCTAAAATGTAAAATAATCTCTTCTATTTCAGATGAACTCGAATTATCAAATGTTATTCCATCACATTCGTTTGGAGTTAAACCCATCTCGGCAAAACTAAGTTTTCTAATTTTTTTTATGGTATATCGCAAATACAGAACCATTACGAACCATGGCAGATCGATTCAATGTCTCTATTTCTTTTGTGTTTCGGGTACTTCGTCGGGTTATAGCGTGGCTGTTAACGAAGCTAGATCTAGTAATTAGGTGGCCGCAGGCACATCAAGTTGCAGTTGTGACTGCAGGCTTTCGTGTTAAACAAGGTATACCGAATGTTTTGGGAGCAATCGACGGAACTCATATTGCAATAGAAAAACCTGCGACGTTTGCACGAGATTATTGTAATCGCAAAAAGTTTTTTTCCATTAGTTTGCAAATAGTAGCAGATGCGAATATGCGGCTAACCAATGTACATTGCGGCGAGCCTGGTTCACTCCATGATGCACGTGTATTTAGGAGATCATTGTTATATGATGCAGCAAGCGCTGATACTGCAGGGTTGTTCCCAGATAATGCCTTTCTAATTGGTGACTCAGCATATCCATCCCTGCCATGGCTCGTTCCACCTTTTCGAAATAATGGTCATCTTACTCCACAACAAACGGAATTCAATTTCATGCACTCATCTACGCGCATGTCCGTTGAAAAAGCATTTGGACAAGTAAAGGGACGGTTTCGCCGTATTAAATTTTTTACTGAATACCGTAACATATCTTTTGTCACTGACACAGTACTTGCAGCATGCATTTTACATAACTATTGCATTGAATCAAATGATGTTTACGATTTTCCTGAAGATACTCGTAACAGCGTAGAGGTTAATATAAATGACAATCAAGAATTGGAAGTACCAGATCATAGAATTGGGGACGACCGCAGGATGCAACTTTTCAATGAACTATTCCCAGAATAATGATATACCAGCTGTAAGTTACAACTCGTAAATTGCATTACATTCAATCAATTGTATATTATTATAATTGTATACTAAATAAACAAAATTGCACAATCAATTTTCTTTGTTTATAAGCAATGCAGAGAATCACGTATGATTGAATCCCACAATCGCATGCAGTAAGAATTCTGCACTTACCGAATCAGTCTATGTGCCAATAAACATTTTGAACGTGCAAAAACTCTATTAGGGTTCTTTTGTACTTAATTGTATTCTCATTGTGTACTTATTCTTTCATTCCCTAAAGAAATTATTATTATTATAATTACGCTACTTATATTACACATTATTTTTTCATTCTCTGAAATTAGGCCTAATATCTTTTACTTAATTGTAAAAGCTATTAGTCCTAGAGCAGTCATATCATTTGTTATTATCTTAGAACGATGTATTGCAGTACAAAAGTTACAGGGAATAATAATTTTAATCAATGGTATGTAATTTAAAGAATAGATTGAAGAAGTATAGTGAACAGTTTTATCTTATCAAACATTCGAAAAGTTTTTATTTTTAAATAGTTATACTCTTAATAGCGTTACGCATTTAACAGGCTTACCCCCGTTTTCTCCAACGCGGTTCAACATTGATCTTGATTTAATCTACTGTTCATCTTTTTCTAGTTCCACAAATTAGAAAAAGGTGAAGAGCAAGTTGAATCAAGATCAAAATTGAACCGCGTTGGAGAAAACGGGCGTTACACTCTTAATAGACTCACATTCTTAATAAAACTCTCATAATAAAAATGTAATTTCAAACAGATAACATTACATATTTGTACTATTCTCTGAGCTGTTATCACAATTTCTTTGAATTTATTCACATGATTTCGTTGTTCATATGTTCAGTCGGAATCGGATTCAGGAAGATTTTGATTTTCCTTGTCTTCTACTAATTTCTTCAGGAGTTTATATTTCATTCTTTCCATTTCCACGAGTTCCATGTGACGATTTTTTTTCTCTTTCATTCTTTTTGCAGCGATTTCTTTTCATTGTTCTAATTCAGCCTCTTTTAGGTCGAGCTGTCTTCTTTTTAACTTCAAAGCTTCTTTTTTGGTTTCACTGAGATCTGAATATCTCTCATCTTTGATTTTATCGCGTTCTTCTTTTTTTTCCAAATGCTGCAGCCATTGCTTTTCAAGTTGAACTTTCGTTGCTGCAATTTTGGAACCTGTTCCATGCAAACAACGTGCTTATTTCTTACGGCAGTGCAGCTTTGATTCGTATCACTTTTGGCTGATGTGACTGAATTCATTGAATCGCTGGATGTAGACGCGTTTTGACGTTTTTTTTACACAATCGACGTACGAGAGTCGGACGTTGATTTGGGAAATTTCGATGATACCGTATGTGTATCGATGACACCCCTCTGTGATGCGAAAATTTCATCCAGCTGGTTGAACCACTCGAATTCTATGTTCGCTCTGCCTGATCTAGAATTGTTATCCACCACTTTTTTATATTTGTTAATCAAGGCATTGATCTTCCATCGCACTTGCTCAGTCGACATCTAAAGGACATTTAATTACATTATAACTAGTATAATATGAAATGAAAACGTTGAAAACGACGGCGGGACATTGGGCTTCAAAAATTTGTATTTCAAACGTGATTTCATACTACGACATGACTTGCGAGATAATATTTGATTCAGCAAAACTATCATACCTTTATCCCAAGCTGTAGTAGACCATTTTGAACAGCCTCCCATATTTTCCCCTTTTTTTTAGGGTGCTCCAGCATTTCCATATTTGCTTCATAAAGGCTGATTACTGCAGCCGTTGCTTTTCTAGTCCAAATCGCACCTGTAATAATAGAATGTCGACTTTAGATATCGTTTGACAAACATCATTGGGTTTATTGATTTAATTGTATTCTTAGTAATGTAAAAATTTAGACATCTTTGAGTTTATTTAAGTTCTTTCGTAATGGAGCTCACATTCTTTCCCTGTTGCAGTTTTTTGCGATTCTCCCTCCATCGTATTTCCAATATTATTCTCGTCATCGTTTTGAGGACTTTCCGTTGGTATGGCAATACTTTGTGCACAAGACGATGCTGTAACAACATAAAAGTGTAAGTGGGTACGCTTTTGCATAAGATACTTATTGCCAGATCGCAAGCTCAAATAATTAGAGTAGATTGTATGACAAGTGGCAGCACCCTCTTCCACCGAATTGATTAAAAGTAACAGTTTAGAATTACGTTGATCCGTTTCCTGATGATATAATATATTTGTATCCTCCTCCATGAACACGGCCTTGTTAATAAAACAAGGATGATGCATGATCCCATCAAAGAATGGAATTCGCTCGTTGCAATGTTTGCACTTGTACATACCTACATAAATAAATTAAGTTAACATCAAAGAGAGAACTGTAAATTTAGACGTTAGAAGCTGCTATATTCATATAATTTTACCGGCGTCTAGCAATAAGATCGAGTACTTACTTATAACTCCTTAAAGCCTTGCGCTCACAAAACGATCACGAAACAAGTCGTAAGATTTCTTCAAACAAAAGCCGGCACCGGCGGTGAGCCCAATACCACGCCACGAAAATAAAATCTCTAATTAAGAAATTGGCAACAATGAGGTCGACACAGTGTCCAACCATGCTCCGCAGCTGTGTCCGACTGTGTCAGTCTGTGTCGTTGTTGGAAAGCACCGTGTTCGACACTGTGTCGCTCTGTGTCGCTCTGTGTCGTTGCTGGAAAGCTCCCATAGTATATTTCTTTTCAGATTACTGGGTATATATTACCCAGATGTGTATATATATTATTCGTTGTATTATATATATATATATGTATTGTTGTTCAGATTTTATATAAACTGTATTCGCGTAATAATTGGTACACCGTACTTTAAGTATAGCGCCCGTATTTCGCTCGCTTTCTAACGCGTTGACCAACTGTCAACAAAGCATCTCGAGAACCATCAAACATACGACTTGCGTTTGCGATCCCCGCTCACCTCCGTCTGTCCGCGCGAATTCCCAAATTCTTGTACGGTCTTGAATAAAGTTAGTCTTCACAGTGATACCGTACTGGAAGTATCTCTATTATTGCGCGTCGGCTAGCCTCTTGGCCTTCCCGTCCGCCCGCCTCTTTGGCTTTAGTCTTTTTTCTTTTCGCGTTCCGGGTGATCCCCGTTCGCGTTATTTTTAATAAAACAAAAAAAAAACCAAATCAAACTTTGTCCCGCGAGTTTTATTTGATAAAAACCTTTCCCGCGCTGTGAACACGATTCGCTGAACCGGCGAATAAAAAATAATATTAAGTGTGATTCCGCGCTTATCGAAGGGCGCGCGCGATCATATTTAAGGTCCTTCGAGCCGGATAATTTCAATTTCGTGAAACGTGCTCATTTTGCGGACATTATACTTCGGCAAAGACAATACCTTCAGTCAAGGTCGAATTTATTTTCGTATCTCTATGAGGCCTTCAGCTGGCCGATCCAAACCCTTCCAGCAAGGAACCGATAAGCATTTTAATCGGAGCGGATCTTTACGGACAATTATTGCTTGGGCCTCTACGGAAAGGTCCCCTCGGCTCCCCTACGGGCCAACTCACGACGTTGGGTTGGATAATCTCCGGTCCCATCGCCAGCTCACCGAAAGCTTCTCGCGCATCCACGATGCACTGTTCGGTAGCGCCAAACACAGACGCGCTCATCCGAAAATTTTGGGAGATCGAAGAAATCCCTACACAAACTTTCCTCACTCCGGAGGAAGCTGAATGCGAAACTCATTTCGTAAACACACACTCACGCGACAAGACGGGAAGGTATATCGTACGCCTGCCGTTTCGTAACGGGTCTACTCCCGAATTCGGTGACAGCCACCAAATCGCACACTCGCGATACGCTCAGCAAGAGCAACGCTTACAAAAGAAACCGGAACTCGCGCTGGCATATTCCGATTTTTTAAGCGAATACGCTTCTATGGGCCACATGGCTCGCGTCGACAGCCCAGATATTATAAAAAAAACCCGTGTACATCCCGCATCACCCAGTGATACGCGAAAGCAGCGCGACTACGCGAGTCCGCGTTGTATTTAACGCGTCGAGCGTTACATCAAACGGCACTTCTCTCAACGAGCGCTTACACATCGGGCAAAAATTGCAACGCGATATCGGCGCTATTCTATGCAACTGGCGGCGATATAAATTTGTCTATCTCGCGGACATCGAAAAAATGTTCCGACAAATCACCATACACCGAGACGATGTAGATTATCAGCGCATTGTTTGGCGACCAAATCAGAACGGCCCCATCGAGAATTATCGTCTCCTCACTGTCACTTATGGCACAGCATGCGCTCCTTATATTGCAAATCGCGTACTTTTACAACTCGCTGACGATGAGGGCGCCTCGTTTCCCGACACGGTCGACGTGATTCGCCACTCGACTTATGTCGACGACGCTCTTTTCGGAGCGCACGATCCGGAAGACGCGCGGACTATTCGCGCTCAACTCGTCACGCTTTTACAACACGGCGGCTTCAATTTACGCAAGTGGGCAGCAGACGACATCGCGCTATTATCCGACATTCAGTCGATCGGACACGAACTCGCGATCGACCTCTTAAAGGAAGAATCTTCCACTCTCAAGGTCCTCGGCATTACTTGGCTTCCCAAGGAGGACTCGTTTAGTTTTCAAGTAGGAGAAATACCGCAAACGCGCAGTACGAAGCGCACTATTTCATCATTAATTGCCAGGCTGTTCGACCCCCTCGGGTGGGCTTCTCCCGTCGTGATACAAGCCAAGCTAATCATGCAAGATTTATGGCTTGCAAAAGTTGATTGGGACGACGCTGTCCCTCAGTCTATACAAGAAAAATGGGAACGTTATTGTCGCGAACTTCCCAATATTTCAAACTTGAAAATTCCACGCTGGATAGGTGTTTCTCAGACACACAGCGCCATAGAACTACACGGCTTCGCGGACGCATCGCAGCGCGCGTACTCCGCCGTCGTTTATTTGCGCGTTCTCCACTCGTCAAATAGTTCCTTCGTCTTGTTAATCGCGGCGAAAACGAAAGTCGCGCCCTTAAACACGGTCGCTATTCCGCGCCTTGAATTAAACGGGATCGTACTACTCGTGCGAATACGTTCGAAACTCTCTCAAAATAGAGTCCATTCCTGTGCACGGCTGGACCGACTCCACCGTCGCACTCGCATGGCTTACGCAGCATCCGTCGCGCTGGAAGCCTTACGTCGCGAATAGGGTCTCGGAGATACAAACAAAAATGCCGGACGTAAAGTGGCATCATGTGCCCACTAGCGAAAACCCTGCGGGCTGCGCGTCTCGGGGCATTTCCGTCTCTGTCTGCAAAGGTGGGCGCAGACCCGGGATCTCGATTAGGGGAAGTGAGGACACGGAAAACACACAGTGAACGAGGTGCACTTATGGACAAAATAAAGCTGAAGAGACCGGAAGGTTAACGATAAAAATAATAACGTTTATTATCACTACGGTACAAAAGTTTGATGTTCCGGCGTGCGAGCCGGTTAATGGCGGCAGCGTAACGCTCGCGACCGCGTGGCCGTTAAGAAAAGTCCGGGTACAAGGCAAGTGTCGTTATAGGAGAGTAAGATAGAGTTTTGCTACGATCAATTAGAATAAGTCTAGGGATAGCCGGTTCGGAAAAGGTCCACAGAATCACTCAGAATTAACTCGAAGGAATAGCCGAAGTCGAATTAATAGAAGTAATAAACTGTTGGAAGAGCGCGTCAAACACCGTGGTTTAAGGGAAGCCGAACTCGAAGTGAAGATGCCGGAAATCGATCTAGTTGATCGATTGCGAAGTGGGGGGAGATCGCGTTACGCGAGTACGGCCGAGTCCACCCGAGAGTCAAAGGCCGAGACCTGCTGACCTCTCGCATGGACTCCCGACACTACACACGTTCCTGAACAGTCTCAGAATTTATCGTACACTCACTCTGGTGGTCAGGCCCCGCGTGGCTTCGCAAAAATTCGACATTCTGGCCGAGCTCACGACCTAGCGCTGCATTTGCATGCCCCGTCGAGCAAAACTCCGCGGTTCAAGAGCAGCGGACGACCGCGATATTACACGTCGCTCCAGAAAACAAAGAATGGGACTTTTCCGCCAAATTTTCAAGCTGGAGCAGATTACTCCGCGTTACCGGGCTCTTATTCTTCTGGCTTTCCAAATTCCGAGCCCTCAAGTGCGATCCCACCCGTGTAATAAATTTTACTGATAGCGTACAAGACGCCCGCGAATTTTGGATTCGTAAAATCCAAAACGACCACTCCTCCGCGGAAATAACTGCGCTTCAAGAAAAGACGTCTTTTCCTCGTGCGACCGCTCTTACATCTCTCAATCCTTTCCTCGACGGAAAAGGTCAGTTGCGTCTTGGTGGGCGGTTGCGACACTCGTTTTTGTCCTACAACGAACGATTTCCCTTGATCCTGCCGCGCCACCACATTAGCGAATTAATCATTGACTAAACTCACGCGCGATCCCTACACGGCGGTCCGCAATTAACCCTTCGTCTCTTGCGACAAAATTATTGGATACTCGGCGCGAGATCCCTTGTAAAATCGAGAATAAATCGATGCTTAAATTGCGTTCGCGAACGCGCAGCCTCCGCGAGTCAACTCATGGGCGATCTGCCATCTCCTCGCGTCAATCCGTCCCCGCCATTCTCTCACTGCGGCGTAGACTATGCTGGTCCATTTCAAATTACGCCACATGTCGGTCGTGGACAAAAATCGCGCAAATATTACGTAGTATTATTCGTCTGTCTCGCAACACGCGCAGTACAAAATCGGTTCAAAACTTTGTAAACTTCCAGATCACCCGGTAGCGAACTCAACTTGAAATTTTCTTTCGTTCCTCCGGAACGAGGTGGGCGGTATGTTCAGATTTTATATAAACTGTATTCGAGTAATAATTGGTACACCGTACTTTAAGTATAGCGCCCGTATTTCGCTCGCTTTCTAACGCGTTGACCAACTGTCAACAAAGCATCTCGAGAACCATCAAACATACGACTTGCGTTTGCGATCCCCGCTCACCTCCGTCTATCCGCGCGAATTCCCAAATTCTTGTACGGTCTTGAATAAAGTTAGTCTTCGCAGTGATACCGTACTGGAAGTATCTCTATTATTGCGCGTTGGCTAGCCTCTTGGCCTTCCCGTCCGCCCGCCTCTTTGGCTTTAGTCTTTTTTCTTTTCGCGTTCCGGGTGATCCCCGTTCGCGTTATTTTTAATAAAACAAAAAAAAACCAAATCAAACTTTGTCCCGCGAGTTTTATTTGATAAAAACCTTTCCCGCGCTGTGAACACGATTCGCTGAACCGGCGAATAAAAAATAATATTAAGTGTGATTCCGCGCTTATCGAAGGGCGCGCTCGATCAATTGTAATGAAATATGAATATCGATGTGCGAGAAACGACATGAAAATGGGCGTGAATCCATATTCGTAGAAATAGTGGGGAGAGTTCGGCGAATCTCACTATCTCCATGCCGGTAGAGGCAGATCGGGGAAAACATCCGAAGAGATAAGACGTGTAAACAAGGAGGACTTAACCAAGGAGAATGACCGACGATCGACGTTTGATCCGTTGAGGAACACACCGACGTCGGACATCGGAAAATACTGATCAGTGGACCAGCCGCGTGGTGGCGGCATCGGGCATAGCGATACGCGGATCAGTTATATCAATGTATGTATTTATATATGTCTGTTAAGAAAGTTTATTTGATTGATCCTTAGTTCTAATTGCTTATTAGGGTATAATGGCCAATGCTCTAGGGAGCGGTCACTGCTAGGAAGGTGGTGAGATCATAAGCCCCTTTATAATATAAGTGTTAATACGTAGTAGTTAAATCAGGAACATAAATAGTAGCAGGGTAATTAATGTAAGGCTAATTTGCCCCACTCCCACTATGCCGTCTGCGGCGCTTGGGCGTCTTTGCTTGGCTTACACTTGCCTCTCTCTCACACAGTGTTTTATATCACCCACACAGATAACTGCACCACGTGCACCACACAGTTTACTCCGTTGGGTATCACCCACGCTCACAACCAATATCTATAGACTCTTGCTATAGTCCACCCAGCTCGTCTTGCACACAGTTACTCTCTTTTCCACACACCTCTACCTTTACACAGCTCGTTCTCTACTCTACTGCGCTCGCTTGCCGCTCGTCCGACCGGCAGACTCTTACCGATATGGCCGCCCTTCGATATTGCTGACACAGCACGGTGCTGCTGCCACCTGTACCATGCCCGCGAATATTTAAACTGGTTCTGCTCTTAACATGTCAATATCCGTTAAATGACTGCAAATATCTTGCAGTCGTCTTGATTCACCTGCGTCGTCCGTCCACGATAATTCACAAATATTTTCCGTTTCGGCGAACATGCCAACTCACGTTCATTGTATATTGTCTCCTTTAATCGTACTCGTAATTATATCAATATTATATATATATCTGAGACAAGCATTCTCACTGGCCATGTATTTTAAACTCCAATTCAAACCTCCTTGTTGATACGAGCCGGCAGATCCGGATAAATAAAAAGAAAAATAACGTTAAAAATAATTTATATTGTCCATAAAGATACATCGAACAATAAATGCTAACATATAAAAAAATATAATATTAAATTGGCGCCCAACGTATAGGCAAGAATAACACGACCGTTATAAATATTATTAATATCTCTAAAATGCCTACATTTTTTTTGTGCGTTCCGCTTCGTGTGTCAATACATTCACCTATTGTATGAATGTCGACCCACGAGACAAACGGTTCCCCACGATCAACGAAAACTCGATCACAATCACGAACCGATAAATCGACACCGAACGCGACGACAATAATAAGCCGAAAGACTCGCAAAGATAAAGGTATATCAAAAGAAAAAAAAGAACAAAATCCTAATATCAATTTAAACGTTAACAGGGACCTGAAAATGGCGAATAATACGGACGAAGAAGTATTAGATACGTATGATGAATTGGCAGAGGAATGGAGACGTGTCAGAGCTGAGCGACAGAGGATCGACTTAGAAAAAGCAGAATTAGATCGACGTGTCGCGCAAATGACACAACAACAAACAATTCGTCAACCGCTTTTGCGAAACCCACCACGCGAGGGGGATGACGATCAAGAACTGGTAAGCGGTTTGGTTAATCATCTCCGACAGGTGCAATTAAATGTAAAAATCCCGACATTTCACGAAGATATAAATCCTTTGGAATTCGTGGAAGATATCGAACGATATTTGAAAATCAAGAACATACGCGGTGGTAACCAACTACTGGCTATTGAAAGTTTCATGGAGGGTAGACTTAAAATATGGTACGACATGATAAAACACACGATAACTGATCTTTTCTCCTTCAAACGTGCGTTTAGTGATGAGTTCTATTCGGTACCCACGCGTGTTCGATTCAAAAATATGTGGTCAGCACGTAGATACAAACAAAAAGATGGAACAATGCAATCGTATTTCTACAAGCAGCTTCGCGAAACACAATATTTTGAACCGAAATTATCTGATTATGAAAACAATTATTTAATAATACAACAATTTCCACAGAAAATCTGTGACGCTTTGTCAACGGTAAATTTCGCAAAGAGAGAGAAAGTCGTCAGGGCATTGTCTCAACTCGAGAAATCATTAGATACCGCGGACCAAAACAAAAGTCGAATCGACGAGTGGAAAGGTCAGACGGACAAAACAAACGGTATGCGATACACGGAGAATAATGATGATGCGAAAGATAGGCAACGGACATTAGATAGAGGTAGAAACAATTCTCAACAAGAGCAATCTATATTTCCGCAAAACCACGCGTCGAGCGGATGGGGACGAAATAAGGCGTTTAATAATTACAGATCAAACGGATGTCAGGAGCCACGAAACACGAAGCAGAATTTTCAAAATTCGCCTCGATTTCCAGACATGGCGATCCCCCCCCCCCCCCCCCCTAATGTACGCGGAATATATAATCATGCGAATGTAGCGGGCCAAACAGTTTTTCATACCCGGCCAAATCAAAATAAATACTCGAATTTAAACTAACGGACGGCGCGACACAACAAAACCATGTGCCGCGCCCGGGTTATTATGATTTCATAGAAGATTTGGTTCGAGACATAGACGGCGACGAGTCGCAATTATATTCACCGAAAGTGGCAATAGGCACATGCCCTCGGATTAAATTGGTCATCGCAGACCAAGAAGTTGAAGCTTTAATTGACACTGGAAGTCAAGTGACTTGCGTATCTGAAATTTTTTATAATGTAATAAGTAAATCTATAAAACACGTATTTCCCGTCACAAATATTCACGTGACATCGGCAATAGGAAAAAAATCAACCACTATCAAATATCAAATTTTGTTAGAAATAACGATAAATGGGCAGCGAATGGTTCACGTATTTCTCGTTATTCCACGCCTGACGTCAGAGATTATTCTAGGCAATGACTGGCTGAATCGGAACCACGCTGTCATAAATTATGAGAAGAAAGTAATTAATATTAAAGGCCAAGAGTTGAGCTCGGATTCGGTGACGTTCGAGACTGGGTCGGAAGAGAGACTTGTTGTCCAAACCATAAATCAAAATGTTTATATCAAGATTGTAAAGAAGAAAAATAGATGTAATCGTAAATAGTTGACGAGTCCTGTTCCCTCATGTGGTACAGAAACCAATGTTAAAAACAAAATACTAAAAGAGTTAGTCGATAACGAGACATATTACTCTCGAGAAAGGTCACACTCGCAAACGAGGTTTATAAAGGATTCAAATCGTATCAGCTTAAGATGCGATGTTATTGAAGTGGACGGCAATACGCTTCTTAAGTCAAAATTCGACGATGAAAAGCTCATAATCAAAGAGCAATGTCGAGATAATCAAAAACATGAGATGAAAAAGAACTCTCTTCGTATTGCCGATCATTACGGACTACAGCGCTTATTTGAATCAGATTCAGACAATTCTAATACGGTCTCGCACAATGTGTCAATAAATCATAATCGAAGTTCTTACGAACATTTGTTATTGCATGAGGAACGGCCTCATGATATCGGTCATATGGAACCTATAAATAAAACCATCAATGACAGTAATAACGTACATGATTTATTGGTGAAGGAAAGGCGAGCATTCTCGGAGGACCTCAGCTCGATCGCGCGAAAGCTAACGTCGTTGACTCCAGCTCAGGTCGAACAGGTGATACGTTTATTCAAAAAATATGAAAAACTATTTTCTAACAAACCCGGTTGCACACGAATATATGAACATAAGATTAAGATTGCAAAAAGCAACCCTTATATTCGTCGATCATACCCGGTACCGATATCCCTCCGTGAGGACGTCGATCGAGAAATACACGAGATGATGGCTGCTGGAATAATAGAAAGATCAGTTAGCTCTTTTTGCAATCCCATGAGAATCGTGCGAAAAAAGGATGGCCGCATCCGATTATGTTTAGATGCACGGTATTTGAATGACATGATAGAGGGAGATAATGAATCTCCTCCTCGTATCGACGAAATCATGCAAAAATATTACGGAAAGAAAATAATGACCACATTGGATTTGACCCATGGCTATTGGCAGATACCGTTGGCGGCTGAATCCAGACCCCTCACTGCCTTTTTACACGAATCTAAATTATATCAATTTTGTAGAATCCCGTTTGGACTAAAAACAGCTGGTAGTGGCTTTATTCGAGCGATGAGTTTGGCATTGGGGGATGACATGTCGGGATATTTAACCTGCTATGTGGATGATTTATTAGTTACATCAATCGATTTTCACGATCACATCCGACATCTTGAGTCCGTCTTCTCGCGATTATTGAGACACAATTTTACACTGCGCTTAAACCAAACGCCTTTCAATCTTCGGTACCATTCTTAGGATATGTTATTTCGGCTGACGGAATTACGCCGGCACCTGATAAATTGGATGTGATAACAAATTTTGAGGAGCCTCATAATAAGTTGCACTTGCAAAAATTCTTGGGAGTATGCAATTATTATAGGCAATTCAGTGTGCAACATTCAAATTATATCGATCCATTTAAGGATTTATTGAGAAATAAGACATCATGGATGTGGACACCCGAGCATGCTGTCGCGTTTAAAGCATTGAAGGAAAATTTATGCAGAGCAATAACATTATCGCATTACGATGCTAATAAAATTTTCCATGTTCAGACGGATGGATCTGACAAAGGTATAAGTGGAATCCTATTTCAGACTGATGCTCATGGCAATCGATATGTAGTTTCCCTGGTTAGTCGGTGTTTAATTCCCGCCGAGGTCAATTATACCACTACCGAGAAGGAGCTTTTAGGGATTGTCTATGCGCTCACTAAGTTTAGGGTCTATCTAATTGGAAAACATTTCGAAATAATAACGGACCATCAAGCGTTAACTTTTCTCAATCGGACTGCTTTTCGAACGGCTAGGTTGTGCCGATGGAGTTTATTGTTACAGGAATATTCCTTTACGGTAAAGCACTGTAGTGGCCGTGACAATGTCTCCGCGGATTTTTTTACTCGTAACCCGGATTCAAAATTTAACGAAATTGAACCGGATCAAATAACGATCTCAGATTTGATTTCGAGCAATAGCCAATCGATAGATTATTGCCGAATTGACGGGCTGACATTAATTTGTGAACTGGAATTGAATCCTTATTTCGAGGAGCAATTGCGAAATCTAGAAGACATTCAATGTAAAGATCCATTCATCCAGGAGTTAGAACTAAAATTGCAAACAAACATGGAGAATCAGCATTTTCAAAAATATCGCAATATTTGGTTCCATCGTAGGCAATCTACCGAGAATTGGTGTATAGTGGTGCCGCATAGTTTGAAAATGATGATAATTCGATCGGAACATGATCGTATTGGTCATGGAGGAATATATAAAACTCAATGTCATCTCAAGCCTTTGTTCTATTGGCGTGGGCAATCGAAAGATGTAAAGAGATACATATTGGCATGCGATTTGTGCCAGCGGGTGAAACATTTGTCTGTATGCATGGAGGGTGAATATCACTTGGTAGAATCAGAGGGGCCGAACGATCTGGTAACGGTAGATTTCTATATGGTCCTCTACCACGCTCAATTGGAGGTGTAGAGTATATATTTGTAATGATCGATGCATTTTCTCAGTTTGTCAAATTATACCCGGTAAAAAAGGCGAATACCGCCACGATCTTAAAGAAAGTAATAGGAGATTATTTCATCAATGTCGGAAAACCTGCTCGAATTTTATCCGATAATGGATCGCAATTTACATCCGCCTTATGGAAAACTAGCCTTGAGCAAAAAAATTTGAAGGTGATATATTCGTCAATTCGTCATCCGCAATCAAACCCAACCGAAAGGGTCATGAGAGAGTTAGGGAGATTATTTAGAACCTTTTGCGCAGACCAACATACGAAGTGGGCCAAATATATTCCAAAAATCGAAGAATTGTTAAATGTCACGACGCATTGTAGCACGGGTGCGGTGCCGTATGAATTGCATTATGGCAAGCGGGCGAAGGAGAAGATTCGTGAAATCATCGAATATCCGGCATCTACCGAAAGACAAGGAGATACACGTATCCTATTAGCGAAAGAACGACTCCAGGAAAGTTTCAAGAAGCGAAAGAAAAACCAGAAGACCAAGTCGAAGGTGGTTTTATCCGTCGGAGATTTGGTCCTTCTTCGTGTACCTCATATATCGCGTCATATTAACAGGGTTACCCAAAAGTTCTTCCACTTATTTGAGGGACCACATATTATTAGCCAAGTGGTTGGCGTCAATGCTTATGTTCTTGTATGCACGGATGAATCACATGCCATAAAAGGCACGTATAATCGATGTAGCTTGCGGAGATATAACCTACCCGCCCAGTAAATATTGGTATTGTCGTTCACTACTAATCGCGATCCATTTCTCTCCTGAGTGTGTGTTTTTAACCTGATTTTGAGTCGCCCGAATATGTAATATATACTTATATATCGTGAAATAATGTATTGTATCAATGTATTATATATTCTTTAAAATAATGTATTGTATAGATGACTGTCACGTGTAAATAAGATCCACGTGCAAAATGACGAGTGCCGCGAGTACGATTTTGACTCTTGATATCTGTGCGACTGGCTGTGTGTTACATATAAAATGTTATGACGACATCCTTAGAGGGGTGGAGTCCGGTGTGCGTGACATGTAGTATGATAAAAGAACGAATGAGTATTTTACGTCCGTTTATTCCAGCCGAACATAAAATAGGGGGATAATGTAATGAAATATGAATATCGATGTGCGAGAAACGACATGAAAATGGGCGTGAATCCATATTCGTAGAAATAGTGGGGAGAGTTCGGCGAATCTCACTATCTCCATGCCGGTAGAGGCAGATCGGGGAATGCATCCGAAGAGATAAGACGTGTAAACAAGGAGGACTTAACCAAGGAGAGTGACCGACGATCGACGTTTGATCCGTTGAGGAACACACCGACGTCGGACATCGGAAAATATTGATCAGTGGACCAGCCGCGTGGTGGAGGCATCGGGCATAGCGATACGCGGATCAGTTATATCAATGTATGTATTTATATATGTCGACATCCGTTAAATGACTGCAAATATCTTGCAGTCGTCTTGATTTACCTGCGTCGTCCGTCCACGATAATTCACAAATATTTTCCGTTTCGGCGAACATGCCAACTCACGTTCATTGTATATTGTCTCCTTTAATCGTACTCGTAATTATATCAATATATCTTAGTTAATAAAAACTACCTTGCTGAAGAGCGAGGTCACAGCGACGCCTGTCGCTGTCCTCCTCCGTCCGCTAAAACGGACGGAGAGAGTATCAGCTTATAAGAACTGATTATCATATACCTAATATGATTGCAAGAAATACATTTTTGCATAATATATATATTTCTTTACAGATTACTCAATTAACAAATGCCTTTATTAATAAACAACGCCCTACTAAGGGGCGAGTGTCAGTGACGCCTGTCGCTGTTCTCCTCCGTCCGCTAAAACGGACGGAGAAAATATCAGTTTATTATTACTGATCATCATATAATATGATGGCAAGGAATACATTTTTGTATAATATATATTTTTTTACAGATGCATAGCCGAAGCCTTACGATGGGCTCTCGGCACCGTTTGTGTTTATCCTGCGCCCCTCTCTGCTGTGATCGGCAGTGGGAGAACATGGATAGCCGCATACTCTGTGCGCGGCACGAGCTGTGGGTCGCCCGCGCGACCCGAAGGATATGGCGACTTGCCATAAACTAATTCTTACTGATATTTTATTTTCAGCATATAATTGCATGATTATTATAAGTTTAATTATAAAATATCTCAGAAACTCGCTCTGATAAAAAGCGAGATGACAGCGACGTCCGTCGCTGTTCTCTTTCGCCCGCTAAAGCAGACGGAGAGAATTACAGTTTCTAAAAGCTGTTCTTAGTTAATAAAAACTGCCCTGCCAAAGGGTGAGGTCACAGCGACTTCGGTCGCCGTTGTCCTCCGTCCGCTACGATGGACGGAGAGAATTTTAGTTGAGTAAAACTGTTACTTTATTAATATGGTATTTTTAGTTCGTAAGATTTATTAATTAACACGCATGTTAATTAATAACTACCTAGCTGAAGAGCGAGGTCACAGCGACGCTTGTCGCTGTCCTCCTCCGTCCACTGAAACGGACGGAGAGAGTATCAGTTTATAAGAACTGATTATCATGTAATATGATTTCAAAAAAAACATTCTTGTATAATACTTACACATTCTTTTACAGATAACTGCACGTACACTACCGGCGGAAAGTTTCCGGACAAAGGTCGAAAACAGTGCCGGAACGGTTTTTTATGCCATTTCGCCGGTAGTTGGCCTAGGTCAATTTAACTAACGCCATTTTAAAAAACAGGGATTTCTCTTCATTTTGCCTTTTTAAAACTAAATTTACGATTTTGTTTACAATTGACACCCAGTTTTGAAAACGACAATTTTTGGGCGTTTTTTGTTCTTTTGCAAGTGGACCCCCATTACAGTAAACAAATTTGTAACGAATTTCTTTGACCATACTCATAAAGAGGGAGTTCTAAGCTTCAAGTAAATTTTTTAGAAAATTGTCTACGATTTTTTTTTTCAAAGATATGTCGTTTTGTGAGACAAAATAGACAATTTGAAAATTGCTCCATAGGACGAAAACAATGAGGTTTATGACAAAACCTCAAGATGGCAAAAAGTTGTATTACTTCTTGTTGAGTTCAGGAGAATTTTTTCAGATTTTTTTTTCTAAATTTTTTTTCAAGTCATTTCCGGTTAGCTCGATTGATCTGAATATCATGAAAATAATATAATTAAATTTTGGTCTCTTCGGAGGTTTCTTCGACGTCGGAGTTTCTTCGATGTAAGTAAAAAATTTAATTCTATTATTTTTATGGTACTCAGATCAATCGAACTGATTGGAAATAGGTGGAAAAAAAATTTCAAAAACAGATCTGAAAAAATTCTCCTGAACTCAGCAAGAGGTGATACAACTTTTTGCCATCTTGAGGTTTCGCAGTAAACCTCATCGTTTTCGTCGTATGGAGCAATTTTTAAATAGTCTATTTTTCTCAAAGACGACATATCTTTGAAAAAAAAAATCGTAGACAATTTTCTAAAAAATGACCTTGAAGCTTAGACTTCTCCCTTTATGCATATGGTGGAAAAAAGTCGTTAAAAAATTTCTACTGCAAAGGGGAAACTTGCAAAAGAACAAAAAACGACCAAAAATTGTCGTTTTCAAAACTGGGTGCCAATTGTAAAAAAAATCGTAAATTTTTTTTTTAAGGCTAAAATGAAGGGAAATCGCTGCTCTTTAAAATGGCGTTGATTAAATTAGCCTAAGCCAACTACCGGCGAAATGGCATAAAAAACCGTTCCGGCACTGTTTTCAACTTTTGTTCGGAAACTTTCCGCCGGTAGTGTACATAACATACTATACGGCGAAATGATAGATTTATGTACCGAAATTTTATCAAGCTTCCCATATAAACAATTACTGACTATTATTTTATTTTCAGAATGTTTTTTGATAATTGTTTTCAGTTTAACTATATGAACGTCAGTAGTATGGTGCGCACTATGGCCACCCCCACTCCTATCCCCACTCTCATCCCCACTCCTTTCCCCCACTCCTCGGCCGCCGAGTGTCGGTCGGTCGTGGGCGCGGGGGGAGGAGAGGGGGGATAGAGTGTGTGGCCATAGTACGCTTTTTTACCCCCACTCCACGGCCGCCGAGTGTCCTTGGTTCGGCGGGCCTTGGGTGCGGGGGTGGGGTGGGGATGGATAGTGTCGGTATAATGGAGCGCTTGTTCTTTTTTAATTTTAATTTTTTGGCGTTTCATTAGAGGGGCGGGGAGGGAGTGTCGGTATAGTGGAGAGCTTGTTCTTTTTTAATTTTTGGCGTTTTATTGGCGGGGTGGGTATGTGTCGGCATGGTGGAGCGCTGTTTTTTTAATTTAAATCTTTTTTAAGGAATTAAAAAATTCGATGCAGACACCGAGACTCGAACTGCCGACCATTGGATTACCAGTCTGAATAGCTACCGCTACACCAAGACCCGTTATGACATTAAGTTTATGCGGAAGGCTTTTATAGCGACGGGTCTGGAGCGCGTGACCATAGTGTACACGGATTTAAACTTCATTGCTCTTTTTATTTTTTTTATTTTTACAATTTTATTTTTTTTATCATTAGATTTTTATTTCTCTCTCTCTCTCTCGTCGTCTTTGACTTTAGAATATTACTTAGCTCGAAAATGTGTATGTGTGTGTGTGTGTGTGTGTGTGTGTGTGTGTGTGTGTGTGTGTGTGTGTGTGGAGTTTCAGAGCACGTATTTTCTTTTTTCTTTCTTTTCACGTACTATACAATAAATACTCGAAGACGGATGATATATATTGTGACCTTTTTTTTTTATTAATTATACGTTATATATATATTTACAAAAAAATATACAATAAAGAGGTAATATATATTAGATTGTCAGTTGTTAGCATCTTTTTCTTTTCTTCTTCTTCTTCTTCGTCTTCTTCAATGGTTCAGCTATGGAAGACAGAGATAAATATATAGCGTGAGAGAGGCTCGTATATGTGTATCGTAACATAGACACTTTATACATGATTTATAGTACATACCTGTTTATAATTGCTCCTCAGCAGCTTTGAACTCGAGCTTGTTGAACTTCGTGCCGTAGTACTGCATAATTAGATTATTGTTACTAGCGGCGCTGCTCATTTGTTGAAATAGTTCGTCCGCTTCTTCGAAAGCCTTGACGAATCTCGTTGGTAGATAACACGAAAATTCACAATTTACGTCCACAACAACTCGCGCGCCCCATTTCGTTTGGACGACTTTGATACCGGTAATATTATAGTCTTTTTCGAGCTCCAACTCGGACAATCTTTTGACGGGAAGAAACGTCTCCAAACGACCCACTTGGTTGATTCGTGTGAAATCCATTGTCCAACTTAAGCTTCCTCAGTTTTATTGTTAAATCACGAAACTCTGAGATCGCGTGTATTTTTGCTTTAATTGTTGTAATATCTCGCAAAAAGACGTTTAAACGTTCTTTCAATTGGCGGTGCTTACTTCTTTGAAGACTCGAGGACAATGTCTGTCTATCAAGGAGTGGAGATACATCAGACCCCCTATGAAGCAGCCCCATTCCCCCTACTCTGTATACAGAGAGACGCAGACTGAATTTACTTGGTGCAATATTTGCTTATTTGCAAAAACAGTAAGCCATCTTGGCGGCGGCGGCAGCGGTGGTGGTGGTAAAATTAGTTTACCGTATCACCAGGTATCGCTTACAGACATCAGCATTTTATGAAATCTGTGATACGCGAGGATCGAATTCGTGACGGCACGTGCCTTTCCGCGAATGACCATTTCAAGGATTTCTGAGAAACAGCTCATCGCTAAAATATGTGGATTATAATTATTGTCGTGCGAAGTTCAAGAATATTGAGACAAAGAACACACACATTTAAAAAAATATACTTTATTTTTAACCCACAGTTATGGTAAAGTTAGCGGGTGCGAGAACAGCAACCTTGTACACAAGGCAGAGTTTTAACACTAAATGTATTGAGATTATTATAATGGTAACCACCGTCCACACAAGCACCCTTGTTGAGCGCATTATTCATGGGTTTAGATTTATTACACTTATTCATATACTCATTGTAGTAGTCATACACTATTTTATCGTTCCGTGTTAAATCGGTTGAAAATGCACTCCTAAACATATTAATACCAAGGCCTGTAGACAAGAAATGAAGAAACATAACACAATAATGTCCACAAGTCTGTGATTCAGGACCCTGAAGCTGTATAGCGTTGTAGCTAAAGAATCTGCTGTTCTGCTGGAGACGTTGGAGATGCTGCGGGATGATTGGTGGTAGGCCGTAGCTGTCGAAGTACCATCCTCGTCCATCTCGATCGACGTACATGGCGACCCAGTGGGCTCCGGGCTGCTTGTGGCCATCGGTATTGGCGACAATCGCTGCTGGTTTCGCTCACACCTTAGGGATGCGGTCTGCCGGATATACACCTACAGTGCGGCTCTTTATACCGCGTAGGGCCTGCATAAGCTGCTCGGTGTTCATAATAGACAGCAATTATAGAGACACTAGAGCTGTTTATCAACGGTTGTTTTTCCCTCGTCGCGACGCTCCACAGCTAGTAAGCTGATGTTCCAGGCTGTGGTGGTTCTGTACTCCCACAAGGAGCTAGCGCGATCGTTATGAGAAAGCCACTTTTTAATTCTCACAGCATTGTTGAGGGCACACATGAACGAGCAATTTTTACGCAGTAAACCGTGATACACACAACGAGTATTGCTCTCAGGAAGATTACGAAATGACGAATCGTCGTCTTCTTCTTCTTCTAGATTTATAACGTAGCAATCCGTTAGCTGTGTCAAATAGGCCGCTTTATCAACTCCTCTTGTGAACAGACGATCAGACCGTGCTGCAATTTTCTTCAACGAGGCTTCGACTGCACGTAACTGCGTCTCACCCTAGGACCACTCGATACCATGATGATTGGTTTGTAACCAGGTGTTTTGACGTTTTACATTGGGTGGTAGAATGTTATAAGCGTAGGGCGGCGTTACAATCCAGTGGGCCAGGTACGATGTGTTTATAGAGACCACGGCAACTTCTTTAGGTATAAAATTATTATATTTATCCTTCAGACCCTGTACATCAATGACGATGTTCATGGTGCTTCTCGATCGTCGTAACACGGCGACTTTTGAATACAGACTAACGATAAATATTGCACGTTCTATGGATATATGACACTCCCCCCTCTATAAGCCTTGCGACCTAGCCGCTAAAATCCACAGTTACTTGTCTAGAGGAGTCGATCTCCAACACATTATCATATTCAGCATACACAAGGCAGTTAACCGTTGATGTTAGGGCAGACGCGAAACGTACTTCTATTCTCACACTACCATGCCTCACAAGATTCCAATGAGTGCTACTATTGGCCGAGAGATCGGGTGTAAGATCAAATGCAAAGAGACAATAACCATGAGGGTAGCTTGTACGTGTGATACAATTACCCTCATTGAGAAAGTGTATGCCTGTACCCGAGAATAGTGTATGGTATGCATCAACATACATATCAGCATCTGTGAAGTCTGGCTGTAGGGGCTTTGACGGTATTTGCAATCCATCGGCGTACAAAGAAAAATAATTTATATTGTAGTTCTGAAAATTGAAAGGGTTCATTTTACGGTCACCATTAAAAGCCTTATTATCGACAAAACCGACGATTATACGTTTAGGCAGCTGGCCAAGTATGACATTATCAAGCGTCTCGCCGTGTATCCCCGCATGTAGCGATAGCGCTTTAACCTCGACCCGCGTCAAAGGGTATTTCGCTGTACATTTAGACAAAGCTCTTGCATGGGCCAAAAGCATACCCGGTGCTACCTTAACACGTCGTATAAGTAGCGATGCCTCCGTAATACGGATGGTACAATCTTTCGAAGAACTCATGAGGCAAAAAGCGTTATTAGACCGTACGAGGCGTAAACGCATCTCAACGCCGTTTAGCAAAAACCTCTCTTGATTGAAGATATCGCAGTGTAAATGACCAAGGAGATCAATCGTTCGATTTTTACCTAATACGGTTCGTCTGTTTGCAAGCCCATTATTATTATCTTCTGTATCATCCATTGTACCTGTCGTATCATTATACCATAGAGCACTCGTGAGATGCGAGGTCTTAGCACCAGGTCCGTAATTCAAGAGGTTTTCAATGTATGCCCTATACGCATAAACATTGTTAGGAGGTGATACCAGTTTCTGATTCAAAAATACATCGATCTGATTGAACATTGAGTGTAATAGGTTATTGACAGGGCCTACTTTAGGAGACGGTGCAGCTGCTTTGTCAGGGGTTTCTATCTTAACACGCATGCTGAGCATAGTGTGTGCAAGATCAATGTACTCATCACCCTGGCCCGGTATGACAAACTCTATCGGTGAATCATCCGTCAATGATGAGATCGGCTTGTAACACACTGTATGCGTTCCCTCGATTGTTGTCTGGGTCGGTGGTAGTGTAAATAGCTCAAGCTCCGACTTAAGGCACTCACACGAGTGTGCGTGTAAGAAAGCCATTTTTCCAAGATTGTGTTAGGCGAAAATATCCGCCACTGTTCGTGATTTCTTATAGCGCTTCGTAGTTGTCTGTTTTGTTGCTCTTCTTTTCACAGTTTTCTTCTTCTGTCTCTTTTTCACAGAGCCCGAACGTTTTCGCGACTTCACGGTCTTCTTCCGTTTTTTCACACCGGTACATCGTGATACGTTCCCGGCAAGAGAATGGATCAGTTTATTAATTTTACCGGCTTTATACCCCGAACCCTTCATGAGCGTACTAATTTTTTATTCAGCCTTACGCTTCAGATTCTCCCCTGATTCGTGCAGACGTGTTTTGAATGCTTCTCGCGGGTGAATACCAGAATCCATGATATCCGTAGCCATGTTCATACCTGAGCGAAGGGCCTCTTTACCAACCGCCCGAGCACCTTGTTTCAAGAGAGGTATTATTCGTCGGAAGAGACCTCCGAGGAAACTCCCAATACCGTGACCCCTTTGATTCGGTGACCCTATATACTGAAACGTGTTGGCTGTGTTTCATTAATATTTTGGTTCGGGATCTCGAGCGGAGAATAAATAAATGTGGTCCTGGGTAGAATTCTCTTTTTAGTTTATTCTTATGCCTCGGTTACATGCCTAGATAATGTAGTGGAACTGTTTTATCTTAGACTTCGATTAGCGTGATGAGTAGTACACACTGGTTATTATGATCTCGATCGTTGATATTGGCGCGGTATGCGTCGGTCGAATGTTTCGAGTTTCGGTGTGTTTATGTTCACTCGTCTTAGATCAATATGGCGCTTGCCCTGACTTGTCACTCGTGTGTTTACGTGTATCGGCGTTCGTTTCTCGCCAAGTTTCTCACTTATTTTCTCTGTGAGTGAAGTGATTCGTGATTTCCAAGGGTTCGGTAAGTACCGAAAGTATTGTACGTCGCAAGAAGATTTATATTTTTTTCTTTTAGGTCCCTGATATTATTTTTACAACGACTCTTGTTCACCTTCGCGTCGGTGCTTGCTGTCGGACTCTTTCTCACCTGGTCGATCCCGGGGTCCTTGTATTGACTGATTTCAACCGTACACGAGGTAAATTTTAATACTCCGTCCTTTGGAACTACTCCTTACTTCGTAATTTACAGGTTAGGCTTATCGTGGGTTTACCGTTTATCAGTCGAGATTCCCTCCTTGCTGCTTGTGGCAGTAATTTGGGCGTCGAAGGATATCGGTTGTTCCCCTGCTAATGGTAAGTTTCTGAAGGCCCTGGTTGGTAGCTGGGTCGCTTATTTATATCCTTATTATTAACTATTTGTTTACGAGAAGCGTAGCCCTCTTACGATTGTTTATTGAACTAATGTTATAAATTTTGGTTTCAGGTTTCTTCGTCTCAATACACATGACTGATACCACCATAACCGGTTCGCCCCCCACCCCCACCCGTTTGCATATCAAAGTATTCGTCATAATAAGCCATTTTAGACTGGTTTAGGCTAATCTGTACGTTTGAACTGTAACGTCACTGTCAACGTCCCGTACTCGAATGGTATCGGTTTGCCAAACTCATCCCTTATATCAATCATTATTGTTTAAAAACTAGTACGTAATAGAGGAATGTAGCGTGGTGGTGAGAAACTTCTTATCTTCACCGACCCGTAATTACGATTATCAGCGGCAACAATTGGTACGACTCGCAGCAACGGTGTATGCACATCTCCTGTGATATAGGGCTCGCAGATATCCGTATAAACGTACATCATATTTGGGGTCCCATGGGCCAGGTTGGCAGGCCTCTGAGCAGTGTACTCGCTCTGGGCCACCACATCCTTAGACTCGGTGAATCCTAAAATCTTGTTCAACACATCGGAGAAGTAGAATGAGTGTTCTACATTCTTACACGATTCACAGATACGCGTGACCGCCACATATCCGTTGCGACAATGCTTCAATTTCAGATGACCCGCAACACACGATGCCTCGTTAATAGCTTCGAGTAATGTGTCTATGCTGAGGTACACACCAGGCGGTACGCAGACGCGTTCTTCCTTAAAGTCGGTGCTTGCCATGCTACCGGGTACTACTGTGTTCGTTATGACATTCATAAAGTTCCGTTCACCATCGGGCGGTACATGCAAAATTGTCGTCGGTATGTGTATTTCAGCTAGAGAAACAGCCCAGCTGCCGTGAAGAGAGATACATTGCGGTAAATGCGTGGTATACCTTGTTGTCACATTATCGGGATAATAATTCATACTACTATTACTAGGTACAACCATGTAAAACTCCTCCTTCATTTTGCTGACGACTGTTTATACTCCCGCGTTTGTACTCTCGATAACTCAGGCTCATAAAATATACCATCGATATCCTCGCCGTGGAGATCACGCAGTATGTATATCACAGGACAAATACTGTGCGATACACGGACAATCTTAAGTAACTCGCTGCTCCAGCCACGCTCGTAACCTTTTACGAAGGCAGCCTTCGCGCTACTGATGCGCACGATGTCACCCACGCTGTATTTGGGCGAACAATTCTCGGTTCTTTTGTACCGCTGTATCAGATTATTACGGGCCCTAGCTGCTGTAGCGTGTGTCACCGTGACAGGAGCCATTTTTATACCGCTATGCGTGGAGTGATTGTATGCCGAAACGATGTTCTGCAGAACGTCTAGGTAACGTTTTTTTCTAGAATACGTAAAATATCTCCACATTCTTTCTTTCAGTGTTCTATTGAATCTCTCGACAATAGCCGCTTTTATATCAGGGTTTCGCGCAACACGGAACTGTATGTTCTTTTTCTTTAAGAGAGCCTGGAATACAGCACCGGTAAATTCTTTTCCCCTGTCCGTCTGTAGGTAAAGCGGTGATCGACCGTTACTATTTTTTTTAGATAAAATGAGATCAAACGCGCTGGCTACAGATGCAGCAGACTTGTCACGTAAAGGCTCAACCCATGCAAATTTACTAAGAACGTCTATAACGACCAAGAGATAAACATAACCATCATTATAATCTTTAATCGAGCGAAGATCCACGAGATCAGCCTCCCAGAAGTCGTCAATATTTCGGACATTATAAAACCGACGCGGATAATGCCGTCGCACAGATATGTGTTTTGTATAAGTATCCTGTGCTTCAAGTCACTGTACTGCCTTCACACGGGCAAGTTTTTTCTGACGTGCCAAACGTAACAATTTGGTAGCACCTGAAAACGATGTTTCATGGGCTGGATTAAAGTACGCGGTTTCTAAGATTTTCATGATTATAATTTCAGGTTAGCCCAAATTACACGTCTTTTCTTATTATGATAACCGCCACTTGTCTGCTTATCTCCCTGTGTCCGCCGTGTTTGGTGATCTGTTCTCAACACCGCTGAAAAACGCTGACTGGTCCGTATCGGGTGATCCCTCGCTGCTTGTACTACCATCATCAGCCTGCGATTGACGCTGTGGCGTGTTAACTCTAGACTCCGCCCACAACTCCTCATTACCAATAAATTCCCGAGGTGTCTTGACCGCTCGTAGAACTCTGGCAAAGGCACTGCGTCCAGCAGGGTTAGGTATTTTCCTAGCCCTCATAGCATCGTTCACGACATCAACAATATTTGAATCTTTTATTGGTTTACCGCTGACCGACACGACACCGTCAGAATCCCAAGAAAAATTGGATCGTGGAGCGCCTCGTAGGCGGCGAAGAAGAAGTCTCGCTTTAACATGAAATTTAGCGGGTATACTCTCAAGTATAGCGGTATCGCTCATACCATAAACGGTTTCGCCTTCTTCTTTTTTTCTTTCATAATCAGCCTCTACATAGTGTTTATTCTGCATAAGTTCGCGATACTGCAGAGCTCTCTCATCATCAACGAAGTGGAGATAACGTTGTAATACAGTCAAGTACGCCGCCCATTTTTCCCTCTCGTCCTTGTATGCGTTGGAGTGCAAAATTTCATTCATCTCCGTGTCTAATCGAGCTAGCGTAGCGTAAATACCTCGCACTGGTTGTGTTTGAGGTGCACCCGTATTAAAAAACGGCGGCGTATGACTTTGTGTGCTCAGCCGCGTTAGATGCTCCTCAGGCACGAGTACCATTTTTCTTGCGTGCTCCATCATCCACGGCCGCCAATCAAACTCGATAGAACAGTACCTAGTATTGGTGCTAATAGGAGTGGTAGAAACCCACCGTTTTGAACAACAAACCGTTTTTTACTCTTCCAGCAGCCTTTTTTTGAGGCTAAACGACGGAGAACCGGGGCGTAACGACGTAATTTTTTTCTCTGGTCGATCTTCAGCGGTACATTCCCACAGAGAACATTCAGTGCACACTCACAAATACACCGGATAATACTTGGATCTGCTTTGCGTAAAACAGCCTCGCGCTGCTCCTTATTCAAGTGTTGAAGAGCACGCAGTATCGCAACGTGCTTTTTGCAGAGCGGTGAACCACTCCGCGCCATTACGTCTGATGAACTGCCGGCTATCCTGGTGTATCACTCCTTTTTAAACCCCTTTGCGTTACATCTCTTTGGGGTTGTGCTACCCCTAAGAATGTACATCACACATTGACAAACGGCGTAACTAGCACTTGTATGTTTTTTGTACGTGTGAGATGCACGATGCGTTGTATTGGATTGTTGAAGGGCTCTCAATATAGATATACATTTTTCGTGACGCGGCGATGCTTTAGTCGCCATTACACACGTTGAACTGGTAATTCACATGTGTCGGTATTGCTTTTTAACTTTTTCCGTGGTATGTACACAAAATGATGGGTATCGTCGGGGAAAATACAAGTACGGTATCTACAGTTATCAGGTGTTGATTGTTTCAAATCGAGTAATAAATAACCATGCGGTTTGGACGTTGCATCGTGATAGGCCTCTTGTAGAAATCGTGGGTTTTCCGGATATACCTGACGCGCGAGACGCTGAATTTGGGCTCGATCACGAGGATTTTTGAAAATTACAATATAATTGGCGTTCAATGAAATATCGCGCTGACCGTGTCCTTGATGGAACAAATTTTGAGTAATAAAAATAACACTCAGGTTTTTATGATGACTACCTTTGGTGAAAAGGTCTACAACGCTATTGTTTGACGCCTCGCGCATCAAATCGTCGATTATTATGAGTTTTGCACGCGGATCGTTCACATAATCGGCACTCTGAGGCAGACCTTCATGAAATTCTATCGATTTACCATACTCTGTGTATGCTGGTTGCCATTCGGAATAATAGAAAATAATTCTCTCGAACGGCTCACTATTCATTTGCGAAATGAATTTCAAAAACTTTTTTACAAAATAAGTTTTACCACAGCCCGTGGGGCCACAGATCATGGAGGTCCAGGGATGCTTCCACCGTGTATCCATCTGCGCGAATGAATGTATTTTCTTTATAACAGTGTATATAAAGCACACGTCATGTGTATACGGATTTTTATTTTGCAATAACACCATAAATATTTTACAATAATAACAATGTGTTACAATAATAACAATATTTTACAATAATAACAATATTTTATGATATTAAACTCTGTAGCCATAAGGGAGCGAACCGTATTCACCGTTACGCCTCCGCTTGACGCTCAACGGCATACATGATTTCGTTTCGGGGCGTGTAACGACCTGCTGGAACGGCGTGCGTCGTATTGAAGCAAATCTTAACACAATTGGATCCTCTCTCTCGCCTATTATGAATGAACGTATCGATCTGTAATTTATCAGAGAAGTGTTTGCATAATTAAGAGTTATTCCTTTAACTTTACAAACCTCGCTTTCTACACCACCAGGTGTATGAACTATGAAAGAATAAAATTTTGGACCGCCCGAAACGAAAGATCTAATATAGCTACCGGTACCGTACGAGCTTAGCTCATCCGTTAGATCACCGAGAAGCTGACCCGTAGGCGGCTCGTACTCTTTAGGATCGTTTTTCGTTGTGTAAATAACGGAATCGGTGTCACAATACAATGCGCGTTCACCCAACAGTTCGAGATAAGAGTAAAGCTTCAGCCGAGCCTGAGCTGTTGTATATGCAGCAATTACAGCGTTTGCTATATTAGACGGTACTACAGCGTCTTCGGTTTTTGTGTAATTAACATACAATACGTGATTATTAACAGGTAGTATACCCGTGATATCGTGCTCAGAGCTGTTCAGTAGCTCCATAAGTTTTTTACGGGTCGACACTATTTCGGTTTTAGGTAAATTTTCGCGCTGCCCAAATTTACCCCAAAACGAATTAAGACACAGTTTAGCTACCGAGCGCAGACCTGGGTTTTTTGCTATAGCTGTGCGACATAGCTCAATTCCTTCGGAGGTCTTGAAAGAAGCTATATAATTGTCTTGAGCTGTCTCGTCTTCTACACAGTTCTCGGGCCAGCCGCTGGCCTCTTGTTTGATTTTAAGAAACGTGTTGATATATTCAACAAAAAGGCCCCCGTCCTGTGTATCGCGATTATACTGCGTTATCTCATACTGCCAGATTTCACTCACGTTTAATACTTTATAGCCACACATGACGGCTTTCCGAACCTCATCTACTACCCAGGTACCTGTGAATGACCTCTCAGCAGGGTCTTCATGGGGGCACGCGTCTTGATTCATTGTTTCGCAACAGCTACGACACAGTTCGAATAATAAACGGTGATGCATACGCAACGGTAGCACGGGATGGTAAAGATTTCGCGGGGATAGCACCGTACATTTGACAAGACCCTCGATGCGGGGAAGATCCGTGTTTTCGGGTCCTGGTAATTCCATACACTCGTCACCGACGTACACTGTAGGGTGCCCTATAGGGTATTTGCCATATTTGCAGACATACGGATACAACGAGCAGACGTCAACATACCGTATCTGCTCCCCGTCTTTTACGTCGTACAGAGTGACCATATTTTCTGTGCGACCGCCGAAAAATGCATCACGCGGGTCGAGAGGATCTAATTTGACTAGAGCATGATCACGCACAAAATTACTCATTTCTATATCTGTTTTTACCAAACGGTCATACGCGCACTCCCAAATTTCTGTTAAGGTATATCCACTTGAGCGAATTCTGTGTGCTATGGTGCTTGTTCGCTCGAGACGCTCATCCATTGTCGTACCGTCGGTCTGTTTACGATCCCTATTTACGGCGAAACAAGTGGCGCACCCGTGCCAATAACAACCGTGAAACTGTAATACATGAGTCGCGTCGTCGGTTTCGTAGTAACCGTCTACCATTAAATTTTGGGGTAATTTAAATTCGCGCGAGCGCCCTGCATGAATAATATGATGGCCTAAAGAGTACTCCATCCACACGAGCCACGAAACGGCTTTTTTTGATTGATTATGAGCCCATCTATAACCGCCTGTCGGTATAATTCCAATAGTATTACTTTTCAAGAAGTTTTTTCGAATAATTTGAAAACACGCTGACGCTATTGTTGTAGTTTCGCTAAATGGGCAGACGCGTCCACTGTTCATGAACATCTTTCGAAAAACGACACAAGCCTGTCTTAATATAGTGACATCGTTCTTGCAATAGCTTGTAATTTCTTTTGAAAAATCGAATACGTAATCAGCACTCTTTAGATCATTATACCATGCAGAAAAACGCTCGCGTTCCGCCACACGCATCGTGTCAGGAGAATAGTGATCTATAGAGGGTAGTGGGCCGATATAATTTTGATTTTCAGGTCTGTTAAATAAATGGGGAAAAGACCCTTTGGCAAGAGCGTTCCTCAGACCGAAGGATTTTGGTAATGCGCTGAGAGGCATGTGGAAGTAATGTAGGCTATCGAGAGATACAACTTTTTCAATACGCATCGTGATAATTTTAGTACCATTCATTATTAAAGTGGGTAGCTGCGTTTTTTTCTCTTCAATTAAATAACGTAGAATGAACTGCGCGTCGAAACCGCCCGCGTTATGGGCTATTAAAAATGTATGAGAGAAACCTGGAATACTTTTCATACCTAGCTTTACAAGCTGACACACGGGGTTCGTTCTAAATATAAATTCGTGAACGCCACAATACTCGCAAGGCTCGTCGATGGTCTCGTTATCGCAACACCGCGTGCAGACACGCTGGGCCACACAGAGATTCGGCTCGTGAATACGTACGGAGGGATCGCCTTTTACAGATGTACACTGTTGTGTCTCAAAATCATAAAAAATAAATATATTCTCTTTGGAGGTGTTAACAGAGCGAATCGGTCTCATGAAACATAGATGGTTATAGGGTTGACGAGCTTTGCAGGTTTTACAAAAACCCGTGCCGCATGTATGGTTTTTCCCGTCCAGAGGTCTGATAGAGCAGAAACAAGTACGGCAACGTTTAAGAGATTCGCAAACAGTATTTACCCGGCGTCTACGACGGATTGTCACAACTCTATGATTTTGCAGGCACCTCTCCCCAAAGAAATCACGATAACAGCTCTCGCACCTGATTGTACCAATCGAAATCGATTCGCATGCCGGTGTTTGAAGACAGCGGGGGCATTTCTTTTTTAAGCACCTATGGTTACACCGAAAACGGGCATTACAAGTTACACAGAAGTTTAAGCTACCCACTGCACCTCGCAGATTTAAAATAGGTTGAAAGTGGTGTGATCGTTCATAATACAAAATATATAATGTGTGTTGGATTGAGCCAGTGATAGCCGTAACTACCTGTGTACCGTCAAATAAAGGTGCCTCGCGTCGGCCCAATGTCAAAAATTCAAAAACTATGATCGCAATCCCTGTTTGAGCCAAATAATTTTGATACAAAGCAATTTCACGCGTTGTACAACCATTGCGCGGTATAGTAATACAGGCTTTTCTCGTAAGCTCAAGTGCTGCTTCTTTTTGGACCGACCCATTAATGCGTCTAATAAGCTGCCATCTGTTGTGTAAGGCCCCCGTACGTATTTCACCCCTCTCGGCGTATGCCAGCGCTGCTACTAGCGAGCGTGGTAAGCACAAATTATCAGTGTTTCGAATCGTTAAAATAGATTTCTTAGCGACACCCTCGTGTGTTAAACCTTTTCGCCCGCGTCCCTCTACACCTTTAACAATACACGTTTTCATATTAAAGGAATCATCAATGTTCATAGACGTTGTACTTTGAGCAACGCTTGTTATTAATTGCCAAACATCCTCGAATGTATAGTCGCGAACGGGTCGAAATGAAAGCCAAACAGGACCGTGTGCTAGGCTATTCGCTGTGAACGAGATTCCTGCATAGTCACCACCCTCGCAACATCTCGTGAGATGCGTTAAAAGATCGCGGAATGCTCCCTCGAGCCATGCTGTCACACCCACTCCTGGGGGCGGCTGACGGATACGCATCGTCGTCTCACGACCGCGTAGTTGAAAGCGCCTAAAGTAACGATCTGTGTCGTGTATGATAATGATTCTATCACCAGGCGGTTGCACATCCCCAAACACCTGGGACACTGGTGTCTTACGCTTTCGTCCCGCACCGGTTTGTATATCTGGAATAAAAGAACTGTGTAAGAGGTTTGAAGTTTAGACGGTCTAGAAGTATATATATTACAACTTTAATGTACCTTGTTCTTGTTCTTCTTCTTGCTCGTGTCTGTAGTTTTGATTGCCGTTATCAGGAGTAACGGCGTATGGATCGTCCTCGTCGATACTATCGGTGTCATTTTCTTTAATAACGTCGCGATCTTCGGTTCTTAGACACACGCCTGAAGGTCCTGCAATCGGTTTTCTTTCTTCTTCAGCAGGGCGTGGTGTCTCATCCCCACTACCGGTGTCGGACTTTTGAATAATTTTGCTGTTTTTTGGTCTTTGACATAGGCCCGGCGGACCGGCGAGCTGTTCTATTTCTCGAGCAGCGTATGTTAATTCTAAACAATAATCATTATAAATTTTAGAAAAATAAGCGTTTAAATTGGAAGTTTAAATAAATAGAAATTTTCAATACCTACCATCGGCGGTAGTTCCCTCCTGATATTCTACAATGCGTGTAGCTTCTATGAGAGAGGCTTCTTCATCGCTCGATGCGTCCAAAAATTGTTGATAACCTATTGCACCATTTTTATTATAAAAATATAGTTCTTTTTAAAACTACGTAAAAGAGTACTTACTCCTAATTTCATCTACAATAGCGCGGACGCTCTGAGATCCTTGAAGACCGCGCCTCTGTAGCTCTTCATACACACATGTTAACACACTCCGGCCCTGCAGTATACCCCTGTTATAAGCTATCACTATATTGCGCAGGGGCGCGCACCATATAAGATATTTCAAGCGGTTAACGAGTCTATCGCCCGATAAATGTCTTAGTTCATTGCACCACTGAGCGTCACAGCGACGACGTATCTGCACACTATGTAATTTTACAAAACGTAAAAAAATGCGGATACATTTGCGAAGAGCACGATCTGCCATCATTACACAATAAAATATAACGCTCTGTTACACCGTTCGGTTGAGACTGTAACTTCAATATCAAAAGAGAAGTATAAAAGACAATCTTATACTCATATTTGATGTGTATGCAATTTTGACCAAAGCAGCGAGACAAACGTTTTGTGTAAAACGTGCATGAGGTATCGGGTTCACGAGCCGTTAAATCACCAGCAAAGACGGCTAGTCTAGCCAGGCCATCTTTATACATATATAGGTGTATGGGTTTATTCATTATTTAAATAAATCTGTACAGGTGCTTATTTTTAATATTTCCGGGTGTACATAAATATGTATAGAGCATTCTGCCTTAATTTTCAAAAGAGATGTTTTTTGAAAAACCGATGTCTTTTGAGCGGGTAATTAAAAACCTCACAATTCACCACAAAGAATTTTTCGATATGTACCGAAAAGAATCAATAGTATGAAAATAAAAAATTCTGGTAGTTACCCTGTTTGCTGTGCGGCGGCCCATATATATGTATATATATTATTCATAATAATCGAAAAGATAATGCAGTTGTTCGGTTTGGTTAAAACGATATTTATTCGTGAATAAAGAAAATAAAGAGAAGCAGGTTGTAGCACGATCTCTGTTTTCCCAGAGAGACCTCTATAGCTCTTTCTTTATCATACATACAGCACATTTAAGAGATAGAGAGTGAGAGAGAGCGCATGCCTTCTGATCTACAGTATAGGCGAGGTGGTGGTGAACGGTACGGGGCGAGGTACGCCACGAGTCGTATATGCTGTCAGCGGTCTCTCCTCTTCGTTACCTCACTCTCTCTCTCTCTCTCTCTCTCGTTCTTACCTGAGAGCGTATGCCTTCATGAGCTCGCTCTATCTTTATATATATATATATACAAACATATTTACGCATAGTAGCGTAAGATCCTAATAATTAAAAAATAAAATTATTAAATTAACTCCAATTATATTATAGCATACGGCACGCGCGAACGAGCTCTGTCGTATCTAGACAATATTTTGACATTAGTCATATAGGTACGTGACGATCCGAGTGCTCGTCCCGTGCAATGATACGTATATGACGCATCGTTGCGGTATGCAGGATATCGTATATTCTGCAAAAATGCTGAATCGTCTTTGTGTAAACAATACCATAATAAACTTTAGGATAGTTGAGAAAGAGACCTGGGGAGCTGCTGAATAATTTCGTTGTTAGTTAGAGTTTAGTTATTTTCCAACAGTCGCGCGTTAAACATCAAAAATGTGATATCTCGTATTTTTAACAAATAATTTATTACGTGTGGCAGTTATTCATGCCAGGGACGATCGATAATTCAATATTTATTCTGGATACTATAATAAATTTTTTCTTCATTCTCACGAGCCCTATCTCCGTGCGAGCTATTCATTTCAACCGTCTATGTCTCGATCTCAATTGTTTTCTCTCTCGCGACGATGAGTCATACACACGTGCAAAAGTGCTGACCTAGGGGTTTGGGGAGCAGCGCAACAGCGTGCTGCTGCTCCTCATTAGCCTCTAGAAATCAGTTCAAGTCGAGGAAGCGTCGCGAGTTGTTGTGACAAATTAAAAAATGAGCGAACGCTCTATGTAGTCGATGATGCAGGCGCGTTGGTTCGATAGCCGATTTAGCCCTGGTGTGAAAGTGCGCGAAAAACCGTTGTGTGTGTGTGTTGAGCGGAAGAAAACGGATATGGGTGATCAGCTGCGCAATAAAAGGAGGGTAGCATAGCAACTGGTAAGTGCTAGGTTTAATTACAGATTTAAAACTTAAAGAAACGCGTACTATGACGACATGTTCCAACCCCCTCTCCTTCAGAGAGTACAGCGATCCTCTTTACTCATATTAAAGATTTTGACCGGTTGCTATAAAAGCCTTCCGCATAAACTTAATGTCATAACGGGTCTTGGTGTAGCGGTAGCTATTCAGACTGGTAATCCAATGGTCGGCAGTTCGAGTCTCGGTGTCTGCATCGAATTTTTTAATTCCTTAAAAAAGATTTAAATTAAAAAAACAGCGCTCCACCATGCCGACACATACCCACCCCGCCAATAAAACGCCAAAAATTAAAAAAGAACAAGCTCTCCACTATACCGACACTCCCTCCCCGCCCCTCTAATGAAACGCCAAAAAATTAAAATTAAAAAAGAACAAGCGCTCCATTATACCGACACTATCCATCCCCACCCCACCCCCGCACCCAAGGCCCGCCGAGCCAAGGACACTCGGCGGCCGTGGAGTGAGGGTAAAAAAGCGTACTATGGCCACACACTCTATCCCCCCTCTCCTCCCCCCGCAACTCTTCCCCCCGCGCCCACGACCGACCGACACTCGGAGGCCGAGGAGTGGGGGAAAGGAGTGGGGATGAGAGTGGGGATAGGAGTGGGGGTGGCCATAGTGCGCACCATACTACTAACGTCTTTTTTTATGTTTGTTAGTTCATTTATGAATATGAATATTTTTTCAATATCGTTGGCGCTATCGGGAGCATTTTAGTTAATAACAATTGTTAATTAATTAATATATTAGTTTTAATTTATAAAAATGCCGCTCTACTAAAGGGCGAGTGTCAGTGACGCCTGTCGCTATTCTTCTCCGTCCGCTAAGACGGACGGAGAGAATATCAGTTTATAATAACTGATCATCATATAATATGATGGCAAGGAATACATTTTTGTGTAATATATATTTCTTTGCAGATGACTGGGTGTATAGTACCCAGGCATATATATATATATATATATATATATATATATATATATATATATGCGTAGCCGAAGCCTTGCGATCGGTTCTCCGCACTGCTTGTGTTTACCCGTTGCTCCTCTCTATGGAGAGCGACGGCGGGGGAAATGCGAGTTAGTGGTGTATTGTTCGCGCGGCACGATGTCCGGGTCGTCCACGCGACCCAAAATATATGGCATCTTGCCATATACTAATTTTTACGAATATTTTATTTTCAGAATGCGTTCAGAATTTGTTCGCCTCCGTCCGCGCAAATGGACGGAGTATCTTTTAATTGATACCAATTTATCATTAACAACTATGTTAATTAATATACACCGGCCTGTGAAACAGGGCGATGCCAACGACGTTCGTCGTTGTGAGTCCGTCCGCAAAATGGACGGAGATAATTTTAATTATTAAGAATTTTTAATTAACAAATCGGTTAATGAATAAATTCGCTCTGTTGAAGAGCGAGTTGCCAACGACGTTTGTCGTTTATAATCTTCGTCCGCTCAAAAGGACGAAAACAATTTTTATTGTTTAAAATTTTTTATTAAATTTGTTAACACTCGCTCTATGTAAGAGCGAGATGGGAACGTCGTTCGTCGTTCATCATCTCCGTCCGATCGAATGGACGGAGAAAATGTTTATTGTTTAAAAATGTTGATTAACAAATTTGTTAATAACCGCTCTTTCGAAGAGCGAGATGGGAACGTCGTTCGTCGTTCATCATCGCCGTCCGATCGAATGGACCAAGACAATGTTTATTGTTTAAAAATTATGAATTAACAAATATGTTAATTAATAAACTCGTTCTGTTCACGAACGAGATGCCAGCGATGTCCATCGCTGTGAGTCCGTCCATAAAATGAACGGAAATAATTTTAATTATTAAGAATTTTTAATTAACAAATAGGTTAATTAATAAACTCGCTCTGTTGAAGACCGAGTTGCCAACGACGTTTGTCGTTTATAATCTTCGCCCGCTCAAAAGGACGAAAACAATTTTTATTGCTTCAAAATTTTTATTAACAAATTTGTTAACACTCGCTCTATGGAAGAGCGAGATGGGAACGACGTTCGTCGTTCATCATCTCCGTCCGCTCGAATGGACGGAGAATATTTTTATTGTTTAAAAATAATGAATTAACAGATATGTTAATAAACTCGTTCTATTCAAGAGCGAGATACCAGCGATGTCCGTCGCTGTAAGTCCGTCCGTAAAAGGGACGGAGATAATATTAATTATTAAGAATTTTTAATTAACAAATAGGTTAATTAATAAATTCGCTCTGTTGAAAAACGAGCTCCCAACGACGTTTGTCGTTTATAATGTTCATCCGCTCGAAAGGACGAAGAAATTTTGTATTGTTTGTAAATTTGTATTAACAAATTTGTTAATTAATGAAGCCTCTCTGCCAAAGTGCGAGATGCCAACGACGTTTGTCGTTTATTATCTCCGTTCGCAAAAATGAACGGAGATAATTTTAATTGATAAGACTTTACATATAATAAAACCGCTCTGCTAAAGAGCGAGATACCAACGGCGTTTGCCGTTGTTCACCTCCGTCTACTAAAATGGGCGGAGATGTTATTAATTAACATATTCAGAATTATTATAATTCTGTTATTTATTGCTGTTATTGCAGCAAAATCAAACTTGAATGTTTGGCATGCTCGGCTTCATATTGTAGCGAGAAATAAAGTATCCCAGTGTACGTACACGAGTGTACGTTACACATACGTGGCCGAGCGTTAGTGTTAGATTTTTGGACGGGGCGGATCACGGCGGGCCCTGCTACGACACCTCGGCCTTCGGCCCGACTCGTTGTGCCGGGGCTTCGTAGCAGACGCGCGCCGTGACATCTAGCGGTAGTTCGCAGCGGCTCGTAGCCAAATGCTGCGAGCTCTGCACTACCGCTGGGAAGGCGAAGCCGTCGAAATTTCTAGGCGACTGACACTGCCTCTTAAGGATGAATTAATTTTTAGGTCTAACTAAAATTTATGAGTTGGCGTGGACATGTGTAAACTTCGGCGTGTTCGAATTTATTTGAATATCATCATTAAATTTTAATGGTGGCAGCTGGTGGCAAATAATATTGAAAGCAATGTCAACGATAAATTTCAAATACTGAGGGGAACTTCGGGGAACTATAGATTTAAAGACTGCCATATAGGCCAATTGAAAAAAATTGCATATAATGTGACGGATGGTGAGCGGTAAAGATATAAATAATTGTACGAGTATTTGCGGTGTAAAAGATTGGTAATTTATTAAATGGAGGAAAGGTCTAGTTGGTTAGGAAGTCGGAGGAGAACTGATTTGAGAGGATGGAAGAGGCTGGAAGAAAGGGTTTGGAAGAAAGAGTTTAGGAGTGGAGGGGATGTCGCGTGAGGGTGATAAGGGACCGTGGGACTGTGGAGTCAGCGAAGTTGGGAGTTAGCGAGAAAAGAGATTAGGAGTAGGTGAGAACAGTGGGAATTGAGTGTGGGACCGTTACACTCCCCTTCTTGGGAAAAGAATGGATGCTCCTGCATCCGTTTTACAAAATTTTGTTTGTGTTATGTGCTTCTATATAATTTTGAGTAATTTGTTTCCAAAAAGAATTTTGATTTGAGTGTGCGATTTTATATAATTTGATTTTTAAATAGTTTGTGGTGTTTGCGTGCATGGTTGTATCTCCTTGCTTTTATATTGGTCGTTCTGCTGGTTTCCGTAAGGTTTCTGTAGAAGTTGCTATTTTTGACCTGTAACTTATAAAGATGCATTATTCTTTGGGTTAGTGGGTGGTGGTGTATTACGGTGAGAGGATAGGTTTGTGTGGTTATATGTATGACGTATGTTTATAAATGTATGGAGTGGTTATTTGCCGTTTGGTTGATTGATCCTTGTTTCCTTTGAATTTTGTTGAATGGTGTGTTTTATGCTTTGCCTTGGTTATGTGTTTTATTTTGAGTATGGCCTTGATTATTCATCCTGGTTATTGGCTTCTATTTGGTCTAGCTTATGTATTTTATGTTTGGTCTTGATTATTATTTGTTTTCTTTTTGTTATTGTATTGTTCGTCGTGGTGTAGCTGCTAGAACATTCTAAATCTTTTATTAGCTTGTTGGTTAGTAGAAGAGGTATGTTATCTAGGATTGGTTGGTTGGTTTATGTGGGTGTTTTGTTTGTGGGTTGAATGGATAAAGTTTTAGGTATAATTAAAAGTTTTTATTGTAAAAAGAAAGATAAGGTAAAGAAATTATAGGTATATATGTATGATTAAGTATACAGGGTGATTCACGTAACCTGAAACTTTGAAATATCTTGAAAAATACGCATCGTACAGAAAATTCGTTAAATCGAAACTTTAACGGCGCTAAGGGGGGCATCCGTTCATGCTCAATTATACCCACCCCCGTGCTCCCTGTCGGCGGAGCGGGGGGCAACTTTGATATCTTAAATAGGAATCCCTACTTTTTATCATAGATTTGGATTCTACGTCGAAAATCACGTATGATTTGTCCGAAATATTTTTTGTTTTTTGCAATAGGTGGCGATATAATCGCAAGTAATGAAACAGAAATCGAATGAATAAAAAACAGCGAAACACGTATTTAATATTTGGCGACGGGCTGTTCAATGATGATAGCGGGGTGATTGGTAGCATAATTCGGGAATGACGACGAAGACGTATCAGAACCATTGGGGTTGCCTGATTCTTCGTCTGAATCAGAGCGTTGTCGTGTGTTTGGCTGGTGTGAGTGTTTCGGTCTTTTTGGGGTGTTTTCTTCTTTTGAAGAACTGTCTCTTTGTCTGATAGGCATAACGGCAATGGGGTTTCTGGATAGTGCATCTGCGACGTGGTTTAATTTTCCGGGTTGGTGTTGTATTTTAAAATCGTAATCGTTGAGGGTCATTTGCCAGCGCTGAAGCTGCTGTGGCAAGTCGGATTTGTTATTTAAATATGTTAAAGCTCTATTATTTGTAATCAATGTGAATTGTCTACCGTATAGATACGGGCGAAAATGTTCTACTGCGAAGACTACTGCTAACAATTCTTTTCTCATTGTGTCGTACGCTTGTTGTGGTTTCGAGAGTGTTTTTGAATAGAATGCTACGGGGTGGTTGAATTTATTATATTCTTGACTTAGGACTAGCGCCTATTGCGTAGTCTGAAGCATCTGTGGTAAGTGTGAATGATTTTTCAAAATCGGGATAACGCAAAATTGGACGTTCTATAATTTTGTTTTTGAGTAATTCGAATGCTTTTTGGCATTCGTCTGTCCATTGGCATTTCACATCTTTTTTCAATTGTTTTGTTAGTGGTGCTGCGATTTTTGCGAAGTCTCTAATGAAACGTCTATAATAACCTGCAAGTGCTGTGAATTGTTTTATGCTTTTTTTATCAGTTGGTGGTGTGAATTCTGTTATGGATTTTACTATTGTGTTGTTGGGTTTTACGCCTTCTTCCGTAATTGTGTGTCCTAAATATGTGACTTCTGTTCGCAAGAATTGACATTTATCGGTTTGCAAGGTTAGACCTGCTTCGGTTAGGCGTTTCGCTAATCGCCGAAATTTTGTCGCACGTTCCTCGAGAGTGTTAGCGTAAATAACAATGTCGCCCAGGTATACGAACAGATCATTACCCTGGAGTCCTGATAATACGACATCCATCAATCTTTGAAATGTTGCGGGTGCATTTTTCAACTCAAATGGCATACGGTTGAACTGAAAATGTCCGTTTGCCGTTGAAAATGCGGTTTTTTGTTTGTGGTCGGGCAGGGTTGCCAGCTTGGCTGCCAAGAATGTCGCTGAAAGCCTGCATGAAAAGTCGCTAGAAGTCGCTGTAGTCGATATGAAAAGTCGCCAAAAGTCGCCATAGCTGATACAGTGAAAATTTGCGCAAATATGGGTCGCATATCGACAAAAATTGAAAAAATAGCGCCAAACATTTAACCCAGACGAAGCCAAAACCTGCTCCCATACATTAAAGATCACAAAATCTGACGTTCTGTCGCTATCAGAAAGGATAGTCTAAATTAGTCTGAATGAACTCATAATTTTATCATGTTTATTTCAGTCTTTGGCAATCTTCGTACAACTTATTAAAACAAAAAATTACATTATGATTATGCTTAACCTTAACACATATTCTTAACGATTAGTTAACTTGGTCGCACGAGTCTTTGCAGCCTTGCGTATCGTGCATGTAGGAACATTTATTTATCACCTTCGAATTGAAATGTTTAAATTGACGCGTTATTGAACTTTCGTTTAACAGATCATTATTCAAGTTAATAACAATACGTGGAATCTTGAAAACAGTAATTATAGAAACTTTTGAAACAGTACTTCTAGGAACTTTCAATATTTTAAAAACAGTATTTCCTATTACACATAGGAACGTTTCTTTGTCTCACTTGAAATCGTACGTTAAAGTTAACTCCATAAATACTATGTGTCGGATGACTAGTGAATTTTTTTAATTTGAACGTTCTTAATATTCAAATTGTAAAATCTAAATTAAAGGTACGATCATCACAATTTTGCACTTACGATTACTCGACTAAATGATCAATATTATCTTCGTCTTCCTCTCCACCCGCGACCTTATCAACATTGCTTTCATACGATTGTTTATTGCATAATAATCTCAAAATACTATCTGGTAGAGTATAATCATGGCAACATTTACCAAGTCGGCGCAGCCCGAAACGAATGTGCAAAAGATTAATCAATAACGGTAATTTCATTTTATTACGCAGTTTTGATTTTATTAAATTCATTTGACTGAAGACACGTTCGATATCCGCATTTGAATGTGGAAGACATAATATCCGAAACGCGAGATCGACCAAGGTCGCAAAGGGATTTTCCCCGCTTGCATCTCGATATTGTTCTACTTCGCTCCAAAAGCGTTCTGTGTCTTCTGTTTCCTGCCATTTCATTGAATGTAGCATACCCCACTGTATTTCTATTTGTGATATCATTGAAGTTTCTTTCGAAAAATATATCCCGGCTATTTCCGTTATAGAAGACTTTTGAAGATTCAGACACTCCTTGACATACATTGCACTCATTTTTTCTAACACCTTAATGTTATCGGGAAGACGATTTTGTATTTCTTTCGCCAAAGCCACGAGAAATGAGATGCAACGTATCTTAAGCTCCTATTTTTGATCTCCTTGAATATCGGCTTCGTTACATGCGAATTCGAAAGCATATCCCAAGGATGGGCTCGGATCGAGATATTTTTCTATATTCGCATCATAGATGTTTATTCTCGCCGTCGGCAAAACAACTTTATTTACGATGGTAGAGTACAATCTTTTCAAATCAGAGAGGAGTTTTGTAGGATCCGCTGACGTAGATTCAAAATGTTTATTAGTCTGCTGTATCATATTCAATATAGGGTGTAGAAAACTGAGAAATACTTTGTTTTGGGCGTCATAATACATCAAGTACAGTCTCTCGGCGATAAAACAGTTTTCTTTCAGACGAGTTAAATCAAAGTGCGCTTTCAAAGCTGACCACTGATCCAAGATTCTTTTTACTGCAGGCTCAATAGAAATCCATCTCGTATCAGCTACTTTCAAAATTTTCAGAGGTAACTGACCGTCGTAAATCAAGCTATATACTTGGGCGTAACTCAACTGTCTTATCGACGAATGTGCAAACCAATTGTACGTTTCGCTTATCATGAATTCAATGTGTCTTGGAAGAGTATATTTAGAAGCCTTTGATACTGCTAAGTGCAGTGAATAGCACACACATCGTATCAAAATCAGATCAGGTACATCTTTTTTTAACAGAGCGTAAACACCCGAGTTCACGCCAATCATTGACGAAGCATTGTCTGTACCGATACCGACTAGTTTTTCTAATTTCAGGGGAATCGTTGTCAAAAGCTTTTTTAATTCATCAACGATGCATTGCGCTGTACCATTTTCAATATGTATTAAACTCAGAAATGTACAAATGAATTTTTTTTCCTGAGAACTGTGATATCGTATAGCTACGCCCAGCATTTTCAGCATGGATATATCCGTGGATTCATCGAAAAGTAAGCTGTAATACCCGGAGCCAACATCTTTTGCTAATAAATAAAAAAAGTGAGGTCCCACAACGTTCTTAATGATATTTGTGCACTTCGTTCGCTTTATGCAGACATTTACGTTCGTATCTTTGTAAAGATTACTGAGATGATCGATACTCGAAATTGAGGTGTGCACAGCACTATACAATGCCAGTTGTCCTTCCTTGCGTTGCTGACTCGTCACAGCGGAGATGGGTTCAAAGTTCATAATTTGTTGTCGATGACGTGAGAAAGGTTTCGATGCCGATATGTGTTTACCTGTTTTATTATGTTTATGAAGATCACTCAATTTTGCAGTAATACCGACCTTGCAATATTTGCGGAAAGCTTTCGAGTTATCGTTTATGCATGGCTGTAGCCAGCCTTTCAAGCTCTCGTCTTTCACCCATTCTTTGCGGTACTTCTGCTTGTACAGCTGATTCGCAGGTGCCACTAGGGAAAATTTACATTTATATAAAACATATTCACTTAATAATTCAAAATGAAGGTAAATGTATCAATACATCTCTATTACTGAATACTAGGGTATAGATTTCATTTTACTGTAAGAATTAAAAGAATACGAAGATATATGAGTAAAATTGATATATGCAGTTGTTCAAATATTCATAGCTCTATTCGTATAATTCGCCGGTGTCTAGAGATACAGATATGGTGAGACTGGATACCCAAACATTCCGAATAATAGCCATTTTGAGGTTGATAGAAGAATTAGGTTAGAATTTCCATATTCCCAAAGATTCCATATTCCCAAAGAAAGACTTTTTGATATTCCCTTATATATTCCGATATTCATATATTCATCTTACGTCTCGAGTACACTTACTTGTGGCGAGTGTCTCGAGTTTTGAGATCGTTGAAATGATCCAATTTCAGTCCCCTTAAACGTAATTCGCACCTTCAAACTCCAACCTTCCATATGCTCGCGGCTAAAGAACATCGTTAATAATAAGAAACTTGTACATGTGATAATTAAATAATTAAGTGAAGATGGAACTTACGAGTGACTTGGTGAGTGAGAACGAAAATATTGCCACTCGCCACATACCAATCTGCATGTACTTGCATGTTGTTGCATGTAGTATGTCCGTTTTGCATTAGGTGGCAGCAGCAAGCACCAAATTGTGGGTACCGCCTTTACAGTAAGGCCGACTCACATCACCGAGTTCCGACAATCCCCACTACAGCGCCGCCGTAGACCAATGAGAGCAACGGTAACGAGAGAGCCTACACGCTCTACGTAGCGACACGAGCGAGACACGATTTCCGTTAGCAAAAAGGACGGTTAGTTCCTCACGACATGTGTGTCGATCGACACGTATAGTAACTTGTACCATTTAATAAAAGTATATTTTTACATTTACTCCAAAAAATAAATATATTTCTATATCCCGTGAAACTCATTCCCATTCGACGAAATAGCTGGACTATAAGCTATAGCACAATATACCGCTACAAAATTGGTGACCCCGACGTGATCAGAAGTTACAGTGACTTAATTAAAAAGACAGCGCAACGCGCGAACACGTGCCGGAGATCGACGGCCATTAACGCGAAAAATTGCCTCGCGTTTCATCGCCTCTCGACACGAACGACGTCCGGTGTTCGCGAATTTTAATGAACTCTTTTTTTTCTCGTATTACTTGTCACTAACTATTTTTTTAATAATTCACGTCCTTGCGGTATAAATATATATGTCCGTCGAATATTTTTATATTTGTTCGACTCCGGACGAACCGGCATCTCTTTGAAGCACGATTCCACACGGAGTACGCATCTATCCGTACCTCGCTTATCCACGTGCAATCTTCGCTTTTTCTTGTGCGTCGCTTCCGCGAACGCTTCGCCGAGTGCCGTTCGGTAAATATTTTTGCGAAATTTGTAAGTTTTTGACAAATAAAATCTCTGTCGTAAATCCCGTCGAACTGCACATGTCGCGCATAGCGAAACTCCCGCCATTTTGGAGGCACGAGCCAGCAGTCTGGTTTCTCCAAGTGGAGGCTGCGTTTGGCATCGCCAGAATAACGACTGATGAAACGAAATATCAATATCTTCTGGCTAATCTGGATCCGTTAATATTACCGTTCGTCATGGACATAATTCAAAATCCGCCGGAAACAAATAAATACGAAGCCATCAAGGATAGAGTCCTTTCCTCGTTCGCCGAATCTAGCGAGAGCAAGGTACGGAGACTAATCAAAGGTCAGTTTTTGGGCGATCAACGACCCTCGCATTTTCTTCAAAATTTGAGAAACTTGGCATCAAATCAATGCGAAGACGCACTACTTAAATCGTTGTTTTTGGAACAACTTCCACAACAGGTCAGTGCAATACTCTCTGCTTCCAGCGAGAACGACTTAAATAAACTTGCTCTCCTAGCGGATAAAGTCATGGATCTTCAACGTCCGACGCATGTTAACGCAGTGAGCGTTCGTACGCCAGACAAATTACATGAAGAATTATTTCGACGCATTGACGCTTTAACAACCAGACTCGACAGAATGTTAAAAGAGGAAAAACGGCCTACGACGAACAAAAATCGGACCAGAAGCAGGTCGAAATCTCCCTGGCCTGCCAGACGCCACATCAACAATCATGCGAGGGAACGTGATGCAATGTGTTTTTATCACCAACGATTCGGCGCAAAAGCTCGAAAATGTCTTCACTCCTGCGCCTGGGTACAAAACAACCCTGGGTCGGAAAACGAATAACGTCGCCGTAGATCGAGACGGTAAACGACGACGCCTGGAAACAATATCGTCTCGTAATCCTAGACAAATGATCAGGTTTGTCATTTCTAGTCGACACAGGGGCAGATGTGTCAGTGATACCGCGTACACAAACAATGGGTAAACTTAACGCTTTACCATTTCATTTGTACGCCGCAAATAACTCTGTGATAAAAACATATGGTGAAAAATCTTTAACGCTTAATTTAGGATTACGTCGCAATTTTACCTGGAATTTTATCGTGGCCGACGTGTCTCGCAGCATTATTGGCGCAGATTTCCTTTCACGGCATGGACTGCTAGTCGATGTGAAAAACAAGCGGCTAATCGACGCAGAGACGAAACTCTCCTCTATCGGTACTATTGCCTGCGGAGCCTATTCGTCAATTTCCTCAGTTGCAGATAACGTACCGTTCTACGATCTTTTAAAGGAGTTTCCAACGATCACGAGACCGTTCTCATTCACCGGTCTTCCAGTTCACGACGTACAACATCACATAGTCACAAAAGGAGCTCCGATCGCCGAACGTGCTCGCCGCCTCACTGGTGAGAAACTTAACGCCGCAAAAGCCGACTTTGAATTTATGACCGCGCAAGGAATCTGCTACCCTTCCAACAGCCAATGGGCTAGTCCGCTGCATATTGTTGAAAAGAAATCCGGAGGATGGAGATCGTGTGGGGATTATCGACGTCTAAACGGGGTAATGGAACCGGATAAATACCCTATACCGCATTTACACGATTTTTCGCATCAACTCCGCGGGTGTAAGATATTTTCAACAATAGATTTGACACGTGCTTATTACCAAATACTGGTCGCACCGGAAGATCGACCAAAAACGGCAGTAATAACCCCTTTTGGATTATTTGAATTTCGCGTAATGACGTTCGGACTATGCAACGCAGCGCAATCTTTTCAAAGATTCATGAACGCGGTCATTCGTGGCCTAGATTTCGCATTTTGTTACATTGATGACTTGTTGGTCGCTTCAAAAGACATCGACGAACACTCTCAACACTTGAGAGTGCTATTCGAGCGACTCGAAAAACACGGTTTAGCGATCAACATCGCGAAGTGTAAATTTGGTAAACAAGTCGTGCACTATTTAGAATATGAAATAAACGAACACGGTACACGCCCGATTCCCGATCGCGTCGCAGCAATTTTAGAATACAAAAACCGTCAAATATCTCTGAACTCCGACGTTTTCTCGGAATCATCAATTTTTATCGCCGCTTCGTCCTCAACGCTGCTCGTCCACAAGCCCTACTGAACGCTTATCTCGCAGGCGCTAAGAAAAAAGACAAGAGAATTATCAATTTGACACCAGAAACGGAAAAAGCTTTTCACGAGTGCAAAACCCAACTAGCAAATGCATCTCTCCTTGCCCATCCACACACAAACGCTCCACTTGCACTTCGGACGGAGGCGTCTGATGCATCAATGGGTGCTGTTTTAGAACAATGGTGCAACGGAACCTGGGAACCGCTTGGATTTTACTCAAAGAAATTTACAACCGCTCAAACGAAATATAGCACGTATGATCGCGAACTACTTGCTATTTTCTCCGGTTTAAAATTTTTCCGATTCATGGTAGAAGGACGTCCTCTTACGATCAAGACCGATCATAAACCCATCGTCTTCGCCTTCAAGCAACGTTGCGACAAAGGTTCACCACGCCAACTTCGCCAATTAGACTTTATCGGCCAATTTACGACCAATATTGTTCATTTGAGTGGCTCCGACAACGTAGTTGCGGATGCTTTTTCTCGAATCGAAACGATTGACATGCCAACATTGTTTTCAACAGAAGATCTAGCCGAAGCACAATCAACGGATGAAGAGTTGGGAAATTTGCTAAATTCCAATACATCCCTCGATCTTCGACCTCTTTGAGTAGACAACACCGATAAAATCGTCTTCTGCGACATTTCGAATAACAAAATTCACTTTCACACCCCAGTGGCAAAATAACGAAGACTATGATTCAAGAAAAATTCGTATGGCCTCATATGAGGAAAAATATCACCGAATGGGCGCGTACCTGTCTGCCTTGTCAACGCAGTAAAGTCTCGCGATACAATCAAAACGTACCGAAACACATCCCGGTACCAGATGAACGTTTCGGTCATGCCCACATTGATATCGTTGGACCTCTACCTCCATCAAAAGGTTTTCGATACTGCCTCACGATCTTCGACAGATTCACCAGATGGCCTGAAGCCGTTCCTATAGTCGATATGACAGCAGAGACGATGGCAAAAGCCTTTTTCGCAACATGGATTGCCCGCTTCGGTGCACCAAACACCATTACAACAGATCGAGGTTCACAGTTCGAATCGGCTATTTTCAACTCTTTAATAAAATTAATCGGATGCAAAAGAATTCGCACAACAGCATATCATCCAGCTTCCAACGGCTTGGTGGAACGCTGGCACAGATCTTTAAAATCGGCAATCATGTGCCACGAAACTACTGAGTGGGTCGATACTCTTCCACTTGTTCTCCTAGGATTGAGAACCAGCTTCAAGGAGGATATAAAAACCACAGCCGCTGAACTTGTCTTCGGGACGACTCTCCGACTTCCCGGAGAGTTTTTGATTGACCACGAAGAAACGGACGAACAACAAATCTACGTTCAGCGCCTCTGCTCTCATATGCGCAGTATCAGACCGGTCCCAACGGCCCACCACAACAACAAAAAAAGCCTTTCGTGCACAAATCTCTATTCGATTGCACGCATGTTTTCATTCGCAACGAGAATAAAAGATCTTTGGAACAGCCTTTCGAGGGTCCGTACGAGTCCTGAACCGACTATCGGACAATGTATTTGAAATCCTCATCAAAGGAGACCGTGTCACCGTTTCAACCAAAAGATTAAAACCAGCCTTTTACGAAGCGGCTACACATGAAAAAGAAAATCAGAAGATATTACAAGCACCCGAACAATCTGTCGCGGTGCCATTGGCAACATCGTCTCGATTTTCCTCACAAACCTCAATACCACCTCCAGTATTAACAACGGTTCCTATAAATAAAAATAAAAATAAAAACATAACATTCATGCCAAAAGCCCCTCCGACACTAACGTCTCGCCCGGACAATCCACCACGTTCCTACGGCGGTCCTAAAAATAAAACGCTCTACGTAGCGACAGGAGCGAGACACGATTTCCGATAGCAAAAAGGACGCTTAGTTCCTCACGACACGTGTGTCGATCGACACGTATAGTAACTTGTACCATTTAATAAAAGTATATTTTTACATTTACTCCAAAAAATAAATATATTTCTATATCCCGTGAAACTCATTCCAATTCGACGAAATAGCTGGACTATAAGCTATAGCACAATATACCGCTACAAAATGTAACACTTCCGATTCGAAAACCGCGGCAAATTTAAATGTAAACTTTCAAAACATGTCAAATAAGATAATTTCGCCGACTATGAAAAAGACGCTACATTTCATTAAATTCGCTAAAAATCGCTAACTAAAGATGTAGAATCGCTAAAATAGCGACTTGTCGCTAAAGAGCAAAGAAACTCGCCACCGACCTACAAAAATCGCTAAATCTAGTGACAAAATCGCTGAATTGGCAACCCTGTGGTCGGGATCCATTTCGATTTGATGGAAACCGGACGCTAAGTCGAAAATGGAGAAGTATCGCGCTTTGCCCAATTGGTCCAAAATATCTACGATACTCGGTAATGGATAAGCATCGAATATTGTTTCCGCGTTTAATTTGCAAAAATCGATTACCATTCGCCATCTTTTTTTGCCCTGTGAGTTTGCCTTTTTGGGTACGACCCAAACTGGTGAGTTATAGGGTGAGAGGGAAGGTTGAATGATGTTTTTCTCCAATAAATTATTGACTTGCGTTTGGATCTCTTTTTTGTGTACAGGTGGACATCGGTATTGTTTTGTGTTAATAGGTTTGTTGTCTGTCGTGGGAATTTTATGTTGTGTTATTGTTGTGCGACCAAGTTCGTCGTTTGGTAGAAAAAAGAGTTTTGGGTATTCAGAAACTAGTTGAAAAATGTGTTCTTTCTCTTCGTTATTGAGGTGGTCTAAATGAAGCAATGATTTAAGGTTTTGTAGTCGTTCTGTGTTATTTTTGGATACGTTGGTTGTATGAATTGATGCGTTATTGGTTTGAGGATTGTTACAAATGTCGGTTTCGAGTTTAAATGGTGTGTTTGAAATTATCTCAATTGGTTGCAATTCTATTGTAGGAATTTCCAATTCTATTGGTTTTGGTTGACGGTTGACTACTTGTAGGTAGGCAATTCCGTTATTATTTTTTACTAATGCGCCACCGTAACGTATACCTTCTTTGGTTTTGTATGGTGGGACATAGCCCTCTGAAATTTCATTGTTTTTGATTCTTATGTGCATTATTGTTTTTGATTTTGGTGGGATTGCGATATATTCACGTTCGGAAAATGGTATAACATGACCATGAAAGGTTATGCATCCTTGTGTATATAATATATCGGCTGGGATCTGTTTGAAGAATGCGTCGCCGAGTATCGCGTTTTCTTGGATTGGAAATGCGTCGGTGACAACATGAAATTCTGCTTTTACGGATTTTATTTGGATTGAGCATTTTCCTCGAGTGTATGTTTTGCCGTCAGTTATACCTGTCAATTCGTAGAATTCTCGTGTGTCGATTTTTGTTGTGTGATTGAGTGCGCTTCGTTTAATTAAGTTTATTTGTGCACCTGTGTCGATTAATAACTTTGTTTCTCTGTGCGTAAAATCAGGTGAGTTTAATGCTATTGAGGGAGATTTGTGATTCTTCGAAATTCCCAATTTCAGTGTTGCCTCTTTGAATTTAATTCCGATTTCCTTTAATTAATCGCGGTTAAAGGTCTTTAGTGCTCTGATGATGAGTCTCGTGTCGCACTTTTCCGCGAGACGTTGTCTTAGTTTTTTATAGTAGGTCTACTTTTTCGAAAAGTGTATCAATGTGTTCTGTGCTGTTCGTTCTTGATTTTGTCGAAGTATTTCGTATTGGGTCGTTCTTGATATTCGTTTTGGTGTTGGTCAAATGAGTTGTTTCTGTATCGATTTTGGGAATTGTCTCTGTGTTTATCTCGGGAGTAGTTTTTATGTCTGTCGTTCGAATTACTTCTGTTTGAATAATTGGTATATCTGTCGTTCGAGTAATCTCTGGATCTGTCGTTTGAGTATCTGTCATTTGAACGATTTCTATATCTGTCGTTTGAATATCTGTCATTTGAATAGTTTCTGTATCTGTCGTTTAAGGCATCTTCTCACTTTAAGCGCCTCAAAAATAGGCTGTTTTTGCGATTTTTTTTCGAGGATTTTTGCTTAAAATTATGGGATAAAACGGATCCTATGTAATAAACACATCTTTCAAGTACATGAAAAAATTTTTTTTAAATTTTTTTAAACAATTATTATAATACATCAGTAGCATCGAAAAACCCGTGTAAAAATGTTATGGTCGTGGCTTGTTGATGGTATCTCCGAGACGGGTCGTCTGAAACAAAAAAATAAAACTGTTTTAGATTCAGTATGTCAGTGGCTATAGCGCATATCATCAGATTTTTGATATTCGCGAAAATAACAAAATGGCGCACGTTTTTCGAAAAAGTAAAAAAAAACCACGATTTTTTTGCAGTTTTTTGTAAAAAAAAAATTCTTAAAATCAAAATTTCAAAAATCTGATGATATGCGCTATAGCCATAACTATGAAGCATATGTCATTCAAATTTCATGACAATCGGCCGGATAGTTTCCGAAATTTCATCAACAAAGCACCGAAAAACCTTGTTTTGAGATAACTGCGTTTAAAGTTTTGGTTGCAGAAAAATCATGAAAAAACCTTACCTCGGGTTAATCAGCGATGCCTGCTCCATACAATGGACCTTCCGATTCTTCGTAGAAGGTGTGTTCGTCCAAAATAGCTTCCCTTCGTCTCGACCTAGTCTCTTTTGAAGCGTTAGAGCTGCGGCGGTTCCCTACGCGTACGCGATCACTGTCGCGTTTCTCGGCGTATTGAACGGCGATAGGGCCTAGTTTGACACCCATCACCTCCAAAATTTTTAAAACAGGTTGTAGCCCTTCGTTATAAATGCATGCCGCTGTTTGGCAAGCAATTTCCACGGTTTTTCTTCCCGTAAAAACGTGTTTCGGCGCCATTGCCCAGACACAGCTGTTGAAACACTCGTTGTTATTTTGGGTTTGGGTTTGGGTTTGGGTTTGGGTTTGGGTTTGGGTTTGGGTTTGGAAAAACTGAATAATACTATATCCAGCCGTTGGATCGATGTGTACATCGAAACTTGTATCGTCCGATTTTTTTAATTTTGCTGCACTCGCACTAGCATGACTCGTATCTGCTTCAGACTGGTGTGGAAGCACTCCACGAAATTTTCTTTTTTTAGATTTCGAACTTGGACGTCGCCACGTGGCACTTTGTTGCGAAGTCTTTTTATCCATTATAACAATCCTGAGCGCAGAGATGTTGCCGTTACGAAGTTTCAAATTAGACTGATGAAATAACAGTTTAGCATCGTTGCCGAGTGATTTTCTTTTGAAAAATGCACGTGTTAAGGTCTTATTACATGAGTATAGACCCGAAAACAGAATATACCTAAGCAAGGGGTACTACATTAACAAAAGAACACGGCTATTCAATTGTATAGAGTCAGATATACAGGGACCGTCCGAGCGGCGTGAAAGGGATCGCCGGGTACTCTCAGGTAGTCACCTAACGGTCGCCAAAAAATGTAGTTAGACTCGTCCGATCTTTATGAAATTTCGAGATGACATTTTTGAAGATATGTACTTTCAAAATTAAAAAAAAAAAAAAATCGATTTTTTTAAATTTCCAAAGTGAGAAGACGCCTTAATCGGTTTCTCGAATGATTTCTATATGTGTCATTTGAGTAATTTCTCTATCTGTCGTTTGAGTCGTTTCTGTATTGGCCTCTAGAATTTCTGGTTTGTTTTGAGTGTATCTGTCTCGTAAATTATTTCGGTATCGGTCGGATGTTTCTTGTGAGCGCCAAGAATTTTTACCTTCGCGCATGTTTTTTATTGTGAAGCAGTCTTTTGTGTCGTGTGTATGTGATTGATGAAGTTCGCAAAATTTCTCTGGGTTTTTGTGTTCTGTGAAATGTACTTTTGCGGTGTTTCTGATGTCGAGTGTTCCGCGCATTCGCTTTTGTTTCTCAATTTCGTATTATATTGTTTGAGCTCGATCTATGATATTATCAAAAGTTTCTGCGTTATGGAGAATCAAATGAGAACCTATTGCAGGTATTAGTCCTCTAACGTAAACTCTTTTTGCCCTAGCTGTTACTTCCTCGATTCGTGCATCTAAAAATGGTCTTTGTGCGGCTGTGTTGTATACATCTGACAATTTATCGATGATGTTATTAAGTATGTCGCGCCATCTCGCTGCGTATTCTATAACGGTTTCACCGTAATTTTGTGGGGATGATTCTATTTCATTTTCTAAGTCTGCCAAATCTTTATTTTTACTAAATGTTTTCTTTAATATTTTTAGGAGTGATTCTAGAGAATTTGGGGGGTTTGCATCGATGACTGAACGTGCGATGCCGTTCAGTTTGAGTGGGATCATTTTTAATAATTTAGATCGTTCGCCATCTGAAAGGCATTCATTGACTCGTTTAATTGTTTTTGCATACTCTTCTATTCTTATATTTTCCCATCGTATACGGGGACAACTCTAAATGTAAATGTGTTGTTATTTTCAGCCATTGTAATAATTTGGTGTTCAATGTTTGGGTAAAAATGTGGGGGTACTGAATTACGCCTATTTGTTCTACGGGGTGGTTTGGTCGGTGGATTGGAGATTACGGCGCGATAAAATGACATGGAGACATGTTTATTAACTTTGAACCGTGACTATTTAATGTACATTTTTGTCCGTTGGTGGTTAAACGGAAAAAAAAATTCTGTCGAAAAGTTTTCGAGAGGGAGAGACGACAAAAAAAACTGTTTACATTCCGTGTGTAGTTATTAATGTTTGTGTGTGAATTACTTCCACCATAAACGAATATGCGTTTTTTAGAGCTAGGATGCAAAAGATTTTTGAGTGGAGATGTGACGGTGCTGAGCGGTAATGAATAATGCGCGTATAGTTATGTGACAGAATTAGTTTATTAATTTAGATGGAGCGGTATAGCGTCTTGACGGGTTAGATGTTGGAGGAGGACTGATTTAGGTGATGGAAGATGCTGGGAGAAAGGGTTTGAAGAAAGAGTTTAGGAGTGGAGGGGATGTCGCGTGAGGGTGATAAGGGACCGTGGGACTGTGGAGTCGGCGGAATTGGGAGTTAGCGGGAAAAGCGATTAGGAGTAGGTGAGAACAGTGGGAATAGAATGTGGGACCGTTACACTCCCCTTCTTGGGAAAAGGATGGATGGTCCTGCATCCGTTTTACAAAATTTTGTTTGTGTTATGTGCTTCTATATAATTTTAAGTAGTTTGTTTACAAAAAGAATTTTGATTTGAGTGTGCGATTTTATATAATTTGTTTTTTTTTTAGTTTGTGGTGTTTGCGTGTGTGATTGTATCTCCTTGTTTTTATATTGGTCGTTCTGTTGATTTCCGTAAAGGTTTCTGTAGAAATTGCTGTTTTTTTACATGTAACTTATAAAGATGCATTATTCTTTGGGTTAGTGGATGGTGGTTTATTACGGTGAGAGGGTAGGTTTGTGTGGTTATATGTATGACGTATAAGTGTATGAAGTGGTTAATTGCCGTTTGGTTGATTGATCCCTGTTTCCTTTGAATTTTTTTCTTTTTGAATGGTGTATTTTATGTTTTGCCTTGGTTATGTGTTTTATTTTGAATATGTCCTTGATTATTCGTCCTGGTTATTGGCTTATATTTGGTCTAGCTTGTGTATTTTGTGTTTGGTCTTGATTATTATTTGTTTCCTTTTTGTTATTATTGTTCGTCGTGGTGAGGCTGCTAGAACATTCTAAATCTTTTATTAGCTTGTTGGTTAGTAGAAGAGGTATGTTATCTAGGATTGGTTGGTTGGTTTATGTGGGTGTTTGTTTGTGGGTTGAATGGATAAAGTTTTAGGTATAATTAAAGTTTATTGTAAAAAGAACATAATGTAAAGAAATTATAGGTCTATATGTATGATTAAGTATATGTGATTATATGATTAGATATATTTGGTTAAGTATATTGAGACGGAATTCGTCTCAAACTCCATCCAAAATGTCCCGCCACAGTGGACTGTCCCGATTGGTCCGACGCAAATCCGCCGAGACGACGTGGCAACGGTGCAAAACGAAGGAACACCGGCAACCTGGGGGACAACAGGGTATAAAAGTACGAGAAATCGTAAGAGAAGCCAGTAAATTTCTTGGTTACTTACCAGAACGTTAAACTCTGAATAAGAGTTAACGCTGGGGGTCTTCCAATACACTCTGAATAAGAGTTAACGCTGGGGGTCTTCCAATAACACTCTGAATAAGAGTTACCCGAGATAGCCTTTGCACTCTGAACAAGAGTCAACTATTTCATACGGAGTTCTGAACAAGAACTCCGATGACGAGATTCCCCCGATGACTAGGTCTGAAAAGTAAAAACGAATATTTATTCGTCACCACGGCGACGGGAATAGGAGAGATACAGACCGGACAGAGGCAGGAAGATATCACCCAAATTCGACGTGGACTTGGAAGTCCGATCCGGAGAGAACCGTGGAGCATCAAAACCATCACAATCGACGAACATAATCACCACATCACGATATTTGACACGAGCCCGACCACGGACGAGTATCTCATTACGCCGTCACTTACGCTCTGAAGGGAAGGGGAAGCACGATCGAGCGACCGCTGACCGGAGATCGATTGTCGCGCACCACACTTCACACAAGACCCGACAACGGCGGGAGATTTGAACGGGTCTTTTCAGACCTTGCGAGTAAAATAAGAATTTTGATTCCATCTTATAAAACTACGAATAAGATCTCACCAAATAAAGGCCCTAGAGCCACATTCCTAAAAAAAAGTATACAATAAATATTTTTTTGTGAGAGAAAATCAATGTTGTTATTCAACCCCACCTCCCCCCACAACCTTCACAAATAGTCTGAGTCTCGTGCGACACAAAATAAAAATAATATTGAGACGAATTACGTTTCAATATATGGTTAGGTGTGTAGTTTGGTTATGTTCATAACTGTTTTTAATGCTATTTCGTTTTTTTTGTTAGATCGTTGTTTATTGTGTTTGATTCCAAGGGCTATATAAATTTTCCCGTTTCTAGGAGAATTGCGGTGATATTTAGATTGTAGTTCTGGATTGAATTGTCTATTATTTTGTCAGATTGAGTATTAGGGTTGTAGAGAAATTCGTCTGGGTTGAGGATGTTATGTCGATGGAAGGTGTTAGTTGAGTCGTACGGGTTTTTGCTTAGCATGGCGGGCTAATATTTAAGATGCCAGTATTTTTTATTGTGTGAATGGATGACTGATGGTTATCGCAGTTGACGTAGAGGTTTTCTGATTCTAGTGTTGCAAAGAGCCATGTGTTTGTATCTAGGATCCTGGACCAAAAGGTGTGGCGGAGTGTTGTTAGCCGAATGTCGCATTCTGCTAGATTTTTAAATTGAGGGTTTCACAAGAGTTGAGTCTCGCATTGGGTATTTTGATCTATCTGTTGGACGGGGTTGACCTGGTTGCATACGTAGTACGGCATTGTGATTTTACAATTTGCTAAGGTTTCAAGGTTAAAATATTTTTCGTAGTTTTCCGAGATTGCTGTATAACTAAATGCTGATTTGATGAAGGCAAAACGTGCCTGGGTTTTGTGCGAGTTGTGTACCTGTTATTAAGGGGTTGACGCTTAAGGCGTGTGAGTGGCATCTGTAACGTGTGCCATTTTTATTTTGTCTAAGGGTACTATTTTCGTTTTATCGTCCTTAATTTCTAACTTAACATTATGTTTATCTAATACTTCTAAGATTTTAAATGGTCCTACATAATGGGGATCGAGTTTTCCTTTTCTTGGTTCCTTTATGAGGAATACTAGTTGTCCTTTTGCATATTTCGGTTCTGTTACTCATTTATCGTAATATCGTTTTGTTCTTTCTTTAAATTTGATTTGTTTTTCCCATGCGACTTGTCGTGTCTTTTTTAAGTTGTTCGTGAGGTTTGTCATGTAGTCGTCATATGTTATTGTTGTTTCTGGAGGTGGAAATTCTGAAGGTGTACGGGCTGTTCTTCCGAAGACGAGTTCGTATGGTGTGTATCCGCTGCTTTCGTGTGTGCTTGTGTTGTGAGAGAATGTTGCGAGTGTAAGGAGTTCGTCCCAATTGCGATTGTCGTCAGTGAAATGTTTTAGGAATTCAGTGAGGCTGTGATGATATCGTTCTAATGCGCCATTTGATTGCGGATGGTACGCTGTTGTTTTGTATTGTCGAATTTGAAAGAGTTCAGCGAATTGTTTGAATGTGTCAGACATAATGTTTCTTCCTTGGTCGGACAGTATCGCTCGAGGAGCACCAAATGTTGTTATTAAAGCTGTAGTAAGTGCTTTAGCGATATCCGTAGAAGTTTGATGTTTTAATGGAACTGCTATGGTGAATTTACTGAAGAGGTCTAAAATGGTCAAGATATATTCGTGTCCCTGTGTGGTTTTTGGTAAGGGTCCTACGATATCGATTGCGACCTTGTCGAACGGTTCTGCTGGAGAGTCGGTGATGATCATGGGTGCTTTATCTTTCACTCGTACCAGTTTGTTCTTTTGACAATCGAAACAGTATTTGATGAATTCTCGAATGTCGTTTTTGAGGTTTTTCCAGTAGTATTGTGATAGGATTCGATTATATGTTTTCGATAGTCCGTTATGTCCACCGATTGTTGAGCTGTGAAACTCTTGGATGATATCTTTCCTGCGTGGTTGTGGAGGGACTGACAGTAAACCATGGCATAGTGTAATGTTTGTACGTGAGTTTTTTGATTTTTCTCGTACGAATGATTTGATGTATTCCCAAACGAACGGATTTAGAATTTTAGGGTCCTTTGGGATCGTACAAGTCTCTAGCTGCAATTTATTAAATACTTCGAATAGTGTTTTTAAGCAATTTCGAAGTTCTGTGATGGACAGTGAATCTGTTGATTTCTGTTTACAGATGATCGTGAAATAGCAAGTGATTCCTCGGCGAGTAATTAGAATGTCGCCAATTTGGGGGTTACAGTCCAAAAGTGATTGTTAGTTGAGTCTGCCTTTTTCCTGTAGAATTTCTGATATCATCGTATTCATTGTACAGTCTGCTGATAGGAAGTATGCGAATTGTCTTTTTGTGCTAGGATATTTTTTTGTGTGGTGACAATTCTGTTTTTGTTTGTTACATCCTCCGTTATTTCTGTCCTTCTAGTTGCGGGGCGAGATTCTCTGTGTGTCATTTTCTTTCTGTAGTACTGTGATGGTACAAATGGAGTATCACTGTCGGCCTCTGTTACGTTGTTTCCACTTGAGCTATTTTCGTCTGATATTGTTTTTGATGAATTGCTGTTTGGCTCTGCTTGTGTAGAGGTTTGCCTCGTGACTCGTTCAACATTTTCGGGTGGTGATCGAAATGTTGGCTCGATTGTTGCTTGTGTGTTGTGCAACTGTGGTACTTCTACTGGAAGGTTGATGTTATTTCCGATATTTCCTTCAGGAGATAGATTTACTTCGTCGTTGTTATTTGAAGGTGACTCTGCTAACGAATCGAAGTATTCGGGTATCATTTCCGGTGAGTATGGGCCTATGTTCGTGATACGTTTTGGCTTCTTTATGAACGTTCGTGGTGGTGATGGTGATCTAAAATTCGGCTGCACTTGCGGCTGTGCATTTCGCTGTTGATTTTCGTCCTTTGAGGCGTTAATTTCTTCGCTGGTGAAGTTCGGTTGCGCTTGCGTCTGTGCATTTCGTTCCTTATTTTCTTCGTTTGATTCATTAATCTTTTTCTTTTTTAAGTTCGGTTGCATCTGCGCTTGTGCGTTTCGTTCTTCATTTTCTTCATTTGATTCATTAATGTTTTCCTCATTAGAGTTCGGCTGCACTTGCCGTTGTGCATTTTGTTCTTCATTCTCTTCATTCGATTTGTTAATCTTTTTCTTGTTTTTGTTATATTTTTCCGTTGTTGCTTCATCTCTTGTCCATGGTCGTTTGCGCCTGTTTTTCGTCTTTGCTTCCTTTGTCGTATTGTTCCTTGTGCGTTTCCGGGTCGTTATATTTTTTGTGAGTTCCTCCTCCGTTGCTTCTGTTTCTGTGATGACGTCTGTGCTATCTTTTCCTATATTTGTTTCCTCTTCTGTTTGTGGAGATTCATCATCGATTTTTGGGTCTGATTTAGATTGTGTGTTGTTTTCATGATCGTTTTCACTTTCTGTTTTCTGTCCGTCTTGTTGTTTCTTTTTGGGTGTTGGGTTGCCTGATTCTTCGTCTGAATCAGAGCGTTGTCGTGTGTTTGGCTGGTGTGAGTGTTTCGGTCTTTTTGAGGTGTTTTCTTCTGTTGAAGAAGTGTCTCTTTGTCTGATAGGCATGACGGCAATGGGGTTTCTGGATAGTGCATCTGCGACGTGGTTTAATTTTCCGGGTTGGTGTTGTATTTTAAAATCGTAATCGTTGAGGGTCATTTGCCAGCGCTGAAGCTGCTGTGGCAAGTCGGATTTGTTATTTAAATATGTTAAAGCTCTATTATCTGTAATCAATGTGAATTGTCTACCGTATAGATACGGGCGAAAATGTTCTACTGCGAAGACTACTGCAAACAATTCTTTTCTCATTGTGTCGTACGCTTGTTGTGGTTTCGAGAGTGTGTTTGAATAGAATGCTACGGGGTGGTTGAATTTATTATATTCTTGACTTAGGACTGCGCCTATTGCGTAGTCTGAAGCGTCTGTGGTAAGGGTGAATGGTTTTTCAAAATCGGGATAACGCAAAATTGGACTTTCTATAATTTTGTTTTTGAGTAATTCGAATGCTTTTTGGCATTCGTCTGTCCATTGGAATTTCACATCTTTTTTCAATTGTTTTGTTAGTGGTGCTGCGATTTTTGCGAAGTCTCTAATGAAACGTCTATAATAACCTGCAAGTGCTGTGAATTGTTTTATGCTTTTTTTATCAGTTGGTGGTGTGAATTCTGTTATGGATTTTACTATTGTGTTGTTGGGTTTTACGCCTTCTTCCGTAATTGTGTGTCCTAAATATGTGACTTCTGTTCGCAAAAATTGACATTTATCGGTTTGCAAGGTTAAACCTGCTTCGGTTAGGCGTTTCGCTAATCGCCGAAATTTTGTCGCATGTTCCTCGAGAGTGTTAGCGTAAATAACAATATACGAATAATATACGAACAGGTCGTTACCCTGGAGTCCTGATAATACGACATCCATCAATCGTTGGAATGTTGCGGGCGCATTTTTCAACCCAAATGGCATACGGTTGAACTCAAAATGTTCGTTTGCCGTTGAAAATGCGGTTTTTTGTTTGTGGTCGGGATCCATTTCGATTTCATGGAAGCCGGACGCTAAGTAAAAAATGGAGAAGTATCGCGCTTTGCCCAATTGGTCCAGAATATCTACGATACTCGGTAATGGATAAGCATCGGATATTGTTTCCGCGTTTAATTTGCGAAAATCGATAACCATTCGCCATCTCTTTTTGCCCTGTGAGTCTGCCTTTTTGGGTACGACCCAAACTGGTGAGTTATAGGGTGAGAGGGAAGGTTGGATGATGTTTTTCTCCAATAAGTTATTGACGTGTACGTTGTCTAGAGTATAATGTATAGTGTGGTCTGTGTTTGATGTGATTTGTCTCCAACCTTTTTTTTCACTTGTGTTAAATTATTATTATTTTATTTTTTTGTCTTCGCTGTGTCGTTTGTGTAATTTATTGTTGTTATTAAAAAATTTTTTTTGATGATTCGCGTTGGTCGAATCCAACTTCTGACACCATGTGACGGATGGTGAGCGGTAAAGATATAAATAATTGTACGCGTGTTTGCGGTGTAAAAGATTGGTAATTTATTAAATGGAGGAAAGGTCTAGTTGGTTAGGAAGTCGGAGGAGAACTGATTTGAGAGGATGGAAGAGGCTGGAAGAAAGGGTTTGGAAGAAAGAGTTTAGGAGTGGAGGGGATGTCGCGTGAGGGTGATAAGGGACCGTGGGACTGTGGAGTCAGCGAAGTTGGGAGTTAGCGAGAAAAGAGATTAGGATCAGGTGAGAACAGTGAGAATTGAGTGTGGGACCGTTACAATATAAACAAACACCATTCAAGACAATAACAATTATCGGGTTTTTTTTTACATTTAACATTGAAATATACTTTATTTAATAAGTGAAAAAAAAGTTTACGGTTCACTTCGTGGCGTTGTAAACATATCGTAGGAAAGTGTCAGCGAAACAAAAATTAATGGAAATGAAGAAAATTTTCACATTTAAATGGCTTTAAAAGTTCAAAGGATTATCAAACGTGTATACAATTTTTATAGTAGGTACGTGTAAGTGTATATATTATGGAAAACCCTTCTTTTTATTTTAAATGTGATATTGACTTTTGGCCAGTTTTTGGGGTGTTCTGGCCCACTGTGCGCCGTCTTGCACGAACTTCGACGCCTGGTGCACCATTAAGAAACCCTGTCCCTGAAATAATGTATCCGATGACTCGGGTTGCATGCTGTTGCGTTTATTTGTCGCTTCATCGGCGCCCAGGGTCGCATTCACAACGCCCTGCAGGCTGCCACCTCCGGTGAGACGAAAAATTCGTCACAATATATATCGTAACGCTTTCCCGCCCTGAATGCGTGGCGCCACCTACAGCACCTGAAAAAGAAAGAGAGAATTAGAAATAAAATAAAGGTTAATTCGAGGAAAATGTGATAGAGGGAAGAGTTTCTCACAACTAAAAGGAAAAGAAGGAAAATATAAAAGGAAGCGATAAATGAGGAGTAAATACCGAAATTTCCAATCACTTCAAAAGCGAGAAATTCCCAAGAAAGCCGGTACATTGCTCTCCGAAAGGAGAGCGAGGGTGGCTAACTCAAGAACAACTCGCTGGCGAAGACAAGGAAAGAAAGGGTTGAAGTAATTAAATTTTTGAGAGAAAATTTATATCGAGGAAAGTAGAGAAGTCGAAAATTTCAGAAATTAGAAGTAGTAGCAAGGTGCGCAAGGGAGCAGAGGAGAAAATCTCAACACTCGGGGAAACACATTACAAGGCGAGAACAACAGCACGACTCCTCACACAGGATCAACAACACGACAAGCAGCAGGAAGGGAGGCATGAAGTCAGAAAAGAAAGCCGAAATCACTCACCAATCTTGAAGTCCCTCCAAATACATCACTCGTAGCGAGACAACAAAATCGAGCAGCGGTAGTACCGAAATCAAGCAGCGGCCATACCAAAAACAAGCAGCGGCAGTACTCCCGAATCAAGAAGCATCGCTATTTCTCAATAAGCCAAATCATGCCCTGCAATAAAAGAGAAAGCAACAGCCAAAAACGAAAGCAAAGAAGAACAGAAATAAACAAGGCGTGGACTCACCAAACAGGAAAAGAAATCGTGGAAAACCGCCTAAATAATCCAAAGTCACACTGAAGCTCTACAAATAAAAGAAAAACCGAAAGAGCACATATAACAAAACTAGAAAAATTGAAAGGGAACTTACCATTACCTAAATTGATCCTCGAAACGGTGCACAAACACAAAATACACATACGCGATCCACTACGGCGCCGCCATCTTAGCTGCCAAGCTGCCGAGTATCGATTTCCATTGATTTACGAAGCAGCCAATCAGCCGAGTCATTACGGAAAATTCACCACGGAAAGCGCCAATCACCACGCAGCCACGGCCGGTGATACGCGCCAATCAAAATCGAAGAACGAGAGTGGACGATTAGGATAAGGAACTGTGTGAACTTAGCAGTATAAAGATAAAATAAAGAAAATTAAAATTTTTTTTTACGTCTACCCCTCAATTTTCTTCGAGTACCTACAGAACATTTCAATATATATATATATATATGTTTGTTTGTTTGATATTTGTTGGTAGACTCCCTGCATTGAGCCATTCTTGGCCATTGTGCACGAGCCCTGAAGGCGCCGCAAGTTCTTTATTCCGGGATGGGGGTCCTGAGCCCCGCCCTCTCCGCAAAGAGCAAGAGATTTCGGATGCCCAGGCCCTCCATCTCCGTATTCACCAGGCCAACGGCCCCAAAAACTTGGTACCTTACATTATCCCAGGCCGTGCAGTGGGCGATAATGTGTAGAGGCGTCTCGTCCGCCAGATGGCATCTGGGGCAAAGCGCCTCCTCGCTCAGCCCTATTCGGCTCATGTGCGCCTTCGTAAACCAGTGCCCCATGAGCAGGCCCGTGATGCACCTGAGATTCATCCGGCTCAGTCCCACCACTTGGCCCGCTAGCTTACGGGACGGCTTCTTAAACATTGCTTTCGAGTGTCGCGAGCCTCTGACCCCTCTCCACAATTCGGCGATCAGATCGTCCGCCTCCTTACGGAGGAGGTCGTCAATGGCCCTCATTGACACTCCTACGTGGCACGGTTGCCCGGGTGATTCCAGGCTTTGCCGTGCAAAGCCTGGAATTGCAAGATTGTGAGCTTTCATGTTGCCTTTGATGCCACTGTGGCCTGGTACCCACAGGATTGACATCCTGTTGCGAAGGCTTATTTGCTCCAGTCGCGCCTTGCAGTCTTTGATTAGTGGTGTCTCTATTTTCGCTCCTCCAAGAGCTCTAACAGAGGCCATACCATTGCTACATATGTATATGTGCCTGCCCTTGTCCTCTCTGGCTAGGATTAGCTCAGCACAATACTTCAGGGCCGCTAATTCTGTTTGTGGGACCGTGCCATGGCTGGGCAGGGCCAGGGACACCTTCGTCCTCGGTCCGCCCGACCATACACCGGCCCCGGCCCTCCCACCCGACTTAGCGCCGTCTGTAAACCAGACTAGCCCCTCCGGTGTGAGTAGGTCGCCATTGACTCCTTGTAGGGTGACAAGTGGTGAACTTGTTCCGGAGAACAACGGACCGAGCACACTTGTCCACCCCGCCGCTGACATGGTCCATATCCCCATGTTCCGCTTTAGAATGGACGCTCAGTTTTCCTCGGGTTGACCCTGAGCCTCTGAGATGCGCACCATTCTTATACCTTGTTCAGGGGCTTTTACATTCTGCTGCTCAGCTTCCTCACGTTGCCTCCGCCGATCATAATACATACATCGTCAGCGTATCCTATCGGTTTCACTCCCCTTCCTTCCAGCGCGGACAGGAGCCCGTCGACCACGAGTAGCCACAGGAGTGGTGAGAGAACCCCTCCTTGCGGGCAACCTCTGCCGACTAGGGCCCTGGCCTTATCGCTTCCGAAAGATGAGGTGACATACCTCTGGCGAAGCATAGCCAGGATCCACCTGTCGACTGTTTCCTCGACGGCGAATTTCCTGGTTGCCTCCCTCATTGCCTCGAAAGGGGTATTGTCAAAGGCCCTCTCGATGTCCAAAAAGACGCACAGCGTGGCTTGCCCATTACGTAACGATCCATCCACCTCGTAGACGAGGCTGTGGAGAGCCGACTCCGTTGATCGGCCCGCTCTGTACGCATGTTGTGAAGGGTTGATTGGTGTTCTCGCAAAAACTCCCTCCCTAATGTGGCGGCCAACCAGTCTCTCCAAAGCCTTCATTAGGAAGGATGTGAGACTGATTGGCCTGAATCTTTGGCGCGGTCATAACTGCATTTCTCTGGTTTAGGGATGAATACCACCCTGAGTTCGTGCCATAATTTGGGGATATAACCTAGGGCTAAGCAAACCCCGAACACGGGCAGCAGCCTGCTACTTAGACCCTCCCCGCCCTTCTGTAGCAGAGCCGGGAATAGACCGTTTGGACCCGGACTCTTGTACCTATCAAAGGTGCTCAGAGCCCACCTCAGTCCGTCCTGGTCCACTACTCTCCTTGCTCTTCTCCAGTCGGCCGGTTGCTGTTTGATAACAGCGGTCAGCTCCTGGCTCTTAGCTACAACTGAGCCCGGGAAGTGCACTTCAATTAAATGTCGAAGTATCTCTTCCTGGCCCCCGAGTACGTCGCCGTTCCGGCACCACAATGTTGTCGATGCCTTGCGGCGGTCCTGAGGAGAAGATCCTGCGCAGAGCGGCTATCGTGGATGCGGCCTCCAGCTCCGACCAAAATCTTCTCCACGCTGATTCCTTGGAGCGGCGAATGAGTTTTTTGTTCTCATTTTTGACGGCCCGATATCGAGTTCAGTCCTCGTCCCTCCTGGTTCTGCTGTTACGTCCCGTCTGAGGAATCGGGAGATTCCACGAGGAATTTAACAGCAACGAGGGGGTGGCTCTACTTTAGTCGAGAATGCGCCCGACGGGGACAGAACCCATCTGATACACCAAGGAACGTGGTACCCAGTAGATATTTACGGTCGGTATGGAAGATACACAATCGGCTAATTTGTGGTTTACTGTTATAGGTACGGCAGAAGGCCGTCGGTAAGGAGGAACGTGAACGGTACGTATCCACGGTTGGCGACTGCCGATAAAACAGGTATTTAAGTAGAAGAGTATTTACCTTATGATGGCTACTGCGTGTTGAGCGGAAGAGCGTAGCGGGTGTAAGGTGGTCGTGATTAGTCCAAGGTAATCACGGGAATTGCAGGACCTGCAGGTGCTAGGGGTCCAGCAGGTGTGACCGGCCTAGGAGGCGTCGTCGATGGTGTAGGCAGCGATGATGGTCATTGGTGGCGTAGTTGGTGTCGGAAGTGTCGGCTTATGCTGCGATGAGCCCAGCAGATGACGATGAATTTCCAGCAACGGTAGAGGTTTGTTGACACGAGGAGGTCCTCATGGATTGTGAGGAGCGAGGATGCAGAGGTGAACGCTGCTTCGTTCACAGAGGATAACTCGTGGTATAATTGTCTAGATGCACTGGGTACGTTATGACCCGAAGGAGTTTGGGGTTTCCGTAATTCGATGGCTATTGCCCTGCGAATGGCTCTTTTGGCCCCGCCGCGACGTCTGCCCATTAATAAAGTGAAGTCCATTAGATCAAGTAACATCGGAGTCAGGGGAGTTCGTCACGTGCAAATGGTATGCACCATCAACTGGGTTGCGGTTTTGGAATACGCAACGTTGCAAGTGGTATGCACAATTAACGTGGTGCAGGTAGGTTGCCCGTCACGAGGGTGGGGTGCATTTAGGAAGGGTAATCGAACGGCAACGTGTAAGTGGTATGCACAATGAACGCGTTCGAATCGGAAGAGTAGATGGTGGAGTAATGATTCAGCGTGCAACTGGTATGTACCACCAGAATCAGGAAGGAAGGATTTCCTCCTGACGTACTTGGTATAATGGCCCTTTTCTATAAAGGTGTGAATGATTGTATACCCCACTCCCGTTTCCTTATTCGCAGGTATTTCGTGGAGGAAGGTAATTGACTGTAGTTGAACACTGAGTTTAACACTAATAGATATATGTATTGTTACAAGTTAGAGGTGTTTGGTTTACACAAGAGTTTAATACTAGAGTCCCGTATTCCGTGCGGAATTGCGCAATGTAGGACTCGAGACCCCGGATTTATGATGCCCTCCGTATTGCGGTGCGGTCCAATGATCGCTGTAGGTTCGGACACTATAACCGCGGCTTACTGTCTTCGCGACTACCCGATATTAGCGGTGACTATATAATATTATTAGAAGTCTCGTTGCAAATGAACGGAGCTTCGTTAGAGATGAAAAAATGCGTTGAATGAATATTGACTGTAAGAACTGCTTGAATAATAACTGAATACTGACGAGCTGCTGAAGGTGCTCTGATTTATATGGTGCCTCGATGGGTGCACTGGTGGGGGAAGGTTTTTATCTTAGGGTGGTGAGTCATCGGTGGCTCACCTAGCTCGCCTCCGAACTCTGCTTTGTCTAACGGCTGTTATCAGTGATACGGTTCTCGGGTTACCCGGTGGCCATTGAGGCGCGTCGCTTGGGCGTGGGAATCTCCGAACAAGCGAGGCGACTCATATATTTAGTTTTTGAGTTATAACTCTTTTAATTTTGCAATTACGAGGTTTTTGCTCAAGAACACATTTTGTAGAGGACATTTTGGTCCATAGACCCCCGTGGTCGAAATTTAGTTTAAGTGATTATTTTGGCCGTGAGCAGAGTTTTAAGGTGTTCTATGTACTTATATGTATACGTAGGTGTACATCTATGTGTGTGCATATGTACGTGGCACGCATATATGTTTTTAACAATAGGTATAATGTAGTATTAGTTATAAGGTAAGTGTAAGGTAAGTATGTGTGTTTTACAAATATATATGTGTGTATATGAATGCGCTGAAGAGGACCCAGGACGTAGCACTGCTCAATTCGTAGCTCCACCATGCGACTTTTCTGCCTGTCCTTGGTGTCTTTGACGGGCAGGCTTCTTCATACGATTGTATTATGACCGTGTGGATGATTTTCATCTTGGCCTCAATACTGCTTTCCCGATCCAGTCGCAATTCCTGTGAACGCAACCTGGCCGTGAGCCTATCCCTGTAGAAGGCCCAATCTATGGCTCTGGGGTTCCGAGTGATCGTCAACTGGGCAGCCAGTGTCGTTCCTTGTACCAGGACGCTTATTCTCTTGTGATCGGAGAGGGTCTCCTCTGCGTCCATTCTCCACTTATCACAGAAGCTCGCTATGCGACTGGATGCTAGCGTAATGTCGATCACCGTTCTACAGCGGGAGGTGACGAAATTAGGTAGAGACCCATTGTTGAGGATCCCTACGTTTTTTGTGGCTAGGAAATCCAGTAAAGCCGTGCCTCTAGTGTTGCTTATCGAGCTTCCCCAGGCCTGGTGCATTGAATTCCCATCCAGGCCTGCTATCAGCTCTAAACCGTTGATCTCGCAGAAGTTGATGAGCGCCTCTAGCTCTCTCATCGGCGGTGGGGCGAGAGATTTCGAGGGCTGGTAGGCCGACCACCAAACTGTGTTCACTAGCCTACCCCCTAAACTTAGTCTTACCATCATCGCTGTGTTGTGCCCCGATAATCGAGCGTTACTACAGGGTGGGCCATCTATTTGTACGTTTTTAAAAATGCGTTCAAAAGAGTATGCATTGATATTTTTTATTAATTTTGTTGTTGTTGTAAAGCTAAAAGTATCCCCGTCAAGAATGAAAAACGATTTCGTTCATGTGGCTCCCTCTACTGGCCTTACAGTATGCCATTCGGTCACCCCAATTAGTGATGACATTTTGAACTACCTCGGCGCCAATTTCACTCAAAACAGTCGTAATGTTGTTTTTTAAAGCTAGAATTGTCTCTGGATTATCCGCATAACATCGGTCTTTAATGGCACCCCACAGGAAGAAGTCCAGCGGTGTCAAATCGCAGCTACGCGCAGGCCAATTGGCATCTCCTGAACGGCTGATTATGCGGTTGTTAAGGCGTCTTCTCACTTTGGAAATTTAAAAAAATCGATTTTTTTTTTTTTTTTAATTTTGAAAGTACATATCTTCAAAAATGTCATCTCGAAATTTCATAAAGATCGGACGAGTCTAACTACATTTTTTGGCGACCGTTAGGTGACTACCTGAGAGTACCCGGCGATCCCTTTCACGCCGCTCGGACGGTCCCTGTATATCTGACTCTATACAATTGAATAGCCGTGTTCTTTTGTTAATGTAGTACCCCTTGCTTAGGTATATTCTGTTTTCGGGTCTATACTCATGTAATAAGACCTTAACACGTGCATTTTTCAAAAGAAAATCACTCGGCAACGATGCTAAACTGTTATTTCATCAGTCTAATTTGAAACTTCGTAACGGCAACATCTCTGCGCTCAGGATTGTTATAATGGATAAAAAGACTTCGCAACAAAGTGCCACGTGGCGACGTCCAAGTTCGAAATCTAAAAAAAGAAAATTTCGTGGAGTGCTTCCACACCAGTCTGAAGCAGATACGAGTCATGCTAGTGCGAGTGCAGCAAAATTAAAAAAATCGGACGATACAAGTTTCGATGTACACATCGATCCAACGGCTGGATATAGTATTATTCAGTTTTTTCTTGTTTTTTCTACATTACAACAATATGTGAAGTGTAAAGTTTGTAACAAAGATGTTTCTTTTACAAAGTACGGTCAGCGAGGACTCGGTTTCAAAATTTGTGTGACTTGTGATTGCGGAGAAAAATATATTAACTCATGCCCATTAATCTCAACTGGGTACGAAATCAATCGTCGTTTAGTGTACGTTATGCGTTTGATTGGTGTTGGATTGAGTGGTATCAATACGTTTTGTGGGCTCATGGAACTGGGACATGGAATCAATTCCACCGTTTATTATCAAATACTCAATTCGATCGCCATCGCAGTGCAAAGTGTGTTCGATATAGTGACGAGCAAGTCTGTCAAAGAAGAAAAACTGTTGAACGCTCAACACGGAGAACCCGAAGACGTTTTAACCGTTTCAGGTGACGGTTCCTGGCAGAAAAGAGGATTTTCTTCTCTTATTGGAATCGTGTCATTAATATATAAACACAGTAAAAAAATTGCAGACGTCGTTGTGAAGTCGAGTCACTGCAAAAGCTGTGAATCGAAAAAAGGTATGAAAGACACGATCGAATATGCACAGTGGTATGAAAAGCACAAACTAGTTTGTAGTGCTAATCATTCAGGTAGTTCTGGAAAAATGGAGGTTGACGGTATATGTGAGATGTTTTTGCGATCACTCGAAAAATTTGCTGTGCGCTACGGTTTTTACATCGGTGATGGCGACACTAAAACTTTTAAAATATTGTTCGATACAGCACCGTATGGTGAAGACTTTGTGGTTAAGAAGTTGGAGTGCGTATTACACGTTGCGAAAAGAATTTTCAAGCGTGCTAAGGACGCTAAGAAAATTCTTACACAAAAGAGAAAAGCTGCAAAGAAAGACGCTGGAAAACCTTCACCAAAGAAAAAAGCAGCCAAGAAAGTTGTAGTAAAAAAAAAAAAAGTTGTTATAAAAAAAGTTCCTGTCGTAAAAACCCAAGATTTAACAATAAAATTGATGACAGAATTATCAACAAATTACTCATTGGCAATTCGAAGAAACCTGAATTCTGTCGAAGATATGCGCAGGGAGATCTGGGCAGGATACTATCATAAAATTTCAACCGACAGCAACCCACAGCATACGTATTGTTCAGACTCATGGTGCAAGTACAAGAAAGCAGTGAAAAACAATCAGATAGAAACTTTTAAACATCCTCCTGCTCTAGCTGATGATGTTCAAGAGGTTTTGAAACCGATCTATGAAGAACTGACGAAGGACGAGTTACTGGAACGATGCCTCGGAGGAAATACCCAAAATAACAACGAGTGTTTCAACAGCTGTGTCTGGGCAATGGCGCCGAAACACGTTTTTACGGGAAGAAAAACCGTGGAAATTGCTTGCCAAACAGCGGCATGCATTTATAACGAAGGGCTACAACCTGTTTTAAAAATTTTGGAGGTGATGGGTGTCAAACTAGGCCCTATCGCCGTTCAATACGCCGAGAAACGCGACAGTGATCGCGTACGCGTAGGGAACCGCCGCAGCTCTAACGCTTCAAAAGAGACTAGGTCGAGACGAAGGGAAGCTATTTTGGACGAACACACCTTCTACGAAGAATCGGAAGGTCCATTGTATGGAGCAGGCATCGCTGATTAACCCGAGGTAAGGTTTTTTCATGATTTTTCTGCAACCAAAACTTTAAACGCAGTTATCTCAAAACAAGGTTTTTCGGTGCTTTGTTGATGAAATTTCGGAAACTATCCGGCCGATTGTCATGAAATTTGAATGACATATGCTTCATAGTTATGGCTATAGCGCATATCATCAGATTTTTGAAATTTTGATTTTAAGAATTTTTTTTTTACAAAAAACTGCAAAAAAATCGTGGTTTTTTTTTACTTTTTCGAAAAACGTGCGCCATTTTGTTATTTTCGCGAATATCAAAAATCTGATGATATGCGCTATAGCCACTGACATACTGAATCTAAAACAGTTTTATTTTTTTGTTTCAGACGACCCGTCTCGGAGATACCATCAACAAGCCACGACCATAACATTTTTACACGGGTTTTTCGATGCTACTGATGTATTATAATAATTGTTTAAAAAAATTAAAAAAAAATTTTTTCATGTACTTGAAAGATGTGTTTATTACATAGGATCCGTTTTATCCCATAATTTTAAGCAAAAATCCTCGAAAAAAAATCGCAAAAACAGCCTATTTTTGAGGCGCTTAAAGTGAGAAGATGCCTTAAACTTGGTGCGCAGAAGGTCGATCGTAAGTCGGCTTGTATGGCATGTGGCGCCATCTTGTTGAAACCAAAGGTCGTCCACATTCATAGCGTCGATTTTAGGCCATAAAAAGTTGGTCAACATGGCTCTGTAGCGTTCGCCATTGACGGTAACGACGTTGCCAGCATCATTTTCGAAGAAAAATGGGCCAATTATGCCACCACTGCAAAATCCACACCAAACTGTGACTCTTGGAGGATGCATTGGTCTCTCTACGATTGCGTGTGGCTGTTCCGAACCCCAAATCCGGCAGTTTTGCTTGTTCACATATCCGCCGAGATGGAAATGCGCTTCGTCCGAAAAGATGATTTTTCGACCAAAATCGACGTCATTATTGAACTGGTCTATGGCCCACACAGCGAACTGATATCGAAGCGGATGGTCATTTGCTTTCAACTCCTGAGTCATCTGGATCTTGTAGGCAAATAATCCGAGGTCTTTGTGCAGTATTCTCCTCAGGCTGGTGCGACTAATGCTTAGTTGCTGCGATCGGCGTCGAGCTGAGATCGTCGGATTCTGTCTCACACTTTGGGCCACAGCCTCAATATTCTCGGGTGTGCGCACCGTCCGAGCTCTGGGACCACTTCTGTCATCCACTAACATCCCTTTCTCACGAACTTTCTTCACCAATTTGCGTATAGCGCCTTCGGTGGGTGCTTTATCACGACCCATATTTCTTTTCAAAATTCGCACAGTTTCGGCGATACAGCACTGACTTTGAAAATAAGTTTTTAAAATTTCAAAACGCTCTTCAAGAGAAAACATGTTGTTTCGTGCCGCGGACAGTATGGCTAATGAACTGTAAAAATTTCGGGTCTGTAGCTCGTTTGCCGTTGTCATACGACGAAATTAAAAAACGTACCAACAGATGGCCCACCCTGTACAATGATGTAAGTAGTATGTATAACTGAGTAGGCCAACGATCTACTTTAATTGTATTACGCAATTAAAGCCGACTTCGAATTTCGGATATGAGAACGCCGACCCAAAACCATTCTACGTAAAAGTTGTTACCTTAATGTAAGTAATACCTACAGCCGAGTAGGCCAACAATACGCTGAATCGGCATTGCGCGATTGAAGCCGCCTTCGATATTAGGCTATGCGAACGCCGACTCAGACAAAATTCTACGAAGAAAAGTTAACTTCCAAATCTGAGAAATAATGTAAACCAGATTTGGAGTACACAATAACAAAACAAAGCTGGTCAAGCTGTTCCAAATTATAACTGTATAAAAGGACCAGCTAGCCAAGATTTAAACAATCTTTAAGTAATCTTTAACCTGTACGTGCGGCTCGACGGATTCGCGCAAGAATCCGTCTTTCCTTTCTCTTGTTCTAAGTGTCAATAAACTATTTATATTTTTCGTTTGTATTTCATTTGGGTTCTAACCCTTTAGTAGCAGATCCCTAAAAATAAAGTGCAGTGCGAAATCGTGCGGCACAACAGCTGCTAAATCCATGCTGCAGTACTTACTCATTTTTAATGCGCCGTACCTTTTGTGTGTGGCTATGCAGGCTCGTGGACCGGTTCCTCCTTCTTGGTAGGTGAGATCCCAGTCTCTCGCCGATAGTCCTTTTACTTTGCCCTCGTGCACCCACGGCTCCTGCATGAGGATGATGTCGATCCGCCCTGCGGAGAGTCCCTCCTGCATCAGGGCCGTTGCATCCCTGCTGGTTTATTTGGCAGGCCTTGATAAGGGCCCTACCCGGGGGAGGAATGGTGTGAGATGGGGAAGGGGGTACGGGAGAAGGGACGCTCACGGGGAAGGTGAAGCGTCCAAGCTTATTATAGTGGAGGGGGGGGGGGGGGGGGGGGGCTGGAGCCTTCCCCTCTAGTGAGTCCTGGGAAGGACTGGACCAGGGTGCGTTGCCACCCCTGGCATGTCTCTTCCCTGCTCTTTCTAATGAAGTGAGCCATTTTGTTTGGCCTCCCCCTACGCTTCCTCCCTCCCTGGTGCGCTTGTGCGGGGAGCCGATGATCCTCGGCGCGGGTGGCTCCGATTTTTGCACCGTCCCCTCTCGCTGCCGCCTGACCCTCCGGCCCAGCCGCCTCTGCTACCTCCATCGGGTCGCCTCCCGCAGGCACCGTCTCTGCAGGGGCCCCAGCGGGGCAAGGGACCGATTTTTCGGTCCCCTGCTCTCCACTGGATCCACTCTGCAATTTCCCGGGTGGTGGTGAAACCCGGCCCTCCCCAGCCCGTAATGGGGCGACCAGTTTGTGTCCCGGAGCGCCTCCAGCAAGATTGGATCCACTCCCAAGACCAGATGTGCAGAGCCATTTACGAGCCTCTTATTCCAGACCTTCCATAGGCTGGTTTTAAGAGACCCGTTCTGTCTCTGCAGCATGCTCAGTGCCTATTCGGTCCGGCAATCCGGCCCGTCCAGCACCGCCGTTACCCTCACCAGCCTCGGAAGATCCTCCCTGCAGCGTATCTGCAGGGAAGTCTCCTCCCAGGGACTAAGTTAGGGCACCGTGGCCCTCAACCATGTGAGAGCCGCCGTGTCCGCACAGGTGTCCCAGAGGATCCTCTGGTTGTAACCGTGCCCCTCGAAGCAGGGTAGGTCCTCTCTTGAGAGTCGACCCAACGCTTCGAAGAGCGCGGCGACGATTTTGTCGGCCTGTTCTGTCGGATGTTAGTGTGCCTGCGGGATAATCCGCCGGCACCGCTGCCACCCTGCCTCCCCCCCCCCCCCCCCTGACTGCTTCGCCAAACGAGGTTGGGCCGACCGTATTCTTTCCCCTTTTTGGGGGGTTACTGACCTCCGGCGGGGTCGAGTCTGAGGGTCTGTTCCTCTTACCTCCAGCCCCGGCCGTGGCCGAGGCTTTCGCGGCTGTCTGCTGCGGAGTATCCGGTCCCGTCTGCTGCTCCCGCGCCTTCCGAGCCCTTTTCTTCGCAGCTCCGCTCCTGTTCCTTCTGTTGGCCCGGCCGGAGAGTTCCCCTTGCGGGGTGCCCGCGCAGCCTGCGTCTGCAGAAGGAGCGTTGTCGGTAACGGGAAGAGCGCCCGCCAGAGAGTCTAAACCATCCCGGGCCGGACTGCCCTCTCCCACTACTGTAGTATGAACCTCGGGTGTGCCCATGTTCTGAGCGCCACCTTCGGCCGATTCTGAAATTATTTTATTTAAAGGTTTCATATCGTTCCTACGAGTATACAGGAACAAATGGTCCGCCCCCGCAGAGCCTGTTGCGGGGGTAAGGCTAGATACGATGGGGTGTCGCCCGGTGCCCTAAAGGTATCGTGAGAGACACCATAACCCCTGGTGTGATACAGCCCTCGGCACGATGGGTTCCACCTTGGCTTGGGGGGTTTGGTCCGCAATGGGGTTTTAATTACCTTGACTCCGGTCTTGCCCGGACCGGCTCCTTATGGCACCCGTTGGCCTGGGTCCGTCAGAGAAGCAGCCGGACTTCGCGGTCGGCATTTGCGTGCCCCCTTCCCCGGGTCCACCCCCCCCCCCCAGGTCGTCCTCCTATCCGCCACCCGGAAACGCGCCCGGTTGGTAACCAGCCGTCCCCGACCGTCTTGCGAGAGCCGGAGCCGGGATACATACTGTAACGTTGTACAATTTCCCTCCCGCCGGTGGCCTCTCAAAGGCAACCGTTCCACGTAAAATTTGAACAAGTAAGTCGCAAATGATTATTTAATCTCCTAATTCCCGTCCCTCCCAATGATTGTAAACTGTGCAACACTTATTGACGCCTTGAAGAAGACCACCATCAGAAGAAGCCTATCACCGTGAAGATATCGCCGAAGGAATCCCACAGGACGTCCCGGAAAATACGCCCATCGGTACACCACACGCCTGCACTCGCACAACTCGCCTGTTAAAATCTCGCAATTCGCATATTCCCCCGTTATCAGCAATCAATCGGCATGGTAACGGAGAGACGAGCGAGATGGCAGCAGCGCGCACCGAGCATCCTAGATTACCCATACCCTAAATCCCGATACTTCTGAGAGCGACCCTACAATATCGACCTAATTACGCCCATCTCCCGCTAGATCTCCCCCACTATCATTCCCAGCTATCGATGCCCCATCGACCCGATATCGAGTAACCCGTGCCGCTGCTGCCCAATCAAAAATCCGGACGTCCCGGCCACGAGGCCGAGGAAATTTGGAGTTTCCGGCGAAGCATATTGGACACTTTGCGGATAGCCACCGGCGACTAAAGTCGACAATTAGCGAACTCAAAATTGGAGCAAGAGGTTAGAGGAAAGGAGTGGAGAAAAAGTGGAGAAAAATTGGAGAAAAATTTAAGAAAAGATTTTAGAGAAGAGTGAAGACTTTAGAGAATCGTAATAGCTTGGAGAGAATTATAGAAGAGAAAAGAGTGTGCGAGTGAGTGCGAGGGAAAACGTGTGACCGAGAGAGAAAGGAAGGAACGAGCCAACGAGCGACGAGGAGGAAGACTTCGCCGCAACGAATAGTAAGTGTTTGCACAGTTCCTTCCCAAAAATATTTGGCAAATCCCTTTTTGAGATTCACCCCTTTTCCGTTTGCGACATAATTTATAATTCAGAGTATCCCCTCCCGAACTCCCACAGTACGTTTCGAGATCTTCCGTGGAACGGTTATGCGACTAGCCGTTAAGATTAGGGTAACCCCCTCTCCCTTCATTCCCCTTCCCCGAGCCACCAGTTTCCAACTGTCCCACCTTCTAGAACATTCCGAATTTAAACTCAATTTAGAAACACCAGTGGTAATCATCAAGAGGCCAAATAAAGTCGGAGAACCCCTTCCCTGAGATACCCCTCCCCTCCCCTTAGAGCCATTATTTATAGTAGTATTGTTTGCGTGTTATTTTATTTTATTTTATATCTTCATTTGTTAATTAAAAATTAACTGGCGCCCAAAAGTTTTATTTTTAATATTATCCTCCCCGGAGATCGTCCGCCGATATCATAATATTTAATTTGGGTTTTTTTTTCTTTTTATTGTGAATTATACATTTTTTTTTGAGTTGTCAAATATTCAGTATAATAAAGTATTTGTTATTTTGTTCCCGTAAGTCATTGCTCAGTTTATTAATTTGGTTTACCCCCGTCCCGTGATATCCCCCTTCCATCGGCGTGACAATACATCCACACATATATATTGAGACGAACACACCTGTAACAGAAATTTACAATATTAGTTGCGGCAAATCACTCAATAGGGCTACATTTCGCATAAATAAACAATTAGGAATAACAATATAAATATCCAGCGAATATAGCAACAAACCACCATCAAAACCACGGTCTCACCCGTTTTGTCTGCTGTCCCGGCAGACAAAACGGGAATCTCGACTGTCAAGCCGGTAATATCACCGATACCAAGGCGAGTGGTCTGCGAGGTACAGTTAAGAGGATGATATAAACAAGCAGCCACACTCACCGGGCGACGAAGAAAATCACACCTGTGTCAGCGCAGTACCACACCCATCGCAAAATCTGGACACCGTCTCTGCAAGTACCATGGCACATATTCACTATAGGCCGTGCAAGGACCCACGTGTCATCGAAGTTCTTATCCTGACGCATCACGAAGAAACCCCAAAATATGACAAAAAAAGGAACTAAACACAAAAAATACACAAAAAGGCTGTCGATTCATAAAAATACTATTGGCTTACTCACCTAAGTCCTCCGGTGTGTATCCTCACGAACACACACACAAGAAAAAGAAAAACGATCTCTAAAAAGAACAAATTATAAATCAAGAGCACTGCACTCACTTAAAAAAGACTAAGAAACATAAAACAGCACAGGTTTACGCCGAACTGTCACTTGCATGGTAGGCGCCATATTAATTTGCTATCGCACTATCATCTATCGATGAAATTTGCAACAAGTTACGCATGACTGACAGCGCCAATATCCACTATTCACCCATGTGGGGTTGCTGGTCCCCCATTGGGCGCCTCCCCGGTTGGCGGATACGGGAATGCCTGCCAGATATGGTAGGTACCAAGGAAATAATACATTAATACCTGGGGCGGACCAAAACCAGCAAACAAAACCAACTATGAAAATGCAGTGTGATGAAAACAAAGTACCCCAAGTGAGCAGCCCCAACAGGGAAAATCTCACTGCCGGTTACTACCGGGTGAAAGCCCCGGTGGCCGGCACCGACTCTACGGATTTTGGGGAGGGTCAATTACGCGTTTTTCAAGGCGTCTCACCAGCAGATGCATCGAGCAGATTGCCATTGAACCGCACCGAAAGCCCTTTCGCCAGGGGAAGCCGAACTCCTCGGACTCCTCCGGAGACATCTGCAGCGCTGCAGCGGGGCGAGACCGAGCAGCGCCATCAAAACAAAAAGCCAGATAAAAAAAAACGAGGGAAAAATGGAAAACCAAAAGAACAACAAACGGAGCAACTAGGCGCGACGGGATCCACAGCGGACGGCGCTGGAAGCGTCGGCCATCGGCATGGAAGACAGAAACCTGGAGGAACTTCAGGAACTCCTGGCTGAAACCGTCAGACTGATCAAGTCGAAACGAACCGTCCCCACGGAGGTAACAAAAAACGTGAAGGAGGCCGTTGCCCTGATTGCAGAAGCCATGACTCACCGCAAATCATGGAAAGACGAACAACGGAAGCTCACCTCTATCGAGAAGAGGGAGAGCGAAGAGGAGCGGCAGGCCGCAACTACCTGCCCGAGGAATAAGCGCCCGGCAGCCAGTCCACCTCTTGTGCAAGAGGGAACTACTCTGCAGGGCAGAAATGACGGCTTCACCCAAGTGCGCAGGCAAAAGAAGAAGCGCATCGGATCATCAGCTGACGCGCCGGTGGCGCAACAGCAAACGCCTGAGCCATCGGGCTCCCAAGCACGAACTCCAGCGCACCGAAAAACAAAGAAGAAAAGAACGACAGCTCTCGGCTCCCGCAGTGACGCCGTGCTGGTAAGACCCGCTCAAGGTAAAACCTACGCGGACCTGCTCAGAGATATCAAAGCAAAGGTAAACCCGGAGCAGCACCAGGCAGTCATCCGTTCCATACGCGAGACAAGGGACGGGGGCATCTTGCTGGAAATGGACCGGAAGGTGGAAAACTGCACATCCTTCGCGGACGCAATAAAAGTGGCGGTTGGCGAACAAGGCGCTGTCAAGAGCCTCTCCCCAACCCATACTATAGAAATCCGGGACATCGATTCATCTACGAGCGAGGCCGAAGTCCTCGACGCCCTCATGAGGGATCTTGGTGAGTCAGCGGACATTAAAAGAGTCGGACTCTCAAAGAGCGTATTTCGGGGGCAACGCACAGCCTTCGTCGACCTGGACGGAAAGAGCGCGGTGAAAATGATCGCATGCGGGCGCATCAAAATCGGATGGATCATCTGCCGAACCAGACGGCACGAGACTATCCAAAGGTGCTACAGATGCCTTGGATATGGCCACCAGTCCAGCAGGTGCACCGGTCCAGACCGTAGCAGACGGTGTTACAAGTGCGGCGAAGCAAACCACAAGGCGGAAACGTGCAACAGACTACCCCGCTGCATACTCTGTTCAAACGACGAGGTTGAAGGCGTAGATAGCGACCACGCAGCCGGCTCAGGTAGATGCGCGGCCTGCCGGAGAGCACTAAAAGGAGCCCGAGCGAACCAAAAATGGCGACCTTCCTCCAGTGCAACCTAAGACGGGGATGGACTGCGCAGGCGCTCCTGCGCCAGCTTATCTCAGAGCACACTACTGACATCTGCATCATATCGGAGCAGTACACGAATATGCCTATCGCATCCTGGCTCTCGGACGCGACGGGCACTGCTGCGATCTGGGTAAACAACCCAAATATGAACGTTCTCGACAGCGGGCGAGGGAACGGCTTCGTCTGGGCGAAGTTCCGCGACTTTACCCTGATGAGCTGCTACTTTTCCCCGAACCAAGGCATATCAACTTTCAAACGCCAAGTGGCCGACCTGGAGGACTGCGTGAGGCACGTCGGCGGAGAGGTCATCGTGGCTGGCGATTTCAACGCCAAATCCGCAGACTGGGGCATGAGCTGGAGTGACACCAGAGGAAGCGACCTCGCGGACATGGCTGCGCGGCTCGACCTGGTAACACTCAACATCGGAAGCACCACGACTTTCAGACGACCGGGCTGCCGGGAGTCAATACTTGACGTAACCTTCGCCTCACCAAATACCGCGGCAGGCGCTCGAAACTGGAAGGTCCTGGAAGGGTACAACGCCAGCGACCACCAGTATATCGAGTTCTCGGCCGGCCGCACGGTAGCCGACGACGCAAATAGGGGGACTGCGCAAACCCGCTGAAACGACGGTAGGCTCGACGTACCCTAGATCATCGGATTCCTTAAAAACCAGCCGAGACTGTATAACAACGAATCAGTGAGCACAGGAGCAGACGCCGAAAACCTCGTGAACCAAATAATGACAATTATCGCTGCCGCCTGCGATGCGTCTATGCCGCGTAGATGCTCCCGCGCGAAAAGACGTCCGAACTATTAGTCCGAGGAGATCAGCAACTTGAGGAAAAAGTGCCTGGCGCTGCGGCGCAAGTCTGTCAGGGCTAACCGCAGGCGGCAGATGGGCCTACCGGATACCATCCGTGACGACTTCGATGAAGCCAAAAAGGCCCTCAAACGTGCAATTAAGGAAAGCAAAAGGAGGTGCTGGAAGAACCTGTGCGCTGACCTCGACAACGACCCATGGGGCAAAGCCTATCAGATCGCGGTCAAAGGGTTAGGCAAGCAAGGCCGCGTGCCAGTTATGGAGCCGGCAGCGATAGAAGGGATTATAGGCGACCTTTTCCCCCAACACCCACAGAGAGCGCCTAGAGAAGACCCGAGGACTACATGCACGCTGCCTTTCTCAACAAGGGAGCTTCAAGACGCTGCTAGATCCCTGAAACCGGGGAAGGCTCCCGGCCCGGATGGCATCCCCGTCAGTGTCATCAAGGCCATAGCCAGTGAACACCCTGAGCCACTCCTCGCCATGTACAACGCCTGCCTTGCCACAGGCACCTTCAGCCGTCGATGGAAGCGACAACGATTGGTTCTCCTAGATAAAGGGAAAGGCCCACCAGTCACGTCATCCTCGTACAGGCCTCTCTGCCTGTTGGACGTTGCAGGCAAACTCTTGGAGAAGCTTATCAAGTGTCGCCTAAGCGACGAGATCGATAAAGCCGGCGGTCTCTCGGAGAACCAGCACGGCTTCCGGAAAAGGAGGTCGACCATCACCGCGATTGACCAGGTCATAACCCACGTGCGAAGGGCCTGGGCCGGAACCTACCAATCCCGCCAAGTGTGTATCCTGCTGACTTTTGACGTCCGAAACGCGTTCATTTCCGTGTGATGGGAGGACGTGCTGGACGCGTTGAAGACGGACTTCAACGTCGATCAATACGTCCTCAACATCGTGGACGATTATTTTCGGGATCGTACACTGGTGTACGATACAACGGAGGGCACCAGAGCGCTGGCGGTCACCGCTGGTGTACCACAGGGGGCGGTTCTGGGCCCTGATCTCTGGAACGCGCGCTACAACGAACTGCTGGCCACGGACTTCATGCGTGATACCCATCTGGTCGGGTACGCGGACGACATCGCCGGAGTCGTCATCGCAGAGAACGTCGAGGACGCGCCGGGCAAGATCGGACACCTTACAAGGAGGATAGATACCTGGTTGGCAAACCACGGGCTCAAACTGGCGGCTAACAAGACCGAGATGGTCGTGCTCACGAGGCAGCGTCACTTTGAGAAACCTTTCGCGATCAACGTTGACGAGGCACGCGTTGTGGCAAAAAGGTCGGTCAGGTATCTCGGCCTCCAACTAGACGAGAAACTTAATTTTGGTGAACATATCCAAAGGACTGCTGACAAAGCAAGCGGCGCCGTGGCAAACCTCTCTAGGGTTATGCTTAACGTCGTCGGCCCTCGATACACCAAACGCAGGCTTCTTCTGAGCACGATACACTCCATCATGTTCTATGGCGCGGAAATCTGGGCAGAGCAACTGACTCGGGAGAAACATCGGCGGGCACTGGCAGCGGTACAGAGGCGCGCCGCCCTCCGAGTAGCCTGTGCACACCGCACGGTTTCGGAGGCGGTGATCTTGGTCATAGCCAAGGCGCCTCCCATAGACCTCCTGGCGGCCGAACGGAGGAGGCTGCACCAACTCCGCGAAACGGGGGACCTGGACGTCCGTTCCAAAGGCCTCGAGCGCACGAAAACCATCGAGGATTGGGAGCACAGGTGGTTAAACAGCAGCACTGGCGGATGGACGGCTAGACTCATTCCAGGGATAAGAGCGTGGGTCAGCTGCGATCATGTTGAGACAAATTTCTACCTGACGCAGCTGCTTACTGGACATGGCACTTTCAATGCGTACCTGCACCGTATGGGCCTCTCAGATAGCCCGAACTGTATCTACTGCCCGAACGAGGTCGACGACGCGGAACATACTTTCTTTCACTGCAGCAGATGGGCGGAGGAACGCAGCGCTGTAGCAGAATCCACTGAAGGAGATATTAACCCTGGTAACTTGATAACTCTCATGGTCAGCTCAAAGGCAAAGTGGGAGGGCATCATGAACTTCGCGGAGAAAGTGCTGAAGGCTAAGAGACTAGAACAGCAACAAAACGGAGCAGGCGCCTAGTGGCGCGTCAGGGGGTTGCACTGAAGTAATGTGAAAGCGGTTTCCGGTGCAATCCACCCTCACCAGGCGTGGGGGGAGACAGAGGAATGTTTTTAGTCAGTAAAAATCTGACACTACCAGCAACACAACAACTTTCGTCTGGTGTCTTTTCGAAGATTTTTCAACCTCTGAAGGGGAAAAAAAAAAAAAAAAAAAAAAATATCCACTATTCAAATCATACCCAAAACGAGGTACTACATAACATCACACCTCAATCATTAGATAAGGCGGGTAACCTATATTATCCACGTATCAGAAACTTGTCGCAAAAGCTCGAAGAATACAAATATTTTATTTTATCCGAGGTTCCACATTTATTTATTTCTCGCTCGAGAACCAAACCAAAAACGTTTTATGAAAAGCGTATCACCCGTTTCAATATATATATATATATATTGTGACGCCATGCGTCACATGTGTCACAGCCTCCCCTGCAGCCGGCTCGTTCGAAGGGCCGTCCCACACCTGCAATGAAAAAGAGAAAGATAAGTATGAAAATTTACACAAATTAGAGTATAAAACCTGTGCGACCACTCACCTGAGCGAAGTCAGTCACTGCGACTGACCCCGCCAGACCCTGCACACCACAGCCCAGCGTCATCGTCATCCTCGTCGTCGCCGTCGTCGTCGCCGCCGTTGCCGTCGAGTACAGGACCGACCCGCTACAACCTGCGAAAAGAAGAAAGAAATTAAAAAGAAGATAAATACTAAAGAATCAATGGAGAAATACTTACTGGATTGGGCCGAAGATCGTCCCCATCCTCACCGTCGTCGTCGTCCTCATCGTCGTCGGCGACGTCGTTCTCGACCGGCCCGCCCTAACCTGCCAAGAAAAAGGAGGAAATTAATTTCGAAGAAAATAAGGCAGAAATAAATGAAAAATCACTCACCTGGACCGGCCCGAGGACCATCTCCATCACGCTGACCGTCCCCATCGCCACTCACCCCGTTGAAATAAATACGGAAGGAAAATCACGCACGAAAGCATTCACAACACTTGAAAAATACTCGCACCTGTCTAAATTCATGCACCCGTCCGTCCCCGCACCCCGGCCATCTATCGGCCGCGCGACGACAGAGTGACGAAGGTGGCAGCAGCGTACGTCGATTACCCTACCGTATTATCCACAATTATAAAATCCCGTCCGCAATAATTCCCATACTTATCGACCGACCTAATTACCTCCTTTTCCCCAATAGATCCCGCTCGCGACAGTCCCGAATCAATCACCCGTTTGACCCTCTCCCATCGACCCGTATCGCTGCTGCCTCGATGATCGATGCCGGCCGGTAGCCAATCAGCGCGCGAGAAAATTTCGCGAGCTTCCGGCCGGCCATGTGGCCGTCACTTTGTGACGAGCCGGCGTATAGTAAGGAGCGAGAAAAGAGTGTAGAGAGCGAATTTAGAGAAAGTATAGAGTGTAGAGTAAAGTGTAGAGTGAGGGTGTGAGAGAGAGAAGGAGTGTGTGAAAAGGGATTAATGAACAGTAAAATAACGACGAATTGCAACGAATAAGGAATACGAGTTACGGACGAAGGATATTGGCGAAAATAACGAAGACGATTGGCACGATTAAGGACAACGAATATACGGAAACGGAAACAGGAATACGGAACTACAGGAATTCGACCCGGCAAATACCACGGAAGAAAGACGAAGAAAAGCCGCAAAAGTGAGTGTTTGCACAGGTTACCCCCCCCCCCCCCCGCAATATCGTCCGGCTCATTTTTGAGAAATCCGAGAGCCTTAAAAATTATTCATTACCTTGTCCGCGAATATAAAAATTCATTTCTTTTTTTGTTGCGAATATCAGAATTCATTTTGTTCTTCTTCTCCCGGTAGTCGCCGTGTGGGATGGCAGTTAAACGTAAGAATTAAAATTAGCGAAATTCAGAGTAACGGTCTTTCCGCCCCGCCTGACCTCCCCTCCCCACCAACCTCTCCCTGCAAGCACCCAAGGCAAGTGACGGCGAGGACGATCGCGCGAGCCGCGATCGTCCGAGGCCTCAGCCCGACCGGCCAAAACAATTCCCCTATCCCCTCGCATACCCCCTTTCCGCGACCGGCCGTATTACCGTATTACCGTATTATTGTGATAAGTTAGTACAAGTGAATAAGACTGAATTTAAAGATTTATAAAGCCAGTGGTAATTATTAAGAGGCCGTTGAGTCGGCGAATCCTCTCCCTGAGATATATTCCCACTTGACCCCTTCCCCCTCCTACACGCTAGCCAATCACCCCGTCACCTGTCTAAGTTGCGAGTATTAATTTTGTTTAATTTTTTTTTCTCTGTGTTAAAAATTAACTGGCGCCCATACCGAATTTATATTGTTTTACTTTTGTCGTATATCCCCCGGAGATCGTCCGCCGTTAAGGTCCCGGTGAAAATAAAAGAAAAAGCTATTAATATTATAATTACTCTTTCTTTCGTTTGTGAATTTTATTCACCCCAGATTCCCCATACCCCCCTCCCGACGGCGTGACAATATATATATATATATTAAAACGGCAGAGAGAGAGGCAGTGGCACAGGGGGTAGCGTTCTCGGCTCTCAACTCGGGGGTCCCGGGTTCGATTCCCCGCCGGCACCAATGGAATTTTTCTATGTGCTTTTTCTGTGCTCTCGGTGGTTCGGAACCCACCTAACCAAAAACTGTAGGTCCACCGGAGTGGTTGATGGTGGAATTGAGGATGCACGGTGAAAGTGCGAGACAGGGAGTTTAGTAGGAGAGATACAAGGGAGTTTAGGAGAGATATGTAAAAAGGCGGGAAGCCGTACATAGGAACTGTGAGCAACCACTCCGGCCTTGAGAAAAAAAAAACTTGAGAGAAAAAAAAGTATTAAAACGGCAGAACGTTTCAATTATATTTTTATTTTTAGGTTGCTCGAAGCTCCTATTATATGGGGAGGTTGAGTGGTGGGGGTCAGTGGCTTGGAACGCAATTTTTGTGAAACAAACGTAATTTATTTAGTTAAATCTTTGAATGGTGTGGCTCTTGTGCCTTTATTTAGTTAAGTCTTAAATTTAATGCTAGAGTACGTAATGTCATGTAACGCTGATAATTTGAGATAGATAGTTTTTGATTGTCGTAACGGGTACTTTGGGCGTGAATTTGTCCCCGTTGAAAGATCCCGCCGCCTCGGAGTCTCCTTAAGATCGATATTCGATATCGATAATATCGATGAAGCATATCTACCGCTCTCGTTCGATCACCTTTCCCCTTCCTTCTAATGCGCGGTCGACGGTGAGACGTGATGCTCGTCCGTCGCGTGTGTCCGTATAAAGTTTGGCGGTGATGTCTTCGTGATCGTGTTTTGTGGTGACCCGTAACTCCTACGTTCAGTACATCGGAAGGATTCGCATCCGTGATTCGTATTTCTTTTATATTCCCGTGTCTTCATTTTTGTGGAACTCAGTGGTTACCCTTGCTTAACAGCTCATGTATAGTGCCGTTAAGAGGCAGTGTTAGTCAGCGGAAATTTCAGACGGCTTCGGTAGTGCAGAGCTCGCAACATTTTGCTACGCGCTACCGCTGCCTACCGCTAGATGGCATGGCGCGCGTATGCTACGAAGCCCCAGTATGACACTTGACAAGACGGGCCAAGCGCCGAGGCCTCGTAGCGATAGCCAGCCGCCCGCGTTTCCCCCGCACCACCCCGCGGAGGGAATGAGACGGAGCGAAAACAATCGAGTCACGCGACTAATCTCGCAGCTTTGGTCATGCATATTATGAGAATTGCTGTTTATAAAAACTGTTCACAAAATAATATGATTCTTGGAAAAGATATCTGGGTATACATACAAACCCATTCAGCAATATATATATATATATATATATATATATACATATATATATATATATGGTTTCTGATCTGAATATATTCAGATATACATATATATACAGAAATATGTATGTATCTATACATACATATACTATACATATATATCTATACATACATACACTATACATATATAGTCTGTATAATGGGATAATTTCTTTCTTTGAAGAATTATATTATTTTGTGAATATTTTTTATAAGCTGCAATGCTTTCTAATATGTGTAAAAAATGTACGAATGCTGACGAGATTCAGATGTGCGAACGGCAATCGGAAATTTTCGATCCTGTCTCAACTCGGCTTGTTGCATTCGCCAAACATCTCTCTTGTACCGAAAATGCGATATCGGTGACTGACGACTCTGGTCAGCGAGAGTCGCAAATATAAGCGTCAACAAACAAATCTATGTGATGCCGAGTTGTACAATATATTTCGCGACCGAGAATCGAAAATTCTCGGTCGAGTTTCGCCTCAAATATTTTGGAGCAGGCATGTAATGTTCAGGCAATCTATAGAATATTGCGAGTAGGAAACTGACAACCGAGAATCGCGAATTCTCGGTCGATTTTTTACTCGAATATTTTTATTCGTCGAACGATGCTTGCTCCTAAAGCATCGTCGATGACGTATGGTCAACGTCAGCCGAGAGAGTGCGATCTCGGCGACTGACGGCTCTCGTCAGCGAGAGTCACATATACAAGCGTCAACAAATCTACGTAATGCCGAGTTTGACAATAAAATTCGCGACCGAGAATCGACAATTCTCGGTCGAGTTTCGCCTCAAATATTTTGGAGCAGGCATGTAATGTTCAGGCAATCTATAGAATATTGCGAGTCGTAAACTGACAACCGAGAATCGCGAATTCTCGGTCGATTTTTTACTCGAATATTTTTATTCGTCGAACGATGCTTGCTCCTAAAGCATCGTCGATGACGTATGGTCAACGTCAGCCGAGAGAGTGCGATCTCGGCGACTGACGGCTCTCGTCAGCGAGAGTCACATATACAAGCGTCAACAAATCTACGTAATGCCGAGTTTGACAATAAAATTCGCGACCTAGAATCGAAAATTCTCGGTCGAGTTTCGCCTCAAATATTTTGGAGCAGGCATGTAATGTTCAGGCAATCTATAGAATATTGCGAGTAGGAAACTGACAACCGAGAATCGCGAATTCTCGGTCGATTTTTTACTCGAATATTTTTATTCGTCGAACGATGCTTGCTCCTAAAACATCGTCGATGACGTATGGTCAACGTCAGCCGAGAGAGTGCGATATCTCGGCGACTGACGGCTCTCGTCAGCGAGAGTTACATATACAAGCGTCAACAAATCTACGTAATGCCGAGTTTGACAATAAAATTCGCGACCTAGAATCGAAAATTCTCGGTCGAGTTTCGCCTCAAATATTTTGGAGCAGGCATGTAATGTTCAGGCAATCTATAGAATATTGCGAGTAGGAAACTGACAACCGAGAATCGCGAATTCTCGGTCGATTTTTTACTCGAATATTTTTATTCGTCGAACGATGCTTGCTCCTAAAGCATCGTCGATGACGTATGGTCAACGTCAGCCGAGAGAGTGCGATCTCGGCGACTGACGGCTCTCGTCAGCGAGAGTCACATATACAAGCGTCAACAAATCTACGTAATGCCGAGTTTGACAATAAAATTCGCGACCTAGAATCGAAAATTCTCGGTCGAGTTTCGCCTCAAATATTTTGGAGCAGGCATGTAATGTTCAGGCAATCTATAGAATATTGCGAGTAGGAAACTGACAACCGAGAATCGCGAATTCTCGGTCGATTTTTTACTCGAATATTTTTATTCGTCGAACGATGCTTGCTCCTAAAGCATCGTCGATGACGTATGGTCAACGTCAGCCGAGAGAGTGCGATCTCGGCGACTGACGGCTCTCGTCAGCGAGAGTCACATATACAAGCGTCAACAAATCTACGTAATGCCGAGTTTGACAATAAAATTCGCGACCTAGAATCGAAAATTCTCGGTCGAGTTTCGCCTCAAATATTTTGGAGCAGGCATGTAATGTTCAGGCAATCTATAGAATATTGCGAGTAGGAAACTGACAACCGAGAATCGCGAATTCTCGGTCGATTTTTTACTCGAATATTTTTATTCGTCGAACGATGCTTGCTCCTAAAGCATCGTCGATGACGTATGGTCAACGTCAGCCGAGAGAGTGCGATCTCGGCGACTGACGGCTCTCGTCAGCGAGAGTCACATATACAAGCGTCAACAAATCTACGTAATGCCGAGTTTGACAATAAAATTCGCGACCTAGAATCGAAAATTCTCGGTCGAGTTTCGCCTCAAATATTTTGGAGCAGGCATGTAATGTTCAGGCAATCTATAGAATATTGCGAGTAGGAAACTGACAACCGAGAATCGCGAATTCTCGGTCGATTTTTTACTCGAATATTTTTATTCGTCGAACGATGCTTGCTCCTAAAGCATCGTCGATGACGTATGGTCAACGTCAGCCGAGAGAGTGCGATCTCAGCGACTGACGGCTCTCGTCAGCGAGAGTCACATGTACAAGCGTCAACAAATCTACATAATGCTGCGAGTCTGAAATTCTACAGATTCCTAGAAAAATAGGATCTACATAAATCTACTCATTCTTTACATACTATTCATATTTCATATACGTTTTATACGTATTTCCCCTATCCTGAGTATATTTTGTGGTAGGGAAACGAATAAAGATAAATTGTATTGCCAAAATTATACGCTCTTTACCGAACCCTCTTTACTAAATTTTAGTAAATCTTACAATCTTTACTAAAATTTAGATGTAATTTACGTAATAGTCTGCACGAGACAAACACTAAATGATATTTTTCGATAACTTTTTGATGTGTAACCTAAGAAGCTCAAAAGAGAGATCTTAGGTTATTCTCAGATTTATTGTCGCATAAATAGAATTTTATTTGCATAAGTGTCGTGATATATACCTTTTAAAATATTCCTTTCTGGACGAGAATGAGCCCGTTTATCCTTTTTTTCGTCTTCTATTGCTTATTTTGCGTATATCACCACTCACTCACTGATTATACTATTATTATTTACACTATATATAGACAATATACTGTTTCGAACTAGTAAATTATAAATTACTGTTCGCCTCTAATAATATAATTAGCACGTAATTACAATAATACGCGTCTTTTTACTGATATGAGAGCAGGAAGCCCAATATACCACGCTGCTCAGCTGCCGCGTCAGAAAATGACAGCGCGCTCATGTTTTGTTTTCTTCCGTCTCTCGATCACGCGGTGCGTAAATATACCAACACATATATGCAGATGTGTTGGTGCATACATATAGTACATCGATTCATTGTCAGTGATATGTAGCGTTGTGGCACGCGCACGGTACGCGACTGCTCGTGTCTTCCTCTCGCCGCACACCGAAAACAGAGACAGGCCCGTGAACCTATCTCAACGCTTCGTCTACATATACAGGGTGGTCCAAGCAACTTACGCAACGTCATAATTCTCAAAGTATGGGTGGCACAGAAAAATGGTATATACAAAAGTTACATGATTTAGAAGGATGCACTACATAGCGGATAAATTTGTTTTATAGGTCGAGGCATTTTGAAGATTTGAAGGATAACTCTGTTTTTTTATATGAAGAAAAATTTCAAATAATAAAATGAAATTATTCGCTAGGTATTACGTTTAGGACTAATAAAGGCCAATACTTTTTTACTCGGAATTTGATTCTCTACCATATTTTGCTATAAAACATATTGTTTTAAAAAAACGAAGTTGTCCTCCAAAATTTCGAAACGCTTCGACCTATAAAAAAATTGATGCAGTACGTACTCTTTTGTGTATAACATTTTTTTGGGCAACGAATACTTCGGAAATTATAGCGATATACACGATGCGTGAACCACCGTATATATATATGGGGCATTGTACGGCAAACCGGAAACCATTATGTTTTTACATCTCCGATTTAAAAAAAATTTTTTTATATTGTAGTATTTATTGAAAGATGCCTTCATGATTTTGTTTGAATTTTTTTTGGCGACCCGTTTTCAACATATCGATTTTTCAAAAAATGACGTTATTTCACGTCCATAACTTTGCGAAAAATTTGCTAAATTGGACGCATGTTTTGAAATTTTTCTTTTTAAACGCACGTTTGATAAAAAAATATCAAACAAAATTTTCAAATCGTATTTCTATAAGATTTTCATGTAAATTGTTGATTTACAAAAAAACACGTACTGATCGAGTTTCTTGAAATTTTGTTGTAAAAAACTGTCATTCATTCCACAACTCAGGTGGATAATGGCACAACGACGGAATCCATTTTTTCCGTTTTTAAAATTCCATATTTTAGTTATCCGTGTTGAAAATAAATATTTTCAGGCTCACCAGCAACCATCATTGTTATGTATGAAATTATATTTAATCATATGACGATGGGCGATTATTTTTATTTGAATATACCACAATATATGATTGGTGCAATTATCATTTGGTTCTTTTTTTTGTCGATATCTAAAGGACAAATCTGATTTTGAAAGAATTTGTGTATACATACATCAACCATATTCCTGATATTTGTTGTTTAGTTATCGATAAAAAAAGAACCAAATGATAATTAATATTGCGGCACAATCAAATAAAAATAACCTGCCATTTAAATGATTAAGATATATCAAATCACCGGCAGGTGAGCCTGAAAAAAAGATTAATATTTATTTTCAACACGGATAACTAAAATATGGAAATTTAAAAATGGAAAAAATGGATCCCATCGTTATGCCATTATCCACCTGAGTTGTGGAATGAATGACAGTTTTTTATAACAAAATTTCAAGAACCTCGATCAGTACGTGTTTTTTGTAAATCAACAATTTACATGAAAATCTTATAGAAGTACGATTTGACAATTTTGTTTCATATTTTTTTATCAAACGTGCGTTTAAAAATAAAAATTTGAAAACATTCGTTCAATTTGGCCTATTTTTACAAAGTTATGGACGTTAATAATGTCATTTTTGAAAAATCGATATCTCGAAAACGGTTCGACAAAAAAAATTGAAAAAAATCATGAAAGCCTCTTTCAACCAATACTAGAATATAAAAAATTGTCAAAACAATCAGATGCAAAAACTAAATGGTGTCCGGTTTGACCTGGAATACTTCGTATATATACACGCTCATACCAATAAGTATACGTACACCCAAATATATACGAACACATGTGCAAAAAAGATATTTTCTATTTCGAGAAGTATATTATTTTATGAAAATCTTTCATAAACTGCAACTCACTCCGTCGATTTTAGCCGGCGCAAGTTCTCAGCGACTAGCGTCGTCTTCTCCTCCCCTAACGTGAAAACACGGTACATACAAAATTTTCAAAAATCTGTATTGTAAAAATATATAACAGAACAGAAAATACAAATCATAATTATTGCATGTCAAAATTTATAACATTTTGCCAACACAATAAATCGTCTAATGATATGTTTTGAGTCGTGAGTGTGAAATCAATAACATTTTACAACACACATGGAGCGAAATTTCAGTTACTGAATAAAAAAATGAACGAACGTAATTCTGAAGAGAAATATGTATGCCGAGAATAAAAGATCGACGAAATAAAATTTTTAATATAACGAAAATGAAAGCAAGACAACCGTTGAAAAAAACAATTTATTTACGACAAAGCATTTAGAAACGATACTTTTTTTATTTTCAATCGAAATTGTGTTTTTTACTAGTTTATTTTTCGTTCGACAATTTTTCTTCAGATTCTTTTATGTTCAAACGGAATATTTGTATTTTTTTCGTTCGTTATTTATCTTACAAAAATTATTTTTCCACAATCCGGGAGTGGTGTAAAATTCATTCCTTGCATCTTCGACGTATTACGAATAATAAAACATCGTATACATTGTAAGTATTCGCTGAAACGCATAGCGATTCTGCGAACCGAAAAAAAAGAAGCGCGGGGTGCCTACCCCGCGCACCGCGCCGGCGGCCCGTGCGACAAACGACACACGACACTGCTCCTGCTCATCAGTCTTTGGATAAACGTCGATCGTGCATCATGGGAGCAAAAAAAAATAGTGAGTGTCTCATCGATAGTGAAATATTGCGTGTGATTTGTTTACCGTTTTGTGCTGAACAGTGTTGTGAATTGTGTTTTTTTCATAAAAGAAAATGTTGGGTGTATTGTTTTATGACCACGATTTCGTTTTCTTTGAGTGTTGTGCTTCGTTATCGCGATAAATATGGTGTACGCGTGAAGAATCGGTACTCGGCGCAACGGTCACGGTTATTTGTCGTCATTGCACCGCACGTTATGCGTATAGGTATCAATCTAATTTAATTTTCTCAAAAAAGGGATAAATATCTCAAAAAAGGTAATTCTTAATTTTTTTATAATATAATTGTTAAAAAATTGACTCAATATTGTTTGATTTTTTGTTGTATTATTTATTGCGGGAGCAGGGCGTAAGATATCTCAAACTTTATTTGAAGGTAGACGGTGTAATTCCAAACAAAAGTTGCAAATATACATTACACATATTTTCTATAGTTTACGAGATATAAATTTTCAAAGTTGGTCTAATCAGAGCGCGCCAAGAAGCGTTGGAGCCGCCCGTTCCCCGCCATACCTGTAGAGACAGCGCAGTGTATCAAGCATCAGCTGGTGGCGCGGGTGCGAGGAAGGAGGACGAGCCCGTCGCTGCCCGTGCTCCCCGCGCCGCAAGCCGATGCTTGATACACTACGCTATCTCTACGGCTACGGCGGGGAGCGGGCGGCTCCAACGCTTCTTGGCGCGCTCCGATTAGACCAACTTTGAAAATTTATATCTCGTAAACTATTGAAAATATGTGTAATGTATATTTGCAACTTTTGTTTGGAATTATACCGTCTACCTTCAAATAAAGTTTGAGATATCTTACGCCCTGCTCCCGCAATAAATAATACAACAAAAAATCAAACAATATTGAGTCAATTTTTTAACAATTATATTATAAAAAAATTAAGAATTACCTTTTTTGAGATATTTATCCCTTTTTTGAGAAAATTAAATTGGATTGATACCTATACGCATAACGTGCGGTGCGATGAAGAAAAATACCCGTCGCCGTTGCACTAAGTACCGATTCTTCAAGCGTAGACCATTATTATCGCGATAGCGAAACACAACACTCAAACAAAACGAAACCGCCGTCATTCATAAAAAAAATATAAAACACAACATTTTTTTACATGAAAAATACACAATGCTACACAATTGTTCTTCCAAATAAAATACATATGCGGCATTCCACGACAAACGGGATTGTTTCAAAATCTTTTTTTTTCTTTTTTCAATTTTTTGATATTGTTTAGTGCCCATCGAAAAAATGTTCGTCGTAAATTTTGAGATTTTTTTGATTATCCGTTCAAAGATATCGGATTTTCCAAAAAAAAAAAATTTAACAAATTCAAAAAAACCAAATAATAATAATAATAAGTTTTCTATATTTTAATCAATTTGGACATGAGCAAACGGTAAAAAAAAAAGTAATTTTTTGGAAAATCCGATAGCGATATCTTTTCAACGGGCAATAAAAAAATCTCAAAACTTACTACGAACAATTTTTCGATGCGCAAAATGTCAAAAACTTGAGAAAATAAAAATAACGTTTCTAATTTTTGTTGCAGCCAATTATACGTCGGCGCAACAAGGCAAACGGGCTGCGCCGGCTGCGAAAAACGAGCAACCACCGAAATTTGTAAGTTGATATTGAATAGTATTTTATAGAAACGCCGATTGTCTAATATAATATGGATTTATGTTTTCAGACCACACAAAAACCCGCAGAATGGCCTATGCTGCCGACTCCGCCGCAACAGCGACAACAACAGCCGCAGCAACAACAACAACAGCCGCAGCAACAACAACAACAGCCGCAGCAACAACAACAACAGCCGCAACAACAACAACAGCCGCAACAACAACAACAGCCGCAACAACAACAACAGCCGCAACAACAACAACAGCTGCAACAACAACAACAGCCGCAACAACAACAACAGCCGCAACAACAACAACAGCCGCAGCAACAACAACAACAGCCGCAGCAAGAACAACAACAGCCACAGCAACAACAACAAGAACCGCAGCAACAACAGCAACAGCCACAGCAACAACAACAACAGCCACAGCAACAGCAACAACAACAACAGCCACAGCAACAGCAACAACAACAACAGCCACAGCAACAACAACAGCCACAGCAACAACAACAACAGCCACAGCAACAACGACAACCGACAGACGCACCCGACCTCGACGCAGACAATACACAAGGAGAAATTTTACATTTACGCACAATGATTAATCAACAGAGAGAGCAGATTGAAAATTTAGAGCGTCTCGTCCACGAACAAAACCATAAAAAAAAAAATGAAAGACAAGGTCGTGGACGAGAACGAGGACAAGGACGAGGACGAGGACAAGGACGACGACAAGGACAAGGACAACAAGGACAAGGACAACAAGGACAAGGACAACAAGGACAAGGACAACAAGGACAAGGACAACAAGGACAAGGACAACAAGGACAAGGACAACAAGGACAAGGACAAGGCCATGGCCTACCGTATAATGCAGAACGCATCGTAAGTTCTGTATAAAGTTTACTTTTTTTTACAATGAGCTAAATAATATTTGTTTTTATTTATTTCAGAACATCGAGAATGCCGTCGAACAAACCATAAGGAGGCTTTTGCCGGCGGGACCACCAGCAGCAGCAGCAGCACCACCACCACCACCACCACCACCACCATATACAATGCCATATGCATGGCCACCGCCGTACGCATATATGCCGGGGTCGTATTACGGGCGACCACCATACTAATAAGATTATTTTTACATTATAACAATTTATTTATTATTTCATTAAAATTTTTACGTGTTCAATGTTTATGTGTGTAATGTTCAATGACTCTCGTACTTCCATTTTATTTGTCTTGTCATCGATAAATTCTTCTTTAATTTCCCTACTTGCACGATTTGCATATTTCCCTGCTGTCGTGACCGAAAATCATTTTTTCCGATAAACGAGGTATTACCAAAAATGTTGAACTACACATAATGACACCAATGAATACCTGGAGCAAGATTTGTCGGCGAATGTGCGTAGCTTTACCACCAATAGCGGTGACTACATAAGCATTTACAACCGGCAATTCAGGAATTTTACATGGTGATGAGACTTCTTGCCAAAACCTTTCTGATACACATGTAACCCGACTGCCTGAGTCTACTAGCGCTGAACATTTGATACCATTTGTTTGAATTTCTACGGACAAACTTTTCGACATTCCCTTATCATTGGACGCTTTTGTTATCTCCTCACTCGGCGTTTGAATATCTTTCGATAGGTCCTGATTGAAATCGTACATCGTTCGACACTCTAACGGACCTACTTTTAGCGTGTCGTATTGTAGTTTAAATTATTTCCATGACTTCTCCTATCAGTATTATTTACATTCGTGTCCCTTTCAAAATTAGGCGGGGGATAACGGGTATCTGGTAAATTCTGACTGATATAATTCGCGTCGCGATAGTTTTGTTGACGATAAACGTATCGTCCTTGACCATACTCGTTTCCTTGTCTATACGGTGGGGATCTGCGATGTGTTCTGTTCTTTTTGTTTGGATATGATTGTGATGGCCGGTCGCCAAATTGTATTTGTTGTACACGGTTATTGTTTCGGTATTCCCCTTGATTTCGTTGAGAATCCCAAGTATTATATTTTCTTTCGAAATCGCGTTCCTTTTGTACGCCATCCAACCGTATGCCTGCGACATTGACTCTATATTATATTCGGCCGAAGCTAATGTTTCTCTCACGCGACTCGGGAACTGCTGGACGATCGTGAATATTGTTTCGTACGTTATGAGCTCGGGCTCGAAATATTTCGCGGCTCTCATCTGCGTGTAAAAATAATCTTGGAAACTGCCGTCGTTGTTGCGATATCGACGAGAAAGCCATTGATTTTTTAGCTTGACTCGAATGGGAATAGAATAAAATTCGTTCAAAAATGCTTCGCGAAATGCTCGGTAATTTCTGAATGTTCGGGTACCTGAATTGATCCATATCTTAGCTCTACCGTCTAATAGATTTTCAGTGACTAACATTTTATGTTCCTCTTTCACATTTTTGAATTGATAGTATTTTTCTAATTCTGTGAGGAATTCATTTGGGTTACAACCGTTTTCGTCACTAAACTTTGGTTGCTTTATGTCCAACTGCAAATACTGTAAATGGTCAATGACCCCACTTACGACCCGTTCTTCGTTGTCTGCTTGTTCGCGATTCGGTTGTCTTCGAGTTCCTCTCGTTCTCGTGTTGTTCGCTGGTGGTAATAACGTGTTGCCTGCCTCATCAAGTTCATTTCGCATTTGTTCGATTTTCTTTTGTTCCTCTCTCAGACGTGCCCATTCCATTTGTATGTTTGTTTGCTCGCTCTCCGTTTCGATTGTGTCGTTATTTGTCTCTTGATTTCTCGATTCTTTGCTCGTGTGAGCTGGCGGTGATCGTGTGAGCGACATGTTTCATCGAGAATATATAATAAGAAATATTAGTTAGTTATACTAACAATTTGTAACGGTCGAAGACGTGCCTCGAGTTGGACGCCAATTTTGTAACAATTTGTTTATTATTTGATCAAAATTTTTATATGGCACAAGTTAGAATTAAAATTTATAATTATAATATTGGTATTATCGAGGCGTTCGCGTACAAATTACCGAGAATTGCTTGAGGTGGAGAGAGAGAGAGAGAGATTCGGTGCAGTTGTTCTGGAAGCGCTTCCTGATTGATGGGGAGCAGCTTCCGATGCCGAAGATGATGAATGCTCCAAAGTCGAGGAATTTTGCTTTTGTCCGAGAAGCCTGAGGACCTGACGAGTGTGATGTCCAGTGAGCGATAATTTGGCCTTGCGGATAATATAAATTTGGGCACATCTGACGAGTGTGATGTGCAGTGAGCGAGTGTCGCTTCGTCGATCGTTGATCCTCTTCGAATATTCCCCCTCTTCTTGCGTTGGATCCCTCGTCGAATATTCTCGACTACTCTCTATCTCTCTCTCACTCTCCTTCTATCGTTTTCTCTCTCTCTCTCTCATAAACCTTATATCGTTACAACACAATTAGTTAGTTTGTTATGTATTCATTTGATTTTTTATTTTTGGCCAGGTTACTCCAAAAAACGTGATTTTTTTCAATAAATTTTATTCATAGTACAAAGCATGTTGAGTAATCAATTTTTTTTTACATATGAAAGGACATATATGAAATTACTTGAAAAAATTTTTTTTTTTCGAAATGGCGGTTTTGAAAATGGCTGCTGAAACTCATCTGATTAGTAAATGGATGACATCATTTCTTAGAAACGAATTATCTGAAAGCAAAAAACAAAACGGTTTCATATTCTGTATCGAATTAGCTATGGCTTCAAGCAGAATGAAACATTTTCAATGAAAAAAAAAACAAAATGGCGGACTTTTGAATTTTTTTACCCGTTTTTTTTCACTTTTAATCCTTTATAACTTTTTTAAATAATAATGAATATTTCTGGTTCTGCTTGAGGCCATAGCCAGACATCTAAAGAGTAAAATGCCGTTTGGTTCATATCGGTAAGTGCAATAGTTTTGAAATGAGAGTGTCATCCATGCGAAAAAACGTGGTTCGGAGAAAAATCAGTTTAAAGTTTTTATTCGTGAAAAATCGTAAAAAAAGTGAATTTTTCTCACATATCCATTCCAGCTTCATACACAACTCCTTCCTGGTCTTTGTAAGCATTATTCTCAAGAATTCTTGCATTTCTTAAAGCAGTTCTGTATTCCTTAGATGCGGGCCGATTCTGACACCCATAACTTCCATTATTTTTATATGGGTGAAAGCCCTTCATTGAAAATGCAAGCAGCACTGAGAGCAGCAATTTCAAGCGTTTTTTTCCCAACAAACTTATGTTTAGGGACTATGTTCCAGACACATGAGTTGTAACTTTCGTTATTGTTTTGCGTGTTAGCCCCTAAACATCTCTCGAACAACTTTTCGTCGGTTAGTTCTTCATAAATTGGCTGTAAAAGATCTTGAATTTCCTGATCGAAAGCTGGAGGATGGTTGTAATTCTGTTTTGTAGCTACTGCCTTTTGATAAGCGCACCATGAATCTGCTCCGGCTGGACAATACTGGTGTTGTGGCTTAGCATCGGTGGAACACTTGTGATAAAACGAGGCCAGAATTGCATTCTTCATGTCTGGCGCACAATCGGGATGATATGTGGGATACCACTTCTTCTTTTTTTGTCCATGATACATTTTGAGAGCACACAAACGAAAAATTTACCGACGCGTGCGAGGACTGAAGCGAACAACCATCTCCAACGAAAATTTCACTTATACTGCCGTACATTATATACGAAGGACGCTCTCTAATTGTAAAGGACAGAATATTTTCGAGAAATAGAGGGGAACAAAACAATAAGACGATCCGACGGCACGCAGCAGCTGCCGTGTGTGTGTGTTTGTGTGTGTGTAAGAGAGAAAGAGAGAGAGAGATAGAGATTATATATTTATTATCTCCATACATATCATGATTTATTATCGATGCATTTTTTATCTGCATCGTCATAATTTCCAGTGTATTGTACACGGAAAAAGAAATGTTACAATTTGAGGTTTTTTCGTACCTGTTCAAAACCAGCCATATTCATGTGTTATGTATCTCGAGATTCACTGTGTATATGAAGCTTTGCAGATTAAATCGAGCACTCTTCAACCGGATCGCTTTTTTGCTGAAATGTATATATGTAATACTATCCCTCAAAAAACATTTTTAGGAATTTTTCAACTTTTTTATTCAACCGAAAAAATGTATTTTTTTAAAAACTGCTCTTTTTTTTATCAATCGATCGTGACTTTTAAAAAAATTGATATGTTTTTTTTTCAACTTTGGGGCATCGGTTCATGCTTTTCATGAAAAAAATATTCATTCCAAATCATATTTTATGAAATTTTCCAGTTTTTCAGAGAGACCCTTCTACTTTTCGAAGACTGCTATTTTTGATTTTTTATTTTCTTCTTACTTTAATTTATTCTGAGATAATACCGTAAGATTCATAGTGGGGAAACTGTTCTTTCTATTTTTATCGTAATCTAACTTTATTCGATAAAATAAATTTCAATTCCAAATCTCAACGATTAAAGATTAGGATTTTCACAGGGATGATATAATCAACAATCGTTAATTTTTCTACATTGTAATAAACGCACTGGAGGAAAGTAACGTTCAATGAACCCTTGCCTAATATTTTACATGAGGTTATCCACAAAACAGTCTCAATATAACATGGTAGTACAAGTACGAAACGTGTGAAATACATTTTGAACGGACTGATAGTAAGCTAAGGATTTTCATACACTGTATGTATATATGTATGTATGTTCAACGCAATTGAGAATTAGGTATGCATAATATGAGAGTAGTAGTGAAATATTGATAATACCTAAATATTTGTATGTGAAATGATTCAGTGATTATTTATTTTATTGTTCACAAAGTATTCCTAATAAATTCAAAGTAATAATAAAATCTCGATAACGAAGTTCTGTACGTTATACATATGTTCTTCAATTTATCATCAAAACAGCATTAGGTTATGATAAAATGTTTTATTTTTTCAATAAAAAAACAGCAATCTGCCTAGTATTAGTACGGCATAAAATTGAGAATAAATCAAAGTTTTTATTTTTATTTTTAAAAAGTCAAAAATAGCGGTCTTGGAAGAATTTATGCTTTTCTCTGAAAAATTGAAACATTTCATAGAGTATGAATGTGAATATTTTTCTAAAAAGTTCGTGCTGTTCAGCAATTGTTGGAAAAATTTATGAGCGTTCCAAAAAATAAATTTAAATTTTTACAATAAATTCATATCTTTTGTTGCGGTTGAGTAAAAAATGTGAAAAATTCACAAACGCATTTTTGTACGGTATATAGCATATACAAATTTCAGACGCAGGGATTGGATTCAAAAGTAGTCGATTTTACGTGTAACGACCCATAATTTTTTTTCTTTTTTTTTTTTTTTCTTTTCGGAGGTGGAAAGCACTTCCTGCCAACCCTGCTAGATTTGTCTAGCAGGAGTGTGGAGCTCCCATCCACTAAAACCACCTCCTTTGGTACCCATCACGGGAACCGCCGCATTGTATTACTTTGCGGAAATATATAAACATATATATGTATGTATGTGCGTGTGAGTGTCTTTTACATGAAGACATTTGTAAAACCATTTATATAGTACAGCAATTTATTTCTTGTAAGCCAATTATTTTCTGCACAATTCTTAGAAACTAAGATTCGGCTCATTGCACTCGTCAAACGGCATTCTTCAGCCAAATGCCCATATGCGTCAAAAAATATAAAGAATGCTTCGAGTCTCAAACTCGCGATCGAGAATAGGAAATTGTCGGTCGAGTTTCGACTCGAATATTGTTATTCGTCGAACGATGCAAGACATCGTTGATGAAGCATGGTCAACGTCAGGCGAGAAAGTGCGATCTCGGCGACGGACGACTCTCGTCAGCGAGAGGCAGGCATACATGCATAAACTAATCTACAAAATGACGCGAATTTGGAATTCGCGATCGAGAATCGGAAATTCTCGGTCGAGTTTCGACTCGAATATTTTTATTCGTCGAACGATGCAAGACATCGTTGATGAAGCATGGTCAACGTCAGGCGAGAAAGTGCGATCTCGGCGACGGACGACTCTCGTCAGCGAGAGGCAGGCATACATGCATAAACTAATCTACAAAATGACGCGAATTTGGAATTCGCGATCGAGAATAGGAAATTCTCGGTCGAGTTTCGACTTGAATATTTTTATTCATCGAACGATGCAAGACATCGTTGATGAAGCATGGTCAACGTCGGGCGAGAAAGTGCGATCTCGGCGACGGACGACTCTCGTCAGCGAGAGGCAGGCATACATGCATAAACTAATCTACAAAATGACGCGAATTTGGAATTCGCGATCGAGAATAGGAAATTCTCGGTCGAGTTTCGACTTGAATATTTTTATTCGTCGAACGATGCAAGACATCGTTGATGAAGCATGGTCAACGTCAGGCGAGAAAGTGCGATCTCGGCGACGGACGACTCTCGTCAGCGAGAGGCAGGCATACATGCATAAACTAATCTACAAAATGACGCGAATTTGGAATTCGCGATCGAGAATCGGAAATTCTCGGTCGAGTTTCGACTCGAATATTTTTATTCGTCGAACGATGCAAGACATCGTTGATGAAGCATGGTCAACGTCAGGCGAGAAAGTGCGATCTCGGCGACGGACGACTCTCGTCAGCGAGAGGCAGGCATACATGCATAAACTAATCTACAAAATGACGCGAATTTGGAATTCGCGATCGAGAATAGGAAATTCTCGGTCGAGTTTCGACTCGAATATTTTTATTCGTCGAACGATGTTTCAAGAACATTGTCGATCAGGCATGGGCAAAAAAGTGCGATCTCGGTGACGGACGACTCTCGTCATCGAGACATAGGCATATATGCGTCAACAAATGTGTAGAATGCCATGAATATTTGTTGGTAATTTGTTTGGATATCAATAGGTAGTATCAAAGGTGGCTAGAACCTCACTCTTTCAGAGAGGGATATATGATGCCGATAAGTGCGTTCGAAAATGCAATTATAAGCCGTATATCGGTATCAACGAGCACATGCGCGTATCGTCGCATCTGTGTCGATTAATCACAGGGGAACAACGATAATTTGCGGGACCTGAGCATATCAGCCAAGTGGCGACGCATTTTTGATTCATCTTGGGAATACATGCGATTGACCGGATTATCTTTTAGTGCAATCGCCGTCGCAAAAGCAATCGCGTAGACCCCACAACTGAACGAATCAGGCTGCTTAGTCACTGGCTGAAAAATAATATCTTCGTTACCGATATAGGGGTATCGTTTTACTATGTATCTCTTTTCATCCGGGCTCAAGAGCTCGTACTCCGAGCGGAGAAGACTATCGTAGACGAGTAAGTTCGTTCCATCATAATGAAGACAACACCAATGCCTTGACTTATTACCGCCAATTATTTGTAAGTCAGAGCTATCAAAATCGTTGGGCTCTATAAACTTATGATATCCCGTGTAACAGGCAGGATGGCAATGGAATTGTGTATTTTGTTCCAAAATGCTTTGAAACAAATCTATACAACTATCAGTTAAAAAACTGTTAGCCTTCAAAATTAGGGGAACGACCTCATGTACGGAAATGTCTTTTTTTAATATGTCAATCAACTCCCGATTTTCATCAGAAGATTCGATTTGGTCGTCGCTTTCGATCGTGACCCAATTATCGGTGCGATTGCATGCATCTCTGTGTATACTGAGAGAGGACGAGATATTGTCTCGTTTTGTGCTCGTGACTGGAGCGCTAATGTGTAAGGATGAAGCATTTTTTTTTCGCAGTGCTTCTTCCCGGGCTTGCACGATATAGTCAGGATCGCGGATCGCCATATTCCTGCTACGACGACTATCGACGATTTCTGGGAGTAAGCAATTAACGTAGAATTTGCATAACTTTGATTTCATCTGCAACTCCCAGAAATTATCGTCTCTGAGAACTGTTACCAGTTTCAGATCTGTGGAATTCCACAGTGCGAAGATACAATAGTCGCGCCTCGTTATGTGCAATTGACCTTGCACCTGATAAAAATATGCGTGAGTTCTTCTCAGGACTTGCTTATTTTTTTTATCGAATATGCCTCTTAGGGCGGGTTTTTCTTCGATGGCGCTTTCTAAATCGCCATTTTGTGCCGAGAATGGACACTTGATTTCAACGATACCATCGTCATCGATCAATCCATCTGGAGATGCTCCTAGATAAGGAATCTCTTGATCGATGAAGAGACCGCAGGCAACTATTTGTTTCCCCAGTTTTTTCTCAATTGCCTGTCGTGCTATATCTTCGTTTGTAATGCCGTATTGTATGGCTGCTGAGTCCAGTATCTTAGGATACCGAATACTCGCAACCATATTTCCGCACGATGTCGTGGGTAACATACGGCATATTTGTCCGAATTGCGACGCGGTGATCATGTCGGTTCGCAACTGATGCCACAATTCGCAATTGCGTTGCGAAACTGTGTCTCGTTCGATCTGTCGCCAACTTTGTTGGTTCGATCGCAACTTTGACATGTGGTCATCAACAAAAATCTTAAATATATCCTCATCGACATCTGGCTTTTTAGCCGATGGACCGTAATCTTTGTCGGTCCCCTTAAATTGGCGCAGCCGACCACTGCACTCTCGCTGCTTATATACGCGGTCACGTATATTTTTGCGTTTCCTTAAGCGTTCCATTCTTTGGACAGCTCTGGGAATTGCGCAGCGTTTACCGAGGTATACTTTCGACAACACTGATTGCGTGTTGTGTTGTATGAAAGCTCCATAGCACCTCATTTGATATGAGTTCCTCATGCAATGGTTTATTCGCTTGCCGGAATTCAATTTATTAACAATTGAATTGCATTCTTCTGCCACGTTATTCGTAACATTTATTAATAAACTTTTAGCGTGGCTGCTTAAATAACGAACCGCTTCATAAATAGCGGGGTACATACCAATAGCATGCAAAATTGGTAATAAGTTTTCTGCCCCCTCTGTCGGTTCACAACTGAAAGGGAGAGCAGAACAATTGGTATGGTCACCGAAAACATGACTTGGCAGAGCCAGTATATCTTTGCAGAGTGCCTTTGCTTTCTCTGCCTCCGATATGACTTCTGCGTTGCGGAGGTCTCTCGCATGCTCAACCAATTTTCGAAGTTTAAGGCCACTCGACAAGACGCACTGACGAATTTTCGTCACGTTCACCCTTTCTTTCACGGAAACATTTGTAAATTTTGTTTTCGAAGCAAGCCTCAATTTTTTACACATGTTCCGGAACAAGTGGTTATTACACTCGACTTTGTCTACAATAATACCGTATTTCATATACGGATTTGCATCTCGTATGGCCTGATATACGCTGCTGTCGCCATCCGCAATCAGGGTACGATAAATTAGGCCATTGGACGCGATACTATTGTTGAAGCCTTCGAGAACTATGTCCGTTTCCATAGCCGTAGAGCTTCGATCTCGACCCCAGTTTTTATAGCAAACATGTGGTGGTGGCTCTTTACTGAGCACCTGTGCTCTCTCACATATTGCACAGTACTTATTGCGTACAGCAATAAACAGAGCCAATTTAGTTTCCTGGCCAAAAATAATAGCTGTGCCGGATAAAGCGTCATGCTTACCACCGGCATACGAGCGTTTCGCCCAACAGCCATCTGCAATTACATTGATGTACGGGATACCATCAATGACATGGCCTTTTTTTATTGCAATCGATTTTTCTATCGATGCTGCACGTTCCCGTTCTGCTTCGGCAACTTCATGGAAGTTTTCGTACAATTTGTCACGGTATCTACGATAAGTATTGGCGTTCATGGATGGAACAGCCATTGCCGCGAGTTGTTCCTCCATCGTGCTGTAGCCGGTACCTGAAGTGATGGTACCGCATACAGCACTTTCGTTGACGCTCATATCGTCACCGTGATTGGGGTCAGTCCAAATGTTAAATGTGTAATTACACATTTGACATTTGAAAAATATCTGCGTTCGCAAGCCACGGTCGAGCGACTTAAACAATTTAAGATCGCTAAATGGACATTGCAGTGCCGTATTGTGATTATCAAATTTCTCATGTAATTGATTCCAGAAGAAATTTAAATCAACAATCCGCCGACCAACAATGGCGGTCTCTACAATGCGACCGTTGTCTGTAGAACCATGCTCAACTACGAAAGATTCTACATTCTGCAAGTTACTTGCAGCTAACCTTTTCATCTGAGGACCAGATGAATCCCGCTCGCAACGCTCGTCAGCTTTTCGTTTACTAACGTGCGTTATGTTTTCCCGGTTTCCATCGGAGAAACGAATTGTCTCTTCGTTGCAGAGATCAGGGTCTACATCGGTAACCTGATCTTGTAACTTATCTACAATTTCGTTTCGACGAGATTTCGGGAAATTATAATTTTCCCGAGTTTCGCATAATGGTTTTCCGATGCTCTTAGGCTTACCTAGTATTCTTTCCTCCTGCGCGGAAGCTTCTGATGCAGCCTGTGTCGCAACAGTATGAATATCGTTAGCCTTGCAGATCGGAGTAGACACCTCCTTTGGAGCGAGCTCCGGTAATTTGCAAGCATGGCGCCTAAAAAAAACAATATCATGATACTATTTTACTATTACTAACATGATACTAGTGCGAGGTGTTTATTTGTGCTGCAACGGCCATAGGGCTATACGGATACTGAATCTACCCCTGACAGATATTTGCGAACGCCCTGAACCGATCTTCTTTGCTTCAAATTGAAATTTCTTCAAAACTATTCAACATTTCTCGATGATTTTTTTTTAGGTTTGTTCGAAAAGACTTTATTGATAATTCGGTGTAGGGGTTTTCAGGATATTCAAAATAGAAAAGTTTCACGAGCAGTTGAAAGTCGAAAAATATTGTTCGAAAAAATGCCTATTTTCAATTTACCTTTTCTCAGGAAACGTACAACCGATTTTTACCATTTTTGTTGTGCGTTTATATTAAAGTGTTATAAACATTGTGTCGAGCTATTTTTTCGATATTTTGTTTCAGAATTTTTTGACATCGTTTTGAAATTTTGTTACAATTTTTTACCACGTTTTTTGACCTTCAAATACATTTTTCTCGGGTCTGAATCGTTTTTTCACAAAATGGTTTCATACATCCTTCATTTGGATGTACTGATTACGCAAAAAAAAAAATATACCGATACGATGAGTAGATTTAGAGAAAAGATACATTGAAGGTGAAAAAACATAACTTTTCAGGAGACACGATTTTCAGAAAAAGGGTGAATTTCTAATGAATTTCGGGGTGTTTGTTGCATCGATCGAACTAACTATCGATTGTTAGATTATGTAAACAGAATCTTTTTACCTTCATGTATGTGGAAGTGGGCTCGGCATATTCTAAAGTAAAAAATGCATTTTTACTTTTTTTTTTCCTGAAAGCACAATTTTTTTTTATCGTTTGGTGCAACTACATGCAATTATGAATACCAACCGCCTCAAAGGGGTTAAATAATTATAACGCACATATAAATATATATAAAAATGATTTATCGATCGATGCCACGAATACCTTGGAATTCGTTACAAATAGAGACTTTTTCCGAAAATCGTGTTTCTTGAAAAGTTATGTTTTGTCAGTTGCAATGTACCTTTTGTCGAAATCTACTCATCGTATCAGCATATTTTTTTTGACGTAATAACTACATCCAAGCGAAGGATGTGTCAAGCCATTTTGTTGAAAAAACGATTCAGACCCGAGAAAATGGGTAAAAAACGTGGTCTAAAATTTTAGCAGAAGTTCAAAACAATTTCTAAAACAAAATATCGAAAAAACGGCTCGACACAATGTTTATAATACTTTGATATATACACACAACACAAACTGTCAAAATCGGACGTACGGTTTCTGAGAAAAGATACAGTGAAAATAGGTATTTTTCGAACCAATGTTGTTCGGCTTTCAATTGGTCCCAAAATTTTTCTAAGAATGAGTCGAACATCCTCTAAAACCCTATATAGAATTACTTATCAATAAAATCTTTCTGAACAAAACTAAAAAAAACGTCGAAAAATGTTCAATATTCAATAATGTATTTTTTAGTTATAATTAATAAATTGTTTATGCAGTGTAAATGGGTATTTATTTATTTATTATAAATTATGTTCAAATATATGTGCACAAATATGCACACATATATATTTATATGTGAATACATATTTTTTCTGTAGAAGAGCAGTAAGTTCGGAAAAGGGCCTAGGGGGATAAGCACATGAAATCTGCCCCCGCACATAATAAATCTAGATTGACACCATAGATTGACATCTACATAACTAAAATTCCTGTAAATATCAACCTTGTGTTTTTGTACGAGTTATGGAGGGGGAAAGCAAAATAAACAAAATTATTTTTATCGAAAACGGCTTGGCCGATTTTGATGAATAAAAAATATGTTATACTCGTCAATAAAACCATTAAGAAAATTAATTTTTTGTGCAGAGGCGAGGTAGTAATAAATAGTGAATTGAAAACACCACAGGTTAGGATGATGTCTTTATTCTAATTGAGAACAAAAATGAAGTGACACGCTCAATCAGTGGCTTAGGCCGAACTGACGCTTTGTCGCGTTGGTCGGTCACGAAGATAGACAAAGAAATCAGTGTGCGGCAGTCGCCGCATTGTGGCGACATGTTTGGGCCTCTATCACATAATGCTATATACAAAAGAAGGATAGCGCTAACAGAGCGCGATTTACAACATTTTTTAATTCTGGAAAAAAATACGGGAATAAAAAATGTTTTGAATTTTTCAAAAATTTTTTTTAAGGTTATGTTTCAGAGTTACACCTCCACTTTTATTTCGAAAGAAAACGTTAAAATGTCTACTTTAACATATATTTTTTTCAAATTTTTCGTAATGGTAGTTCATGGCGAAAAATGATGAAAATCATGCAAGCGCCGCGGCATCACGCTCTCGCTCTAACCGAGACAGTATACATACCGGAACACGGCCAATATACATATATAATTCCCTTCCTTTTGCCAGACATTTATCAATTTAAACCAGCCGAAATTCAGGAATTTAGCATAAAAATCAGGCTAGTAATACGTGCGCGGCTACAGCGAGAGCGTGATGCCGCGCCGCTTACATGATTATCATCGTTTTTCGCGATGAACTACCTCTACGAAAAATTTGAAAAAAATATATGTTAAAGTAGACATTTTAAGGTTTTCTTTGGAAACAAAATTGGAGATGTAACTTTGAACAAAATTTTTTGAAGAATTAAAAATTTTTTTTCTACCCGTCTTTTTTTTTTCAGAATAAAAATTTGTTTTTTCTTCATGGTTTTATTGACAAGTGTAACATATTTTTTATTCATCAAAATCGGTCAAGCCGTTTTCGAGAAAAAACATTTTTTTTATTTTGCTTTCCCCCTCCATGCCTCCTAGAAAAAGGCAATTTAAAGTTTGATTTTATAGGACTTTTTAGTTATGTAGATGCCAATCTATGGTGTCAATCTAGATTTATTATGTGCGGGGGCGGATTTCATGTGCTTATCCCCTTAGGCCGTTTGCGAATTTCTGTCAAATCGCTTGAAATGGTTTCAAGCGCTAACTTCAAAACATAATTTATCATACTTCCACTGGTCAGAATTTTATGAAATTTGAACCACATATGGAGAAAAATATGTACGTACAGAAACAAAAATTGTTTAAATCGTATTTTTTGACGATGTCATATGTTGAACCCCACGTTGGTCTAATCAAAGCGCGCCGAGAAGCGTCGGAGCTTCCCGCGGGAAGCAAGTGCAGTGGCGGGCTCACCGTCCTTCCGCCCCCCCCCCCCCCAATGCTAGCAGCAGATTCTTGATACACTACGCGGTCACCACGGCTAATTCGGCTACGAAATGCAAATAATAGATTGTATTTTTATAGCGTGAGCCAACTGTACTTACCGAGCATAAAAAACTCGTCGCAGCGAATGTTTACGCCTTCTATTATGGCGATTACCCATCGCAACACTTCACTTTCAACACTCACTCACTAAATTCTAATTCGCGCACTGAAAATTTACACACTGTATATACGATACAGTAGATAATAATTGTAAAAAAAATCTATGTGAAATGACGCGGGACTCGTTTTTCCCGTGCCAGTTTCAGTGAGCGACTAATCTCGCGTCAAATCCGCCGATACCGATGGGGTGCGGCGGTGAAACAATCGACGATCGCGAGCGTCATCGCCCGCAATCCTCGACTGTTTCACCGGATTTTGTTTTCAGCAACTCGTCGTTCTGAGAAGTATATATGTACTTCTCACAGCTAGAGAAGAACATAGTAAAAAAAAAAATTGCCATACAATACATACGACAAATACTTTTACATGTAATAAAATCAAATAAATATATTATCGAAAAAAATTATCTTTAAATATAATAAATAAAGTAATTATATTATGCAAACAACAAAACCTAATATAACATAAAAAAGAACATGATAATATTTTTCATTCACATGCAATAAAGCGATCAATGCAGCGAGCTCACTCACTTATTAGAAAATAAAAAAATATTGCCTATCGTTAGTTTCTAACGAGATAAAACATGATGTGTAGTATGTTTTTACAAAATTTGTTGTGATAAAAATAATGTAAATTCTTTTGACTCTTTAATCAAGAATTGCATAACTTTAAAAAAAATGTATGTTGAAGTTGTAACAAAAACACTATAATTTGGGATAAGATTATTTATAACATAATAAAAAATTATTTCGTACTATTTATCTAATAATTTTTTTATTAGTCAGAGATACGATGGAAAAACAATATTAGAAACTTTCAACCTTTCAATATACTACAAAAAGTTTTCATCAATGGGTTTTGTTTCGCTATCGACAAAATAATAGTGTACGCGTGGAGGTGAACGACTTCCGAAAACTATATTTTTTTTGTATGTTTTTCGTTATTCATTCATTTTTCTATGTTTATAAAGCAAAGTAACATGTCAGAAAAAAAAGATTTTTTTTCACAATAACTTATTATTTTGATTATGAGAATGTTACCTTGTTTTATAAATCAGAACAAAATTACAAAAAAAAAACACCAAAAAATAGTTTTTGAAAATCGATCACCTCCTTGTAGTGAAAAGTGGAAAACGCTTACAAACGGCAAAGAAATACAAAATAATTGGTGTACATGTACTTACAAGGAATCTGTCTTGGAAGTCAACCTGAGATGAATTGCATAAAATTTGGCATGTTGGTAGAATGAATAACAATAGGCGACGCGTATAATATTGATTTTGAAGGCGTGAAATGCACCCTCGAAAATAGGGTTTTTTATCCTTCTTTATCGATAACTATTGAACAGTTCAAGATGTGAATAAGTTACAAACTGCAACAAAATTTATTTTTTTCCGTATTATATATACTGGAAATGAGAATGATGCAGATCAACAAATTTCATATTGTTTATTGCAAAAATGAACATTTTTCATGCGTATCTTCGAGAATTTTCAACATATTGGGATGTAAATTTGTATACACATAGATGATTAGCGGATACGAATTTTTTTGTTTTTCCGATATCTCATAATGAAGGGGTTCAAACTTTTCTTCGGTATTTTAGTCAAGTGCATCGCACGATCGGCTAGCACTTTGCACATTCCGGGCTAAAATCACGTTCATATAAGTTTGTTCCAACCGTGTTCTTACCGTGCGTTATCGACGCAACCTCGTAAAAATGGATTGCAATGCAAGTATAATTAGTGGAACGAGTCGATACAATTTTTTAAATTTTGGTGGATCGTCATTTAGGGGCGAACGCACACTAAAAACCGTATTCATTCGTGAACGGGCCAAGATAAAAAGAAAGGCTCCAAGGGATAAAATGTTGCATTCTTCAAATAATACATATTCATAATGATGATGTCGAATACAACAAATCTCGTATGTTTATTGCAATTGGTCGAGAATAACTGGTAGAAATCACTCTTCAATTTTTCGCCAATATCGACATAAGTATGAAATGCTTTTGCTATTACAGAATAATTTCGTGCTTCGAAAAGTGACTGGATTGCTATCGTATTTTTGTGGAGACATTCGCATCGGCGCGTACTGCCTTTGAAGTACAATGGGGTCGGGAACTTTCATAATCATATTACAATAAAGATAGTCGTGATAAAAATCTTTGAAACGTAGAGCTTTTTTACACCACGCACAAGTACGAGTCAATGTTATATGTGACGTGCGCTTCGCAATTTCGATCAATAAACATACGTGCGATAGACAACCGACCAGGATAAAAATTGGCAGGTAGACAGAACTTTATGGCAAAAAGAGGGTCTTGGTATTTGTTTTCAAATTTTTTGCCATAATTCTCTAAATACCCTCAAATCACCCAGGGCGGGAAAAGATACGAACGATGATTTTGAATCGTTCGGCACTTGCAATACCATTTCCAAAATTATGAAAAATTTATACCAAGAGTCACTGTCTGCTATAATTTTTTGTGTATCTGTCAATTTCATCGGTTGTTCAGTGCTTGCTGGAGTACTAATTGAAACTTCAAAGCACACGTCACATGTAACAGTGACCAAAAAAAATATTATATATATTTATATATAAGATGAATATTTCCGATAGTTGCATCGACTTTATCATAGTGGCTGAATAGACAACTAACGCGCAATAGAAATACGCACGTTTTGCATTTTATTTGATTGCATTCGGTGGAAAAATGCGCGCTAGCAAACTATTCAACGGCTATGGCAACGTCAACGCAACTATCAGGTATATTCATTGTGTATATACATATATACATATATATATTCATTTATATATAAAATACATGTTTGTTCTCAACGGTAGCCCGGAAAAATGGGTTTTCTAGTTCTAAATTATAGGAAAAAATACCAAGGGCCACTCTCTGGCACCTTTGTCTATGCAGGGTCAAAATTTCAGCTCGATCGGATTCTCATAGCGGGCGTAAGGTTTGTTTGAATTGTAGCTTCGCGTCTCTCGACGACAGCGGCCGTTGAAATCGGCATACACTCCGACACGCGTACCCATAGCCGAGCCCACACACACACACACACGCACACATATATATATACGTATATACATATATGTATGCATACATATATACGTGCATACATATATATATATTCATTTATTCATTTATTTACTCATTTATATATCAAATACATGTTTGTTCTCAACAGTAGCCCGGAAAAATGGGTTTTCTAGTTCTAAATTATAGGAAAAAATACCAAGGGCCACTCTCTGGCACCTTTATCTATGCAGGGTCAAAATTTCAGCTCGATCGGATTCTCATAGCGGGCGTAAGGTTTGTTTGAATTGTAGCTTCGCGTCTCTCGACGACAGCGGCCGTTGAAATCGGCATACACTCCGACACGCGTACCCATAGCCGAGCCCACACACACACACACACGCACACATATATATATACGTATATACATATATGTATGCATACATATATACGTACATACATATATATATATTCATTTATTCATTTATTTACTCATTTATATATCAAATACATGTTTGTTCTCAACAGTAGCCCGGAAAAATGGGTTTTCTAGTTCTAAATTATAGGAAAAAATACCAAGGGCCACTCTCTGGCACCTTTGTCTATGCAGGGTCAAAATTTCAGCTCGATCGGATTCTCATAGCGGGCGTAAGGTTTGTTTGAATTGTAGCTTCGCGTCTCTCGACGAGAGCGCCCGTTGAAATCGGCATACACTCCGACACGCGTACCCATAGCCGCATCGCGCGCTAGCTATTTATTCAACAGCGTATGGTAACGCCAATGCAACTATCAGGAATATTCATTCTATACATGTATACATACATATATATATATATATATATATATATATATATACATAGATATATACGTGCATACATATATATATATTCATTTCTTCATTTATTTAGTCATTTATATATAAAATACATGTTTGTTCTCAACGGTAGCCCGGAAAAATGGGTTTTCTAATTCTAAATTATAGGAAAAAATACCAAGGGCCACTCTCTGGCACCTTTGTCTATGCAGGGTCAAAATTTCAGCTCGATCGGATTCTCATAGCGGGCGTAAGGTTTGTTTGAATTGTAGCTTCGCGTCTCTCGACGACAGCGGCCGTTGAAATCGGCATACACTCCGACACGCGTACCCATAGGCGAGCCCACACACACACACACACGCACACATATATATATACGTATATACATATATGTATGCATACATATATACGTGCATACATATATATATATTCATTTATTCATTTATTTACTCATTTATATATCAAATACATGTTTGTTCTCAACAGTAGCCCGGAAAAATGGGGTTTCTAGTTCTAAATTATAGGAAAAAATACCAAGGGCCACTCTCTGGCACCTTTGTCTATGCAGGGTCAAAATTTCAGCTCGATCGGATTCTCATAGCGGGCGTAAGGTTTGTTTGAATTGTAGCTTCGCGTCTCTCGACGAGAGCGGCCGTTGAAATCGGCATATATTCGTACATGCGTACCCATAGCCGCATCGCGCACTAGCTGTCTATGTAATGGCAACGTCAATGCAACTATCGTGAATATTCATTGTACACACACACACACATATATATATATAGATATATATATATATATATGCGATGAATATTCCTGATAGTTCCATTGCAGTTGCAGGCCACCAGCGATTCGAAAACACCCAGCTGCACTTACTTCGGCACTGAGTGCTTTTGAGAGTACCTAAAGAATTATGGCAAAAATTTTGGGGAAAAAATACCAACATACACTTTTGCTATCATGCTCTGTGTATTTTCAAATTTTTAATCGGTTGTTTACTGCTTGCTGGACTACTGATCCAAATTTCGAAGCGTACGTTGCCTGTAACACTTATATATAAATAAATATACGATGAATATTTCCGATAGTTGTTTTGACATTATCATAGCTCTTGAATAGACAGCTAACGCGTAATCAAAATACGCACATTTTGGATTTTATTTCATTGCATTCGGGGAGGAAATGAATGAGTATCATGCGAGTCTCACCCATACGCGCCTGACGTTGGCCTAATATGTAGCTTGCGTTGTCGTAGCTTTTATGTATATATATATATACGCGCGATCCCTGCGGTAGTCCGGCCGGGCGCCAGTCGGTGACGGAGGAGGCAAGGCCTTGCGGGCTAAACGTATATAAGTATATATATAGCAGCATAGCTTTCCGTCATTTGTCTCCGCTTTCACCGCTTACCATACGAGTTTCTTGAGAAAATTTCGCCAGCGCCTTCTCTTCGAATTTCGCTACACTATTTTTTTCGTATGTCGGTCAAATTGTCGATATCTTCTTGTCAAAAATTTCGATCAGCCTTTATTCATTCAATTTTGCATAAAATCTAATGAAATAAAACCCGAAATGTGTGTTTTTTAATTGCGGAGTGGCTCTTGCTCTTGAAATTGCGATCCGATCCGTGCATCATACGTAAATCTGTGATTACTCCCGTGATAATACAAAACTGCAAATTTTTTTTTAGTGTTTCGATAAAAAAATACCAAGAGCCCAATTTTGCCATAATTCTCTGTGTACCTGCCAATTTTAAAGCTGATTGATTGTTTAGTGCTCGCAGGACTACTGATCGAAATTTCGAAGTGTACGTCGCCAGTAACACTGCCTCTTAAGCGTTGGTCTCTCCCCCCTCCCTACGTCCATAGTCTCCTCGTTTCACTCTCGTGTTTCCTCTGTGCCCATCGCCGCTGTGACCGATAATAATATTTTGGTCCGTCTTTCAGATAGGCGTATTGGCGACAGTTGGTCATGGTTCCCGCCATGACGCCTGTCATGGCGGGAAGTTATGACTTGGATATGAGAAGAATCTCGTCTCAATATATTATATCTACATAATATATATATATATTGTATATCTATAATATATTCATATTTCTGAATGGGTTTGTATGGACACCCAGATGTCTGTATAATAGAACAAAATATTTCTTTGAACAATCATATTATTTTGTGAAGATTTTTTATAAACTGCAATGCTTTCTAATACGTGTCAAAAAATGTACCAATGCTGTCTAGATTCTGATATGCGAACAACAATCGAAAATTCTCGATCGCGTCTCAAATCGGCTTGTTGCATTTGCCAAACATCGACTCGAATATTTTCGAGCAGGCATATAATGTTCAGACAATCTACAGAATATTGTGAATATGAAATTGGCGACGGAGAATCGGAAATTCTCGGTCGATTTTTGACTCGAATATTTTTATTCGCTGAACGATGCTCCTAAAGCATCGTCGATGACGCATGGTCAATGTCAGGCGAGAAAATGCGATCTCGGCGACTGACGATTCTTGTCAGCGAAAGCCACGCATACAAGCGTCAACAAATCTACGTAATGCCGACTTTGACAATGAAATTCGCAATCGAGAATCGGAAATTCTCGGTCCTATGACAAAGTCAATGACAAAGTACAATTTTTGTTTTCGTTAAAATTGTAAAACAAACCATTCTACAGATAACTACCATGTTAAAAATATTGTTTTCAAGTTATTTGATGTCCTTAAAATTTTTAATTGAGACGCGAATTGTCAAAAAGACCGTGAGCCGCAAAAAAATCTTTGAACTATTTTCAACCGCCCCCCCCCCCCCTTCAGCAAATAGACTAGTGCTGTCGCGGACTTCTTTATGAGAAATTAAATTATCTACCACCCTGCACTTTAATTTTTCGGAAAATCTAAAAATTGCAACCGTGGGAGGTGAAATACCACGCCCAAACTCCCCTTTTTTTAGTTTTTAATTTTTTTTCTCGAGAATGCACAATTTTCTCGCAAATACAAAAATGAAAAAGTTGTTTAGAATTAAACATTACGTATACCCTCCAAATTTCAATGACTTTCCCAAAAGATCAAGGTTTGAGGAGAAACTTGCTGATTTTACCGGCCTATTAGGATAGTCTCAAGTTTGGAGTCGCATAAATAGAATTGTATTTCTATAAGAGTCATCATATATACCTGAAAATGTTCCTTTATCGACGAGAATGAGCCCGGTTATCATTTTTTCTGTCTTCGATTGCTTATTTTGTATATATCACTATTAACTCACTGATTACACTACGATTATTTACACTATATATCGAGTATACACTATTTCGAACCACTCAATTATAAATCACTATTCGTCTCTAGTAATTTAACACGTAATTACGGTAGTACGTGTCTTTTTATTGAAATGATAGCAGCAAGCCGAATAAACCATCCCGCTCAGCTGCGGAGTCAGAAAATGACAGCGTACTCCTCTTTTGCTTTCTTCTGTGTCTCGATCATGCGGTGCGTATCAACACATATATGCATATATGTTGGTGTATTCTGTGACGAGATTTCCCGATCTGGAGAAAAGTCACCGTCACAAGGCCGTTATCAGAATTTGCCGCGCTCGGCAACTCGCCGATCGTATGCGCTCCCGATTCTTTGGTTTTTTTTACTGCCGTTGTAGATTTATGTTGTTAGGTGACAGTGTTGTCGAAGGGGTAGTTTAGGCTGTTAGGTGCATCGTACATAAGGAGAAGCGGAGGTTTTGGGATTGCGGGCGAGAGCGGGAACCTCTCGTGCCGCCAATGTGAGTGCTCTCCTATGTGCGATGACCATGGGGATACGATTTTCGGCGTACTCGCAAGATCTCGAATAACGTCGATAATTGCGATTTCGTTAAGGTAAGTATTGTGTCGAGCGAGAGGGCAGTAGGTCTCGGTGATAGACTTCATATTTCGTATGATCAAAATTTGATTGGCTGAAAATCAGTCGTTACCGTGTCGCGCTCAAGACCAGAGGTCTCGCGAAGCATCGTAGAGAGAGCGAGGTGCCTCTCTCAACGTACGTGCTCTAGTCGGGTCTCGCCCTCACTTACGCGTCGTACGTACAGTGAGTAACAAAAGTATTCGGACACCACGGTATATCGGTATAAATCATTATGTACCGTAGTTATTTCTGAAAGAAAAAAATTCCTTTTTTTAGTGAATACAGTATTGATATTTGTTAACAATAATATGTCATAAAATAATTTTTATCTATAATCTGTAGATATTTTTTTGAACATTGTATAGAATAATGTACGATTTTCGCGCAACAAAAATATTCGGACACTTATAAGAAATGGGTGGTTTTTAAATTATTAATAACCTTTAATACTTAGTGGCATATCCTGTTTAATCTTCCACGTTTTCCAGACGTTCTGGCATATTTGAAATAATTTTTTTCAAATAGTCTGAACTAATTTGTAGCCATTCTTCCTGCAATCTCGTCTTTAGTTCATCTTTCGTACGTGGGGGTGACGAACGAACTCCCTGGTCCAATTTTTCCCATAGATTTTCTATGGGATTTAAGTCCGAAGATTGAGGTGGAGGATGCAAAATTTTTGGACAATTATATAACAGATATTCCTGTACAATGCGTGCTTTGTGCTTTGGATCACTGTCTTGATAAAACTTGAATGTTCTTTCAATTCCCATTTGTGCAGCACTTTGTATCAAATTGTCTTTCAATAATTAAAGGTATTTATTTGTATCCATAATACCGTCAATAAACACTAATTTTCCTAGGAAAAAACCCTTATAAACGAAATCAATAGAGGTAAACGTGTGCAATTCGCAAAAGAATTCGGCAGCAAAGATAAATCATGGTGGAATGACGTGAAAGATCACGTCATTCCACCATGATTTATCTTTCATCACAAAAGATTGTGATGAAAGTAAATTTAACGTTTCCGGGTCCGATGGACGAGCTATGGTGCGGCTTAAACCCAATACAGAGTTAAAACTAAAAAATTTACGCGCTACGTTCGAGCACGGAAACGAGAGTGTACTCGTCTGGGGGTGTATTTCGGCTGCTGGTGTTGGACAATTAGTTTTTATTAACGGTATTATGGATAAAAATACATACCTTCAATTATTGAAAGACAATTTGATACAAAGTGCTGCACAAATGGGGATTGAAAGAACATTCAAGTTTTATCAAGACAGTGATCCAAAGCACAAAGCGCGCATTGTACTGGAATATCTTTTATATAATTGTCGAAAAATGTTGCATCCTCCACCTCAATCTTCGGACTTAAATCCCATAGAAAATCGATGGGAAAAATTGGACCAGGGAGTTCGTTCGTCACGCCCACGTACGAAAGATGATCTAAAGACGAGATTGCAGGAAGAATGGCTACAAATTAGTTCAGACTATTTGAAAAAAAATTATTTCAAATATGCCAGAACGTCTGGAAAACGTGAAAGATCAAACAGGATATGCCACTAAGTATTAAAGGTTATCAATAATTAAAAAACCACCCATTTCTTATAAGTGTCCGAATATTTTTGTTGCGCGAAAATCGTACATTATTCTATACAATGTTCAAAAAAATATCTACAGATTATAGATAACAATTATTTTATGAAATATTATTGTTAATAAATATCAATAATGTATTCACTAAAAAAAGGAATTTTTTTCTTTTAGAAATAACTACGGTACATAATGATTTATACCGATATACCGTGGTGTCCGAACATTTTTGTTACTCACTGTAAGTCGCGCTCTCTCCCTCTACGCGCTCGCTCTAGAGTCGTTGGTCGTCTCTCGCCGAGGTGAGAGGTGTAAGTTCGCGTACGTGCTATAGAGAGTTCCGTGTCGACCCGGCTCCCTATAGACGAGATAAATTCGTATTTTCTCGATCGCCGTCGCTAAATAATTAGCTCTCGAAAAGTTAAAAGTTAAGTTATCGATTTCGAGGTGTTTTATGATTTATGGTGTTCGTGGTACCGAGTTTGCTCTCAGGAGTTTTCGGACGTGAATTAGTGAAAATTTATGTTCTCGTTTTCCGACCGAGGCTTCGACGTCCGGGGAAAATTTCACGATATTTTGGTGCCATCTCGGAGTGACCTACCCCGACCCTCTGTACCATAATCGATAACCTGAGCGGCCGAGCGTCTACCGGTTTTGTCGATCTCACTGGCTCCTCCAGATGGACCGGATTGTCACTTCCGGCGAAACAAAAGTGAGCCGATCCACGCAGCTAAGTTCGTGAGGATGGAGGGGCCGGGTCCTCCCGACCCCCAGGTTGTGCCGGTTGTCGATACCGCCGATACAAAAATCGACTGGCGCCCTGCCGGCAACAGTGCGAGTGCGACAGCGAGAGAGGCAACCGAAGGTGACGATGGCGGAAGGATTCCGGCAATTCGTCACAATTCATATAGCACATCGATTCGGTGAGTTACCCCCCCCCCCCCCCCCCCCCAATAAAAATACGACCGTTTTGCATTTTATTCCATTGCATTCGGTGAAAAAGTGCGCGCTAGCAAACCATTCAACAGCTATGGCAACGTCAATGCAACTATCAGAAATATTCATTGTATATATTGTCACGCCGTTGGGAGGGGGGTAGGGGAGTTTGGAAAACAATAAAATAAAATCAAGTATCAATAACGATTTTATTCCTTATGCTAAGATCATATTGCCACGGCGGACTATCTACGGGATAGTTACTAGTTAACAAAAATATACAAAAAAAAACTCGATATAATACCTTAGCCTCTTTGGGCGCCAGTTAATTTTTACTAATAAAAAAAAATTAACAAAAATGGTACTCGCAAAACTCTTACCGGTGAGGGGGGTGGTAGGGCTAGCGTATAGTGAAGGACAGGGTGTCAGGCGGGAAAGGGATCTCACGGTACAGGTTCGCCGATGCGATGGCCGCTTAATAATTACTACTGGCTTTGATGGTTCCGTTTATTGCAAGTTTCTTATTCGTACTTATCTCTAAATTCTAACGCTACCGTTAACACGGTCAGTCGCAAGGAGAGGGGCAGGCGGGGAATAGGGGGGTTGTTTGGATCGGTGATGTTGAGGGGACGACGAGAATGATGGCGCAAACGAAAATTTCTTTTGCCGAATACTGGGATAGATTAGATAGGGGGGTTCAGGCGGGAAGGAATGACCGTTACTCGCGGGTTATCGATGTTCGCCAAATTTTCTCGTATGTTCTCCGCTTAATTCAGCCGTCCCACACGGCAACAAAGGAACAAAAATAAAAAGGTAACCGAATTCGCACGCACGGAACATGAAAAAAAAGATAACGCTGAATTCTCGAATTCTCTCAAAAATGAGCCGGGTATGAAGCCGGGGGGGGGGGGGGGGGTACTTGTGCAAACACTCACCCTGGTTACCGCTACTCCCCGCTTTTCCTTTTCCTCTCGGATCCTTTTTCGTTAGCCTGGGCGTCCTTCCGTATCTTTCATCTCGCTATCCTTTCTCCGTTCCTTATAATCGTTGTCCTTATTCATTCCAAATCGTCTTGGTTATTTTCCTGTATAAATCCCTTTTCACACTCTCCTTCTCACTCTCTCACACTCACGCTATTCTCGCATCACTCTACACTCTATACTCTTGATACTCTATACTCTATCTTCGCTCTTTACTAATCGCCGGCTCGTCACTAAGTGGCGACCGCATGGGCGGCAGCTCGCGAAATTTTCGCGCTCGCTGATTGGCTACTGGCCGGCATCGATCATCGAGGCAGCAGCGTCACAGGTCGATAGGAGAGGGGTCAGGCGTATGATTGATTTTGGACTGTCGCGAGTGGGATCTATTGCGGAAAGGTGGGTAATGAGGTCGGTCGATATGTCAGGATTTATTGCGGACAGGAATTTATACGTTCGGGTAATAAGGAGTGTTTGGGGATCGCCGTACGCTGCTGCCATCTTCTTTTTTCGTCTCGTCGCCGCTCGGCCGTTGGATGGCCGGTGTGCGGGGACGGACAGGGGCTGCAGTTTTGACAGGTGGCGAATCTCCGAGTGTTGTGCGAGTGATTTTTGTTTCATAATTATTTATATTGGTGTGGTGAGCGGCGACGGGGATATATGGTGCGATGGAGATGGTCGTCGGGTCGGTCCAGGTGGGTAATTTTCCATTGGTTTATTAACAATGTTCTCATTTTCAATTTTCTCCTTATCTTTGCAGGTTACGGCAGATCAGTCCTGGTATGGCGGCGGCGGCGGCGGCGGCGGCGGCGACGACGACGACGACGACGACGACGACGACGACGACGACGACGACAACGATTTGATTTGATTATTTTATTATGCCCTAGCGAGCTATGGGGCACAATTCACAATATAATATGTGCAGAGTTAAAGGCGAATTAAGTCCTGCACATCTCATACACACAATATTATACAATCTTACTACTAATACAACCATTCACAATGTACAAGAAAGGTTACTTAAGTTCTATCTCTTACAGCTATACTAAAATTAGAACCAAGAAAAGTTATTATGTAACGAAAAAGTTATAATAAAATCTATGACTCGCTACTCTCACCACAACGCAGTGGCCAACTTATATTAGGCAAAGAGCCATCAGCCCTCCAATTCAAATAAATAGGCATGAAGCAGTGTTTTGAACGAATCAATAGAAGATGCCATTTGAATGATCGCTGGCAGCGAGTGCCAGAGACGCGGCGCAGCAATTTGAAAGGCTCGGTGAAACGTCTCAGTACGATGCGTGGGGATAAGAAAGAGCGTCAGTCCCACCGCCCTCACAGATCTCCATATCTCACAGACAACCATAGGCATGGTTTCTGTCAGGTACGGTGGAACATCAATATGTAGCAACCGATACATCATACTACCCAGAAAGTAAAGACGTCGACCCTTGACGGACAGCGACTTTAGCGTCCTTCTGTGCGGAGTGATAGACTCATCTCTTCGAAGGTCGGATATGAATCTAAGGCAGTTATTCAGCAATACATCGAGCTTCGCGTTAAGGACTTCGGTCAGGTCGTGGTGTACTAAACAGCAATAGTCAAAGTGAGGTAACACAAGCGATTTGACTAGCAGAATCCTGACTTCAGTATTGAGTGAACGTTTGTGAAACTTCAACTTGTGGAGAACGTTATGGACCTTTTGAGAGACGATAGCTACATGCCTGCCCACGACAGGTCAGTAGCCAGAATGACACCCAGATTTCTCGCATGAGAAACAAACGGCAGGACAGAGGAGCCCAGGAATTAATATAATTATTCTTTATACTTCCTTTCTTTGTTGCAGGTGTGAGACGGCTGCTTCTGCGCGAGCCGGCTGCAGGGGAGGCTGTGTTATTGTAGCGCTTAGCGTCACAATATACATACATACATACATATATATACATATATATATATATATATATTGAAATGTTCTATAGGTACTCGAAGAAAATTGAGGGGTAGACGTAAAAAGAAAATTTTAATGATTCTTTATTGATTTATATACTGCTATGTTCACACGGTTCCTTATCTTAAGTGTCCACGCTCGCTCCTCGATTTGTATTGGTGCGTCTCACCGGTCGTTACTTTGCGGTGATTGGCGCGATCTGCCGTGATTAATTCCGTAATTCTTCGGCTGATATTTCACACAGTTCCTTATCCTAATTGTCCCTTGTCGTTCTTTGATTCGATTGGCGCGGCTCACCGGACGTTGCTGTGCGGTGATTGGTGCTTCGCGTGGTGAGAATGAGGTACTAGTGCGTCTGATTAGCTGCGTCGTAATCGATGAGAATTGATTCTCGATGAGTTGACAGCTAAGATGGCGGCGTCGAAGTGTGTCGAGGACGTGCTTCGTGTTTTGTGTGTCGGAATTACGGATTTATACGTAACGGTAAGTCCCTTTTCAATTAAATTAATCTTGGTGTGCATTTGCTCTTGCGTTGTTTTGGTTTTAGGTCCGCCGGGTGTTCCTTTTTCTTCAGTTTTGCGCTGGTGTGGGACGTCTTTTCAATCCCGGTGAGTATGCGTCGTGTTAAGAGATTTTATTCGTTGCTCCTACCCTATTGTTGTTTTCTATTTTGTTACAGGGTTTGCCTTTGAGACAGGATCTTTTAGTGGGGCTGCCGTTGTGGGTTCGACCGATTTTGACACGTTGTTTTCTTCCGAAAAACTTCGGTGAGTAATCTCTTTATTTTTGATATTTTACTCCCTTCGTAGTAGTGTATGTTATTTATCCTTTACTCTTTATTCTTTATTTATTGTTCCTTATTTGTTGATCTGAGTTTCCTTACCGAGGTGCCTTTGCGCACTGGATTCTTTTCTTATTATTAGAACTCTTTGAGATTTTCCGCTGTTGAGCCTTTGCGCAATTTGATCTTTTAATAATTTGTTTCGTCTCACTGCTTCTTCATTCCGTAGTATAATATTATTCTCAAAATGCAATTCGATCCTTCCTTTTCTTTACCCGTGAGTTGTTCTAGAGTTAGCCACCCTCGCTCTCCTCTCGGAGAGTAATGTCCCAGCCTTCTCACAAATTTCTCACTTCGAAGATCTTGGATTTTTTTGTCAAATTCTGCTCCAAAAATTTTTATACTCGAACCCGTTTATTCCCTCTTTCCTCTCCAGCGAGTCGGTCTCGAGTTAGCCACCCTCACTCTCCTCTCGGAGAGCAATGTACCAGCTTTCTCAAGACTTTCTCGCTTTCAAAGTCTGTGAATTTTCGGTATTTGCTGCTCATTTATCGCTTCCTTTTATATTTTCCTTCTTTTCCTTTTAGTTGTGAGAAACTCTTCCCTCTATCACATTTTCCTTGAATTTATCTTTTCTGTCCTTTTCTAATTCTGTTTTCATTTTCAGGTGCGGTGGCAGATGGCGGCACGTGGCCAGGGCGGGAGGACGTCTCAATATATATATATTGTAACGTTGTACAATATCTCCCCTGCACCCGGCTCGTCCCAAAGGCAACCGTCCCCACGGACAGGCCCAAAACAAGGCAAGTAAAGTATTATCCTATTTCCCCTTCCTTTCCCCAAGTATTGTAAGGCCTGTGCAACACTTCAAGAAGAGGACCGGCCCGCCAGGCCCGAAGAAATCGCCATTGCATCGCCACCGTCAAGCCCGTCCACATCGTCATACTTGCATACATCACACTCGCACAATACGCACTCCGTCACAATGAAGAGAGATACACCAGTCCGTTCCCGCACCACAGCCATCCATCGGCTGAGCGGCGACGAAGAAGCGAAGATGGCAGCAGCGCACGGCAATCCCAAAATTACCATTACCCGCAATTATCAAACCCCGTCCAAAATTATTCCCCACTTACCGACCGACCCAATTACCTGCCTGTCCCCAGTAAATCCCAATAGCGACGATCAAATATCGATCGATACGCTTGACCCTTCCCCTATCGACCCGTGCCGCTGCTGCCCATTGATCGATACGGCCAATCGAAGAAACAACAAGATTCGAGAACTTGACCCCTGATCTCGAGAGAATCTTCACTTTGCGACGAGCCACCGAGTAGGACGATTAGCGAGAGAGAGATAATTAGCGAGAGAAAGATAATTAGCGAGAAAATAGCGTACCGAGGAAAGCGGAAGAAAATATAGAGACGAGGAAAGAGTTGTGCGAGAGTGCGAGTGGAGTGCAAGTGCGAGGTGAAAGGAGCGAGGATAAAGAGAGGAAAGGACGGAGACGCGAAAGGAGAGGACGACGAGGAGGAAAATCCGTCACCTGAAAGTAAGTGTTTGCACAGGTCAACCTTATCGCCATATTTCTCCCAAAATCTTTCTCTATCCCCTTTTTCAACAGATTTGTATAGAGCATCCCCCCCCCCCCCTTTCTCTTATTGCGTGCGTCCACCCTTGCATTTGGCCAGAGTTAGTTCCATTTAAAAGTCGTGTGGGACGGTTGTACAATTTCGAGAAATTAAAGTAGCGAATATTATAAGTACGAGTAACGGTCATTTCCCGCCTGACCCCCCTCCCGTCCTTACATCGTACAATAGGAGATCGAGAACACTCGATCGCGCGATCAAGCACCTCACGACCGACCTTCCTCGGCACAACCGACTCCCAAACCAAAACATCTTCTCATCTCCCCGCCTGCCCCTCTCCCTACGACAGGCCGAGTTACTCAGAGTACAAGATAGCGAATACGTATCTGAAAATAAATTACAGCCAGTGGTAATTATTAAGAGGCCGTTGAGTCGGCGAATCCTCTCCCTGAGATACCGCTCCCCGATTGACCTTTCCCTTACCTTCACGCTAGCCCTTCCCCTCAACCCAGTTATTGCGTTTTCTTTCTTTTTGTTAATATTTTTGTTGATTTTTGTTATTGTAAAAATTAACTGGCGCCCAAAAATTTGAGAGATTATTGTATTGTTTATTGCCCCGGAGATAGTCCGCCGTGAATGTGAGTGTAAAAATAAAAGTTATTATTCGAGTTATCCATTATTTCTTTTTTTTTAATCCCAAACTCCCCATACCCCCCTCCCAACGGCGTGACAATATATATATATTGTGACGCGCTCGCGACACTGAAAATTTCTTAAAAACGAGTCGCGAGCTGCCCGTCCAAAATCACTTATGACGCCCGCGCTGTCTTTCTCCCTAAATCGCCGTATTGGGCGCCAGGTATTTCTTTCGCCCGAAATACCAAGGGCTTTTTTTATCCTTCCGACTCGCCTCGGCTAGACCCAGGGAAGGAAGGGGGTGTTCGGGGGCAAGTTCTCTTAATTTTTCCAATCTATATGAAATAACGGGTGAGCACCGAATATGCGCAATACAATAACGATAATCTTTTATTTTTGGTCACGCTCTACAAATTGTCAGTCGCTCTCTCTCTCACACACACATTCTCAGACCGGGTTTTACTTCTTACGCCGACCTCCGGAGACGCCGGATGGCACAGCCGTTTTCTACGGGGCGAGGGGACGAGAATAAGACGCTCTCTACCGCGTCGCGTTACAATCAAAGACGATGCACCACGTGCGCCTACCTTTATCTCGTTCTTTGCCTGTCCGCGCGGCGTCCTCTCTCTCGCTCCCGTGTACGCCGGTGGCTCGGCCTCGCTCGATCTCTCTCGCACGCACGTTCTCCCCGATGGCTCGTCCTCCGGTCTCTCGGTCTCTCGCTCGCTCGCTCGCTCTATCCTCGCTCTTTCTCCTTCACACACACTGCGCACCCTCTCTATCCACTCTATTCGCTCTTTCTTCACTCTACTCTTTGCACTCCTCACTCTCTCTATCCACTGGTCCTTTTTCCGATCTTCACTCTCTCTCTTATAACTCTCTTTAACTTCTCTATCCCTTCGTACACACTCTCGCTCTATCAATCGCTCTTACTCTACCAATCGCTCAATTCTAACTCACTGACTCGCAATCGGCGGTCAATCTCTAACTGATTATCCTTAATATCTAATCCCTCTCGCCGGCCGGCTTCGTCGCTCTCTCGGTCACGTGGTCGAGGCAGGGTCCGTCCGACGATCGACGATCGCTCCTTCGGCACAGCCATCTCTCTCGCTCTGCCGTCGGCCGTCGTCTCTCTCCGTCGTTCGCCGACGTCGTCGTTCGTCGTCCCTCTGTAACGTACGAACAATTCGACGACAGTACCCGTTCGACTGTACCCTACTTCCACCACGGGTGCGAGACGGCGCGACGCTGCTGTTTGCCCTCGACGTGGCTGCGAGGCCTATAATGCCTCGTCACAATATATACATCGTGACGAGGCAGTACACTCCTCGCAATCGCGCTAGAAAAGAATATTCGATAGAATATTAGAGAGAGGCCGAGCTAGCAGAGTCGCGACGTCTCGCACCCGTGGCCAAAGAAATTTGAGAGAGCACGCACTGTCGGCGAGGATTCCTTCGTTTCAGGGAGCGGCCAGCGAAACGTCAACAGTGACGGACGAGTGAGAGAGACGCTGCCCGGCGAACGAGTGCGAGAGATGGCTGTGCCGGCGATCGAGGGACGATCGTCGCGAGAACCCCCACCTCCTCCGATAGGGGAACAAGGAAGCCGGCAAGCGTGAGCTAAGGGCTCGCGCAGAGAGTGCGAATTAGGCGAGCAAAGAGAGTACGAAATTGGACAGCGAACAGTTAGCGAGAATAAGAGAATTAAGTAGAGAGAATCGAGTAGTTAGAAATCGAGTAGCGAAAGTGAGATTGAGATAGCGAAGTACAGCGAGTAAGTGTGTGAGAGAGAGAGTGAGTCGGAGACATCGACGGATAAGCGAGAGCGAGAGAGAGGATCGACACCCGAGTATCGCTGTGCGACGCCGAGGACGGAATATACGGCGAATCGAGAAGGTAGGCGCACGTAGTGCAACTCTTTTCTTCACTGTACGGATCCTCCGTGATCGTACACGAGGTGGTAGAGGGTGTCCGTCCCGCACCCCCCTCGCATACCCCTGTCGTAAGCTGTGCTTTCCGGCGTCTCCGGAAAGCAGCTGTGTCTCCCTTAACGCGTAACTGATCGCATAGATTAAATGTAGAATAAGAGTTTTTAAATGTGAATGGTAATGTCGTGATTACCCGAGCGCGGGAAGAAATAAATACATATTGAATTGCCTGTTAAATAATCAAAAAGGTTGCTCACCCGTTATTTCACCGTAGTAGTAATAGTCAATGCTTGGCCTACGAATCCCCCCCCCCCCCCCCCATTCCTGAGTCACTAGCCGGGCAATCGAAAGAGAGTACAGAAAACGAGACAGTGCCCTTGGTGTTTCGGGCTGGTAGAAACACCTGACGCCTAAACGGTAAAAGAGTGAAAAAGGTGACAAAAAAGAACATTGGGCGTAATCAGTGATTTTGAGACTGGCAGCTCGTCAGCCTTTTGTTTTTGCGAAATTTTCAGGAGGACGAGCTCGTCACAACATATAAACTGCCGCTCAAAAGTTTGGATACACCAGTCGATATTTCTTGCTGCACTTAAATTTGGATAACTCTGTCAAAAATAAAGATATTCCAATTTCCAAAGCGACGTTTTAAAAAGGATATATTAGGCTTCAGTTTGCTGTATTAAAATATTAAAAAAAAAAAAATTCCACCCGGTGCGGACTTTTGTCCGTGACCGTTTTTAGGCCTTTTTTCGACCATCGTAAATCTGGCGCATAATCTAAGGAATTTTTTTTGTTTACTATGAAATACTTGAAAGGGAATGCAGAAGCTCTATTATCCTTTTTTTAAAAATTGTTTCCAATTTTTTTTCGGAACGTTATTTCATTTTTAGCTAAAAACAATGAATTTTTAAAAATTCAAAATAACCCAAGAACAATAGGGTTTAAGAGAAAATGTTAAGGATACAAAAAGTTGCCTACTTTCTTACTGAATCGCCTCAAACTTTTCAGAATTTTTCTTTGTAAATTTTTTATTTTAACCGAGTGAATGAAAGAGTTTTTTGAAACGCGTGAAATTTTTTTTTTCGGGTCAATAAAATATTTTAAGATATTCACCTCGTCTACACGAGTGTTACACCGAAAAAGCCGCCTTTAGCTTTCAGCACCGCGTCCACGACTCGTGGCATCCGTTCGATTAGCTTATCGATTTGGTGTTGGTTGAGATTCGACCATGCAGCTTGTAATTTTGCCCAGACATCCCTGATTTATCTGATTTTCCGATCGAGCTTCTGTAGGAAGAGCTCTACGGAAAAATCAGACAATGTTGTCCATCGTCTACGGAGGATACTCGAGAGACAAAGGATAACTGTAGCTGGACGATGCTATACGGCTCGTATTATTTCGTTGTACGAATACTAACGGTTTTTCTTTCTCGTTATATGGTCTCGAGGGCTTTTTTTTTGACGAATATTCACAGTTATTAGATTTTGCTGAGACTTTTCAAATTCTACTTTTCAAAATTTTGACAATAATTTTACAATTTCACTATTACACAGCTATTGACAACAAATTTTACGAATTTTGTACAGGTTAGGCAAATTTTCATACGTGAACGGAGTTGCACTTGGCACTTTTACAATATTAGACTTGACAAGATTTGGCTACAAGAATGTCTATCACAATTTCTACACTAAATTGAATAAATTAATACAATTTTCCAACTTTGCTCCACGTTGGGCACCAAATGAGACCGGTACTTGTCGTTTCTAAGTTTTATACCGACACTTGCCGCGGCCGTGTCAGCCTTCGGCTGACAAGGCTTTAGTTGATTTAATTTTATTTTAGAATGGTTGAGCGCCAATCAGTTTTGAGGAAACTGATAAAGTTTAACATTTAATAAATAAGAGACAATCACAGGGTAAGTACAGTTGGAGGACCAAGAGATAGGACTGCAAAGTCAAAATGGCGTTTCAGTGCAGATATATAAATTTATTTACCTTGTAGTAACAAATCCTGACGATCGGCAGCCAGACCTTCAGTTTAGATTTACACTTGACAGTTTACATTTACGATTGGTGATAATTTGAGATAAAATGGCAATTAATAATTCGTGAGACAGAATGACAATTTCATAACTCGGTCGACCCCTCAAAAATCGACCCGCTTCTACAAATATCGAAGACGAAGTAATCGTGGAACGTCTTTGTCGAATTACCGGCTCTCTTGAAAACCTCGCTGGAGGGGGTCATAGGCTCTCCAGGATCTATGTCCAATAGTTTTCGTCGATAACCGGCGCATGCGGCCTTCGACCTCGGCTGTCTCCGTCGCGCGCGTTGACAATTGACAGTCGTGCCTCTCGAATGTTCGATGACAATATATGTATGTGTTGTGACGAATTTTTCGTTCCGCCGGAGATGGCAGTCTGCAGGGGGTCGCAGCTGCGACCCTGGGCGCCGATGAAGCGTCGAATCAACTTCACCGCGTACAATTCGGGTCGTCGGCTACCTATCTCAGAAACGGGGTTTCTCGGTGGTACACCGCGCGTCGAAGTCCGCGCGAAACGCCGCCTTGACGTAAGGAGTTCGGCGGGTGCGGCGAGGGAAGCGGTGCTGCATCTTTTCGTGCCTGGTGGCAAATCACGTGAGCCAACCGCCGAGAACAGGGACGCCTGTCCGGCGAGGTGAGCTTCCCCCTTCCCCGTCGCCCGTTCCGAGCTCCAGGGGGAAGGCGCGCGGTGAGGGGGGGGGTGCGTCGTAGAGTTCGGGAGCACTCGGCTCCTAGGTGAGCTGTGCACAGCTCTCGTCGCACTCCCCCCTCCCCCGCTCGCGCCACTCGATGGCCAGCGAAAGGTATCCGGCACGGGAGGACCAACGAGAGTCTTCAAAGAAAGGAACCGACAACGCTGCCATGGGGCATAATTGGTCAACCGGCGGTAATAAGAAAAAGTAGGGGGAGAGTGCCTAGGCTAAGTACGCCGAACGAACAATGAGGTACACAGAGTTCGAGGGACTAGCGAGGCGTGAACAGCGAAGAGTGAACAGCAAACATGAATGTGATAAAAGTAACAAAAAGTAGTGTGAGTGGCAACGTATCCAGCGATTCAGTAAGTCGATCCGATTTTCCTAAAGAAAGACAGAGTAGGCAGGGACGAGGCAGCTATGATGGAGTCCGGCAATAGTAATTACAAAGAAATTTAAGATTATTTGCGGTAGTCCCGCGTAAAGGAAATAAAGTAATCAGGAAAAGCCGATGTTCGATATCGAGAAAGCTGCTCGCCCCTTGCCGACTCTCTACTTTCATAAAATTCTCGTCGCTGTCCGAATAATTACTCGACGACTCGGTATACCCGTGCGTGCACCGTAGGCTACCTCATGGTCGAGACGCCGGCGTCGTGTACCACGTGCGACCGTCCTCTACCGCGGTCGCACCGTGTTGTTTACCTCTTTTGTATCGAGTCGCCGTGCCAAGTTTATGTCATTTCTAATACCTGTAAAATTATCATAGAGTAGTCCGTTTTCTCTCGTCGCGTCGAAGCTACATAAATTAAATATCTGGCGTATTGGCTACTTACAGGGCGTTACATAAATTATTTATCTATCTTCACGGGGGTTACCTACCACTACTCGCTATCTACAGGGTGCTACATATATTATTTATCTATCTTCACGGGGGTTACCTACTATTATTCGCTACCTACAGGGTGCTACATAAATTCTTTATCTATCTTCACGGAGGTTACCTACCACTACTCGCTATCTACAGGGTATTACATAAATTATTTATCTATCTTCACGGGGGTTACCTACCACTATTGGCTACCTACAGGGTGTTACGTAGATTACCTATCTTCGAGGGGGCTATCTGGCGTTATCGGTTATCTACATGGTGCTACATAAATTATTTAGGTATCTTTGAAGGGATGACCGATCCCCAAGGGTTATCTACAAGGTGCTCCGCAAAATAACGCGCTAGCTTAGCGGGGAATCCCGGCGCATGCGTTATCTACAGGGTACTACGTAAAGTTAGTCTTTCTCTCGGACGCGGCTACCTTCTGCCCAGGTGAAGTAGTCCAACAGCGGGACAAGGCTATCTACCGCGAGCGCGCGGTAGCCGATAGATGTACGTCACTCGATCTAATGTATATTCGATGTTGTATAATTACCACCGTGTAATAAATTTGTTGCCCCGCTGATTATTGGAATAGTTGGCTACGCTACCTGATTGCCGCAAAATTCTCCACGTCCACCCCCTCTACCTTACCGACCCGCAGGCGGGCTGGGCCAGCCGACGTGAAGCCCGAGACCCCTGTGCTCGCCCTCGTGGGGGAGCGGGGACGCGTAGGGGGGGGCCGCGGTGGCGGCGAATTTAAACAAAGCCGGCCTAGGTCGGTGGTACGCGAGCGTACCTGGCGCCCGTCCGCCCCCGGTTGCCCCTGCTACGTCAGCAGGTCCCGATTCCACCTCGCCGGAGCGGTGGAAGCGGGCGTGGACCAACGCGCGCTCCTCCTCGGGCGGAGGAACAGGAGGTTCTCGGCAGGTGCGGGGAAAACCCGTTACAGTGTATTCGACAGATCGTACGAACTTATGCTCTAGAATATTCGATATGATATGGACCTTATGCAAGATTTTCTGGTAAACGATTGGCAATTTTGACGCTCGAGGGGTCCGTCGAGCAGTGACGTCGAGAGAATAGATGAATTCAAAATTTCCTGTTACAATATATATATACAAAACGATTGATACATTCAATTATGCATGAAATCTTCAAACCTCCGAACTGAAGAACCTCCGAGCACAGTCCCTCTATTAGTATTATTTATATTTTTTTTGTTACAAATTAAATTCATTCACTAGCTTTTATAAATGGAGTAGTTTCAGAAATATATTTGAAAGCTGGTATATTATCACATTGATACAGTTTTTTTACTTTGCAGTTTATTGCGCTATCGCAGGAAACGCCAAGTATTCCCAATATTGCATATTTCTCTACGACACATCCCTTTACCTTTGAACGTAAATAATTAAACTCTTGCGTTTTTTTAAATATTAATGCTATATTTTATAAAATGCCGAAGTGTATTAAGAGCATATCAAAGCGTAGAAGGAATCAATTGATACGCGAGAAAATCTTAAGTCACAGTATAATCGATAAACATCCTTCTACTCCATATTTCATATCATTAGATCGTAGTTGCTCTAATAATCTGCTCAATAATGTAATCAATAATAATCTTCTTAACGAGCAATCATCAACTTCTACTGCTTTCGATACTTCTACAGCTGAAACCATTGCTACGATTCGCGCTGATGATGTAAGTGATATACCTTCAAAGCTCATAACTGAACCTGGTAGTCTCGTGCAAATTAAATCACACGAAAATTCGGCAGGTGATTCTTCTTCTAACGAGACTTTAATTGAATTTGAACACGAAATTGCAAGTCCTCCCAATGCGAGCTTAGCCGATGATTTACGCTCGTGGACAGTACAAAATGACGTAGCACATAGAATTGTTACCACTTTATTAAAAAATTTTCGCAAGCATGGTAATACTAATTTACTGGCAGATATTCGTACTCTTCTCAAAACACCTCGGAATCCATCATACACGATTGTTTCGATCAACGGTGGCGAATACGTGCATTTTGGATTGAGAGTCGGACTAAAACGGACAATTCGAAAATATTTTGATGATATTCCACATTCCATCTATTGAACTTTTTTGATATTGAGGAGTCAATTGTGGATTCAAGGTTGGTCACGTTCAATAAATGCGATACTTTGTGTCAGAAGTTTTATTTTTACTCGCTGAACGTTCGTTTCTGCCAGGAGACTAGATGAGACTAAAAGTCTTGCTTAGCGCCTAAATGTGCGTACACGAAAAGGGAACGAACACGTACGAGATGGCCCGAGTCCGATTCTCGCGAGATCTCGCGAGCGCTCTTACGCTGCCTAGTTCACGCTCGTACAGTCGGCTTCAAAAAAACTCCGCTGTACAGTCGCGCGATAAACATTATTTTTCTCTAACACCATCGAAATAAACATCAATTGTGACGGTTCGCCATTGTTTAAAAGTTCCGGAGGGGAGTTTTAGCCAATTTTAGTATCACTTGTTACGGACTTTTATTCCGAGCCTTTTGCAGTTGGAATGCATTATGGTAGTAAGAAACCGGATGATGCCAACCTTTTTCTTAATCAATTCATCACTAAAATGGGTGAACTTCTTAACGATGATCTTGACGTTGAAGGTCGCACGTGTCGTATATTATTAACAAATATTAAAGCTATAGTCTGCGATGCACCGGCACGGGCTTTTATCAGTGGCGTAGCTAGGTAACCAAGGGCCCTGGGGCAAATTAAAAAATGGGGCCCCACTGCGATGTAAACTGATTAGGTTTTATCAAATAGAAATATGAAATATACAAATACTTTAAAAACGCTAAGCTACTTAAGCTCTTTTTTGTGCACTGCAGGGCAGGTAATAAAAATATTAAACAGTAACAACATAAATTACAATTAATACTTAGTGTAGGTTTGGCTAATAAAATGAAATAGAGAAGATTCAAGGGTTTATTATATAAAGGTCGGGCCTACCAACTGACTAAATAACAATTATATTTACAATTTTTTCCTAGCTTTAGTTTTCGCAAAAGTATCAATGACTTCGTTTAAATCCAGGCTTGATGCGGTTTTGTTTTCAATTGCTATTAGCGATAAATGTCGGAGTCGAGTTTGGCCCATATTATTTGTTAAATAATTTTTTATTATTTTTAATTTGCTAAATGACCTTTCAGCTGCTGCAGAAGCGACAGGAATTGTAAAGAATAATAACATTGCTGTAAATACTTCCGTTAGGTCGCATTCTAGCACTCCATATTTGCTCATTATTTCCTTATAGTACATAATTGGTGAACAGTCCATGCCTGAGTTAGTTGAGGTAAAACTAGGTGGTAAATATTAATAAATTGAAGTGAAAAACTAGGGCCTATTATATCTGAATATTTTCTTTGGAATTTATCATACTTTTGTAATAAAGTTGCTTCATCAACATGTAATAAAAATGTTGGTGTTAGAAAATCGAATATATGACAGACTGCACTCATACCGATAAAACGTGTATCTAATTCAGATATTACTGTGTCTAGTACATTATTGAAAATCTCAATTTTAAATATTTTTTCTCGGTTTGGAAATCGGTGATCAGCAGCTAATTCATCAAAATGTTTTTTAACTTTTCTTTGCCTTTTTTCTTGAAAATGGGTATCAATATCATATTTTCTTGCAGTTTCACTGGCTTTGCACTTGAATAATTCGAAATGATTTCTATAAATTTGCAACTTTGCTTTGGTCTCTCCTGAAACTTTACTCGCCTTGCCCAAATTGATGTCGCATTTTTGTAAAGTTTTGGATGCATAATTGATGTCGTTCAATAAACTGTGCATGAATTCGCAAAGCAACACGAACTCGAAATTTAGCATTTTTGTTTTAATACTCTCTGCTTCACTACGCTCATCTTTATTAGGACTCTTTAAAACTATTTCTGATAATGCTTTGATAATATCAAAATAACGAAGTTTTATTGCAGATATCGTATTGACCCTACTGGACCATCTAGTCGGATTTAGTTTTTTAGAGTGGTGTCCGATTCGCCAGTGAATTTTAACAGTAGATCCTAACGCTTGATGCTGTTTCCGAAAAAGTTATACAAATCTTGCAACGTTGCGAAAAAAATCTGTATTTCCACACAACTGCTAACGGCATCATTTATCACCAAATTTAAATTATGAGTGGCACAATGTACGTACTCCGCGTTAGGCTGGATATCCTTAATATGTTTTTGTACACCATTATACACACCACTCATCATACTGGATCCATCATAGCCTTGCCCCACACATTTTTATAAATCAATATTTTTGGCGATAAATAATGTTGTCACTTGGTTGACTAAATCTACTGCGCCATGTTTGATGGCTGCATAAAAGCCTAGAAACACTTCTTTTACTTCTATATCAATTGGCTGTCCATTTTTCGATCTGGTTATTACTGCATACCTCACAACAATGCTTAGCTGATCTACCTTCGATATGTCTTGTGTCGTATCCATTATGATGGCAAAAAACGGTGACGCTCTAATTTGTTCTAGTAGATGGGTTTCGAGTTTGGTCCCCAAGCTCTCAATCATTTTATTTTGAATTGTTGCACTCAGATATCTTGTAAATCCTAAAAACATAAATGTTGGTTATGACGAGGCAGGTAATAAACAATATTACTATTGGTGCTAATATATCACAGGTAAAACTTTATTAAAACGGTCTAGCCGACAGCGTGTGCTAAGAAGAAGTAAGTAGTCGAGTAGTCACACCTCAATACTAAACGCAGTAACCGGACTATGCGCGACATCAGCGCTGAGCGTACAGGAAACGAAACTAGAAAAGACGCGCGACAATCAAACGCGACACGGGCTGACTGTTATCCTTCCTTCGTATGAACAACAATAAAAAAACACAATTTCAAAAAAGTCCTGATATTAAACAGTTAATAATTATAAACAAAATAAAACGATAAAAAACTTAGAAATAATTATTATTACCTTTGGGCATATTAAAAACTTGCCGCAAAATGTGATCATATCGGGCGACAAGCTCTACAAAGGACAGAAAATTTCCGTGGTATCCTTCCTGACTTAAGTCTTCTTGATGTCCTCTCAAAGCCAAAGAACTCTTTGCTAGGGTAAGTATGATATCGAATAACCTTTGAAGAACCATTTTCCAAAATGATGCTTCTTTGCGAATTTCATTTTCAAGTTCCTTGTCGATAGTATTAGTATCGTTTTTTTTCCAAAATTCATACACATCACATGCTTCCGAATGGCCAGTCGAACAACTGTGTTGTTTAATTCTTTCTGATAAATGCTTCCAATCTCGAATTTCCGTACACCAAACATTATTCCTTTGTGAAGCAAATAACCAGCAGGGTTGACAATAGGCAGCGTCTAGTATTTTGGAATAACACAACCAAAAACGATTAACTGGCCTATATTTAGAACACGAAACGTAGTACGATTTTGAAAAACACCTATTGTTCTGGTTGATGTCTGTTGGAAAAGGTCCTGAAGGCTATAAAGGCCCCATATAAAGAATTTGACGTTTTTCGTTATCACTTAATATTTTGTTCGTGAAGTTTCCCAAGTCATAAGAAGATTTGTCGTTCACATTTTCGAAAAATGTAGAGGTCTGTGGTTCCTCCAAATCCTCCGCTCTTACGTGTGTCATGCAAACATCATCCACGTTCACATGATCGGCGGCGGAGGTATCTCCAACTGCAATAATTGTTGAATCTTCTTCAGTAGGTTTCTCAACCAACACTGCAGTTACCACATTATTTGAGTCACTATCAATAGAAATATTTTGGCCAGATGTACTTGCAGAAGGCTGACTAAAAAACTTGTCAATTTTGGGGAATTTTTGTTTACTATCTTCTCTTTCTTGGCGTTGTTTGCGTTTAAATGCACCACTGGGTTTCTTCTTTTTATCCATAATTTTAGTTTTCTAATTTATTTAAACAATACAATATTAGATTGTGCTCGAGTAGGTAGGTACTCACTGTTCACTGACGACGTTAAAAGTAAAATAAAAGGAAAGAGAAACACAATGATACGCTACAAGTGTAGTTGGGGAATCCCCGGAAAAAAAATTATCACCGTTAGTGTTACCACATTTAACGGTGGAGACCATGAACGATCTCCTGCCCGCGGACCTGAATTAATGTACCTACTGCAGGTGACTTGCATTTTTTCACGATATTTCGCGTTATACAATGAGCTGTAGCCGAAATCTATAGATTTGACACGATTTATTGACTTAACGGACATCAATATGAGTGGTAAAATCAAATAAAAGTGAACTACTATATTTACCAGTACAAAAAAGTTTATTGACATTAGCTTACTTACTCCTGATACAGCATTAATTTTTTAACCGTCGTCGAAAAAAAAATCTTAACTCGAATTCACAATAAAACGCACAACGATGAATAATAAAACGCACATATTACTATCCGTCAAATTGACTACATTGCCAATCTACAGAAAGAATTTAGGGGAATTCCCTAGGCATAACTTTTGAATTTCTCTCAACTGAGTTGTCATGATTAAAGTGGGGTTGCAACCTGTCATATTTATTTTGAAAATGGGAGAAATTTCCAAAAGTTCAGTTCGATCGAGATTTCTGGTAAGGATTCGAGGGCCCCCTGAGCTTGAGGGCCCCGGGGCACTGTCCCGCCTAGCCCGTAGTGTTATAATCCGCTGAACTCTGTCGAGTATGGGAATGCGTAACACGGTTCGATTTCTCTTTTCGAGGCAAGGCAATTAAGCCCTTTCCTTCAGGGACGGAAATCTCGCCATTTCTTTACTACAATTCGTCGGAGGGGTTTTCGACTAGGACGGCACCGTCGTTTTCGACTAGTCCGATGGTCAATCTTGACCTATACGAAAGGTTGGATGAGAAAGATTCGACTCACTCTTTCGCTGGTCGTATAGTGCTGGTGATCTGACGAAGCTCGATGCGATGCGACGATGATTCTTGTAGTCTCGGTGAGGAGTGAAAAGAATATGGTCGACGCGAGTTCAGTTATCAGGCTTTTATTTTTCACGAGCACGTTACTTTTTGACTCTAAGATTACTGTACAATATACAAGCTTAGTCTCGATGAGTTTACAACTTTTGTACTCAAACAGGCGACGAGCAAGAATGCTCCGCAGATTCTGTTGCGCAAAGTGGTTGCGTTGCCGGTCCCCGTTGAAATTGTAACTGACTACTTGGTGAAAAAGGTCGCCATTTTATACTAATTTTTGGTGGCTACTTAGGGCTAGTGTGATGAGTCACTTAGTGGAAGGGTGCCTAGGATTAGTAAGATCGTTAATGAAGATAGCGAAAGGTGTCGTCCGTGGCACGGTGTACGCGCGGCAGCGAGCCAATCACAGGGCTTTTCCCGAGTTCGCGCGAGGCTCTTCTGGGTTTGGAGGTTCGGCGCGTGTAGGTGAGGTCACCTGGCTCGAGGCAGGTGACGAATTGTGCGATGCCTCGGAATCGTTGGAGTTTGGCATAGAAATAGTGGATTCGTAACGCGATTGGTACGATGCGCTAAGTTGTGCGGTATGCCAGGCGAGGCTTGAAATCGTTTAGAGATAGGTATAGAGATAAAGGATTCTCAAATCGTAACACTAGGTAGCTACGCCACTGGCTTTTATCACTTATACTAAAGGTCACAACGGGTACTTTGGTTGTGCAAAATGTACTCAAGAAGGTGATGTCGTATGCAGACGAACTACTTTTCCGGAAATAGATTCCCCTCTAAAAACCAATGATCCTTTCGACGCCAATTACAGTCCGAGAATCATCGAGGCGTCTCAGATTTATTACGATTGAATATTGGTTTGGTATCGCACATGGCATTAGATTATACATATCTTGTATGTTTGGGGATCGTAAAGCGACTTCTGCGATTTTGGGTTAAGGGCCCGAAAAATATCCGATTATAAAAAAAACAGCTGTCTGCTGCATCACTAATCTTACTCTCGATGAAATCCAATATATTCAACGAATTCGCAAGGAAAACGAGATGTTTTGAGGATATCGATCGCTGGAAGGCTACCGAGTTACGACAATTTCGTTTCTATACCGGTCCTGTGGTTTTGGAATCAGTTTTATCAATACGTTTGTAGTAATTTTCTTGCATTAAGCATAGCGATTCGAATTTTATCCAATTCTAAATTATATTTTGTGATGAATGATTATGCTAAATCTTTGTTGCACCGGTTCGTTTTGCATTATGGAGAATTGTACGGCCCCGAATATATTTCATACAATGCCCATAATCTCGTACACCTCGCCGATTAGGTCAGCCGATTTGACTGCTTGGATCGCTTTAGTACCTTTCAATTTGAAAATTATTAGCAAGTTCTAAAGTAGACGGTAAAAAATTCTAAAAAACCACTGCACTAAATTGTCAATCGAATTACGGAACAAAATTTAATTCCTATTCAAACACTTTGTCGTAAGCAATATCCAGTCGTACACTTTTGGAGGGCTACACAAAAGATCACAATTCTAGAGTTTGACGGATTTTCAATTTTGACCAAACATCCCGATAATGTTTGTTTTTTGATTGATAATTCGATTGCTATCATACAAAATATTATCAAAATAATGAATGTTTTGCACATAGTAGGGAATAGGTATAGGAATACAACATCCATTTTTACAGTTCCGTGCAATTGTAAGAAATTCGACATGTCTCTGATAAGTGAAGTATGCACTGCTGACCGGGTAACATTAAAAGCCTCACAAATACTGAGAAAATGCTTCATATTTCAGTATCCGAAGGAAATTACTGCTAGGGTAGTAATTGCTCTGCTGCAGTACAATTATTGACAAGTAAGATCCGTCTTCTCGAATATACCGTTCACTCCATTTTACATTTACTCCACCCTTCTCGCTCATTTTGCATCCTTTCCTTGCTAATTAAAGTTTACTGCCCAACCTATCTAACGACAACGTATATAACGGCAGCCGATATGGCATATCTTGTCGTTAAATTCGACGATGAAACCGTTTCGGAAGTACCTTCAAATTGGCTTCAATCAACTGATGACAAAACTTTGTGTCGGTGGCCAATACATTCAAAAAAGATCGGTTCGCTGATCACAAAGCGGGCTGAACCAGATAAAGTGACGTGAGAATTGCTAAATGTTAAAATCGAAAAACAGTGTCGTGAGTATTTCTAATATATTGAAACGGCAAAACGTTTCACTGTATTTATTTTTGTCGTGTGAGTGGCTCGACGTTGGCGTGATGGGTGAATAGGTTGGACGAGGTGAGTTTTTTGTATTCAATTGATGAGAAAACGATTTGGCTACTTGGCCTTTATTAAAGAGAAGGTTGTAAATTTACATTGCATATTTCGCATTATCCCTCCGAAGTGTAATTTATTTAGAGGAGAAAATTTTAACAAGAAATCATGTAGATCTAATTTTAATTTTCTCGACGCCTTTGCCGCCGATCGTTTTGGGTTGTGCCGAGCGAGGATCCGTGCTGGGGGAGCGTTTGACGATTCTCCATCGATTCGTCGATCTGCCTTGAGTCATCTGTCGACCGTCACGTTAGTCGCACCTCACACGCTCTCTCGATGGGTGACGTCGCCAGCTTCCTCCTTCCCCTCCCAGCGATCCCTCAGCTGCACTGGGTCTCGTTCGACGCGCCTCGTCCTTCCCCGTCACCGGTGTCGCCGAATAACAATATTGTGGTGATTCGCGGGTCAACAGCCTCGCGACAGTAACCGATGTCGATGTTCCCGTCTATCCTTTCCGTAATGAGATCAACACTCTTTTGCAGAGTATTATAATCTCGTTGCTGCAGATAAACTCTTGTTCAGAGTGATGGTCCTCACCGGGCTGACTCTTTGCAGAGTTCTTCGCCGATGAGCGACCGGTGATTAACTGGTAACGATCGTTATTTTTCCGGCCTTTCATACCGTTTTTCTCCCCGGTTGTCGGTGTTTGCTTCGTCTCAGCAGTTTCTTGCTGCGTTGCCAGCTTGGGGGTCTTCGTTTTCCACACCTCGTGTAGTGGGGGGCGAACTTATCCTCGGTGTCTTGAGACGATACTGTCTCAATATGGAATAAAAGAATTTCTTTCTTATTTATTTTTTTAACTCGTAAGCTTTTTTTCAGAAACTCTAGAAAAAACTCGAAAGGCCGCGTATAACGAATATTATAAAACCACTGATGACGAGAATCTCGGAAAAGGACGCATACAATCGCGAAAACGAGTAGTGAGTTCTTCTTCTGACGAGAATGGAAATTACAAATAATCGAATCTATTGCGAATTCGACCATCACAGAAGAGTAAGTACTATGCCTCTTTGACTGTTTTGATATAAGGAGTCTTTAGCGAAATAATAAAATCTAGCATCTCTTAAGGCCACCTCAAATACGTGGTCACATGAGTGCGAGACAGATTGTATAGGACCGAAAAAAGGCTGTTTAATGCTTTTTAGAAAAAAGCCTTAGAAAAGTAGGTGAATCAAACTGATATAGTAATAAGTGACGTTCGCAGAATGCCTAGTACAGCAAACAAATTGAATGAAGACGTTTACGTAAAAAAACCCAGTTTATAGTGATAAGCCTGGGGATTATTTTTTAATGAATTTAGATAGTTATCTTAAAATCCAATCGGTTTGCATACAATAAAGATGCAGTACTTGATGATCAATTCATAAACGACCCTTTAAAAAATAAAATAAGTTGTCACTAATAAATAGGGGACAAACTAAAAAATTGCACGAATTTAAGTTGCGCGGATAATTGGCACAAGTGAAATATATTTTTTTGTAACTGATGCTTATATTTTTTTTCAATATCATGGTGACATCGTTTGATGCAGGTCCTATTTTTGTTGTCTTTAATTTTTTAATTAAAGAAAGATTTATGTACGAACAATTTTTGAATGTTTTACTCTATTTAGCTGACTATGGCACTGAAGCTTCATCAAATTATTAGCACACTCTTTTAGGTACAGCTTTGTAAGTCAAATATGATTGAGAATAAAATTTTCATTTGCAGCACAAAACATATTATTAGATCTGCCAATGGCCCCAAACGATGCAGTTACTTCACCAGTGCCCACGAATTCGCTCGAAATTGCAGTGTCCACAGGGACTGTATCTTTAAAACCGCACGAAGGTATCGGTTACTGAGATTGCGCAAGTAATGAGTCTACAGAGCGTGAGTAATGAAATAATATGCTTATCCATTTTTGATAGTACTAGCTATACATTTGTCAAGTATAATTTATTATATATATGTCGTGAAAATAGTTGTTAGTGAAAATAGTGGATAGAGCTTCGGGTTCGCACGCAGTGGGCTCGGGTTCGATTCCCGCAGCCGACACCAATGGAAAACATTTTTTCTACGTGTTTTTTCTGCAATCCTGGCGGTTCGGATTCCACCAAAACAAATGCCCAACAAAACCTCACTGTGATGAGTGGGGGATCGGTGCTCGGCTGTGGTGCTCCCGCAAGGCGGTTCTCATCGCGCGGATGGTGACGCCTTGGTCGGGCACGGGCAACCCATAGCATCACAGGTGAGGAGGTGCCGGCCCTAGGCGACTCTGGTGGACGTGCTTGAGTTTACTCGCATTGATGCTGGGGGAGACTAGGTACGTACCGACCTGTATCGGCGGAGGTTTTCTGCAGTTTCCCTCCGTCCATGGCGAATGCGATACAGGGAGAGTAAAGAGAATGCGAAGCGGTTGCACCCGTCAGAGCAAGGGGATGACAGAGAGAGAGAAAGCGAGAAAGAGAGACGACAGATTGTAAAAACCCGAGAGGGTGTGCAAGTAAAACTCCCACAAATAAAAAAAAATAGTTTCGGACGAACATGTGGAGAAAAAGATTGATCGATCTGGCAAACAAAGTGCCTCATGTGCGAAGTTTCCCGAGCAACCATCCCTGAAGGCAACAAATATTTCAAAATTAGTCAACGAGAATTCCAACAGTGTGGATTCACAGAATCGTACTTTGCAAGGTAGAGTTGAATCGCTAACCTACTGACGATTAACATTTACCATATATAACAAAAAAAAAGTTACGTCTGATCGACATTATATAACTGACCAATTGTGTCCGTTCCGTACATTAAGACTCAAATATAAAAAAAAACAAGGACTAAGAGGCTCTCGGTACAAGCAATCTCAGTCTCGATAACAAGCACTGTCCAACCGGCGGCTTGACCCAAACACCATAATAAACAATATCGGGTTAAACATTTTCTTGGACCGTAAATCGTCCTTCGAACTGCTTCAGAAAGCATTTTCGATTATTTTTATTGGCTTGCCCTACTCTCCCTCTTATACTATAGCGGTTTATATCATAGCAGCAGTACCGAATTTTCTCTCTTTTCTTGTTCTGGCCGTTTACGGCCATTTCGCATAATCATGAACATTGATGAGAATTTATTATCTCGGCGCGAGAGACATTTTCACGCTTCCTTCCCAACGCGCCTATCCATATGCTTTCGGTTTAATCATACCATCTGACACACCGCTATACGCAATTTTATGTTTATCTACTCTGCTCTAACACAGATAATCAGAGAGTAATTATTAGGATGATCGCGTCAATGGAAATCCAATTACGAGATATTTTACGGAAACTCCATCGTGGAATCCAACCAGAAGCCTCAGGAGACACAAATCTCATCAAAACTGACCTACAACTAAAATCAATCGTGGAGATAGAAAATTTCGAGCGAGGACTTAGTGAGAAATCAGAAATGGCAAAGCAATTCGTACGCTTATTCATACAATATCTCGACCGGAATAATAGATTTGTGTAGAAGATTTTAATATAATTTAATTTATATTGTAGGATACGTTTGTACGAAAAATTGGAGGTCGTTCAGCATGTGAGGATATCCAAAAAATTTGCCGTCAAGTATTTACAAATGTGTGCGCACAGTCGTGTTCCTGGAAAGGACGAAAACAAAACTTTTGCATTGAAGATCTTCGTCTCATTAAAACTATCAAAGGTGAGTAATTATATACTTTACGAGGAGAGGTATAACCAGCAGGAACCTTAGTAAAACAATCTATGCCTTAAAATCTCGCAAATGCGATAAAGATTGTTGTCGTATTATTCGTTTTCTGATTGACTACTCTTAGTGAGACGTTAAAAGTTCTCACATGGCTATAAAAATTGAGCTATCGGGATAATAACTCGGAAATCTCTATGTTTACTAAGGACTCTTGTAGGGGAAAATAAATATTGTATTTTGCGCTTCTTCCTCGAGATCATATATTTAGTACCCCCACTTCCCACAGGTGACGCCACCAATTTTAAAGCATAACAAAATTTGTTACTACGCCGTCCCTCGTACGCACCTACGTTCGCCATGCCCGACTCTCGTTTATCTCGATTTTCATTCTTTTGCTTTGTGCATGTGTCGTCAGATTAAAATTGCCTAAGCGTATCGATAATTTTTGATTATGGGTAAGAAAGGGAGGAAAAGGAGTCCGTATGATGAAGAAGAGGAGGATAATCGACGGATAAGAAGAAAGATTCAACGTTTGGAGAAGAAATTGGATCGAAAAAAGAGAAATCGTCGTAAGTAGAGGTTTAACCGCTTTCTTTCTTGTTTGACAAAAAAGAAGGACGCTATCGGCTCATGTAACTTTTTGAAAAGTTTACGTGACCGTGTACCAAATCAACTGACAGTTGGTTACACGCAAGCGATTTTATCGCTGTGCGTCGTACTTTTGGCTCTTACCAGAAGTACCCCTTTCGTTTGACGAACGAAAATGGTATTATCGGACGACCGACGGTGGAGTTTGACTCAGATAGCGCGTGCCAGACAAGAAAATGTACGTAAACAATGTACATATTTTACAGGTAAGCGCTCATCGTCTTGGAGTTTATCGACGTCAGAGAGTTCGGCTAGAGGATCGTTGTCTTTCGAACCGATTCGGCAGCGGTCAAGACGCTCTCAGTCTCGAAGACGCTCTCAAACTCGACGTTCAACAACTCGATCTAGATCGAGACGCTCACCGTCTACAAGCCGCTCAATCGAGGCCTTTTCAGAGGACCTACTGGACTGTGGCTCACCACATAGATATGAGAATACTGAGACGATACCGTCCGCAGTCAGTTCCGTAGATATTATTGCACACGAGAACGTAAACGTGACTAAGAAGGCCGACGAACCGTCGTCGGAGATTCTGGAACACGAAATTGAGCTGCAGCAAGAGGTCTTGGAAGTTCTTGGATCGCGACTCGAATCGGAGACGTTAGCCGGTGACGCGATTCATAAAGACATAGCTCTCCGTTGGTCAACGATTGTGAAAAAGGACTTCCTGAAGACGCAGTGAAGTCTTTAGTAGAACAATATCCAGCCCCGGAGAATTGTAAGTTTATCGTAGTCCCGAAGTTGAACGCGGAAGTTACCGCTACAGTTCAAAAAACCGTGTTGAAGAGAGATAAACGTATCGTTGAGAAGCAAGAACAGATCGCGGCGTATGTTGCAGCAGTCGGTAAAGCAATTACAACTGCTTTAAAAATCGAAAATCCAGAAAAAATAGGATTACTCGAAAAATTGAGTGATGGAAGTAGACTTCTCACATAAATTTACCGAGAAGAGTCCCTGGCGAGGAAAAGGCTTATTCTAGCCAACCTTAACTCGTCATTGAAGACCACATTGGTGAACACATCGGTAAACGAGTGGTTGTTTGGGAAGATTTAGATGAAAAATTGAAAATCGCAAGAAACCTAGAGAAAACATCGAACGATCTCAAGCTACGAGCGAGACCTGTACAGCAGTCGACAGCCCATTGGAGCACAAAAAACTCGAAGGGCCCGTCTCGACAATTTCCGTACAAAAATCGATTAAGGATGTCGGGCGGGCGTCAGCAGTACAACAACAATCGCAACAACAGGGAGAATTACAGCAGCGTCTAGATCAACAACGCGGACTCGAAGAAGACGTGGAATCGTCGAGAATCGTTCCGATCCTTCAGGAAACGTCGATAAACGAGATAGAAAATGTACGTAAACCAGCAGGTCGACTGGCTTTATTTGTTGGCGCATGGTCAAAAGTGACTAATGATCCGGTAATATTGTAATGGGTGCGCGGTTATAAGATACCATTTTCATCGTATCCATTTCAAGATCGTTCCCCGTTAGAGCACACGTGGACGGGTCAGGAGCACTCACTAATTATCAGTCAGATTAATAAGCTAATTTCTAGAGGCGCCATTGAAAAATGTTCATAATCTAAGGGTCAATTTTTATCAAATATCTTCTTAGTTCCGAAACCAGATAAGACGTATCGATTGATATTGAATCTTAAAAAACTTATTGAGTTTATTACCGCGGAACATTTTAAAATTGAAGACTGGAAAGTAGCAAAAAGATTGATTAGATCGCAGGACTTTATGGCTACATTAGATCTAAAGGACGCTTATTATCTTGTTTCAATAGAAAAACAGAGTAGAAAATGGTTGAGATTTTTGTATAAGGGTAAGTTGTATGAGTTCACGTGTCTGCCGTTCGGTCTCAACGTTGCACCTTATGTTTTCACGAAATTATTGAAACCGGTAGCGGTAGATTTGTTGGGCAACAGAGTCGGCGGCAGAGTTGTGTTCGTAATGTTCAGAGAACAACTGCGCTGTTGCAAGTGCTAGGTTTTGTTATAAAGGAAGAAAAAAGTCTCAGGGTACCTATACAACGGTGCAAATACTTGGGGTTGATATTTAATTCCAACAAAATGAGTATAGAATTACCAGAGGATAAAATTCAAAAAACCCTGGAATTACTGGGTAAATTCAGGAAACTTAACCATTGCACAATAAGAGAATTTGCAGGCCTCGTCGGTACCCTAGTCTCTCGGTGCCCAGCTGGCAGTACGGGATGATTTATGTGAGAGGTTTTGAGAAAGAAACAACCTTAGCACTCAAAGTCAACGGTAATAATTTTGATGCAATAATGTACCTGCCAAAAAGTTTGGCTGAAGATTTTGCATGGTGGGAAAAGAATATTGTTATCCGCTAGGGCGCCGATGAGTGAACCAGTTTTCAAGTTTGAAATTTTTTCCGATGCGTCGCGTACGGGCTGGGACATTTTTTGTGGGTTTTGGAACAAAGATGATTTAGCGCTACACATAAACGAATTGGAATTAAAAGCGGCCTTCTTTGGGTTAAAATGTTTTGGAAGAAATATACGATATAGTAACGTTTTATTACGCATAGATAACACGACCGCAATTGCATATATAAACCGAATGAGGGATAGTCAATATGAGAGGCTCAGCTCCCTGGCCAGAAGAATTTGGCAGTAGTGTGAGAGGAGATATATATGGATCTCGGCGTCGTATATTCGATCCTGTGAGAACGTAGAGGCCGATCAGGAATTGCGAAGATTACAGCCTGAGACAGAGTTTGAGCTCTCGGATAGAGCATTTCAAATAATAGTAAAAACCTTTGGCAGACCAGAAATTGATTTATTTGCGTCGCGGGCCAATAAGAAATGCAGTGAGTATGTTTCTTGGCGATGAAACCCCGAGTCCGTTGCAATCGATGCTTTCACGATCGAGTGGAAACGTTGGTTTTTCTATGCTTTTCCCCCCTTCTCTGTTATTTTGAGAACGCTTAAAAAGATCGAGAGTGAGAAATCTTGCGGGATAATAGTCGGCCCGTACTGGGAAGCTCAACCGTGGTTTCCCTTATTTTTGTCTTTATTTGATACGGAACCAATTATTTTCAAACCAAATGTTAATTTGATTCAATCCTTTCGCGGAGAGGCACACCCTCTGTGGCGCCGCCTTACGCTGGTGGCCGCCATGTTATCCAGGAAGCATTCATCAGAAGGGGGATTCCAGTGGAATCAGTGGATATTGCAATAGCATCTTTATCAAAGTCATCGGTTCGTCAGTATGATTGCGGTTGGAAAAAATGGTGGCTTTTTTGTTCTGGCAAGAAAATCGACCCGTTTAGCAGCTCCGAACAGGAAGTTCTATTGTTTTTCACGGAGGAATTCGAAAGAGGAGCTTCATACAGTTCGCTAAACGGTTACAGATGCGCGATTTCGCTAATTAAGGGACATGAGTTGGGACAAAACGATAAAATCCAACGTTTCTTTCGAGGCGTAGCAGAGTTGAGATCGGCGGCCCCCAGATACGATTCGACTTGGGATCCCAGGGTAGTTTTAAGATATTTATCGACTTTTTATCCAAACGAAGATATCACTTTAGAAAGCCGATTCCAACTGGCGACGTACGCTTCGAAATTTCGATCAGTAGTCCTGCGAGCACTAAACAATCAATCAGCTTAAAAATTGGCAGGTACACAGAGAATTATGGCAAAATTGGGCTCTTGGTACTTTTTTATCGAAATATTAAAAAAAAATTTGCAGTTTTGTGTTATCACGGGAGCAATCACAAATTTACGTATGACGCACGGATCGGATCGCAATTTCAAGAGCAAGAGCCACTCCGCAATTAAAAAACACACATTTCGGGCTTTATTTCATTAGATTTTATGCAAAATTGAATGAATAAAGGCTGATCGAAATTGTTGACAAGAAGATATCGACAATTTGAACCGACATACGAAAAAAATAGTGTAGCGAAATTCGAAGAGAAGGCGCTGGCGAAATTTTCTCAAGAAACTCGTATGGTAAGCGGTGAAAGCGGAGACAATTGACGGAAAGCTTTGCTGCTATATATATACTTATTTATGTTTAGCCCGCAAGGCCTTGCCTCCTCCGTCACCGACTGTCACCCGGCCTGACTACATCACGGATCGCTCGTATATATATTGTTATGCCAGTAGTCATAGCGACTCATATTCTGTCTCCATCCGGTCTATTTTTTTTTTTTTTTTTTTTTTTTTAAGTGGCTTGTAGTGAGAACTATAATCTGTTAATTATTTAACATTGAATAGTTTTGATGTAGACGATGGTGTGATGGAGTGGAACAATCCCTTGTGTATTTAGAAGGCGCATCCATTGATGCGCACTGCACTATGAGTCGTTTCGATGTAGTAGGATTCAGATTTTAATTGTCCTATCTATTATGATGGGATTTATTCGACGTGGAATCGTGCTCTCAGGTCTAATGGCTTGTATTTCTTCAGCCTTCTTGAGATAGCTCTTCTGTCAAGCAGGTTCGACGCTAGTTGGTTCGGGTGGTTGCCAAGTCTGGTCTCGTAATTTGTGCATAGTTTTTGCGCTACGGTTTTGAGGGTTTCTATACCTAGGTCTTGGTGCAGTCTGGCGTTGGTGACATACCAAGGGGCATTTGCCATGGCTCTGAGGGTTTTCGATTGGAATCATTGTAGGATCTCGATGTTAGAGTTACTTGCGGTTCCCCACAGTTGGATGCCGTAGGTTCAGATTGGCTTCATTATGGTTTTGTATACCATGATCTTGTTGTGGAGAGATAGTTTCGATTTCCTGCCTATGAGCCAGTACATTTTTTTTAGCCGGAGGTCCAACTCCCTCCTTTTGGTTTTGATGTGGTTGGTCCATGTTAATCGTTGGTTAAGGTGCATGCCTAGATATTTCACCTCATTCACTACTGGAAGAGGTCTGTCATACAGTGATACTGTCGGGCAGTCTTTTTTTTTCATCGTGAATGTAATATGGACGGACTTTGTGTCGCTGGCCTTGATTCTCCATCTCTCTAGCCAGGTCTGGATATTATTGAGTTCTCTTTGGAGAATTCTTGATGCTGTGTTTTCGTCATCGTGGATGGAGAGAACAGCTGTGTCGTCAGCAAAAGTGGCCACGGTGGTATTAAGGCTTACAGGTAGGTCGGCTGTGAAGAGAGTATAGAGAACTGGACCTAGAACGCTTCCTTGTGGAACTCCTGAGTTTATAGCGAAAAATTGTGATTGTTCTGTTCCGTGTATTACCTGGAATTTCCGATTGGTTAAGTATGACTTCATTAGTAAGTAGTATTGCGGTATGAGCGTTTTGATTTTGTAAAGCAAGCCTGGGTGCCACACTTTGTCAAAGGCTTGTTGGATGTCGAGGAATACCGCCGAGCAATACTTTTTTTCTTCCAGTGAGTTGCCTATCGCATTGAAGACTCTGTTGACTTGTTCAACCGTCGAGTGGTTGGACCTGAATCCGAATTGGTGTTCAGGGATGATCCTTCGTTCGATGATCGGTTCTTTCATTCGTATCAGGAGTAATTTTTCAAACAATTTGCACATTATTGGCAGCAGGCTTATTGGTCTATAGGAGGCGATGGCGTTTGGAGGTTTGCCAGGTTTTTGAATCATTATAATTTGTGCAATTTTCCATTGGTTGGGTATACTGGATGTGCGAATGATACCGTTGAACAAGTTGGTAAGGTAGACGATTCCCTTCCTTGGTAATTTTTTGAGAGTTAGTCCAGTGATTAGATCGTAGCCAGGAGATTTTTTTGAATCCAAGTGTTTGTGAATTGTATATCTCACTTCTTCGGGTGAGATATGTCTGATCGGAAGTTCCATTGGTAGAGGACATTCGAGAAAGTTGAAAATGTTCTCGTCATTTTGTTGCGCTGCCAGTGGTGTGAATACCTGGGCGAGATGCTCCGCGAATACCTCTGATTTTTCAATGTCACTTTGGGCCCATTCACCATTATTTTTCCTGATCGGAGGATTTTGATTTTGCGCGCGGTTCATCCTCTTGGTTGCCTTCCAGAGTGAATAGTCGGTATTGGCCGTATTACTCAAGTTCAGTAAGTACTGTTCAAAGCTATTGTTGTTGTGGTTGAAAATCAATTTTTTGAGTTCTCGGGCTGCTCTATTAAATCTGCGTTTGTCTGATGGGTCTCTACTCAGTTGCCATTGTCTCCGTATACGTCTTTTTTCTGCGATTTTTTGCTTTATTGCGTCAGGGTATCTTTCATTAGTTTGGCTAGCCGTGCTTGGGGCGTGGCCTCCCAGGATGCATTCTGTATCAGTTGTGTAAAATATTGCGCGGCATCATCTATGTCAATCTCGTTTTTCAATGAGACTTTTAGATTGATATTTTTGTCAATACTATCTTGATACATCGCCCAATTTGTGTGTTTGTTGTGAAGTGAAGGTCGTTTTTCCACGTTTATAATTATGCTGCTGAGTGACATCGTTACTGGTGTGTGATCAGATGACAGATCCAGGCTAGTGTTTATGTTAATGTAATTTTTGCTTATACCTTTCGTCACGTAGAAATCTAATACGTCCGGGATTTTATTTCTATCGGTTGGCCAGTATGTCGGTTGCCCTGCAGAGAGTTGGTCACAGTTTAGTGCTGTCATTGTTTTCCTTAGTTCTCGGCCTCTAGTCGTTGTTAATCTTGACCCCCATATGGGATGTTTGGCGTTGTAGTCGCCCCCGGCGAAGAATCGAGGTCCCAGTGTTTGAAAGAAGTCTGTGAATTTGTCTTCTTTTGTGTTGTGTCTCGGAAGGCAGTATACAGCAGCTACTACAATAGGTCCGAATTTCTCATCTTTGACCATTATACTTGTTGCCTGGAGGTAGTCCTTGTCGAATGATGTCAGTTCGTGATGTTTTATTGACTTTTTAGCAAAGATTGCAGTTCCTCCGTGCGCAGTTCCGTCAGGGTGTTCGGTGCTGAAGAAGTTATAGCCAGGGATTTTAATGTGGCTTTTGTCAGTGAAGTGGGTTTCAGTAACCAGCATGATGTCAGTTTTATTTATACTCATGAACGAAGCTAGCTCCTGGCGGTGTTGGGCCAGGCCGTTGGCGTTCCACAGTGTTATTCGGTAGGAGGTGAATTATTTTTCAGTGAACTTCGTTAGTACTGTTGTTAGTAGTTTTAACATAGTGTTTAGAAGCTCGTTCTGCTGGATTAGGGCTATTTTGAGTTCGTTAAACGACTTTTCGATGATATTTGAAATTTCTGGATAATTGCTGTTTACCGTGTTTGAGCGTGTACTTGTGCTAGCACCAGCCATTTGCGCATATGTTTGATTATGTGCACGTGCTTCGGGGTTAATGTTAGTGTGCGTCTGTATAGGTTGCTTTTCCCTACTAGTGTTTTCATCTCGTAGAACTGACCTGTGCCAATGTGGTTTTTGGGTAGTGGAGCTTCTTTTTGCTAAAATATCCTGGTAGATACGACAACCCTTGGAATTTGCTGGGTGGTTTCCTTCACAGAGCACGCATTTTGCAGGTGTTTCCCTTGATTTTGTACACGATGATGTGCTATGATCGTGGCCGCATTTCACGCATCTGAATTGTCGGCGACAATAAGTTTTTGTATGTCCGTATCGCTGGCACCGAATGCATTGCACTATTGTTGAGTTTTTTTTCGGAGGTTCAACCACTATTTTTGCATTTAGCAAAAGATCGATTTTGTAGATTTCTTTGTTGTTTGGGGCGGGTTCAAGGTCCACGAAGAAGAGAGGCAGTGACTCTTTGGTTTTATCACTTCGCATATTTATTACGTTTCGCACCTGATGACCTAGTGCTTCGATAGCACTTTTTATATCCTCGGGTGGGGTTGAACGATGTAGTGATCTCAAGACAACTCTATATGCACGCCGTTGTTTTAGTTGGTAAGTGTGGTACGATGCCTTTTCCTCTTCAAGGGCGTGCACAATTTCCCTGAACGCTTCTGCATTTTGGGCCATTATTTTGATTAGTCCGTCGGTGTTGATGGATTTGTACGTGTAGTCATATTTGTTGACAGCTCTCTCGAGTCTCTTCTCTAGGTCAGTAATTGAACCGACGTTTGGAATGAATATAGGCGGTTTTGGAGTTCTCACACTTACGTCGATCGAGTTGTTATCCTGGCTTGTGTTTTGATTATAGAGCCGTGATTCGTTTTCATTACTGAGGGCCATAAATCTATTGTCGCAAGGTATTTGGTCTCTTTCTACGTCAACACTATCCGTTACGCTCGGAGTCCTCCGTCGTTTCTTATTGGGAACAATTTGCCATGTCGGCGACTCATTGGTTTCGCTAGAAACGTTGGAGTTTCGCGAAAGGATCACTCTTAAGTTCCTGTCGTTATCTTGAGGTGAAGTGAGGCTTGGAAAGTGGGGCGTGCCATTCTGGTAAGACTCCAAGCTGGAAGGAAGGATTAGTCGCCTTGAATGCGATTGAATATTCGGCGCTCCATTGCCAGAGAGATCAAGATCCACATCCATGCTCCCTTCGCTGTCCTCGTCACTCTCACCGTTTTCTCTTATGCAGTCGTGTAATAGATGGAATTACTTCACTTCACTACAAACTATATATTACATGCACAGGTACACCGGTACACGTGTAAACACTCTTTGAATGTAAATAAGCACGGTAGGCTTGCTCGCAAACACGTCCGTCGTTGACGGTGGATCAAGCTGAACTCCGGTCTATTTGATAAGAATTTAGAATAAGAGGATGAAGCAGCGTTCTCACGTTTTTGCCACTAGATCAGCAAAAGTGACCGTGAGAGTCCAGCCGTGCTACGGCTGGATAACGCGCAAAGTGCAGGCGGAGTAATACACCCTCGATCTTAAGGTAGATTTTAGTAAGTTTACGAAACTCAGTCTTTGACGCTCCTTCGACGAGACACGATCTCGAGAGACGTTGTCTAAGAAGTCAAAGCTTAGAATTTATCTCAGAACTAGAAGAAAGAAAGAAAATTTGTTTAAGTTCTTTCATTTGTAAAAAATATCATAATAAATATTACACTTATTATTAAATATTAATCCAAACCAGAGCGTGTCAAAATATAGTTTCCACATAAACCCTACGGCATAACATAAAATTGGTGGCAGCTTAAAAGGATATTTCAAACCAGTGTTACGGAACATCGACCTACGGAAATGAAAGGAATCACAGTCCTGTTGTAAGTGAGAAATAATATTGTCTCTCTTGTATTTTTGTTGTCGTTTGTCCAAAAAAAAAAAAAATAAAAAAAAAAATTAAAAACAAATAAATAAAGATGGATCCAATGACGTCTGAAATTGGTTCAATTTTGGCATCGCTTAAAAGTGAAATTGATAATATAAATGTGAAAATAGACGAACTGAGCAACGGTAGTAGAGCAGACTCATTGGAAGAGACTAGTGAAGTACCAGCGCGAGAAATAAATCGGTCAATATCGACTGTTAAACAACTAAAAGAAAGTTTAGAATTTATCACTGAGTTCGAAGGAGGTAATATTTCAGTGGAAACTTTTATTTTTTAAGTAAAATCGATCTTGGCAGAAATTCCGGAAACTCAAAAAATAATGTTCGTTCGATTAATCATATCAAAAAAGGTTGTGAAAGGTGCGCGAAAAACAATCGACGGTCATGATATTCGTACGGTAGAAGACTTGTTCCAAGTGCTGCGAAATCATTTTGGAGAGAGCAAGTCATACGAAATAAGTCTGCTCGAGAGGAGCCAATGTCAACAAAATAATGACAGTGTAACAATGTACAATAAGAAATTTATGGAGTGTCATTTAAACGTGAAACGGGCTGTAACAAGTGATCCAAGTCTTGACATAAATCATCGACCAATCATACTCCAGAATGAAGAAAAACAGGGATTGGCACAATTTATTCGAAGACTTCGACCAAACATTAAACTATTTGTAAAAGCAGGAAAACCAACGACAATAAAAGAAGCACAAAATCTTGCTCTAGAAACCGAGAAGGAAGAAGGCATATCACGAACGTTATTCAAAAAACCAACCAACGAAAATTTAGGGTATCAGAAGAAGTTCAACAACATTCAAAATCCTGCAGGGAAGAATCAGAACATATCATCGTTCCAGAATAAAAGGTTCCCGTGCCACGGATGTGGGGCAACGGGCCACTTCATAAAAGATTGTCCGAATAAGAACAAAGCACCCACTCAAAATTGTCCGTCGCGCCGATTGCCGAGCGCACCACCGAACCACATCGCATACACCGAATGTCAAGAAGACGCACAAATCCTGGAGCAGCCTTCGTCCTCAAGATACACAGCGCCTATGGAACCCGAGAGCACTCCTTCCTGGCAGACACAGGAGCGGCAGTGAACGTAATAAAAAAAGCAATACGTCCGGACTACCGGTAAGGAAAACCTCAGCTTCAATAACCGGAATCAATACCACGCCCGTAATTTGTGATCAAGAATGTAAAATTTCTATTGGCAATATTGATCATATATTCTTAGTCGTTTCCAATAATTTCCCTCTTGAAGAGGATGGAATCGCGGGTCAACCTTTTTTAACACAAGAAGAAGCAATTATTTGTATGAAACAACGAACGATTATTTTTAATAGAATCTATTCAGAAGCGAAGCTTTTTAAAGTAAACACTTCATCGCCAATCACTTGTTCTCAGTCTCGACGTCACCTATTAAAAGAAAATACTCGAATTCAACATATTCTAAATGGAAAGGATCGCGATAACCTTTGGGAAATTATTGACTCGTATCAAGATGTTTTTTATTTACCGGGTGATCCATTGTCATGCACGAATCTAGCCGAACACACGATAGAGCTGACCGATAATATCCCAATAAATGTTAAACAATACCGATATCCGCCGGCTCAGCACGAAGAAATCTTAAAACAAGTAGAGGAAATGTATGAAAAAGGAATCGTGCAAGAATCGAACTCACCGTACAATTCACCCCTATGGGTAGTTCGAAAAAGGAAAGACACGTCGGGGAAGCAACAATGGAGAGTAGTCGTAGATTTTAGAAAGGTGAACGAGAAAACCTTACAGGATGCATATCCGTTGCCAAATATCGAAGAAATACTAGATCAGCTGGGCAATGCTCGATATTTTTCAGCATTTGATCTAGCCAGTGGGTTCCACCAAATCCCAATGAAAGAACAAGATAGAAAAAAAAACAGCATTCAGTACACCTCGTGGCCATTTCGAATACTTGAGAATGCCATTTGGTCTGAAAAACGCCCCTGCAACGTTCCAAAGGATGATCGACAACGCCTTGAGAGGGTTAATTGGTAATACGTGTTTCGTCTATTTGGACGATATTGTTATTTACGGAAAAACCATGGAAGAGCACAATGAAAAGTTGTGTACATTTTTTAAAAGAATGCGAGAGACTAATTTAAAGCTTCAGCCAGATAAATGTGAATACTTGCGACCGGAATTGCAATATTTAGGCCATGTCATCACCGAAGAGGGAGTTAAACCAAATCCGGAAAAATGTAAATGTGTCTTGGAATTCCCGCAACCAAAAAACGTTAAAAACATTCGTCAATTTCTGGGACTAACGGGTTATTATCGGAAGTTTATTAAAGATTACAGTAGGAAAACCAAAGCCTTGACTCAGTTATTACAGAAAAATACCGATTTTCATTGGGGACCGGAACAAGAACGAGCATTTGCAATTCTAAAAAGGGAATTGTGCGAAGAACCGATTTTGTTATTCCCTGATTTTTCGCGACAGTTTACGTTGACTACAGACGCTTCAGATATCGCTCTAGGCGGAATATTATCTCAAGAGACGAATGGTAAAGAACATCCAATTGCTTACACAAGCCGTGTCCTCAACAAGGCCGAACAAAACTATTCAACAACAGAAAAAGAGTTGTTAGCAATTGTTTGGTGTGTTAAACATTTTCGACCATATTTGTATGACCGTAAATTTAAAATTATCACCGACCATCGCCCATTAATCTGGTTGATGAACCACAAAGACCCACATTCACGACTCGCAAGATGGCGAATCACATTACAGGATTATGAATATGAGATAGTGTACAAGAAGGGTACTCTCAATACAAATGCTGATGCATTATCGAGAAACCCAGTTTTGATAAATCGCCGCATGAATGCAGACGACTTAGTTGACGAAGGTGACTACGAAGAAAACCAAGAAGAAGGAAATCGAAAGAGAAAACGTAAAAATGAGGTCGAACTACGGAAATCCCGACGACTAGAAGAATCAGAAAACGATACGGATACTGAACAACTTGAGGAAGAAGCGGGACAAAACCAACATGAAGAAGACCAATTGGAAACACAAACGCAGAATCGTCATGAAGATAATCCATGCGAGGAACTCCCACATGAAGAACAGGGCGACATTCAACAGCCATTGATAAGATTGGGTAGAAAAGTATTTCTGACGAACTCTTCGATACCTGAGGGTAGCGTAGATGTTTCGTTTATCCGAAAGGAAAAAGAAAATGAAAACGCACAAGATCTCGAAATCTTCTCCGAGGAGGGTGATCGAGAATTTCACGTAATAATGAGCGTAAACCGAGGTATGTCTAAGGATGAACTGTTGAAACAGATCAGAGAATTATGTTCGGTTGCAATTGCTGAGGAATGGGAAGAAATTCATGTCGATCATGAAAGCTGTATTCGATTGACTGGTATCTCGAGGAAAGACATTGAGAAACAATGGCGAGAAGTTTTTAATCCAAGTGATTGTTCTGTGTACCTTCACGATAGAGAACGACTGATTCCACGAATAGAAGACATCCAGAAGATACTTGACGAAAATCACAACAGTCCAATACGAGGTGACGGTGGAGTCAAGAAAACATACTACCGCATATCACAAAATTTCTTTTGGAAATCATTGAGAAAGGACATCGAGAATTTCGTGAAGAATTGCGTGATTTGCCAGAAAAATAAGGTTAACCGGCATCCAACAAGAATGCCCATGGTAATCACCGACACACCGCAGAAGTTCAATGACAAGATCGCTATGGATATTTGCGGACCCTTACCATTGACCGCCAATCGGATAAGTATGTGTTAACCATACAAGACTATTTAACAAAATATTTCGTAGCAGCTGAACTCAAAGACTTTACAGCCTCTTCAGTAATCGAAGCATTTTTGAAAGGATATGTTAAATATTTTGGAGTACCACGCGCAATCCTGACTGACAGAGGAACCAACTTCACCAGCAATTTAATGAAGAATTTTACGAAAATGTTAGGAATCAAACACATCACAACGATGAGTTTTCACCCAGAAAGTAATGGTAGTCTGGAAAGAAGTCATCAGGTATTAAAAGATTATCTTCGTCATTTTACAAATAAAAACGCTGATGATTGGGATGAGCGAATTCACTTGGCAACTTTATACTACAATACGTCAAGACACGAGAGTACGGGTTTTACACCGTACGAGCTGACCTTTGGTAACAACCCGAGGAGTATTTCATCATTGAAGAGAAGCAATACAAATTGTCCTGAATACTTGGAAAACCTACAAACGAAGATCACGACAACATTAGAAGAAAGTAAACGAATAATTGTCGACAGCAAAATGCGTACAAAAGAACGCTACGATCGAATGATTAATCCACAAGAATTTGAACCTGGAGATTTTATTTGGTTAAAAAAAGAAAGTACAGCTAATAACAAAACTAACGCATTAAACGTTCCCTTCGAGGGACCATTTAGGATAATTGAAAAAATCTCCGACGTTAATTACAAGATAGGAAAAAATAAAAAGGAAGTGATTGTCCATGCGAATAGAATGAAATATGCTAATGTAAATTTGTTTCAGGACCATACTGATTGAAATATTGTGGATCGATGCCAAACATTATGAGGAAACAGAATTTCCGACATTACCGAATTTGCATATGGAATGTTTGGGTGACGTAAAATTCTTTCATGAGACGTATAACGTAGTCTCATATTACAATTTGGACGAACTAACCTGGGAAGAGAGTGAGATTACTAAAGGATTGAAAATCGTGGAAAATTTGTGCTCCCAAAATTGCACAGAAAAGAGGCTGATTCAACGACTACATAACCAATTAAACATAATTAGTAACGATAAGTATACTCTGTTTTCAACAATAGGCGTACCTAGCCTCTATCGAAGTAAACGAGGTTTATTTGATTTTGTCGGTAAAATAAGCAAAGTACAATTTGGAACAATGAGTTCAGACGACGCAGAATACTACAATAAAGAAATAGACGCAGTCCATAATGATAATAAACGAATCAGTGAATTATTCAAAAATCAAACACACATAATTCAGCTCTTTCTTCAGAAGAGTGAAGGTCTTTTTCGCGAATACAAAAACACATTCGACCAAGTCAGTCTTAATTTTCAAAATATTGGTAACGAATTGCAGGAGTTGGCAAAAAGAGAAAAATTATTAGAAAAGGACGCTTTGATAACAGAAATGTGTTTAGAAATTGAACTGGCATTGATCGGATTAGACAAAAACGTGAGAATCTTAATAGAATCAATTATCTTTGCTAAAACTGGTCAAGCAAACCCTCAACTTTTATCACCAGAATCTTTGATAAGTGCTATAAATCTAATCAGAGAGGAAAAAGGAAATGATCAGATGCCTATCCCTGTGGTCAGTGGAAATTATTTCGAATACTTAGAAGTAAGTGATGTAGCTATTAGTATCATAAAATATCGCTTTGTTTATGTTATTAAAGTACCAATCTTAGAAGTCGAAAACTATAAAGCGTTCAGAGTAATTCCAGCTCCAAAATTGATCGGAGACAACATAATTGCATATATTTCGAATCCACATGATTATATTATTACTAACGATGAAAGACTATTGTACACTCCAAGTGACAAATATTTCTTAAATACCTGTAAGATACATCAATCACGATATTTTTGTAAAAGGATAAATCCAAAATATTATATGAAAGCACACGATACCTGTCTTAGTAAAATTGTCAATGAACCTTTGAAGTTAAAGAAAGATGATTGTATTGTTAAAATAGTTCACGTAACTCATACTATGTGGGTTCAATTTAAGAATAACAACAGATGGCTATACACTACACCAAAACCAGAAAGCATCCGCATAATTTGCAATGGTGAAGTAGAGGAAAGAACAATAAATGGCACTAAAATTCTTTGGTTATTACCAGGATGCAGTGCAGTAACTAATGATGTAATATTAAATTCACACATCGAAAAGGAATACAATCAAAACAAAGCGTTTACTCCTCTAATCACGTATAATTTTAGTGACCATTTTTAAATATTAGAAAGCTCATCTTTTAATTGGAGACTTGTAAAAATCCATACAATTGAAACACCTGATGTAAAAACGGGCGATCTCACTAATTATGGCACCAAATTAAGTGATCTTAGTAAAGAAATGGAACAAATCGGAAATTATCAAAGAACGAAAACTTTTCAAGAGGATTTGATAACATGGTTTTGGTACATTGTGTATGGGATAGGTGCTGTACTAATAGTGTACTTAATTCTTAAGTTGAGAATTGTACGAATCTTGAAGTGCATATTTGGAGTATTATCCAGTACGTTAACCTCTTTCTCGAATTGTCTTCTGAATCAGCAAACTGAACATAATACATCTCGGAATGATATTTTTATGGAACCAATGGCGGCAACCAATCCAATATCAACAAGTTTAGAAATTTTACCAACCATGTCAACCAAAACAATACATTCATCACGAATCAAAACTGGACCTTTAAGACATTCAAGTTTGCGCATTTCAGAATTTTGCGATAATGATCGGGGTCATTAGGAATAAGCAAAATAATACGAATAATAATAAGTGAGAAATCCTTTTTTTTGTTTGTTTGTGAGTGGGATTTCTCATCTACGGGTGGAGGTGTTATGCCAGTAGTCATAGCGACTCATATTCTGTCTCCATCCGGTCTATTTGATAAGAATTTAGAATAAGAGGATGAAGCAGCGTTCTCACGCTTTTGCCACTAGATCAGCAAAAGTGACCGTGAGAGTCCAGCCGTGCTACGGTTGGACAACGCGCAAAGTGCAGGCGGAGTAATACACCCTCGATCTTAAGGTAGATTTTAGTAAGTTTACGAAACTCAGTCTTTGACGCTCCTTCGACGAGACACGATCTCGAGAGACGTTGTCTAAGAAGTCAAAGCTTAGAATTTATCTCAGAACTAGAAGAAAGAAAGAAAATTTGTTTAAGTTCTTTCATTTGTAAAAAATATCATAATAAATATTACACTCATTAATCCAAACCAGAGCGTGTCAAAATATAATTTCCACATAAACCCTACGGCATAACAATATATATATATATACAGCGTGAATCGCATAAAGTTACGCATAGCGAAATCTGAGGTAGATGAGGCCATTACGAACAAAAGTTGCAAATAAACATTAGGGATATTGTTAATAATTTAGGAGATATAAATATTTAAAGTTGGTCCAATCAGCGCGTGCCGAGAAGCGTTGAAGCCGCCCACCCCCATCTAGCCGTAGATATAGCATAGATTAGGGCGTTACATTTGGGTTTGCAAAATTCAGAGCAGTCAATTAGATTACTTGTATTTTTCCGCAGTCATTTTTTTTCTCGGGCATTGGCTGCTCTGAATTTTGCCCAACGTGCCGACAACCGTTGAAGTCACCCACCTCCCGCCTAAGTTCATAGCAGCCAATGCCCGAGAAAAAAAAATGACTGCGGAAAAATACAAGCAATCTAATTGACTGCTCTGAATTTTGCAAATCTAAATGTAACACCCTAATCTATGCTATATCTACGGCTAGTGTGGGGGTCGAGGTGGGCAGCTTTAACGCTTATTGGCACGCTGGGCAAAATTCAGAACAACCAATGACCGCGAACAAAAAATGACTGCGTACTAATGCAATCAATAAAATTGACTGCTCTGAATGTGACAAATCCAAATGTAACGCCCTAATCTATTCTATATCTACGGCTAGATGGGGGTGGGCGGCTTCAACGCTTCTCGGCACGCTCTGATTGGACCAACTTTAAATATTTATATCTCCTAAATTATTAACAATATCCCTAATGTTTATTTGCAACTTTTGTTCGCAATGGCCTCATCTACCTCAGATTTCGCTATGCGTAACTTTATGCGATTCACGCTGTATATTAGACTGTGCCATTTTTGAGCAACTTTTTTTTTCTTCCTACTAACAGGCTTTAAACTTATAAAAAGGTAAAAAAAGAAGCCTGTATAAGTTTTAGCTCAAAATATTAATATTTAGAAGTCGCTTAAACACATCTCTATTTCCCATTTAAATAACACGGGGAAAAAAAAATTTCTGTCGGAATTTTATAACACGGTTATGGCATATCCCACAAATAAGCTACCGGCAGATTCTTATGCAAAATTGAATGCTCTACAAAAAAGCCCTCTTATACTTTTTTGATAAACTTAGCCATTCAAGGGATATTCGAGTTCAAAGTGTATGAAAATTCATCGTGTTTTGTTAATGTTACAGCAAATCTATCGACTCTATTGAAAAACATCAAATGACTTTTGTGTAGATTATTAAATTTACTATCCAAATTCTTTAATTTATAGTTAATAAATATTTATAGATGGTTTTTTTAAGACTTTAGACACTTATTTTTTGCCAGAAAACTGGTTCTGATGAGCCAGTACTTGTCGCAATACATCTATAAAAATTGGACAAAATACTCACGACTAAAATATCATTCTTTGTTTCCAATAATAGAGAAAAACGATATTTCCTCAAATTTTTTAAAACAAATTTATTTATTAAAAATTATAAATATTTTGTTACGGACCGGTCAGCTTGGCAACAACCATACCGAACGATCCTTTCGATGCACGCGCCGCAGTGTCATCACTTTACCTGAATTCATCGACCCGCGATGGAAATTTCCAACCTCCACGCTCAATCAGCGATTTACGCATTTCTGAGAATGCTAGCAATAACGAATCGAACTTCCAATAGGAAATCCGATACTCCCTGTTCCCCCGCGAGACTCTTCCAACACCCTCGCCCCATGGTAATGAGCATTCCGATCGACGAACTAATCACCAGTCTAAATCGACACCTTCGGCTTAACAGACGTATCGAACGATCGGTGTACTCATACCTGAGGGCAAGTACATCTCGCGTACTTAGAGTCTCGCGAGTGTAACAGCGAGTGCGGAAGACCGAACAACTCATTTTAGAACTCTTTGCGCGCAAGTCAACCATAACGGCACTTCGCGCCCCTCGTAATATTCCTGTACCGCGATAATTACCCGAGCGGCATTACGCGTCAAAATATTACGAATCACATAAAATCACAATCAAATTACTACTCTTATTTAACCTGATAGTGCTAGAGTCGAGCGAGGCGATCACGTTGCGAACGCTCGCCCCTTTTGCCGACTCAGCCAAAACCCGAGATTGTAGTGGTAGTGCCGCACACACGCGCGCCAGTGTAAACCACACGATCAAACCTGTGGAAATACTGAATAAAAGATACTAAGTGCAATCGTGTGTTTATCTCCACGGCCAAGACTGCCGCCATACCCGACCTTCACAGGAATCTGCTGCCGTCAACAGGGCGAGAAAAACACACACACACACCAACAACTAAACCAGGTGAGGTGCGTTACACCGCTTAAACTAAGACAAGAACCCACAAGTCGAGTACCTGACGCTCGACTGTAAATAAATAACAAACAAATAATAACATTACGACGGAAACCCGTACGTAACAATTTCATAATTTATTACAGAGGACAGGTTTTCTGGCAAAAAATAAGTGTCATTGTCTTAAAAAACCATCTATCAATATTTATTAACTATAAATTAAAGAATTTGGATAGTAAATTTAATAATCTACACAAAAGTCATTTGATGTTTTTCAATAGTCGATAGATTTGCTGTAATATTAACAAAATACGATGAATTTTCATACACTTTGAACTTTGAACTTGAATATCCCTTGAATGGCTATGTTTATCAAAAAAGTATAAGAGGGCTTTTTTGTAGAGCATTCAATTCTGCATAAGAATCTGCTGGCAGCTTGTTTGTGGAATATGCCATGACCGTGTTATAAAATTCCGACAGAAATTTTTTTTTCCCTGTGTTATTTAAATGGGAAATAGAGATGTGTTTAAGCGACCTCTAAATATTAATATTTTGAGCTAAAATTTATACAGGCTTCTTTTTTTACCTTTTTATAAGTTTAAAGCCTGTTAGTAGGAAGAAAAAAAAAGTCGCCCAAAAATGGCACAGCCTAATATATATATATATACATAAAAGCCACGACCGCGCACGCTACATATTAGGCCAACGTCAGGCGCGTATGGGTGAGACTCGCGTGTCTGTTCGGGAACCGACGGCCGCGCGAACAAATGATACTCATTCATGTCCTCCCCGAATGCAATGAAATAAAATGCAAAATGTGCGTATTTTTAATACGCGTTAGCTGTCTATTCAAGGGCTATGATAATGTCAATACAACTCTCGGAAATATTCATCGTATATTTATTTATATATGAGTGTTACAGGCAACGTACACTTCGAAATTTGGATCAGTAGTTCAGCAAGCAGTAAACAACCGATTAAAAATTTGAAAATACACAGAGCATGATAGCAAAAGTGTATGTTGGTATTTTTTCCGAAAATTGTTTGCCATAATTCTCTAGGTACTCTCAACACCGCTCAGTGCCGAAGTAAGTGCAGCTGGTGTTTTCGAATCGCTGGTTGCCTGCAACTGCAATGGAACTATCAGAAATGTGCATCGTGTATTGAAACGTGTTAGCTCCGTTTCATTAATATTTTGGTTCGGGATCTCGAGCGGAGAATAAATAAATGTGGTCCTAGGTAGAATTCTCTTTTTCGTTTATTTTTATGCCTCGGTTACATGCCTAGATAATGTAGTGAAACTGTTTTATCTTAGACGTCGATTAGCGTGATAAGTAGTACACACTGATTATTATGATCTCGATCGTGATTTTGGCGCGGTATGCGTCGGTCGAGTTTCGGTGTGTTTATGTCCGCTCGTTTCAGATCAACATGGCGCTCGCCCTGTTTTGACACTTCGTGTGTTGACGGGTATCGGCGTTCGTTTCTCGCCGAGTTTCCGACTTATATCTCTGTGCGTGAAGTGATTTGTGCTTTCCCAGGGTTCGGTAAGTATCGAAATTATTGTACGTCGCCAGAAGATTTATATATTTTTTTCTTTTAGGTCCCTGATGTTATTTTTCCATGACCCTTGTTCGCCTTCGCGTCGGTGCTTGCGGTCGGATGCTTTCTCACCTGGTCGGTCCCGGAGTCCTTGCCTCGACTGATTTCCACCGTACACGAGGTAATTTTTAATACTCCGTCCTTTGGAAATACTTCTTACTTCGTAATTTTACAAGTTAGGCCTATAGTGGGTTGACCGTGTATCAGTCGAGATTCCCTCCTTGCTGCTCGTGGCGGCAATTTGGGCGTCGAAAGATATCGGTTGTTCCCCTGCTAACGGTAAGTTCCCGAAGAGGTGGCAGTTGGTAGCTGGATCGCTTATTTATATTGTTATTCTTAACTATTTGTTGACGAGAAGCGTAGCCCTCTTACGATTGTTTATTGAACTAATGTTATAAATTTTGGTTTCAGGTTTATTCGTCTCAGTATATATATATTTATATATATGCGTGCGTGCGCGTGCGTGTGTGTGTACAATGAATATTCACGATAGTTGCATTCACGTTGCCATAACATAGACAGCCGATTCCAACGGCCGCTCTCGTCGAGAGACGCGAAGCTACAATTGAAACAAACCTTACGCCCGCTATGAGAAACCGATCGAGCTGAAATTTTGACACTGCGTAGATAAAGGTGCCAGACAGTGGACCTTGGTATTTTTTCCTATAATTTAGAACTAGAAAACCTATTTTTCCGGGCTACCGTTGAGAACAAACATGTATTTTATATATAAATGACTATATAAATGAAGAAATGAATATATATATGTATGTACGTATATATGTATGCTGTAACGGGTTTGCCCCGCACCTACCGAGAACCTCCTCTCCCTCCGCCCGAGGAGGAGCGCGCGTTGGTCCGCGCCAGCTTCCACCGCTCCGGCGAGGTGGTATCGAGACCTGCTGACGTAGCAGGGGCAACCGGGGGCGGACGGGCGCCAGGTACACTCGCGTACCACCGACCTAAGCCGACTTTGTTTAAATTCGCCGCCACCGCGGCCCCCCCCCTGCGGGTCCCCGCTCCACCCCGAGGGCGAGCACAGGGGTCTCGGGCTTCACGTCGGCTGGCCCAGCCTGCCTGCGGGTCGGTAAGGTAGAGGGGGTGGACGTGGAGAATTTTGGGGCAATCAGGTAGCGTAGTCAATGATATTCCAACAATCAGGGGGCAACAGATTTATTGCACGGTGGTAATGACACAACATCGAATATACAGAAGATCGAGTGACGTACATCTATCGGCTTCCGCTCGCTCGCGGTAGATAGCCTTGTCCCGCTGTTGGCCTACTTTACCTGGTCAGAAGGTAGCCGCATCCGAGAGAAGGACTAACTTCAAGTGATACCCTGTAGATAGCGCATGCGCCGGAATTCCCCTCTAAGCTAACGCATTATTTTACGGAGCACCTTGTAAATCACTCTTGGGGATCGGTCATCCCTTTAAAGATACCTAAATAATTTATGCAGCACCCTATAGATAACCGATAACGCTAGATAGCCCCCTCGAAGATAGATAAGTAATTTAGGTAACGCCCTGTAGGTAGCCAATCACGCGAGGTAGTCCCCTCAAAATAGATAATTATTTTATGTAGCACCCTGTAGGTAGCGAATTCCGGTAGGTAACCCCCCGCGAAGATAGATAGTCAGTTTATGTAGCACCCTGTAGGTAGCGAATAATGGTAGGTAACCCCCTCGGAGATAGATAATGAGTTTGTGTATCACCCTGTAGGTAGCCCGTAACGCCAGGTAGCCCCCTCGAATTAGATAGATAATGACTTTGTGTATCATCCTGTAGGTAGCCAGTAACGCCAGGTAGCCCCCTCGAATAAAATAGATAATGAATTGGTATATCACCCTGTAGGTAGCCAGTAACGCCAGGTAGCCCCCTCGAATAAGATAGATAATGAATTTGTGTATCATCCTGTAGGTAGCCAGTAACGCCAGGTAGCCCCCTCGAATAAGATAGATAATGAATTGGTGTATCACCCTGTAGGAAGCCAGTAACGCCAGGTAGCCCCCTCGAATAAGATAGATAATGAATTGGTGTATCACCCTGTAGGTAGCCTGCAACGCCAGGTAGCCCCCTCGAATAAGATAGATAATGAATTTGTGTATCACCCTGTAGGTAGCCTGTAAAGCCAGGTAGCCCCCTCGAATAACATAGATAATGAATTTGTGTATCGCCCTGTTTGGCAATACACTCTCATACGTAACTTTCGTTGAGAGAATAATTCCATTTAGGTAGCTTCGACGTGACGAGAGAAAACTTACTACTCTATGATAATATTACATGTATTAGAAACGACATAAAACTTGACACGACGACTCGATATAAAAGAGGTAAACAACACGGTGCGACCGCGGTAGAGGACGGTCGCACGTGGTACACGACGCCGGCGTCTCGACCATTAGGTAGCCTACGGTGTACGCACGGGTATACCGAATCTTCGGGTAATTATTGGGACTGCGACGAGGATTTTATGCAAGTAGAGAGCCGGCAAAGGGGCGAGCAGCTTCTCGAAATCGAACATCGGCTTTTCTTGGTTGCTTTATTTCTTCTACGCGGGACTACCGACAATAGTTTAAATTTCTCTGTAATTACTGTTGCCGGATTTAATTACATAGCTGCCTCGTCCCTGCCTACTCTCTCTTTCTTTTAGGAAAATTGAATGGACTTACGGAATCTCGCTGGATACGTCGCCACTCACAATACTTTTCGCTACTTTTGACACTCACTCTCGCGGTTCACACCTCGCTGGTCCTTCGAACTCTGTACCTCATTGTTCGTCCGGTGTACTTAGCCTAGGCACGCTCCCCCTTCTTTTCCTCATTTTCGTCAGGTTGACGAGTGATGCCATAGGGCGACGTTGTCGGCTCCCTTCTTTGAAGACTTTCGTTGGTCCTCCCGCGCTGCATACCCCTCGCTGGCCATCGAGTGGTGCGAGCGGGGGAGGGGGGAGTGCGGCGAGAGCCGTGCACAGCTCACCTAGGAGCCGAATGTTCCCGAACCCTACGACGCACCCCCCTCACCGCGCGCCTTCTCCATGGAGCTCGGAACGGGCGACGGGGAAGGGGGAAGCTCACCTCGCCGGACGGGCGTCCCTGGTCTCGGCGGTTGGCTCATGTGTTTTGCCACCAGGCACGAAAAGATACAACACCGCTTCCCTCGCCGCACCCGCCGAACTCCTTAAGTCGAGGCGCCGTTTCGCACGGACTTCGACGCGAGGTGTACCACCGAGAAACCCTGTTTCTGAGATAACGTAGCCGTCGACCCGAATTGCGCGCGGTGGTGTTGATTTGTCGCTTCATCGGCGCCCAGGGTCGCACATATGACCCCCTGCAGGCTGTCATCTCCGGTGGGACGGAAAATTCGTCACAATGCATACATATACAGAGGTGGGCAAAAGTTCCGTAACGGTCAAATATCATGGAAAATAATGATTATGGAAGAAAATGTTCAATACAAAAGTTTTAGTATATCAAGTGGTCTATTACATAGTTACATTGAAATGACCTCCATGTAACCTTGAAGGGCACCGTGAAGGTCAACTTTAATTTCTTAAATGGGAACCCCCATTTTTCAATGCATACTCGTGTAGCTTACCTCGAGACCTTTCCAAAACACTACAAGAAAGTTTATTTTCGTTGAGTACTTTCCGAGTTGTGAGGGTTGAAAGTTACGGTACCGCCGGCATTAGCATTCCCCAAGGTGTACCGCGTGGAGGTTGCACGGTCGGATTTACACCTCTGGTGTGTGTGTGTACACGCACACCAGCAGGGATGGTTTGGAATCGTAAAATACCGGGGGACTGACAAACCTCGGAGTCCTGATCTCTGACTGTATTCGAACACACACACACACACACACACACACACACACACACACACACACACACAGACACAGACACACACACACACACACAAACACACGCACACACACCGCGACGGGACTATTTGTCCCTAGGAGAAGCCCAACTCCAGCGCGGCGCGTCCCCGGGTGGCGGATAAGGGAATGCTCATCGGCTTGCCGGAGGGTAGGAGGGAAATAAAACACCTCTCGCGGACCAAAAGTGGTGTGCAGGGTGGGCCCCCTATAAAAGGCCGAAAAGAGAACATGGACAGTACGACAAAAGTTACTACCAAGTCTACGGTGCAGGGGAGGGATACCCCAGTACCGGCGTCCGGCGGTGCGCAAGCAGGCCGTCGTGCGTCGTCATCCAGCAACTGCAGCTCTACGGGGATTGACCACTTGGTTCACGTAGGGTCCAAAGCGTCAAGTGAAGAGGGGAGCGGACGTCTGCCCACAGAGATGGTAAAGGAGATTGAGAAGCAGGCAGACCTTCTCAAGAAACTTCAGGACTTTGCTCAGCCGAAGATCAATGTCCACAAGGAAATAAAGGCGATGATTGCTGGGCTGGTTAGCGGCTTTGCTAAGCTTCGGAAGGAGCTGACCAAGGAAAGTCGGATGCCAGAAGTCGCTGAAATAAGCACCCAGATCACGCCTACGCTGAGGCAGCGTTTACAGGAAGACAGCGTCGAAGGTATGGAGGGCGTGGAAACCCCTAAGGACAGGACTATCGTCAGAGCCAAGAAGAGGAAGAACCGACATACTCCGCCATCGAACGAGCAGCCAAGAAAGAGAAGGCCACAAGAGCAGGACCTTCAGTCCGACGAACCAGCGAAAGAAACAGAAGGTAAACCGGACAAATGGCAAAAGGTGGAAAGGAGGAAGAAGAAAGGGCCAAAGAGGAATAATGAGCAGAAGTCTCAGAAGCAGCCTCAGGGCGGTAAACCGCGTGGTAGGCCTACCTTGCCGAACGCCCTGATCGTCGCGCAAAAGGGAAACCTGACCTACGCGGAGATCCTGAGCCGCCTTAGGAAGGATGAGGAGCTGAAGAACGTGGGTGCGGCCGTGCAGAAAGTGCGCAGGACAAATGCAGGCAGTCTGCTGTTTGTCCTCACCAAAGCAGGCTCTGAGAAGACAATGGAATTGCACCAAGCAATAAAGGGTGCTTTTCAGGACGAGGTCGAGGTCACGAGCAAAGTCCAAGAGACCGAACTCCAGATCAAGGACTTGGATGAAGTCACGACCAAGGAGGAAGTACTGGATGTTCTCCAGGCGGAACTTGGTGCCGACAGTGGAGCCACACTCACATCGGTGACGTCGTTGCGATCGGCGTACGATAAAACGCAGATCGCAGTCGTTCGGATCTCGGCGCCCGCAGCCAAGAGGCTACTGGAGCGGGGGAGGGTTCGTATTGGGTGGAGCTACTGTCGCATCCGCGAGCTAGTGAGGCCACTGAAATGCTTCAAATGCTGGAGCTTCGGTCATCTGGCTCGCAACTGCAGGAGTGAGATTGACAGGTCGCAGTGCTGCATTAAGTGTGGCGAAGGTGGCCACAAGGTCGCAACCTGCACAGCTGCCGCTGCAAGATGCGCACTGTGCTCAGCAAAGGAAGATGGCGAATCCGCAGAGCACATAGCGGGAAGCAGTAGGTGCCCTGCATATACGCGGGCTCTTCAGGCGGCTAAACGTCGACAATGAGGGTGCTGCAGCTCAATCTCGCGCACTGTGAGGCCGCGCAGGATCTGATTTTGCAGACAGTGCGGGAACTGAGGATAGACTTGGCCATTCTCTCCGAGCCCTACGAACACCTGGACACCCAGCCCTGGGTGTCCGATGGGAGTGGGAAGGCCGCGATCTGGTCTTGCGGGAAGTTTCCTTTCCAGGAGGCTATACACCAGGCTGAAAGCGGCTTCGTGAGAGCAAGGGTCAAAGGTATCCATTATTACAGTTGCTACGCTCCACCCAGCTGGACGATTGAGGAGTTTGAGCGCTTTCTTGGTCGGTTGGTCAGAGATGCCATGGGCCGTTACCCCATAGCCATTGCTGGCGATTTTAACGCCTGGGCAGTGGAGTGGGGCAGCAGGATGACGAATATAAAGGGGCAAGCCCTCCTGGAGGCCATGTCTTTACTGGATGTGGTCCTACTCAACACGGGCATGGAGCCCACCTTCGTCAGGGGAGAGGCCTCATCCATTGTCGACCTCACTTTCGTGAGTAGCGGTCTGCTACGAGGAAACCGCTCCTCATGGAAGGTACTTGACGTGTACACACACAGTGACCATCAGGCCATTGGGTGGGAGATAAACGGGGACCCGAGGCAGGGAGTAAAGCCTCGTGGGACGAGTTCTGTAGGCTGGAAGGTCAGGCTGTTTGACGCGGATCTGTTCTGTGAAGCGCTTGACACTGCGCCACTCGGGGATGGTGAAGCGGCAGGGAAGGTGGACGAAGTCATGCGAAGGATAACCGATGCGTGCGATGCCACAATGCCGCGGAGGAGAGACACCGTACGTCATGCACCGGTACACTGGTGGAATGAAGAGATTGCCGACCTTCGTAAGAAGTGTCATCGAGCTCGACGGTTAGCCCAGCGTGCGCGGGGCAGGCCTACGTTCCAAGCACGAGAGGAGGCGTTTAAGCATGCCAGATGGGAATTCAAGAATGCGATCAGGCAAGCCAAAGCAGAAAGCTGGAGCGAACTTCTTAGGCAGGTCGACAGTGATCCGTGGGGCAGACCGTACAGGGTGGTAATGACTCGGCTGAAAAGCCAATTTATGCCATCGCCGACCTGCCCAGAGCTGCTTAACAGGATCGTGACAACTCTCTTCCCAGAACAACAGCAGGAAGAGTACGACATTGAGGAAAACACGGATGCGGTTATTCCGTCCATCACGGAGGAGGAGTTGATTACAGTGACATCGAAGATGGGCAACAACAAAGCTCCCGGTATTGATGGGATCCCGAACGTGGCACTGAAGACGGCCATCAGGGCAGTCCCAGGGATGTTCCTGGACATGTATAACGCATGTCTCAAAACAGGAACATTCCCTGAGAAATGGAAGTGGCAGAAGCTCGTGCTCATCCCCAAGGGGAAGAAGCCTCCTGACGAACCATCATCCTACCGTCCACTCTGCATGCTGGATACAGCCGGAAAGGTCTTGGAACGAATCATCCACGGCCGGATCGAGAAGGTTGTGGACCCTCTGCTGGCAGAAAACCAGTACGGTTTCAGGAAGTCACGTTCTACGCTGGATGCTATCACCAGAGTGGTGAATACAGCGAAAGAAGCTATTGCAGGGAAAAGGTACACGCGAGGATCAAAGCACTACTGCCTTATCGCTACCCTCGATATTAAGAATGCCTTCAACTGGGCGAGATGGAAGTGTATCATGGAAGCCCTCACAAGGCTCGATGTTCCATGGTACCTTAGGAGGATAATCGCGAGCTATTTGTGCGATAGATATCTCATATATGAAACGGAAGACGGGCCGAAAACATATAGAGTGACTGGAGGTGTTCCACAAGGCTCCGTACTCGGACCGCTTCTGTGGATTATAATGTATGACGCGCTACTGCAGTTGAGATTCCCCCGAGGGGTAAGTCTCGTAGCTTTCGCAGATGATGTGGCTGTGGAAATAACAGCAAAACTCCTGGAAGAGATCATCGCTCTCTTCTCACGGGTGTTTGAGCAGACCGAGGAGTGGATGAAGTCTGTTGGGCTGCAACTCGCAGAGCATAAGACGGAAGCGCTCCTGGTATCCAGTAGGAAAAAAATCGAGACGGTCACGCTCGGAGTGGGCGGAAATAACATCGTATCGCAGCCGTCTATTCGGTACTTAGGTGTGACTCTGGACAACCGACTCAACTTCAAGAGGCAAGTGGAGCAAAGCAGCACCAAAGCGTCTGTGGTGGCAACCACATTGTCCCGGCTTATGCCAAATGTTGGTGGCCCCAAGCAGAAGAGGAGAAAGCTGCTGTCATCTGTAGCTACCTCAGTGCTTACCTACGGTATACCCATATGGGCTGATGCACTGTTACTAAAGGAGTATCGTAGGAAGGCTGCGGCGCCCTACCGGGTCAGTGCGCTAAGGGTGGCCTGTGCTTTTCGCACAGTCTCCGAGGACGCCATAAACGTCATCGCAGGAATGTTTCCTATTGAGGTACTGGCTGAAGAACGGAGGTCGCTGTACCTACAGAAGTCAGATGAGGCGAAGATCGAAGCGAAAAAACGGAGTTTCGACCGCTGGCAACGGATGTGGGACACTTCCACTAAGGGACGGTGGACACACCGGTTGATTCCCGACGTGAAGAAATGGGTGAACCGATCACACGGGGAACTCAACTTTTGCATTACGCAGGTGCTCTCCGGACACGGGTGTTTCCGGAAGTACCTGCATAACTTTAAATATGAGGATGCCCCGAATTGCCCATTGTGCAAAGGAGTGGACGAGAATGCTGAGCATGTATTCTTCGAGTGTCCACGCTTCAGCAATTCTAGAGGCACAATTGAGGACCAGCTTGGTAAACGCCTCACACCGGACAACCTGATACAACTGATGTTGTCATCAGAGACCGCGTGGAAAGCAGTAGGTGCCTACGCAGCGGTCGTCATGAAGGAGTTGCGCCGTGCAGAGCGCGAGAGGAAAAAGTCAGACGCATTGACAGATCTGGAGTAAGCGAATGATGGGAACCCCCAACCCACTCAAAACATTCAGAAGGGAATGGGAGAATAACATCACTTGGTTTAGTTAGAGGAAGAGCTACGGCTAATGGCCTCTCCCGCGAAGTAGTGTGTACCGGTGGTGCCGCGGGAGAATCAAAAGGCCACGGACGGAGGTTAGGGTTTTAGTCGGTATGGCAGCTTGCTTGCGAGTCCGACACTCTGTGCGTAAATGCATTTCCCCCCTCAACGAAAAAAAAAAAAAAAAAAAAAAAAAAAAAACACACGCACACACACACACACACCCACACCCACACCCACGCCCACACCCACACCCACACACACACACACACACACCAGAGGTGTAAATCCGACCGTGCAACCTCCACGCGGTACACCTTGGGGAATGCTAATGCCGGCGGTACCGTAACTTTCAACCCTCACAACTCGGAAAGTACTCAACGAAAATAAACTTTCTTGTAGTGTTTTGGAAAGGTCTCGAGGTAAGCTACACGAGTATGCATTGAAAAATGGGGGTTCCCATTTAAGAAATTAAAGTTGACCTTCACGGTGCCCTTCAAGGTTACATGGAGGTCATTTCAATGTAACCATGTAATAGACCACTTGATATACTAAAACTTTTGTATTGAACATTTTCTTCCATAATCATTATTTTCCATGATATTTGACCGTTATGGAACTTTTGCCCACCTCTGTATGTATATACGTGTGTGTGTGTGTGCGTGTGTGTGTGTGTGTGTGTGTGCGTGTGTGTTTTTTTTTTTTTTTTTTTTTTTTGGAAAAGAGGAAAATCTTCCATAAGACACCCTGGTGGTCGGGTAGTGTCGGATTCTTACCGACTAAAAACCTCTTCTCTGCTCCCGCCTGCACCGTTCGTCCCTTCCGCGGGAACCGCCGTGAGGCATTACTTCGCGGAAGGGTGGTATTATGCGCTTAAGCGCCGTCGCCCGTGTCGGGGGTGTTGGGAGCGGTTGGTCGTGTCCCTCGTCGCCACCCCGCTCGCTCCTCCGCCTTTCGCTGCTCCACGAGCTTCTCCATCACGGCGGCTGCAAACTGTACCGCTGCTGCCCAGCCTTCTTCAGAGCCTAGTACGCACTGTCCCAACCCCTCCGCCGTGAGGGGACCACTCCAGCTTTCCCTGAAGCGGCACCGCTCGTCGGCGAATCGCGGGCATTGGAACAACACATGCTCCACATCCTCTCTTGACCCGGACACCACAGATACTCGGCGCTGTCGTAGATACCGAAGCGCCGTAGGTAGCTCCGGAAGCCGCCGTGCGCTGTGAGTATCTGGGTCAGGTGGAAATTGACGAGCCCGTGCCGTCTGGTGATCCACGCTTGTACTTCGGGTATAATGCGATGCGCCCATCTACCCTCCCTTGAAGCGTCCCATCGACGCTGCCATTCGTCGACGGTTGCTTGGGACCACCTAGGTCGAGGCTCCAACGGAAAATATTCCGCCCGTCGCCACCCTTCCTGATAGCGATCCGCTCTCTCCTGTGCTAGTAGATCGAGGGGGGGGGGGGGGGGCACCCCGTGATCGCCGAAAGAGCGATATCGGGCACTGTACGGTACGCGCTAGCCACCTCAGCGCCGCGATCCTGCAGGCTCGACGGCAGGTGGCGCCGTAGCTCCTGTTCTCCGCTATGGCGTTGGCCCATATTGGTGCTCCATACAGGACTACCGAACTCACTACTGCTGCCAGGAGAAGCCTCCTCGGCTGTTTCGCTCCGCCAATGTTCGGCATGATGGACGCGAGAGCACGCGCCACCTTCATCGCCTTCGAGCCTGCATTCTCCAGGTGTTTTCTGAACGACAATCGCGCGTCCAGGGTAACACCCAAGTACCGCACAGTATCTCTCGACCGGATAACCTGGTCCCCTACCGTAAATGTGGCATACACCCTTTTTTTCGTGCGCGAGATGAGCAGCGCCTCTGTTTTCTCCGCCGCCAGCGTCAACCCATGGTCGCTCAGCCATGAGGACACGAACTCTATCGCTCTGTCTCCGAGGTACTCTATCTCTCCAACGCTTTTCGCCACGACTACCAGGGCACAATCGTCGGCGAAAGCTACCGTGGATACCCCCTCTGGAAGAGACAGCCTGAGAAGACCATCGTACATAACGTTCCAGAGTAGGGGACCCAGGCACGAACCCTGAGGCACTCCTCCCGTGATGTTATAGTATTTCATGCCATTGTCGGTGTTCTACAGCAGGGTCCGGTTGGAGAGGTAGCTCGATACGATCGCCCGTATATACAGCGGTATCCTCATGTGTTCCAAGGCCAACATGACGTTGTCCCATCTAGCCGAGTTGAACGCATTTCGGATGTCCAAATCGATGATGGCACACATACGCTTTGTGCATCGGGTGCCACTGATGGCGTTAGTGGCAATTCTCACTACTCGGTCGATGGCGTCGACCGTCGAGCGACCCTTCCTGAAACCGAATTGGTGTGTGTGTGTGTGTGTGTGTGTGTATATATGTATGTATGTATATACAGAATGAATATTCCTGATAGTTGCATCGACGTTACCATTCGCTGTTGAATAAACAGCTAGCGCGCGATGCGGCCATGGGTACGCGTGTAGGAGTATATGCCGATTCCAACGGCCGCTCTCGTCGAGAGACGCGAAGCTACAATTCAAACAAACCTTACGCCCGCTATGAGAAACCGATCGAGCTGAAATTTTGAGCCTGCATAGACAAAGGTCCCAGAGAGTGGACCTTGGTATTTTTTCCTATAATTTAGAACTAGAAACCCCATTTTTCCGGGCTACCGTTGAGAACAAACGTGTATTTTATATATAAACGACTAAATAATCAATAAATGAATATATACAGCGTGAATCGCATAAAGTTACGCATAGCGAAATCTGAGGTAGATGAGGCCATTACGAATAAAAGTTGCAAATAAACATTGGGGATATTGTTAATAATTTAGGAGATATAAATATTTAAAGTTGGTCCAATCAGAGCGTGCCGAGAAGCGTTGAAGCCGCCCACCCCCATCTAGCCGTAGATATAGCATAGATTAGGGCGTTACATTTGGATTTGTCACATTCAGAGCAGTCAATTTTATTGATTGTATTAGTACGCAGTCAATTTTTGCTCGCGGTCATTGGTTGCTCTGAATTTTGCCCAGCGTGCCAATAAGCGTTGAAGCTACCCACCTCGACCCCTACCCTAGCCGTACATATAGCATAGATTAGGGGGTTAAATTTGGATTTGCAAAATTCAGAGCAGTCAATAAGATCGCTTGTATTTTTCCGCAGTAATTTTTTTTTCTCGGGCATTGGCTGGAGCCGCCCGCTCCCCGCACTAGGCATAAAGCCATAGCAATGTATCAATCATTGACTGCCCACGCTCGCCGCTATATCGCCGCCCGCGTCTCTCCGCGCCGCACCGCGCCAAAGCTTTTGTTTCTTTGGCCACCAATCTCGCGAATTAATACAGGATATTTAAACTTAAAAATTGCGCAGAAAGGACAACGAAACTCGCCATCCATTTTGTAGATATTTTATACTTTTTGATCTAGCTATCCACTACTTAATTCAATAATTGCAATTAACAATTAATTAACACAGCAAAAATATCTGGAGACGTAATAAGATAATGTAATGTAAAAAATATTGAAATAGAGAATATGATACAATGGGATGTTTAGTATCTCCTATACGAACAATATTTAATCGTAAAAGAAATAATAAAACATGCAAAGACTTGTCGTGTTTGATCTGATCCTTGCTGGAAACTACCACAAATAAATTACTAAAAATCTGTCGCACCATTGATGCATTAAAAGAAGAATCACGCTGGACGCACGTTCACGGCCAAATAATTATCTACAATCCAATCTTATTACGAGGAATGTAATTAAAGGCATTAACACGACTTTCAAATTTTTTTTATTTTGTATTTTCTTTTGTAATATTAACAAGCAATACCAATGTACCATATTTATAACAGTTCAACATTATTTGCGGAATGTGACATCTTTTAATTGACACTGCAAAGTGCGTAAACCAAAATAAAAACCTCGCTTTTAATATCTCTATTAAATTCTTTGTAATAAAACCATAAAGAATGAAATAAGGAATTAACAAAAATTTTAACGATTAACTACTCTCCTGTACCGAAAATGCATAATGTGTGATGAAAAAATATGTTTGTAGCGGCTAAGTATACTTCACGTTATCGTAATTCTCTAAAATCTTATGAATACGATGTACGACTTCTCCATCGATTCGCGTATTCGTTCTGAAAAATCTACCACCAATAAAATTGCGACCTTATCGTGAAAGCTGCAAGTTGATTATTGCTACATATCTCTCATAATGAAAATTTGAATCGAGATTTATAGTTTCGTGACGAAAAACTTATTATTAGATGCTATGACATTATTTCGTGGTAACGAAATAGGGTAAAACCGGAATAGATACCGCATTTTTTGAAAAGGGCTCTTCATTTTTGAAATATTAATTTACCATGAATATGTATAATGATTTATTGATTCCCCTTAGGGTTACAGTGACTTCCGTTTCCTTTCTCGTTTATACATTTCCTTACAGTCTTTGTTTCATATTTACAGTTTTTTCCTTATTCTACTTTTTACATTGTCCTTATTCTATCTTATTTTATCTAATTCTACCTTATTTTCTAGTTTCTCCCGCCCCTGCTCTTACTCTCATCTTTATTTGTTTATCTCTTTGCCGCTTTCTTGTTTCTTTGTTCTTTCTGTGTGCCTTCTTAGCCTCCTTTTCTCTCTCTTCCCTCTCTCTCTCTCATTATTCTGTCGCTCTTACATTGCCTTACATTTATCGCTCGCCTCTTAACAGTTTTTTTTTTTTTCCTACTCCTTTCTCCCGCTTTCGTCGACTTCCGTTTCCGCTTCATTCATTCCAATCCTTCTTTCATTCCTTCCTACTCTCTCTCGCTTCTTTCTACCTCTCTTTTTTCCTCTTCTCCTCCACTTCCTTCATCCACCCTTCCCCTCCTCCTTTCTCGTCTAGAATTTCCCTTATTCTTTCTCCTATTCCTCTCTCCTCCTCCCCTTCTCTTCCACATCTGTCTAGCATGTGCTCCCACGTCTCCTCCTCTTCCCCGCATATCCAGCACGTTTTCTCTTCTTCTGTTCCCCAATAATGTCCTGCTCTCATTTCATTCCCTAGTCTAAACCTCGCTATCCTCTTGTATCTTTCCTCCTGCCATCCTGCTACTAAGTATTTTGGTACCTCTTCTGTTACTACTTCTCTGTACCATCTGTTATATCTGGAGTTTGTTATTCTTTCTCCTCTCTCCTGCGCTTGTTTTTCTTTGTCTCTCTTTTCTATTTCGTCGTATGCCTCGTTGCTTTCTTCTTCTCCCCTTCTACTCTTCTGTTTTACCCCCTTCCTCTCCTTCTCCCATTCCGATACCTCTTCGTCTTTTACTTCTCTCTTTTTGGTCTCCTCCAGGCATAGTCTTGCCAACTTGCTTCCTTTTCCTTCTTCTAATTTCTCTTCAAACTTCCACGCTCGTCTTCCTGCCCTTATTCTTATTTTTTCCCTTTTGGATTCTTCTCTTACCATGTACCCTGGTGTTCTCCAATCTACTCCCATCGTCCATCTTATGCACCTTTCTTGGGTTTTCTCCATTTCTTTTCTCTCCTTCCACCCCCATATTTCGGCGCCGTACCCCATTACCGTCCAAACCAACGTGTCGAACAACCACATTCTCCTTCGCCAGTTCCTTTCAAATTTCCTTTTCCCTATTCCCCATACCTGCCTCATTACCGCTCCTGCCTTTTTTACCCTATCTCTTATCTGTGCTTCGTGCCCTCCGTTTCTTTTGAATATATACCCTAAGTATTTAAACTCTTTTACTTCCTCCAGCCTTTCTCCTCTCCATGTCCATTCTATTTTCTTCTTTCTCCCACCTCCTTTCCTGAATCTCATCACTTTCGTTTTTCCCACGTTTACTTCTAGCTTCTTTTCTTCCATGTATCTCTCCAACCTCCGTATCATGCCTTGCATCCTCTCCTCATCCTCTGCCAGCATGACTACGTCGTCCGCGTAAGCCAGCGTGCAGATTCTTTTCCCTGCCACCTTGATTCCCCCTCGCCACCCTTGCTGCATGTTTTCCTCCATATCCGCGATTAGTAAATTGAATAAGGCTGGGCTCAATGGACACCCCTGCCTTACCCCTTTTTCTATCCAAAATTTCTCTCCTGTTTCTTCTCCTACCTTTACTCTGCTCGTCGTCTCCCTGTACACCTCTTCTATCCTTCTCCTTAGTCCTCCTCTCACCCCTCTCTCCTGCAGTGCTTTCCATAACGTCTTTCTATCTACTCTATCGAATGCCGCTTTTAGGTCGACGAATGTCGCCATCAGTTTCCCTTGCTTCCTGTTGATCTGCTTCCCTATTATAAAGTTTAGTGTGTATATATTGTCTATCGTCCCTACTCCCCTCCTGAATCCCGTTTGGTTCGGCGGTACCATCTGTTTCCTTTCCACCTTTTCCTCTAATCTCTTCCCTAGTATTGTTGTATAAATTTTATACAGTGATGGCATTAGTGTTACTCCCCTGTAATCTTCTGCCTTTTTTCCTTCTCCTTTCTTTACTATTGGCACTATTATCCCCTCCTTCCATCCCTCTGGCCATCCTTCTCCTCTCCACACTCTCTTGCAGACTTCCCACACCATTTCTACTGCCATCTCTCCTCCGTACTTCCATGCCTCGTTCGGTATTTCGTCGTTTCCCGTCGCTTTTCCTTCTCTTGTCTTCTTAATCGTCTCCCTTACTTCCTCTTTACTCAATTCTTCTTCACTGTCTTTCTCCCTTTCTATTTCTGCCCCCTCGTTCCCTCCGACTTCTGTTCCTCCCAGCAGTCTCATGAAGTGTTCCTTCCACTCCTCCTTTCCTATACTGTCGTTTACTCTTTTCCTGATTTTCCTACCCCTGTTCACTATCTCCCATACCTTGTTTTCTGTCCTTGCCTCCGCTATCTCTCTTATTATCCTCTCTCTTTCTTCCTCTTTCTTCTTTTCACACCATTCCTTATATCGTCTCTTTTTCTCCCTATACATCTCTCTTATTCCCTTTTCTTTCCTCCACTTTCTTAGTTCCTTTCTTACCTCTTCTTTTTTCTGTTTCCCTTCCTCGTCTTCCCACCACCCACGCCTTTTCCTTGTTTTTTCCATTCCTCCGTTTTCTTCTCCTCTCTTCATGGCCCTTTTTATCCTTTCTTCTATTGCTCGAATTGTCTGTTCCTCCCCTTCTGTCGTCTCTTTCTCTAGTCCTGTTTTATATTCCCCCTTCATCCTGCCCGTCCATTGTCCGCTTCCCACCTTTCTTTCTCTTCTTTTCTCCATTTCTTTCTTTACCTTTCCTTTCCTCATCGTTACTATTATCGGGTGGTGGTCCGATTCTATTCTATCTCCTACTATTATGTTTTTCACTCCCTCCCTTGTTCTTTCATCCCCCAACACATAATCTATTACTGGTCCCCCCCCCCCCCCCCCCCCCCCCGTGAATGTAAACTCTCCTTGTCTGTCTCCTTCTATATTTCCATTCAATATTTCCCATCCCACTTCTTCTAACATCCTTATCAATTTGTTCCCCTCTGCATTTACCTTCCTATCCTTTGAGTTCCTTTCCTCTTCCTCCTCTTCCTCCATTCCCTTTACTCTCCCTCCTTTCCTACCCGTCCTCGCATTGAAATCCCCCCCCCCCCCGCCCTATTATCACTCTTTCCTCTTTCCCTTGTTTTTCCATCCGTCCTCTGACTTTCTCTAGTTTGTTGTCTATGTCTCCGTTTATATATATTCCTACTACTTCCCACACTTCTCTCTCTACTTCTATTCGTTTCGTTATTATCCCTTCAGTCTCCTTTTCTTTCTCGGTTTCTTCTACTTTTATCCCTTCTCTTATTCCCATTATCATACCTCCCATGGCTCTCCCTCTCTAGTTTTTCTTTTTCGCCCATTGTTTTTCCCACGTGTATCCTTTCGGTAGTCTTTCTCTTATCCTTTCCCATCCTTTTTCCTCTACCCACGTCGCTATTAATGTTACCACATCCCATTTTCCTATCGTTTCCCAAAATTCTTTGTCTTTATTTGTTAATCCTGCCACATTCCAGAATACTATCTTCAATTCCCTTTCCTCGTTCTTTTCGTCCTTTTTCGCTTTTCCCTTTCCTTGTTCTTCCTTCTCTCCTGTCTCTCTCCCCTTGCCTTTTTTTGTGGCTTTCTTCTTCTTTCCTCCTTTCTCTGACCTTATCCTTTCTTCCTCCCTCCTTCCCCCTTCTCATCGTTTTTTTGTCCTCTCCTCTCCTCCTCCTGCCTTCCTTCTCCCCCCTCCCTTTCTCTTATCTCTCTTCTCGTATCCTTTGGTCTCCACCTTGCCCTTCCTCTTTCATCTCTCAGGTCCTTGCTTTCCTCATCCCATCTCCACCATATCCCCTGCAACATAATCCGTCCTTGTTCTACCCTGACTCTTTCTCCTTTCTGCAGCTCCTCTGCCCCTATTTCTCTTAGTTTCCATTGCCTTTTTAATTCCTCCCTTGTCATTTCGCTTTCTATCCTTTCCTTTCGCCCTCTTAGTCTCTTCTTTTTTTCCATTACTTCTCTCTTCCCTTCCATGTCCTTCATTTCTACCTTTATCATCCCCTCCCTTCCTTGTTCCCATTTCCCTATTGCTGTTGCCTTTTCTATTCTTGCTCTTATCCCCAACTCTCCTATCGGCTTCCTTGCTCTTTCTCCTGGTTCCTCTCTCTCCACCTTGACTCTTTTCATTACTATGTTCTTCTTTATCGCTTCTTTTTCTTTTGCTTCTATTTTTCTTTCTATCTCCTTCATCCTCTCTTCCATCCCGTTTGTCTTCTCTTCTCCTCTCTGCTCCCCTGCTCTCCTTTCCCTCCTCTTGCTTCTATTTTCTCTATCTTCTTTTTTAATTCCTCTTTCTCCCTCTCATTTTCTTTCATTCCTTCTTTCATTTTCATTATTTCCTCCCAGATCTCTTCTTTTTCTATCTTCCATCTCTCTTCTCCTTTCTCTAGTTGAGCCCTTATCTGTTCGTTTGTTGTCTTTATTCTTCTTATTTCTTCCTCTACTCTGTCTCCTTGTCTCTTCGCTTCTTCTCTCCCTTTCCTCAACTCCTCTCTCATCCCCCTTATCATTTCTTGCAGCGTTCCTTCTTCCTGTTCCTCCTCTCCTCTCGCTTTCTCTGTTCTTCTATTCTTATTTCCTGCCTCTCTTGCCCTCTCCTCTTTGTCCCTTTCCTCCCCTTCCTCTCTTTTCCTTTTCCATAACTCTGCTAAATCTCCTATGCTGCCTGTGCTGCTCGTACTGTCCCTTCTCTCTCTTCCTAGCCGTTCCGCGTTTGTTTTCATTCCTCTCCGCTCCGTCCTCGCCGCTTTCCATCGCTGCCTCGCTCTCCGTCTTTCTCCCTCCTACTGCCCCGGTATCTTCTTCTCTTTCTCTCTACGCTCACTGTCTCGGTTCCCCTACCTCTCCTTCCTTCTCTTTCTTTCCTACCTGCCTTATCACTTGTCACTTTCTTTTCCTAATTCCTGTGCTCTGCCGTTTACCTCTCTACTCGTCCGATGGCAGCACCTTTCTTGCCGTTGTTCTGCGTTCTTCTCTCTCCCACCTGTCGCGACGTCTTTTCCCTCTCTCTCTAACGTCTTTCTCTATCTCCCGCAATTTCCTAACCTCTTTCTCCTGTCTTTCCTTTCCTTCTTAATTCTCACCTTTATCCCTTCTTCTCCTTTTCTCCCTACTCCTCCCTTGGTTCCTGTCACTCTGCCCTGCAGCCCGACCACCTTCTTTCCCACCTCTCCTGCTTTTTTCGTCAGTTTTTTCACTTTCCCGCACGCACACTTCTCACACGTCCACTCTCTACCACGCCGGAAACGAAAGTCCAATTTACCATGAATAATTTCTATGATTACAACTAGTTTAATCTTTTATATTGCAATATGATTGATTTTTGTTGACCTAAAAATAACTTTTTGCGGAACAATTTATTTTGGGATAGATGCCTACCTGTAAGGGTAGATGCGCCACCATGAAAATGCTAAAAAGGATAGATGCCTACAGAGTAGGAGAGATGTCCTAACGAGTAAAATAAATAAAATACATAGTTTCAAAATATTTTATTAGTAATCTTTAGAAGATACGAGTCATTCTAATATGACACGCATAATAATAACTAAACTTGAGCATTTGTTTAACAACAATATTAATATTTATGTTTCAACGTGCACACTGAAAACTATTTTAACATTAAGACATAATTTTCAGAAAATTAACGTAATATAAAAATGTTGATATTTCTTATTCAAGTTAAATTCAAGTCAAGCTGAAAAGTGCTTTCAGTTTGCCACATCTTGAGCAATAGTTCCGGAAAAGTGTGCATGTTTCATGTAGCCACTTTGAGCGTTCGGATAAACTGAGCCATCGTTCGGATAATTGAGGGTTCCGATGATCGAGGTTCGGATAATCGATGTCCTACTATACATAACAATCAATTGAATATCATTTATAACACGATATTAAATACCTACCCATTATTAACTGCGTTATGTTTTTAGCAGCATAACGCCTTCGTAATATTCTTACAAGGAATATCACTTAAGTGTCCCCCTCCGATTTCGTTGAAACTTTGTTCTGTGGTAGAGTATCGAAAACTAAGCGATACGTATCTTTTTTATCGGCGGAAAAACGGTTTTAGGGGGTGAAACACACCCTCAAAAATATTTTTTTTATTTCATTTTTCGGCGATAACTTTTTAACGGTAAGAGATATTAAAAAAATTCAAATCGCAACAACCCATATTTTTTTTACGTACTATACATTGGAGATAAGAGCCATGCAAATAACAATAAATTTCATATTGTTTATTGCAAAATTTGAATTTTTTCATACGTATGAGAGTTATTCCTCCGAGAATTTTTAATCGATTCAGATGTAAATTTGCATACTCGTGGAGGATGGGAAATTAACGAATACATGTTTTTTTATTTTTTCGATATCTCGCAATTAAGGGGTTGTAACTACCTATCGATTTTTGAGACAAGAGCATCGTATACTCAGCTAGCATTATGGAATTCCGGGATAAATTCACCTTTGTGTGCATGTTTGTAAATATCCCCGCCCTCGCCACCCCACAACAAAAAATTAAGGGACGAACCACCCTTGTGTTTATCTTTCCCCCACCCTCTATGAGAACGAGGTGAATGTAATTGAAGAAAACCTGTTCTGTTTTGATGGTAACACAAAAATGTAGTTGGGGTGTTTTTGCATTTTTTTCCAAATAGCCACCTTAAGGGGGCAAACTACCCTCTACCCGAACTTTCTTACCGGGGTCGTCTTTTCCCATTTAACACGTCTTGGCCGATTAAAAATATTTCCAACAACTCCGAAACGACATTTCCACATATTGCGAACTCAATATGAGGCCCTGATCGTGAGAGGGTAATCGTTAAAGAAAGTAAGTGGAAAAAGTATTTATCCATACACGAAAACATGTTTCTGATAAACATGAGAAAAGTGAGGAGTAAGAGGCAAATCTTATCATCCCCCTTCCCCGACCCCTGTTGAGATTAATGCAAAATACCCATTAGAGATTAATAAAGATTAATCCACTAGAGACTAATGCGATATATCGACAGATATCCAAAGCCATATTCATGAAAATAGCGTGGCAACTTTTTAAATCGCCGATGAAAAGGAAAATAGAGAGGGGTTCGATTAACCTCTCACGATCAGGGTCTCATATTGAGTTCGCAACATGAGGAAACGTCGTTTCAGAGTTGTTAGAAATATTTTGAATGGGCCAAGACGTGTTAAATGCGAAAAGACGGCCTCGGTAAGAAAGTTCGGGTAGAGGGTAGTTTACCCCCTTAGGGTTGCTATTTGGAAAAAATGCAAAAACACCCCAACTACATGTTTGTATTACCATCAAAACAGAACAGGTTTTCTTCAATTAGATCTACCTCGTTCTCATAGAGCAGTGGTTCCCAACCCGCAGATGTCTAGGGACCACTCAGCGTGATAATGAATTACCACAGACCACCCACCACAGATTACATTATTAATACATCTTATGAGTTGTAACCAAATTGAAAGGTGATTAAATTCAACAACCTAGCCATGAAATGTTCCCCTGTTATATTGTTGAAAACTCGCTTTCTACATGACACAAAAATTATTATGATTGTGTTAGTTATGGTATGTTCTAATAATTTTATTATGTTAAAGATAATTCAATAAATATCTTATAATCATCAGAATGAATGTATTTACTTAATCTTGTTCAACGAAAATCGTAATTTTGATTTAATCACGGGGAAATATTACTTTTTTATAAGTAGTCACCGGACTCTCCCGCGGACCACCCCCGAGGCTCTCACGGACCACCTTTGGTCCGCGGGCCACCGGTTGGGAAACACTGTCATAGAGGGTGGGGGAAAGACACAAGGATGGTTCGAGAAGGAAAATAGAGAGTGGTTCGATTACCCTCTCACGATTAGGGTCTCATATTGAATTGGCAATATGAGGAAATGTCGTTTCGGAGTTGTTGGAAATATTTTGAATCCACCAAGACGTGTTAAATGGGAAAAGACGACCCCGGTAAGAAAGTTCGGGTAGAGGGTAGTTTACCCCCTTAGGGTTGTTATTTGGAAAAAATGCAAAAACACCCGAACTAGATTTTAGTGTTACCATCAAAACAGAACAGGTTCTCTTCAATTACATTCACCTCGTTCTCATAGAGGGCGGGGGAAAGATAAAAGGATGGTTCGAGAAGGAAAATAGAGAGGGGTTCGATTACCCTCTCACGATCAGGGTATCATATTGAGTTCGCAACACGAGGAAACGTCGATTCGGAGTTGTTAGAAATATTTTGAATCGGCCAAGACGCGTTAAATGCGAAAAGACGGCCTCGGTAAGAAAGTTCGGGTAGAGGGTAGTTTATCCCCTTAAGGTTGCTATTTGGAAAAAATGCAAAAACACCCCAACTACATTTTTGTGTTACCATCAAAATAGAACAGGTTTTCTTCAATTACATTCACCTCGTTCTCATAGAGGGCGGGGGAAAGATAGAAGGATGGTTCGAGAGGGAAAATAGAGAGGGGTTCGATTACCCTCTCACGATCAGGGTCTCATATTGAGTTCGCAACACGAGGATACGTCGATTCGGAGTTGTTAGAAATATTTTGAATCGGCCAAGACGTGTGAAATGCGAAAAGACGACCCCGGTAAGAAAGTTCGGGTAGAAGGTAGTTTACGCCCTTAAGGTTGCTATTTGGAAAAAATGCAAAAACACCCCAACTAAATTTTTGTGTTACCATCAAAACAGAACAGGTTTTCTTCAATTAGATCCATCTCGCTCTCATAGAGGGTGGGGGAAAGATAAACACAAGGGTGGTTCGTCCCTTAATTTTTTGTTGGGGGGTGGCGAGGGCGGGGATATTTACAAACATGCACACAAAGGTGAATTTATCCCGGAATTCCATAATGCTAGCTGAGTATACGATGCTCTTGTCTCAAAAATCGATAGGTAGTTACAACCCCTTAATTGCGAGATATCGAAAAAATAAAAAAACATGTATTCGTTAATTTCCCATCCTCCACGAGTATGCAAATTTACATCTGAATCGATTACAAATTCTCGGAGGAATAACTCTCATACGTATGAAAAAATTCAAATTTTGCAATAAACAATATGAAATTTATTGTTATTTGCATGGCTCTTATCTCCAATGTATAGTACGTAAAAAAATAAGGGTTGTTGCGATTTGAATTTTTTAAATATCTCTTACCGTTAAAAAGTTATCGCCGAAAAATGAAATAAAAAAAATATTTTTGAGGGTGTGTTTCACCCCCTAAAACCGTTTTCCGCCGATAAAAAAGATACGTATCGCTTAGTTTTCGATACTCTACCACAGAACAAAGTTTCAACGAAATCGGAGGGGGACACTTAAGTGATATTCCTTGTAAGAATATTACGAAGGCGTTATGCTGCTAAAAACATAACGCAGTTAATAATGGGTAGGTATTTAATATCGTGTTATAAATGATATTCAATTGATTGTTATGTATTGAGACGATGAAACCTGAAACCAAAATTAACAACATTAGTTCAATAAACAATCGTAAGAGGGCTACGCTTGTCGTCAACAAATCGCTAAGAATAACAATATAAATAAGCGATCCAGCTACCAACTGGCACTTCACCTGTTCGGGAACTTACCGTTAGCAGGGGGAACAACCGATATCTTTCGACGCCCAAATTGCCGCCACGAGCAGCAAGGAGGGAATCTCGACTGATACACGGTCAACCCACTATAAGCCTAACTTGTAAAATTACGAAGTAAGAAGTATTTCCAAAGGACGAAGTGTTAAACATTACCTCGTGTACGGTGGAAATCAGTCGAGGCAAGGACTCCGGGACCGACCAGGTGAGAAAGCATCCGACCGCAAGCACCGACGCGAAGGCGAACAAGAGTAAGGCAAAAATAACATCAGGGACCTAAAAGAAAGAAATATATAACTCTTCTGGCGACGTACAATAATTTCGATACGTACCGAACCCTGGGGAAAGCACAAATCACTTCACGCACAGAGATATAAGTCGGAAACTCGGCGAGAAACGAACGCCGATACCCGTCAACACACGAAGTGTCAAAACAGGGCGAGCGCCATGTTGATCTGAGACGAGCGGACATAAACACACCGAAACTCGACCGACGCATACCGCGCCAAAATCACGATCGAGATCATAATAATCAGTGTGTACTACTTATCACGCTAATCGACGTCTAAGATAAAACAGTTTCACTACATTATCTAGGCATGTAACCGAGGCATAAAAATAAACGAAAAAGAGAATTCTACCTAGGACCACATTTATTTATTCTCCGCTCGAGATCCCGAACCAAAATATTAATGAAACGAAGCTAACACGTTTCAGTATAGTAGGACCTCGATTATCCGAACCTCGATCATCGGAACCCTCAATTATCCGAACGATGGCTCAGTTTATCCGAACGCTCAAAGTGGCTACATGAAACATGCACACTTTTCCGGAACTATTGCTCAAGATGTGGCAAACTGAAAGCACTTTTCAGCTTGACTTGAATTTAACTTGAATAAGAAATATCAACATTTTTATATTACGTTAATTTTCTGAAAATTATGTCTTAATGTTAAAATAGTTTTCAGTGTGCACGTTGAAACATAAATATTAATATTGTTGTTAAACAAATGCTCAAGTTTAATTATTATTATGCGTGTCATATTAGAATGACTCGTATCTTCTAAAGATTACTAATAAAATATTTTGAAACTATGTATTTTATTTATTTTATTCGTTAGGACATCTCTCCTACTCTGTAGGCATCTATCCTTTTTAGCATTTTCATGGTGGCGCATCTACCCTTACAGGTAGGCATCTATCCCAAAATAAATTGTTCCGCAAAAAGTTATTTTTAGGTCAACAAAAATCAATCATATTGCAATATAAAAGATTAAATTATTTGTAATCATAGAAATTATTCATGGTAAATTAATATTTCAAAAATGAAGAGCCCTTTTCAAAAAATGCGGTATCTATTCCGGTTTTACCCTATTTCGTTACCACGAAATAATGTCATAGCATCTAATAATAAGTTTTTCGTCACGAAGCTATAAATCTCGATTCAAATTTTCATTATGAGAGATATGTAGCAATAATCAACTTGCAGCTTTCACGATAAGGTCGCAATTTTATTGGTGGTAGATTTTTCAGAACGAATACGCGAATCGATGGAGAAGTCGTACATCGTATTCATAAGATTTTAGAGAATTACGATAACGTGAAGTATACTTAGCCGCTACAAACATATTTTTCCATCACACTTTATGCATTTTCGGTACAGGAGAGTAGTTAATCGTTAAAATTTTTGTTAATTCCTTATTTCATTCTTTATGGTTTTATCACAAAGAATTTAATAGAGATATTAAAAGCGAGGTTTTTAATTTGGTTTACGCACTTTGCAGTGTCAATTAAAAGATGTCACATTCCGCAAATAATGTTGAACTGTTATAAATATGGTACATTGATATGGCTTGTTAATATTACAAAAGAAAACACAAAATAAAAAAAATTTGAAAGTCGTGTTAATGTCTTTAATTACATTCCTCGTAATAAGATTGGATTGTAGATAATTATTTGGCCGTGAACGTGCGTCCAGCGTGATTCTTCTTTTAATGCATCAATGGTGCGACAGATTTTTAGTAATTTATTTATGGTAGTTTCCAGCAAGGATCAGATCAAACACGACAAGTCTTTGCATGTTTTATTATTTCTTTTACGATTAAATATTGTTCGGATAGGAGATACTCAACATCCCATTGTATCATATTCTCTATTTCAATATTTTTTACATTACATTATCTTATTACGGCTCCAGATATTTTTGCTGTGTTAATTAATTGTTAATTGCAATTATTGAATTAAGTAGTGGATAGCTAGATCAAAAAGTATAAAATATCTACAAAATGGATGGCGAGTTTCGTTGTCCTTTCTGCGCAATTTTTAAGTTTAAATATCCTGTATTAATTCGCGAGATTGGTGGCCAAAGAAACAAAAGCTTTGGCGCGGTGCGGCGCGGAGAGACGCGGGCGGCGATATAGCGGCGAGCGTGGGCAGTCAATGATTGATATATTGCTATGTCTTTATGCCTAGTGCGGGGAGCGGGCGGCTCCAGCCAATGCCCGAGGAAAAAAAATTACTGCGGAAAAATACAAGCGATCTTATTGACTGCTCTGAATTTTGCAAATCCAAATTTAACGCCCTAATCTATGCTATATCTACGGCTAGGGTGGGGGTCGAGGTGGGCAGCTTCAACGCTTATTGGCACGCTGGGCATAATTGAGAGCAACCAATGACCGCGAACAAAAATTGACTGCGTACTAATACAATCAATAAATTTGACTGCTCTGAATGTGACAAATCCAAATGTAACGCCCTAATCTATGCTATATCTACGGCTAGATGGGGGTGCGCGGCTTCAACGCTTCTCGGCACGCTCTGATTGGACCAACTTTAAATATTTATATCTGTTGAATCAATTGAATCTCTATTGTTCTGTTCAATCTAAATTTCCCCAAGTGAGCTTTCGACTCGGCGTGCCGCAGAGCTGATCTCTGGTGGGAGTCCGTGGGGAGAATGTGGGAAGAACACAGGACGGAATAAATCACCAATCTCACAGACTTTATTATAGAAAATACCCCGTTTCCGGCAACAAATAAAACTTTATTAATAAGCAAAATAACGAATAACAGGAACTAATATACGCCGTCTTCTCGACAGCCAAGGAACCCTCCTTTCTTTTCTCTCTCTGAGTTCTCGCTTCTTCTCGAGACGCGTGGTTGCTTCTCGCTGGCCACAATGAGACTAGATCGATGCGTCGATAGGGGGGAAGCTGCTGCCTCTCCATTGGCTGAGTAGCGCCGGCTACTCAGAGCCCTCGCCTTCCATCGTCGCACTAATTTCTCGTATCACACGAGTCGACGGTGTTAGGGCGAATCCGCTCGAACTACTCCAACACTTCCGCCGTTTGAGTGAGATTCGCTCTCTCTCTCAGACCCATGCTTTCCCTCAGCATGTTGAAACGGTCCCTGGACAACGACTTGGTGAAGATGTCGGCCTTCTGCAGCTCCGTCTGCAGATACTCGATCCTCAGCTCCCCACCTTGTACCTTCTCTCGCACGAAGTAGAAACGCACGACAATGTGCTTCGTGCGTTTGTGAAACTCGGGATTCTTCACGAGCCGAATTGCACTCTGGTTATCCACGAAAACTGTCGTTGGTTCTTCACACGGACATGAAACCTCTGCCATAAGTCCCCGCAACCAAATCGCTTCACGCGACGTGATTGAGGCCGCCACGTACTCAGCCTCGGTCGTACTCAAGGTGACGATTGGCTGACGCTGACTCGCCCATGTTACCGGTCCACCGGCCATCTCGAACAGATACCCCGTGGTTGACCTTCTCGTATCGACGTCACCGGCAAAATCAGCATCCGCATAGCCAACCAGCGTTGTTACATCCGAACTGCTTCCGCCGCTTCGATACTCAATGCCGTAGTCTATCGTCCCCGACAAGTACGCCAGAATTCTTTTCACAGCTCTCCAGTGGCTTTCACTGTGATGATTCAAGTACTTGCTCACCTGAGACACGGCATACGAAATATCCGGCCTCGACACCACCGACAGGAACATCAAGGAGCCCACAACTTCTCGATACGGAGCTCTCGACGTCTCTTCCTCCTCTGCTGGAATGAGCACCACGTTCATGTCGCTTGGAGTGCTCAGGAACTTCGCATTCCCCATCTTGAACCTCTCGACAACCTTCTTCGCGTACCCGGACTGACTGATGAAGATCGACCTTCTCTGTCGATCTCGCTCGATTTGGAGACCCACGAACAAACTCGCGTCTCCCAAGGTTATCTTGAATCTCTGGCTCAGATGACTCAATACCAACCCGATCGTCTCCGCGTCCTCCGCGGCCACGAGTCCGTCGTCTACGTACAGGGCCAGGTACACCAACTTCTCATTGATGCGCCCCACGAAAATGCACCTATCAGCATTCATCTCCTGGAACTGAAACCGATTCAAGAAACTACAGAATTCCTGGTTCCAGCACCTTGGCGCCTGTTTCAGGCCATAGAGAGATTTCTCCAGCAGACACACAGTATCCCCTCTGGATCCATCCGTTTTCAGCCCCTCTGGTAGCTCCATGTACATCTCAACATCCAACTTCCCATACAGGAAGGCAGTTTGTACATCGAATTGAGCCAATTCAAAATTCCTCGTAGCAACGATCGACAACAGCACCCGAATGGAGTCGTATCGCACGACCGGTGCGAAGGTTTCGTGGAAATCTACTCCCTTCTTCTGCAGGAAGCCCCTCGCACAAAGCCTGGCCTTGAAACGAGAGTCTCCGTGGGTCTTGTTCCTCGTAACTCGAAATACCCATTTCGAATCTACCGTCCTCATTCCCTCTTGACGCCGAACAAGAGTCCACGTTCGATTCTCTCGATGCGAATCAAGCTCCGACTTGATCGCTTCCTTCCACTTCTCTCGATTCTCGTCCTCGAGAGCCTCTTGATATGTCGCCGGAATGTTGAACTCCGCGATATTCGTCTCGAACCGCGAAGGCCTTCGTATGAGACTCCGATCTCGCAACGATCTCTCACCGTTCGGAACTGCTCGACCTTGGACTTCTTGATCACGCTGAACCCCTGGTTCGCGTTCAACCCGACTGCGTTGCACCTCGGGTTCTCGATCCACTCGCTCACGATGATCTTCGCGATCGCGCGCTTCTTCCGCCTGAACGAAAACCTCTCCGTCTGTTTCGTCCCCCGATTCCTCCTCCAGATGAACCGGATCAGCTTCGCGCTTCGGTAGAAGAATTTCTTCATTACCGTCCTCACTCGGTAACCCAACCGTTTTCCCGATTGTCTCGTGAAATGTCACGTCTCTTGACACTTGCGCTTTCTTCGTCCTGGGGTCATACAGCCGATAATTTGTCGAATTCGAATCATATCCGACCAGCACCATCTTCTTGGCTCGGGCGTCAAACTTTGACGTGAATTGTTTCGGCACATTCATGAAAGCTTCGGATCCAAAAATCCTCAGATGATCCAGTTTGGTTTCACACCGACCCACAGCTCATAGGGAGTCGCTCCCCTCTTAGCGCTCGATGCTCCGGCCCTATTTGCTAGGTACACCGCCGTCGCACACGCCTCCGCCCACAGAAACTTGGGAAGTCCTTTCGCCAAGAGCATTGTCCTTGCGCTCTCGATCAGCGTCCGATTCTCTCGTTCCGCTCTCCCATTCTGTTGCGGAGTATATGGAGCCGTGTACTCGCGCTGGATTCCTCTCGATTCCAGGTACTCGTCCATTCGCTGGTTTTTGAATTCACGCCCGTTATCCGATCGCAACACTCGCATCACGCGACCGAACTTGTTCTCCACGAGCTTCATGGTCTCATGTTAGGTAGCCTGGTAAGGTTATTATGTAGCCTACTTAACCGAGTTGATGTAACCGTGATGTTCAGCCTGCAACCAGGAAGCAGAGTCCTCAGATAGGGGAGTGGTTCGGCCACGCGAGGTAGATAGCCCATGTATTCGCGGTTCGCGGGGGTAGGTAGCCAAGTTCGCGGTTTCGGGGAGGTAGGTAGCCGAGTACGCGATTGCCGGGAGGTAGGTAGCCAAGTTCGCGGATTCGGGGAGTAGGTAACCAAGTTCGCGGTTTCGGGGAGTAGGTAGCCGAGTACGCGATTGCCGGGAGGTAGGTAGCCGAGTGGAATCGTTGGAAGGTCTCCTTCCGCGGAGGCGGGGTGGTCGAGTGGTTCCTCCGGCCCCGCCTTTACCGGTTTCCCGCGCAGCTGCAGGTATTACTCTTCTGACCGGCCCGCCCGCAACGGTAGCAGAAGAGTCGCCGCGGGTCCTTGCAGGTGTTAAATCGATGGCCGGGGTTACCGCAATTCCAACAGTCAGGTGGACGGCGGGGTTCTCTGCGTGGCTCTCTGGGATCCTGAGTGGTTAGGTCTCGGACCGGTGACGGCTCTGAGTGTCCCGCCGGTTGAGTTTTGGTAGTTGACGGGGTGGCAGTGTAAGTCGGCCTCGCAAAAGTGACCCGCTTAGAGGTGGGCGACGACGTCCTGGTTCTGGACTTCGGGGTGCTTGGTGGAGGGTCCCGCATGGCCTGCAGGTGAGCATCCGCCGGGCCTTTGGTGGTCGGAGGCTCCAGCATTTCGACGAGGTCGCACTCCTTGCCGCCCCTCTCGAGGTCGTCGTCGTCCTGGGTGGCCAGCGTGGCGTACACGTGCTTGGCCAGAGGTGGCTTTGGAGTCCGGGGGCTCCGGTACGCCAACTCCGGGCACAGTGACTGATCCGGGGATGGTGGCGCGCGGTACGTACGGGGGGCTTGGTAGCTCTTTTCCACTCGGACCGCGATGTGTTCGAACGAGTCAAAGTCGAACAGGTCGTCCCGGTGGATGGCGATCTGCAATTTAGGTAGCAAATTGCGGTGGGCGTATTGGATTTGCTCCGCATCGTTCCATGAGGGACGTAGCCGACTGAACAGTCCTCGCAGACAGGTGAGGTAGTCGGCGACGACCTCTTCTGTGCCCTGCGTGCGACGCATAATTTCGGTCCTCAGGGTGTACTGGTAGTCCGGGTCGCCAAAGCGGAGCCGGCAGGCCGCCTTGAACTGAGTCCAACTGCTCCACCGGTCGCGGTCGTTGCGGAACCACTGAAGGGCTATCCCGGCGAGGAAGAAGGGTAGGCAGCAGATCAAGTCGGCGTCGTTCATCGGGAAGAGGGTCCGTCCCTCCGTGACCCGAGCGAGGAAGGGTTCCACGTCTTTCCCTCGCTTGCCTGAGAAGGATATGTTCCACTTTTTCATGGTGTTAAGGGCCGTTGAAGCGGAATGGTACGGCGGCCGTGCCCCGAGCGCTTCATCCTGGTCTTCCGGGGGTCGTCCGGCTCTCGGCGGATAGTGGCCACCCGTATCGGGGTACCCGGTCGGGCGGAAGTCCTGATATCGTTCCGGGTCGTGGCTCGTATGGCCGATTTCCATGGTGGACTGGTCGACCATGCCCGGACGCAGCTCGGGTTGTCTCGGTAACGGTGGGCGTCCCGAGACCCGGGCAGGGGTTGGCCCTAATATCCTGGTTCCGGTCCGGTGGTATTCGGTGTCGACTCGGTACAATCTTTGGGGTCCATGGGGTTCCTGACCAGGGGGTTCCCACCGACTGTCCCCTGGTAGTCCCAGGCCGGAGTCCCAGGTGGTCTGGGCCGCGCCGCAATGGGCTTCGAGATGTCCGTCTCGTGTTGCCGGGTTCTCCGCGGTGTTTCCCGGTGGGTCTCTCTGCGCGGACGGTGGCTGGGGCTCCTCGCCCGGCGGGGTTGGTGTGCTCGCCGCGGGGTCGGACATGCTGGCGCGAGATCACCCCTTGCTTCCGGATCGGGTATGTAGCAACGCGGGTAGGTAGCAAACACGAAACGGGTAGGTAGCAAACGCGAAACGCGTACGTAGTAAACGTGGAACGGGTAGGTAGCAGACGCGGGTAGGTAGCACTCGCGAAACGTGTACGTAGTAAACGTGAAACGGGTAGGTAGCAGACGCGGCCAAGTTCGTCCGTTCCCGAATCTAGAGGGGGTCTCTGAAATCTCGTGCTTGCTAGGCTTCAGCTGGTCGTACTACTCGTGGCTTCCAATCACTAATAATGGTCGGTTAGGCTATGCGGCTAAATCAAGACTGACTCTTAAGGCGGCCTCTCCGCCAGATATATTCTCGAGGAGCGTCCTTCCGGGGGGGGGGGGGGGTCAGGCCCCCTCCCAGTCCCTGAGGTCTGGTTTTGATTGGGGTGGGAGTCACTGCTTCGACGTTGGCGTGTCAACAAGGGTTCTCCCTTAACCCCCCACTAAAAGCACCAGTACCCCTTGGCCCATCACACAAAGACGGTATTCGGGGATTAACGATAACAATAGGACCTTGCGTCGGTCGATCGTCGACACAGAAATAAATAAGGCAAATTTCAAGTTTCGACAGGCTGTACGTAAGGTAAATACTGAAGAACTGTGCCGCTCGATCGCCGACGCGCAAAACAAATATGATACCTTGAAATATCCGATAACAAGGGATTAAGGCGAAAAAAGGGAGCCGCGCATCGATCGATCGGTGACACGGAAAATACACAAGATAATTTGGGAATCGCTAGAAGCTGGAAGTTAACGGGAAATAATAAAGATACGTGTCGTACGATCGTCGAAGCGCACCACAACACGACATTTCAAAATATTTTATAAACAAGGGATTAACGTGGACAAAGGGGACCTCACTTCGGTCGATCGGCGACACGGACAATAAAATAAGATGATTTTGGCTTTCGAGAATCTGACAATGAAGGTAAATAATGAAGAAACATGTCGTTCGATCGCCGGTGCGCAAAAATAAATATGACGCTTCGAAACATATAATACAAAGGGATTAACGCGAACAAAGGGAGCCTCGCATCGGTCGATCGGCGACACGGAAAAATGAAATAAGATGATTTTGAATTTCGAGAAGCTGAAACTAAAGGTCAATAATGAAGAAACGTGTCCTTCGATCGCCGGTGCGCAAAACAAATATGATATTTCGAAACATCTAATACAGAGGGATTAGCGCGAACAAAGGGAGCCTCGCATCGGTCGATCGGCGACACGAAAAACTTAAATATTATTACTTTACTTTGAGAGGGAAAGTAAAATTGTAGAGAGTAAGGGGACCATGTGCCGTCCGATCGTCGACGTGAAACATACATGTCGTATTTCTAAGATTTTTTAGCCGCCGTGCCACACGATTCACAAACAGACATTTACTGGTTAGTTTCTTTCTCTCGTCTACGGCTCTCTACTCTTCTCTCGGACGGAAATTAGCCCAATTACCCCTATCGGGCCCCACGTTGGGCGCCATTTGTAACGGGTTTTCCCGCACCCACCGAGAACCGCCTGTCCCTCCGCCCGAGGAGGAGCGCGCGTTGGTCCGCGCCTGCTTCCACCGCTCCGGCGAGGTGGACTCGGGATCTGCTGACGTGGCAGGGCAACCGGGGGCGGACGGGCGCCAGGTACCCTCGGGTACCACTGACCTAGGCCGGCTTTATTTAGATTCGCCGCCACCGCGGCCGCCCTTCCCGCGTCCCCGCTCCACCCCGAGGGCGAGCACAGGGGTCTCGGGCTTAAATTCGGCTGGCCCAGCCCGCCTGCGGGTCGGTTAGGTAGAGGGGGTGGACGTGTAGGATAGGGTGGTAGTTAGGTATCATACTTAATAATTGTCCAACATTCAGCGGGTGTAACAAGTTTATTGCAGGGTGGGTCTTACATAATTCGAACTTTATACCATTCGAGTGGCATGCTCTTATCTATCACCGCTCGTTATCGACAGGTAACTGTATCACCCCGCTATTCTATTCCCCTAATCGGGAGGTAGCCGCGTCCGAGAGAGAGAGAGAGCCTAATTACACGTACTCTTACGGAGAGAACTCCGGCGCCAAGATTTCCTTTCGGACTGAAGCTTTTATTTTACGGCGCACCCTATATCTAGCAAATAACAATAGGTAACCCCCTCGAAGATAGATAGCCATTTTAGGTAACACCCTTTAGGTCGCGAGTAACGGTAGGTAACCCCCTCGATGATAAATACGTATTTTAGGTAGCACCCTTTAGATAGCCCATGATGGTAGGTAACCCCCTCAACGATAAATAATTACTTCAGATAGCACCCTCTAGGTAGCCAATGATGATAGGTAACCCCCTTAAGGATAAATGATTATTTCAGATAGCTCCCTGTAGGTAGCCAATGATGATAGGTAACCCCCTTAACGATAAATAATTATTTCAGATAGCACCCTGTAGGTAGCCAATGAGGATAGGTAACCCCCTTAACGATAAATGATTATTTCAGATAGCACCCTCTAGGTAGCCAATGATGATAGGTAACCCCCTTAAGGATAAATGATTATTTCAGATAGCTCCCTGTAGGTAGCCAATGATGATAGGTAACCCCCTTAACGATAAATAATTATTTCAGATAGCACCCTGTAGGTAGCCAATGAGGATAGGTAACCCCCTTAACGATAAATGATTATTTCAGATAGCACCCTGTAGGTAGCCAATGATGATAGGTAACCCCCTTAACGATAAATGATTATTTCAGATAGCACCCTGTAGGTACCCAATGATGATAGGTAACCCCCTTAACGATAAATTATTATTTCAGATAGCACCCTGTAGGTAGCCAACGACGATAGGTAACCCCCTTAACGATAAATGATTATTTCAGATAGCACCCTGTAGGTAGCCAATGATGATAGGTAACCCCCTTAACGATAAATGATTATTTCAGATAGCACCCTGCAGGTAGCCAACGACGATAGGTAACCCCCTTAACGATAAATGATTATTTCAGATAGCCTAGACGCGACGAGAGAAATATATTTCCTATTCTATGATAATTTTAACAGCAATCTAAACGACATAAAACTGGCACGGCGACTCGACGTAAACGATGTAAACAACACGGCGCGACCGCGGTAGAGGACGATCGCACATGGTACTCGACGCCTGCGCGTGTTATGGAAGGAGAGAGTCGGCAGGGGCGAGCCGCTTTCGTTCGCTAATATCGTACTTCTTACGTTGTAATGTCTTGACGCGGGACTACCGCAAAACTAATTTCCATTATTTAACGATTATTTCGGGACTTACTTACTCGCTGCCTCGTCCCTGCCTCCTCTCTCTTCCGCTCGAAAAGTGGATAGGGACTCACGTGCGGTCGGTGCCGATCTCCCTCGCTTGCTTCTCCTTTCACTTTACTTTTCGCCTAATACTTTTCTTGCCACGCGTCTGCTTCTTAAACTCGAATTCACGAAAACTGCTGGTCTCATCGTCCGGCCGGTGAACTTAGCCTATGTACTCTCCCCCTACTTTTCCTTATTAATCCTCGATGACCAATCATGTCACGGGTGTCGCGTGGTCAGCTCTCTTCCTTGAAGATTCTCGCCGGTCCTCCCGCGCCGCATACCCCTCTCTGGCCGTCGAGTGGCGTGAGCGGGGGAGGGGGGAGAGCGACGAGAGTCGTGCACAGCTCGCCTAGGAACCGAGTGCTCCCGAACCCTTACGACGCGCCCCCCTCACCGCGCGCCTTCCCCCTGGAGCTCGGAACGGGCGACGGGGAAGGGGGAAGCTCACCTCGCCGGACAGGCGTCCCTGTTTTCGGCGGTTGGCTCACATTATTTGCCACCAGGCACGAAAAACTGCAGCACCGCTTCCCTCGCCGCACCCGCCGAACTCCTTACGTCGAGGCGCCGTTTCGCGCGGACTTCAGCGCGCGGTGCACCAGCGAGAACTTCGTTGCCGGAAGATGTAGCCGACGGACCGAATTGCCCCCGGGGTGATGGCTCGACGTTCCATCGGCGCCCAGGGTTGCACCTGCGACCCCCTGCAGGCTGCCATCTCCGGTGTGACGAAAAAATCGTTACAGTGCCTACCTTGACTCTCCTGCCGTTCGTCCTTGACGTCGCGCAGCGTTCCTCGGCTCCTCTCCTCTCTCACCCTCGATCCGTCGCAATCTCACCGTCCGCCGATGGCTCAGCCTCACTCTCTCTCTCTCTCACGCACGTTATCCTTCTGTGTTCACTCGCTCCTGCACTCTTTTCGCTCCCTCTCACACTCACTCTTTTTTCTCGCTCTCAACCGTTATCCAACTTTGCCGAACAATACTCCCTACTTTCCTTTCTTTTTCGCGTTCCAACTTTTACTGTACTCTTCACTCTCCGATCTCTAACTATCTCCTTAACGTTCCAGGACTAACTCAACTTATTCGCAGTCCGAATCTTCACTCTCTTTCCGGTGACCAAAATCTAACTACCTTGTGCCATTCGCACTCCAAATCTTAACTGACTCCTTATTCTAATTTCTATCGCGCTCGCCACAGGCTCGCGCGTTCTCCTCGCTCCCTTATTCCCCTATCGGCGAAGGCGGGGGCTCTCCCAACGATCGTCCATGGATCGCCGGCACAGCCATCTCTCTCTCCGTCGTTCCTCGGGCAGCGTCGCTCTCTCTCGTTCGTCCGTTACCGTCAACGTTTTCGCGGACCGCTCTCTGAAACCGACGAAATCCTCGCCGACAGTGTTGTTCTTGTATCTCTGTCTTTACCACGGGAGCGAGGCGTCGCGACTCTGCTTGGTCACTCTATCGCTCTAATATTCTTCTAGAATATTCTTCGACAGCGCGATTGCGAGGAGAGTACTGCCTCGTCACAATATATATTCGGACAGATGTATGTATCTATACATATATTCTGCCTCTATATATATATATGATTTCTGATCTGAATGTATTCATATATATATACAGTCAGTGACGAAATTGAGTGGACACTTTCTAATATAAAGTGCCGGAACGGTTTTTTATGTCATTTGGCCGGTAATCGGCCTAGGCCAATTTAACCAGCGTCATTTTAAAGAGGAGAAATTTACCTTCATTTTGGCTATGTAAAAAAAATTTTACGATTTTTTTTTTACAATTGACACCCAGTTTTGAAAAAAAAATTTTTTGCCGTTTTCTTGTTTTTCTTTGAGTGAACACCTTTCGTAGTAAATTTTTTTAGCACGTTTCTTTAACCGTGATTGTAAAGGGAGCAGTCGAACCTTCAATTTATTTTGTTTAGAAAAAATTGTACGATTTTTTTTTCAAAGATATTTTATTTTTAGAGAAAAAATAGACGATTTGAAAATTGCTGCGCAGGACGAAAACGATGAGGTTTTTGTAGAGCATTCAATTCTGCATAAGAATCTGCCAGCAGCTTGTTTGTGGAATATGCCATGACCGTGTTATAAAATTCCGACAGAAATTTTTTTTTCCCTGTGTTATTTAAATGGGAAATAGAGATGTGTTTAAACGACCTCTAAATATTAATATTTTGAGCTAAAATTTATACAGGCTTCTTTTTTTACCTTTTTATAAGTTTAAAGCCTGTTAGTAGGAAGAAAAAAAAAGTTGCCCAAAAATGGCACAATCTAATATATATTGTCACGCCGTTCGGGAGGGGGGTATGGGGAATTTGGGGGGAAAGAAAAAGAAATAATTAAGACTCGAATGATAACGTTTATTCTTATAATATTAACAACGGCGGACTATCTCCGGGGCAATAAACAAAACAATACTCTCTTGAATTTTTGGGCGCCAGTTAATTTTTACAATAACAAAAATATTAACAAAAAGAAAGAAAACGCAATAACTGGGTTGAGGGGAAGGGCTAGCGCATAGACAAGGGAAAGGGTCAATCGGAATGTATCTCAGGGAGAGGATTCGCCGACTCAACGGCCTCTTAATAATTACCACTGGCTGTAATTTATTTTCAGATACGTATTCGCTATCTTGTACTCTGAGTAACTCGGCCTGTCGCAGGGAGAGGGGTAGGTGGGGGGAAGGGGGAGTTGTTTGGGTTTGGGAAGTCGGCTGTGCCGAGGAAGGTCGGTCGAGGTGTGGTTGATCGCGCGATCGAGCGTTCTCGATCTTCTATTGTGCGATGTACGGACGGGAGGGGGGTCAGGCGGGAGATGACCGTTACTCTTACTATCGCAATATTCGCTATTTAAAATTCTCTAAATTTTACAGCCGTCCCACACGACTTTTTAATACAAAATATGGCCAAAAGCAAGGGATAACGCACGCAATAAGAAGGGGGGGGGGGGAATACTCTATGCAACTCGAATGTACAAGGGAATAGAGAAAGATTTTGGGGGAAATATGCCGATAAGGTTGACCTGTCCAAACACTTACTTTCTTCCTGAAGGATTTCGTCCTCGCTCCTTTAGCTCTCTCTTTCTCGTCGTTTCTATCCTCTCCTTGTCCTCTCTCCGTATCCTTTAACACTCTCTCCACGCACACTTTCACTCTTCAATTTCCTTTTCGCTACACTCTATACTTTTCTCTCACTCTAATTTTCTTTCGCCAATTCTTGCGCTAATCTTTCCTATTCGGTGGCTCGTCGCAAAGTGAAGTTTTCTTCTTCTTCGCTTGTCCTCGGGGTCGATCATTGGTCAGCAGCGTCACGGATTGGTAGGGGAAGGGTCAAGCGTATGATCGATGTTAGATCATCGCGGCGGGATCTATCGGGACGGGCAGGTAAATAGGTCGGTCGGTAAGTGGGGAATAATTTTGGACGGGGTTTGGTAATTACGGGTAATCGTAATTTTGGGATTGCCGTGCGCTGCTGCCATCTTCACTTCTTCGTCGCCGCTCAGCCGATGGATGGCTGTGGTGCGGGGACGGACGGATGAATTCTCTCGATTGTGACGGATGATTGAGTGTGGTGTGTGCGAGTATGCGGGCTTGACGGTGGCGATGCAATGGTGATTTCTTCGGGCCTGGCGGGCCGGTCCTCTTCTTGAAGTGTTGCACAGGCTTTACAATACTTGGGGAAAGGAAGGGAAAATAGAATAACACTTTACTTGCCTTGTTTTGGGCCTGTCCGTGGGGACGGTTGCCTTTGGGACGAGCCGGGTGCAGGGGAGATATTGTACAACGTTACAATATATATATTCTAATATATATATATATTGCTGAATGGGTTTGTATGTATACCCAGATATGTTTTCCAAGAATCATATTATATTATTTTGTGAACAGTTTTTATAAACAGCAATTCTCATAATATGCATGACCAAAGCTGCGAGATTGGTCGCGCGACTCGATTGTTTTCGCTCCGCTCCATTCCCTCCGCGGGGTGGTGCGGGGGAAACGCGGGCGGCTGGCTATCGCTACGAGGCCTCGGCGCTTGGCCCGTCTTTAGGCCAAGCAAATAAACTTTTTTTTTGACAAAAATAGCATCCGATAACGGCGAGTGCCATCAGATGCGGAACACCCTCCAGATCATAACTGACCACTTTTCGACTCCTGATTCCCATTTTATTTTTTGTTATTAACAAATTAGTGAAAAACCCACAGTTTTTTCGTTTTTTGCTTATAAAACACAAAATAATGAAGGAATCCGTTTGGTCCCAATGGACGAATTGTAGGTAATTGAAATACACATTAAATGAGCACTGAAACTAGCCGGTCGGTCAATAATTAAGGGAGATACACTGACAGAACCGAGAAAAAAAACGCTTTTTTCAAAAATGTATAACTCCGCCATTTTTAAAGTTGTAGGCCAGACTCTGCGCGAGATAGTAGACATTGATACGTACTTTTTGTGTGCGAAATTTGGGCGCTGTCGGATAATTATTTTTGCGTTATTGCAATGAACATTTAATTCTGCGATATTTTGCGGAGAGGCTCGATGCTCTGGAGGTCGTCCGATTTACGTTTAACAAGGGGCTTTTGAAACTAGAACTGTTGACCTATAAATCGTCAATTTTAGATTTTCGTTTAATTGCGTTTAAGTAGGTGAAAATCGCGCCTAAACATGACCAAAAACGCCCGAGCGCGCGAAAGTGGTCGAGTAGTGGTGGTAGATCGGCAGCCGCGGGGAAACCGCACATATAGTAATAGAAGCGCGCTCGGCCTAAGTTTCGTATCTATTTATTTAATTATTTCAAGAACCAATGGGACTATTTTAACATTTTTTTTTAATTTGGGGTAACTTGGTCACCGGAACCTGATTCTTTACTCAGGTTTCATGTAAAATGAACGAAAAACTTGTTTTCCGATGTTTTAACCTACACGTCCTCACATTAATTATAATGCAATTATCATCTTTTAATATTCAATGTTTCACTTCGTACATTGAACAATTAAGAATATTATTAAATATTATTTGAATATTATTCAAATATTTCAAATATTATTCAAATATTTGAATATTATTATTATTATTATTATTATTTGAATATTATTCGAATAATATTTAATAATATTCTTAATTGTTCAATATATATTATTATATATTAATGAGAAGACGTGTAGGTTAAAATATTTGAAAAAAGTTGCTCGTTCATTTTACATGAAATTTGAGTAAAGAATCAGATTCCGGTGATCGAGTTACCCCAAATAAAAAAAAAATGTTAAAATACGCCCACTGGTTCTTGAAATAATCAAATAAATAGATACGAAACTTGGGCCCAGCGCGCTTCTATTACTATACAGGGTGTCCCATTTTAATCTTACACCTGATTTTTCTCGGAAAATACTGCTCCGATCAAAAATTGTGTATAATGAAACTTTTAGGGTTCGAAGGGGGACGTTCAAAAAAAATTTTTTTTTTGTATCATAATTCAAAATGGCGGCTGTAAGATGGCCGACATGTTTTTTTTAAATAGAAACAGGCCATTTCTTTGTTACTAAAAAATTTGTCGGATCAAAACTAACAACTTTTATAGGAACATTTTTTTTATAAAGTCCATAATTTTTGGAGTAGAACACCATTTTTGACTATTTTAGCGTTATCCAGGATGTACCACGAGGAGGTAAAGTCTTTAACATCCCAAGTGTAAGTGTGTGTGTGTGTGTGTGTGTATGTGTGTGTTTGCGCGCGTGTGAGTGTGAGTGTGAGTGTGTGAAACACTCACAAGGATTAGGTCTCTGCGGCTCGTCACTTCCGCAGTATTTACCGACTCCAAAACCACCTCCTTATGAGTGTTCTCTGAATCTTAAAGGTGTTCGAAGATTCCCCCATTCATGTTTAAGCATGCCCGAACTCTCCTCTCAAAACCATCGACTGTTCGCAAGAGAACAACTCTCGGGATTGCACGGCAGGCAGCTCAAATGATATGGGGTACCATGAAAATTTTCTCTGGAATGTGTCGCTGTTGAAATTTTTATGTTAACTGGATACGGCAGGACAATACGAATTTTCATGGTACCCCATATCATTTGAGCGTTTCAAGTTCGCTTCGCTTCTGATCGAAATAAGAAAACGAAATCTCACGTTGAACGCCTACAATAGACGCGGATTTGTTAACCGTTTACTGACGGTAATTCAACAATGGCTGATTTCAGTCCCAACGAAATCGTTGATATGCTCCTTATCTTAGGGAGATGCCGGGGCAATTATTTACGAGCATAAAATTTGTATCGACGCGAATATCCTGATCGTCGTCATCCATCGCGGCAGACAATCCGAACCCTCGAGAGAAGAGCGAGGGCAGGCCGAATAACCCGCCACCGCCAACGTCGCCAAAACGTGAACAATGATTTTGGTGGCCCGCATGAGGCTCGAAACATGGCTATTTTAGCGATGATAGCAATCGATCCTCATTTGAGTGTTCGAGTGATCTCGGAGCGACTGGGGTTTCCCGGATCCACAGTGCACCGAGTACTGAGAGGTGCAAGGCTCCACCCGTACAGGATACAATTCCACCAAGATACGCCTAATCCTGATCCGTTGCGAAGGATGGAGTTTTGTCGGTGGGCATTGAGACGAATCGAGCAATTCCCAGATTTTTTTAGGTTTGTTATGTTCAGTGATGAATCCACATTCAACAACCGAGGTCAGGTAAATCGATGGAACTTTCGGTATTGGACTGATCCGAATCCACGATGGGTGCGACAGATCGATCACCAGCATCGGTGGAGTTTGAATGTTTGGTGGGGAATCATTAACGGGCAATTAATAGGTCCTCACTTCTTCGAGGGAACTGTGACGGGAGCCCGTTATTTTGACTTTCTGCAAAATGAATTGCCGCTTTTGATGGAAGACATTGATTTGGTTACACGTCAACAGATGTGGTTTCAGCAAGACGGTGCACCCGCTCACTGGGCTCGTGTTGTTCGAAATCACCTGGACGCAACATTCGGTCAAAGGTGGATCGGACGAGATGGACCTGTCCATTGGCCTCCAAGATCACCTGATCTTACCTCTCCCGACTTTTTCTTGTGGGGTTATCTTAAAGACGCTGTCTACCGTCAAGCTCCAACCACACAAGAGGATATGAGGGTGCGGATAAGAGCTGCCTGCCGTGCAATCCCGAGAGTTGTTCTCTTGCGAACAGTCGATGGTTTTGAGAGGAGAGTTCGGGCATGCTTAAACATGAATGGGGGAATCTTCGAACACCTTTAAGAGTTCAGAGGTAGTTTTGAAGTCGAAAAATACTGCGGATGTGACGAGCCGCAGAGACCTAATCCTTGTGAGTGTTTCTCACACTCACACTCACACTCACACTTACACTCACGCTCACACTCACACTCACAAGGAGGGTTTGGAGTCGGTAAATACTGCGGAAGTGACGAGTCGCAGAGACCTAATCCGTGTGAGTGTTTCACACACTCACACTCACACTCACACTCACACGCGCGCAAATACACACATACACACACACACACACACACACACTTACACTTGGGATGTTAAAGACTTTACCTCCTCGTGGTACATCCTGGATAACGCTAAAATAGTCAAAAATGGTGTTCTACTCCAAAAATTATGGACTTTATCAAAAAAATGTTCCTATAAAAGTTGTTAGTTTTGATCCGACAAATTTTTTAGTAACAAAGAAATGGCCTGTTTCTATTTAAAAAAAACATGTCGGCCATCTTACAGCCGCCATTTCGAATTATGATACAAAAAAAAAATTTTTTTTGAACGTCCCCCTTCGAACCCTAAAAGTTTCATTATACACAATTTTTGATCGGAGCAGTATTTTCCGAGAAAAATCAGGTGTAAGATTAAAATGGGACACCCTGTATATGCGGCTTCCCCGCGGCTGCCGATCTACCCCCACTACTCGACCACTTTCGCGCGCTCGGGCGTTTTTGGTCATGTTTAGGCGCGATTTTCAACTACTTAAACGCAATTAAATGAAAATCTAAAATTTACGATTTATAGGTCAACAGTTCTAGTTTCAAAAGCCGCTTGTTAAACTTAAATCGGACGACCTCCAGAGCATCGAGCCTCTCCGCAAAATATGGCATAATTAAATGTTCATCGCAATAACGCAAAAACTAATTATCCGACAGCATCCAGATTTCGCACACAAAAAGTACGCATCTATACCTATTATCTCGCGCAGAGCCTGGCCTACAACTTTAAAAATGGCGGAGTTATATATTTTTGAAAAAAGCGTTTTTTTTCTTGGCACTGTCAGTGTATCTCCCTTAATTATTGACCTATCGGCTTCTTTCAGTGCTCATTTTATGCGTATTTCAATTACCTACAATTCGTCCATTGGGACCAAACAGATTCCTCCATTATTTTGTGTTTTATAAGTAAAAAACGAAAAAAATGTGTTTTTTTTCACTAATTTGTTAATAACAAAAAATAAAATGGGAATCAGGAGTCGAAAAGTGATCAGTTATGATCGGGAGGCTGTTCCGCGTCTGATGGCACTCGCCGTTATCGGGTGCTATTTTTGTCAAAAACTGGTGATTTTAGAGCTCTATTGCTTGGCCTACTTGTCAAGTGTCATACCAACGAATTCAGACGACTATAGAAGGAATATGCCCATGCTTTCGATTGAGGCCAGAAACGGATCACCCCGCTGAGCTTCACCACCCCAATGACTGGCGGCGCTGCCGTCGCTACAAAATTGTGTTAGGTCACACAGACACATTCACGTATACCTCACACAACTTCATGGAGTAGCTCCGGTTCCTCTCTGACCAATCACGACCGAGCAAGCGCTCCTTCTCGCTTTCTCTAGTGTGAGGTATGCAGTGGGGTGGTCATGTCGACTCTCTCTTTTTCTATGCTGGCACGGTTGTAGCTCCTTCTCGCTTTGTCTAATGCGAGGTATACAGCGGGGTGCTGGTGCCGACTCTCTCTTTCTCTATGCTGGCACTGTAGTAGCTCATTCTCGCTTTTTCTAATGCGAGGTATACAGTGGGGTTCTCGTGCCGACTCTCTCGTTGCCCGAGCTGGACCGACAGTAGCTCCTTCTCGCTTCTTCTAATGCGAGGTATACAGTGGGGTGGTCATGCCGATTCTCTCTTTCTCCATGCTGGCACGGTAGTAGCTCCTTCTCGCTTTTTCTAATGCGAGGTATACAGTGGGGTGCTGGTGCCGACTCTTTCGTTTCCCGAGCTGGTACTGCCGAACCCCACTGATTCGACATATATAATATCGACCTTAAAAATGTTAATAGTATAATGCAAGTTGAGATAATTGTAAAAAATAGACTATATGTTGAATTGAATTTGAATTATACACGGAGCGTCTGTACTCTCGAGTGACGTCACACACGTCGACCGCCGCGACGCCAAGCGGCAGTTTCGGGCGGCAAAAACTTGGATTCAATCGGGCTATAAGCATATTCCTTCTATAGTCGTCTGAATTCGTTGGTCATACTGGGGCTTCGTAGCATACGCGCGCCATGCCATCTAGCGGTAGGCAGCGGTAGCGCTTAGCAAAATGTTACGAGCTCTGCACTACCGAAGCCGCCTGACATTTCCGCTGACTAACACTGCCTCTTAAAGCTAGTGACATTGTTGGCAATAGCTACGGGACATCGAATGCAAACTCTGTCTCTTATTGATACGAGAAATATTTACCGAGTAACCGAAAAGATATTGGAGATTAAAATCCCCGATTTAATTAAAACTTCAGGTCCTAAGAAAGGACAACCGCCAGATATTCTCTGACCATATACGTCAATCAAATTCTGACTCCGATTTTATTTTTATCGACACGAAAATGTTCATGTATATTTTTCCTTCATGCATTTTAATATTATCAATTTTTTGTTTGCAGAAGCCATTACGGAGGGACATCCAACAATGAAGCAAATCGAGTTAGAAGAAATCGTCGCTGAATGCTTCCGATTTGCAAAACAGCGGAGAAACCGAGAAGCTGAACACCAAAAAAAACAAGAGAAAAAGAATTCAAAACGACGAGGACAAGTTATACTGTCGCCTTTTCAAAAATTAATATAAATAAGTTTATCGTGACCGGTGATCCAGTCCTAGAATAGCTCCGAAACCGATTTAATATACCGTTGCCAATTGGACAAAACAGCTCCCTATGATTCTCCAAGAGTCGTTAAAAAAATAAATGCATATCATTTATATAAATATTCTTCTTTCGTTCTAAAGTTTTGTTTTTGTGAACTCGAGTTGATGTTAATGACAGAAGGAAATTTGTTTCGTTAGCTTTTTATTCGTTTTAACGTTTTCTTTTTGTAAACTCAGGTTGATGTTGAAGACAGAAGAAAGTTTTTTTCGTTCTAAAGTTCTGTTTTTGTAAACTCGGTTCGATGTTAAGAGTCAGTGTTGGAGGCGATGAGCGATTTGAAAACGCGATCCGTAATTTCTTCGGCACTGAGCAACCGATCGCATTGAAACTTTGAAGCCATCTAGACAATTATAGCAAAAAGTGCCTAATGTAGTAACAACGAATTTTGTTTGTGCAATCGCTTTATTTCTAATTTACGCCCTGGGTCTTTACGCCATTGCGTCACGTGACAATGGGTCGATGCGAGATGCGAGGGCCCGAGAGAGTCAGTCCCGCTACCGGCTTACGAGCGAACACATGCGTGTTCCGCCCGATGTTTTATTCCTATGTTGAATTTATAATTTACAATAAATACTCTCCACTAATATCCATGTAACCCGAACGTCGTCTTATTCCTCCATTATTCCGACACAGTTGAGAGAGAAGCGAAATTTATTTCTCACAATTTTCAGAAGTGAGATAAAATGCGTGGAATTGCGTGAGAGAATAAAGTGGACGGAAAAAAAAAACAATTTGCGTTTACCGGTGGTGTGACTCGAAGTGAACAGAGTTTATGGTGAAACTCATAAGGTGATAAGGAGATACCGATCATCTCTATTACGCGAGGAAGAGAGTGATTGCATCATCTATCAATCCTTTGTGTGGCGATGCGAAGTGCGTGTCGTTCTAGAAGCTGCGCAGAGGACTAGTGCGCGCCAGGCGGCATTGAGAACTCGGGCGGTTACAACGGCAACGGTGTCAGTGGACAGCGTGGTGTCTGAGGCTGTGTGCGTTCTGTTTACGTTTCGGCACGCTCACGCGTTTAAGTCGTCTTGTCGATGTACTTGTGTGTGCACGCAGGAACGCGGTCTCTGCGGGTGTGAGGCGAGAGATCGATGCTTATGGACGAGAGGTATTCGTTATTTTTGGCGGTAAATTGACAGACTGAACGGGTAGCGATGGCTACGGCGACGAGTCTGACAGTGCTGCAACTTAAGGAGAAGCTGAAACAGCTTGAATTACCGACTACAGGATCGAAGGCAGAGTTAATTATGCGTTTAAACGAAGCTGATCCAGAAGGCAGTTGGATGAGAGGACCGAGCGAGGAGAATTGTATGCACGAGGGCGACGTACCGGACGTCGAAGCGATACGAACCCAGTTGCTGCTTCAAGAGCTGGAGGTGTTCCGCCGCGAACGAGACGTTGCACGAAGACAATTAGCTCTTCTCGAACGCGAACGACGAGAACAAAACATAGGGGATGACGCCGAGCAGGACAATGATGGACGCCAGGAACGACATGTTCGAGAGATACGCCAGAACTTTCGGGCGGATGTAAAAGGCATCGGGGACTTATTGGGCGAATTTAATGGCACGGATCGGTATTTCGATGATTGGGAAAAACAAGTTCGTTTACTTAAACAACGATTCGGGGTCGAGGACGATATTATGAGAATGATAATTACCTCAAAGTTGAGAGGTAAGGCCGAAAAATGGTTTCGATCCAAATCGGATTATACGGAGATGACGCTGGATTCGTTGCTAGGCGCGATGAAGGAGGGGTTCGACCAGCGACCAAATAAGGTCGATCGCTTGGAAACGTTTAAATCGCGAACATGGCAGCCGAAAGAACAGTTTAGTGATTATTATCACGAGAAAGCAATTCTAGCCAACTTGGTACCGATAGACGATACGGATTTGATAGATTATTTAATCAAGGGGATTGGAGACTTGCTTAGTGCTTTCCGCAACATCTCTCTTCCGTCAGCAGATACGGGAACTCGTATAAAACGAGACCCGCCGTCAGGAGAGGAATCTGTGACAGGAAGACTGACTGTCGAAACGAAGAACGTGACCCGGAAGCGCGACGACGCGAAAAAACCGCCCGATGCTGTAACTGCAACAAGGACGGGCATGTGTCGAGAGAGTGCACGTGGCTCATGTTACCGATGTGGGCGCACAGGATATTTCGCAAAGGACTGCCCGAGCCACAGCCCGAAGGAAAAAAGGGTACAAGTCAACAGCGTCTACGAGGATCCGCTGGAAGAATCCAGTGTACAGCATAGAAGAGTGATGACCTTCGATATTAGAGACTGTAATTCGCGCCGAGTATTATGTATGGACACCCTCCTCGATACAGGAAGCGCAACTCGCTTCTTAAAACAACGTTTTGTAGGGAAGGAAGCGCTCCTTCCGCTAGACGACTCAGATCGGGAGTATTTTCGTTGCAACGGGGTTTAGGTAAAAATGTCCGGTAAGGTTATAGCGGAAATTACCATAGGCAATATGACGAAAAAAGACATTAGAATTTACGTTGTACCTGAGAATACGATGGCAACTCCGGCGTTACTAGGTAGAGATGTACTGTAGAAATTCAGGGTATAGCTAACATTGCCAGAGGACGATAGGGATGAACGAGATATTATGAATGTCGGCGTGGTTGAGAGCGCGAAGGACGAAGTCGATAATCTCCAAATAAATCCAGGTATACCTTATAAACATCAGACCGAGTTAAAACAAATTTTCGAGGAAAAGTACGTAGATTTTAATAGACCATCTGAGCCGAAGATTATAGAGGAATTAAAATTACGACTTGATAATTCTCAACCGTTCCATTGTACACCGCGTAGACTCTCTTATGAGGAAATATGCAATCTTCAGATAATACTCGACGGATTATTAGAAAAAGGATACATACGTCCCAGCGATTCGGAATTCGCATCTCCCGTCGTGTTGGTTAAAAAAAAGAACGGTGGTACCCGCATGTTCGTAGACTATAGGGTTTTAAATAAGGCGACGGCAAGGGATAATTATCCTATGCCTCTTATCGAAGACCAACTCGAATATTTGGGAAAAAAAAATGTTTTACATCTTTGGATTTAAAAGATGGTTTTCACCACGTACAGGTTGAAAAGGAGTCGATCAAATACACGTCCTTCGTGACTCCTTTAGGACAGTATGAGTGGTTCGGAATGCCATTTGGGCTTCGCACGGCACCCGCGGTTTTTTAGAGGTATATAAATCGCATTTTAGCTGAATTTACGAAAAGCGGCGACATGGTAATATACATGGATGATATTCTAATCACCACCGAAATGGTCGAACGTCATTTGGAGATACTCGGAAAAGTTTTTGAGACACTTTCGGAGAATCTTTTAAAATTACGGATTGATGAATGTTACTTCCTACAGCCAAAGATCGAGTATGTTGGATATTTAATTTCGGGACAGGGCATTCAGCCGACACGAAAGGGCATAGAGGCTGTAGAGAAATTTCCAACCCTGACGACTGTGAGAGAGATACGAGGTTTTCTCGGACTTTGTTCCTATTTTAGGATGTTGATCGAGAATTTCTCATCGATTGCCAAGCCTCTCTACGATCTGACTAAGGCTAACGCAACGTTTAAATTCGGAAACGAGGAATATGAGTCGTTTAAAGTACTTAAAACCAAACTTACCGAAGCTCAACGCGGTCACGATGACATTGAAAAAGAGGGAAGTGAACCGTCGAGTCGAGAGATGGGCGATTGCGCTGCTGAATTTCGATTACGAGCTAGAGTATCGGGCTGGGATACGTATGCATCATGTAGACGCTCTAAGTCGAGCAATAGATGTGATAGAGGACAACCCATTCGAATGGAACGTCATTGTGTGCCAAGGTCAAGACCCGAAAATCGTTGAGCTCCGGGATGAACTGGAAAAATCCGAACATAAACTGTACGAAATGCGAAACGGACTGATCTATCGAAAAAACGGTACGAAATTGCAATTTTATATGCCGCAAAGGATGGAACAAAACGTACTATTCAAGTACCACGACGAATTAGGGCATGGCGGTACCGAAAAAACAACGCAGGCGATCCTCGAGAGCTATTGGTTCCCGAAAATGCGAGAGAATGTCGAGAGCCACATCAAGAATTGTCTTAAATGCATCGTGTTTTCACCAGTCAGTGGTAAAGCGGAAGGCTTTATTCATTCGATTCCGAAAGAAAATGTGCCTTTTGATATTATGCATGTCGATCATCTCGGACCGATTGACAGAAAACGTTTGATAAAGCAGCATCTGCTAGTTACGGTAGACGGTTTTACGAAATTCGTAAAATTATATGCGACAAAGACGACCTCGAGCAAAGAGGCAATAAATTGCTTGTGGCAATACTTCGAACATTACTCGAGACCGCGGATGATAGTTTTAGATAGGGGGAGCTGCTTCACGAGCGCCGAGTTTGAAGATTTTTTAAAAGAGAATGAGGTACAGCATGTTAAAATTGCAACAGGTTCACCACAAGCTCACAGCCAGGTTGAGAGAGTAAATCGTACTCTGACGCCGATGTTAGCGAAATTGTCAGACGACGCTCAGGGTCGGTACTGGTACAAAATTATACCCGAAGTGGAGTACGCCTTAAATAATACAGTCAGTAAGAGCACCGGTGTCACGCCGAGCCGATTGCTATTTGGTGTAAGTCAACGAGGAAGCTCACCAGACGAGCTACGCGAATGCTTGGATAGTCTGAACGGAAACGAAGAACTCGATCGAGATGAGATCAGGAAGCGCGCATCTAGCAAAATACTGCGTTTACAAGCGTATAACAAGCACTACTCAGATCAGAAACATAAAGCTGCACACGAGTACTCAGTAGGCGATATGATAATGGTTAAAAACTTCGACAGTACGGCTGGGGCATCGCATAAACTCATGCCAAAATTTAAGGGGCCATACAAAATTGCAGAGAAACTGAGCAACGATAGATACCGACTAACGGATATAGATGGATTCCAAAACACTCAACGGCCGTATAGTGAGGTTTGGCAAGTTGCAAACATCAGGCCCTGGAAGCAAGCGGAGAGCTCATAGATATAAGCGATAACTGATGACACTGTATATTGTTTGTTTTTGTGTTCGAGATATTATGTATGTTTTATTTTGTTCAAAGCTCGCATTTAATTTGTTTATGTTATTCTGGCGAGGACGTCAGAAGGTCAGGAATGGCCGAATGTAGTAGCAACGAATTTTGTTCGTGCAATCGCTTTAGTTCTAATTTATGCCCTGGGTCTTTACGCAATTGCGTCACGTGACAATGGGTCGATGCGAGATGCGAGGGCCCGAGAGAATCAGTTCCGCTACCGGCTTACGAGCGAGCACATGCGTGTTGCGCCCGATGTTTTGTTCCTATGTTGAATTTATAATTTACAATAAATACTCTCCCGTGATATCCACGTAACCCGAACGTCGTCTTATTCCTTCATTATTCCGACACAGTTGAGAGAGAAGCGAAATTTATTTCTTACACTAAGTCTTTTATTTTTCCAAAATTCTTATCAGAGTTCTTTAAACAATCTCAAAACTTTAACGCTAAGTACGTATGGCGTTTTTGAATCGCTGGTTGCCTACAATACTATTTTTAAGATTTTTTTCAAAAATTTTGAGAATAGTGTTGCAGGCGACCAGCGATTCTTAACGTTAAAGTTTTGAGCAGCAACGTTCTCAGCGACGTTCTTAGCGTTAAAAATTTGAAATTATTTAAAGAACTCTGACAAGAATTTTGGAAATATAAAACACTTAGGCACTTTTTGCCATAAATCTCTAGAAGTCTTCAAAGTTTCAACGCGATCGGTTGCCCAGTGCCGAAGAAATTACGGATCGCGTTTTCCATTCGCTCGTCGTCTGTAACACTGACTCTTAAAGACAGAAGGAAGTTGAGTACTACTACGTTGAACGCAATGTATGTGATGTTACGTCACCTTAGCTCTGTTTCTAGATAAAACATTTGATACATGGATTAGATTTTCCGTTACATTTTTAGTATTTAGTTGGTTAGTACGATTGGTGCGATTATATCATATGGTATCTAGTGGATCGGCAACGTAAAAACAATGTATAGTTCATCATAATTATTAAAATAAAAAACTGTACTTTTGCATATATATATTATCTCCACTATTAATAATTTTTTATACATTAAGAGACGCAATGAAAATATTAAAAATGACATTATGGCTTAATTGTACTTTAAAATTTAGCAACATATTTCATAAAAAGGCTTCAAAGTTATTCATGTACAATAAAATGTATAAGGTCGAATACAATCCGGTTAACATAACTCGTTATTTTCGGTTACTTTGCCGTTACATTGCCGGTACAGAACCGTGTTTCCTGGGACGCTTCTGGATGCTTCGATATCTCGATACCGCTGACTAGGTTATTGGGTTTTGCCGAGGGCAATCGTAAAATTATCATCAATGGTAAGCATGTGCTGATATTGATAAGAGCAAATACGACGCGAATGCCGTCACACAGACTTGATATAAAGGGACTGTTGCGCCGGAAGAATTCAAAATTGAGTGGATGATACCATATATCAAGGTCTCCAATGAACAAAAACTTCAGATACCAAATAGGCCAAGTAAATAAACTTTTTTTTTTTTACAAAAATAGCACCCGATAACGGCGAGTGCCATCAGACGCGGAACAGCCTCCCGACCATAACTGACCACTTTTCGACTCCTGATTCCCATTTTATTTTTTGTTATTAACAAATTAGTGAAAAAAACCACATTTGTTTCGTATTTTGCTTATAAAACAAAAAAAATGAAGGAATCTGTTTGGTTCCAATGGACGAATTATAGGTAATTGAAATACGCATAAAATGAGCACTGAAATTAGGCGATCGGCCAATAATTAAGGGAGATACACTGAAAAAAACGAGAAAAAAAGGTTTTTTTCAAAAATGTAAAACTCCGCCATTTTTAAAGTTGTAGGCCACGCTCTTCGCGAGATAGTAGGTATTGATACGTTCTTTTTGTGTGCGAAACCTGGGTGCTGTGAGATACTTAGTTTTTGCTTTATTATAATGAACATTTAATTGTGCCATATTTTGCGGAGAGGCTCGATGCTCTGGAGGTCGTCCGACGTAAGTTTAACAAGCGGCTTTTGAAACTAGAACTGTTGACCTATAAATCGTCAATTTTAGATTTTCGTTTAAGGCCTTAGGCCACCCTAGAGGCTGAAAAAAATAGGCTTTTTGGGGATTTTTTTTTCAGAAATACTACAAAATAAATCGAGATAACAGAAACGTGATTTTATTATCTATATCAGTGACTGCTTACAATAATTTTTTTGAAGCGATTTATTACAAAATGGCGGCTGTGCAGCGTTTTTGCGACGACGTCTTTTTGTTCGGGGTCCACGGCCCTGTAACAGCTCCTGTAATTTTTAAAATAATAATGAGCAAATGAATTTTTCGATTATATATAGTAACTGCTATAGAAGTACGTAGGATTTTTGCGATATATTGATTTTTCGCCAAATGGCGCCCTTCTAAAGTGAAAAGTGAAAAACTTGCCTAAAATATTGTCAGATAATTGTTAATAACAAATGAACTACGCAATATAAAAAAAAATTCTACGTACTTCCATAGACAATGTATAGTTCAAGATATTTTCAAAATTTCAAGTTAATCGGTTGAAAATTTCTTGAGTTACAAGTCCGGCCAACTTGAAAAATACAGTATTGAGATAAACGCGTTTAAAGTTTTGAGTAGTAGAAAATCATGAATAATTTTACAATACCTTTAATCTGCGATGCCTGCACCATACAATTGGTCTTCCAGATTAACTTCCTGCTCTTGCATTTCTTTTCTGCTTGATCTTGAAGCGATTCTTGACTCTTTTACCCGGTTGGACACCGATCTTTCTGCAAGCTTTATGCTCTGTTTGTCTATCTCCAGGCACATTTCGTAGCTGTTCGGGCCGATTTCCAAGTTCATTGCCTTGATTATGTGCAAAATTGAAACAAAGCCGTCATTGAACACACAAACTGCAATATCCGTGGATACATCCAAGATTGTTTTACCACTCGAAATGGATTTCGGGGCCAATGCCCACACAGTGGAATTGAAGCTTTCATTATTGTTTTCTGTGTAACCACCGATGCACCGAGTTAGAAGATCTTCACTGGTCAGTTCTTCACAGATTGATTTGATATCTTCATAGACTTCAATTGCAAGAGCTGGCTTATGTTTGTACTCAGCCAAAGTATTTGTAGCTTTAGCGCGTTGTCGTACTGCGGTTTATCATCAGTAGATAATTTGTGATCCAGTGTAGCCCATATACTGCTTCTCATGTTCTTAACTGAATCACTGTTTCTACGAATCGCTAATCCATAATAAATAGATAGCTCGTCTATAAGTTTCCCAGTCAATTTGCCCCTTCCACCGAGCCCTTTTGTCTTCTTTTTCAAATTACGTAGTCGGGTGCCCATTCGCTTTTGCACGTGATCTATACACTCTTTCTTGAGTACTGTGAAATCCTCATACGGCTTAGCATCTGTAATGCCTTTGAAAGTCTTAGAATCACCGTCACTAATATAGTGAGTATATTTGAGCTGGTGCAAAGTTTCAGAGCGGCGAAACATCTCAACAACTGAATCGACTTCCATTTTTCCTGCCGATCCATCGTGATTCACAGCGCATTCTTCTGCATGATTTTCTGCCCACTGCACATATTCTTCGGTATCTTTTTTTAGCCCAATATTCACACGCCTTACAGTATTTTGATTTCACTACACAATCAACGATTTTTCCACAGTTATAGCCAATAAGAGTGGTTATCCCATACAAAGACGTAAATCCACGTTTTCTCCACGCGTCATCGCCTGATACTACAATTCCATTTTCTCCATTTTCAATAGATACGGTTTTCTCTTCTTCCGCAGCTCTCATCATACTGTTCTTCCAAACTAGATTGGTTGCAGAGCTCATTTTTTTGACAACCTTATCGTAGAATGAGTGAAAGGTAGACCGAGGTAATTCCATGAATGCACAGAATTTTCTTATTCCGTGCCAACCAACTCCAAGCAATCGCATGGCAATTATGATTCGACGGTTGATTTCATAGCCTTTCTCAACAAGTGGACAACTCGGTATCTCAGTCTTTTCACAATTCTCACAGGACACTACTAGTTTGAATCCCAAACCACGCTTACTGCTTTCAGTAAATTTCACTTCCGATCGGCATATCTTACAAACGACATCGTTCGAAATAGCTGAAAATACTGCGATAAAGTTAATTATACGATATCCAAACGCTGGATTCACTTCAATATCATATAAATCTTTCGATTGCTTTAATTTTTTTGCCGATGTACTGGCATTCAAGTCGTCTGGTGCATCTAGCTCATGGCGATTCAATGGTCTTCTTCGAGATATTTTTGGTCTCTTTCTATTGCAAAACGACGTTTTTATTCCTTTCTTCGCACTGTACACCACTTTATCACTCGTTGTAAAAACTCAATAATTATACAGGGAAAAAGAAATGGAAGTTCACAGAAATATCGAGGAAAACAAGTGTTTGTCGACTAGCGTCCTTCTCAAATGCTTGGCTGTGCCCAACTAACTGAAAGAGACGTTCGACAAGTCTAAACTCGTCTAGACTAGTCAGAAAATAAATATTTTCAATAACATCTGCCGTATACCTGCTCTGACCAGACGGTCTTATACTAAAATTCGAAAACCGAGTACCTAAAGGTTTTTCCCGGCCATAATCTTCTGGGACATCATTTTTGAGGTCCTAAGGGACCATTTGGAATTTAAAAAAAAAATCGATTTTTCGAAAATTCTAGGGTGGCCTAAGGCCTTAATTGCGTTTAAGTAGGTGAAAATCGCGTCTAAACATGGCCAAAAATGCCCGAGCGCGTGAAAGTAGTCGAGTAGTCGGGGTAGACCAGCAGCCGCGGGGAAGCCGCATGTGAGGCATTTCGCATGAAGTCATCCAGCCTAAAACAAATTTTTTTAATCGTCTTGAAATTTTTATGATCGATAGTCCTACTGACAGTAAAGCCTGAGTAAAAATTTAAAGACTCTAGCTTAAGGGGTTACCTAGCAATAGGGGTTCAAATTTTTACCATGTTGGCCAGGTACACCGATTTTAAAAAATCAAGTGTGATTTTGAAAGCATTTTTTGCGTACTTTAAGAATATATTATTGATTTTTCAACAAAATTAATAAGTTCATAAAAAATTCTTAAAGTTTGTGTTAAAAACGACTTTTTCTCAAAGAGTGACCCCTTCGATTTTCATTAAAAAAAATTATAAAATAGTAAAATTCTTTCTAAATAAAAAAGTATAGGGCGACTAAGATGGGCCGGGATATAGTTTTCCAAATACAGCACGATTTGTCAGTGAGCGGCTGCTACGTTCGAACTTGAGCTCGAGCGTACCCAGTAAGTTTACGGCGTGACCCAGCGTGGAGCAGCCGCTTACTGTTAAATCGCATTGTATCTCGAAAACTATTGCCCGGTCCATCTTGGTCGTCCTATACTTTTTTATTCATGAAGAATCCTACTATTTTATAAATTTTTTTAATAAATATCGAAGGGGTCGATCTTTGAGAAAAAGTCGTTTTTAACATAAACCTTAAGAATTTGTTATGAACGTATTAATTTTGTTAAATATAAATAACATATTCTTAAAGCACGCAAAAAATGCTTTTAAAATCATTCCTGACTTTTTAAAATCGGTGTATTTATCGGGAAGATAAATACTTCGGAATGTAGTCACGACGGCCCACACGCTGGAAATTTGAACCCCTATTGCTAGGCAACCACTGAAGCTAGAGTCTTCAAATTTTTACTGAGGCTTCACTATTAATAGGACTATCAACCATACAAATTTTAAGACGATTAAAAGACTTTCATGTTTAGGCTGGATGACTTCATGCGAAATGCCTCATATATAGCAATAGAAGCGCGTTCGGTCCAAGTTTCGTGTGTAATTATTTGATTCTTTCAAGAACCAGTGGGACCATTTTAACATTTTTTCAATTTGGGGTAACTCGATCACTGGATCCTAATTCTTTACTCACATTTCATGTAAAATGAACGAACAATTTTTTTCAGATGTTTTAACCTACACGTCCTCATATTAATATAATATATATTAAACAATTAAGAGTTTTATTAAATATTATTCGAATAATATTCAAATAATAATAATAATAATATTCAAATATTGGAATATTATTATTATTATTAATTGTGCCATATTTTGCGGAGAGGCTCGATGCTCTGGAGGTCGTGCGATTTAAGTTTAACAAGCGGCTTTTGAAACTAGAACTGTTGACCTATAAATAGTCAATTTTAGATTTTCGTTTAATTGCGTTTAAAGGTGAAAATTGCGCCTAAACATGACCAAAAACGCTCGAGCGCGCGAAAGTGGCGAGGGAGACACCGTATGGAGACGCAGCGCGATCGAAGATAGAGCGCGAACTTTGATGGTGCTTGCGTTCAGCGCGAGTGAGTCCTTGGTGATCACCTGCGATTACCCAACACGACTAAATATTTAAGGGTACAGATTCTCTTGAATCTGTGAGATATTAGGTAAGGTTATGAAGACTCTCTGTACGAGAGAAAAATACAGTCACACTCGGTTATTTTCATAATAACCAATAACGGAGACTTTATTCAAACTGTTGGTTGATAGCGAACATTGCTCGTTCGAGTTAAGAGTTTTACAGTTTATCAGATTTATGTAAATGTTTTATGACTGTTCGTGGATGTTTTACAAAGTTAGAGTTTTTAGATGTGGACTCGATGAGTGCGAAGTATAATCTGAACTAAGTTGTTCAGAGAGTTGACCGTTCTGCCTCGCAGAGGCAGATTACAAAAAGGACAGTCCATTTTTAATTGGTCGGATTTGCATGAGCCTTTGTTTTACTTAGCGGAGGGGATTATCTCGATCACGTGGAGGTCACTCGAGATAGTCGCCTCGTGGGAAAGGAAGTACAATTTCAAATTATAATTTCGGAGAACGGTACAGAGTTTGTTTATAACTAGGTTATCGAGCGGCGGTGTCGCACAAGACGTTCGTCGAAGTGAAATATGAATAAAAGAATTTAAAAAAGATTGCCGGACAGGATATTTATAAGTTGACGGGATGTTTATGCGATTAGGGCTTTGAATTCTTGCGCGTGTACCTGTTAGTCTATTTGCTACTTAAGAATAAATGATATTGTTAATTAACTAAGAGTTTATGATCGACGAGTGATGGTAACTGTGCTGGTATGTTATCGACAGTCGAGAGTTTGAGATACCGGCCGAACGCACTGTGTCGACTTCGATATTACTGGGTAGGACGTAACAGTAGACGGGCAGACGCGGGGAAGCCGCATATATAGTAATAGAAGTGCGCTCGGCCCAAGTTTCGCATCTATTTATTTGATTAGTTCAAGAACCAGTGGGACTATTTTAACATTTTTTTTTATTTGGGGTAACTCGATTACCGGAATCTGATTCTTTACTCAGACTTCATGTAAAATGAACGAACCATTTTTTTCAGATGTTTTAACCTACACGTCATCACATTAAAATAATATATGTTGAACAATTAAAAATATTATTAAATATTATTCGAATAATATTCCAATAATATTCAAATAATAATAATAATATTAAAATATTTGATATTGAATGATAATATGTATTGAACAATTAAGAATATTATAATTTATATTAATAATAATAATAATATTCCAATATTTGAATATTATTATTATTATTTATTACTACTATTTATAGGTCAACAGTTCTAGTTTCAAAAGCCGCTTGTTAAACTTAAATCGCACGACCTCCAGAGCATCGAGTCTCTCCGCAAAATATGGCACAATTAAATGTTTATTGTAATAAAGCCAAAACTAATTGTCTGACAGTGCCCAGGTTTCGCACACAAAAAATACGTATCAATACCTACTATCTCGCGAAGAGCCTGGCCTGCAACTTAAAAAATGGCGGGGTTATACATTTTTGAAAAAAACGGTTTTTTTTTCTCGTTTTTTTCAGTGTATCTTCCTTAATTATTGACCGATCGGCTTCTTTCAGCGCTCATTTTATGTGTTTTTCAATTACCTACAATTTGTCTATTGGGACCAAACAGATTCCTTCATTATTTTTTGTTTTATAAGCCAAAAACGAAAAAAATATGGTTTTTTTCGTTTTTGGCTTATAAAACAAAAGTGGTCAGTTATGATCGGGAGGCTGTTCCGCGTCTGATGGCACTCGCCGTTATCGAGTGCTATTTTTGTCAAAAACTGGTGATTTTAGAGCTCTATTGCTTGGACTAGAATTATATAGCCAAAGATATGCCCATCTCAATAAGTTTTCGCACGTGGGAACTGAACAAGTACCCTCTATTGCCGGCTTCGTCGAAACACGATTAGATAGTAAAAACTTCTACTCAACTCGAAAATTCGTAATCGGCGTCGGTTTCCAAACAGCACGAAAAAATAATGCTTTTAAGAATGCGAGTCACTTTGAGCATTATCATATTTGAGATGTTAAACTCTTTTTAAATTCACAGAGTTATCCTTATGGAAACCTGTATCTCGACATTAGTCGTAACCAGTACGTTTTGCTCCACGAAATGTATGTAAATTTCCAATTTTCTTATTACGAAACGGAGACTGAACCGCTCATAAACAAAGGTGCCCTTTTAAATACGCGCCGTTAATTGTTATCGATTGTTCAAAGAAGAATGAATCTTTGAAACCAGGCCCCGTCTATATTCACCTCGAATTCGAATCTGTAAATCCCTTTTTCGGCAAAACCGCGGCTTATTGGTTAATTTTACACGATTATTTTGTCGAATATAATCCCATCATTGGTAATGATAATTAAAAAAATTGTATAAGTACGAGTTCATCCGTAAAGATATTTTGTTTACTTTTTATAGTTTTTGTTACTATTATTATATATCCATGAGTTTCTGCATAGGGAAAAGAGGTGAATAATGAGCGTTTGTTATAAATAAATCAGAAGCGAGTGTTATTCGAACCAATTGTATCCGAGAGGAAGTACGTGGTTGACTTGCAGGGTTTCAAAAAACCCTCGAACGAATTTATATTGAAAGAATTTTCTATTATTTCGTAAACGGATTCCATTTTAACGCCATCAACGATTTTCTTTGAGCCGCCATGCATATGGATTGATTTATCAGTCAAATACAGATGCAAAAATGCGTGGTTGATAAATAATTATTTCGGCTTACCATGGAACTTTGGTACTGTACCCTATAATGCTATTTACGAAATTTTCCAAAACGTTTTGCGCAATGCTCGAGTAATTTACGTCAAGGGCTCGGAGAAGAGAGAATAGTTGGCGAATTTTTTGAATGGTCGATCGGAGCTCATTATCAATCTTGATAATATCGAGTGCCCATCGTTACAGAAATTGCAGAAAAGCGTACACACCGAATGTTCGTATCACAAGTATTTGTCAAAGTTCAATTGTGCAAGTAAAAATGTTCTATCCCTAAAACATTGGATTCTCTCAAAATTCCCCAAGAATTAAGTGTATTTTTCCCGAAAATAAAAGATTTAATACATATCATGTTTGTTTGTTTTATATTTTAAATACACCATATATGAAGAAAAACGATTCAAATGGTGTTGGATGGGTTCCCACAATGGAAACGTCTATACTTATTTCGACTTGTGTCAACTTGTTTTGGCCTTATTTTCTCATAGCATTCATATCGTAAAATAATAAATATTAAAATTAGTCACTGAAATGAGATGGAAGATCGAATTCGGTATAAATAAGACTTGCTCTCGACGGTTCCAATCAGTCGTTGCATCAGTCTTCATTCTGCACCATCAAAAGTTATTACCGTTGAAGAGACGTGTAATGCTAGTTCGCCTCAAACAATTATTACGAAATATTCAACGCGTGGTAAAATAATTATTGCGCGATCGCGAACTCAATCGTTGGTAACACAATTTGGGCAAATAAATTTTGACGCGTCATCGTGAAAAAACGCACGTTCGTATTCAACGTTTTGTCTCATAAATTCGAGTGTTAATGAAAAAATGTTTATTGAAAAGTTTTAGATCATCATGAATTTACGTGAAATCAACAAAGTGGGTCTGTTCGCTGATTTCCTCCCAATCGAAACGCTATCCGAATTGTCAGCTTAAAAGACGTATCCACTAACCGACATAAGAATTGCAAAAACCAAGTACGGCGACAGAGTCGTTATGAATTTGGAAAAAGTTGTGCGGTTTTTCTACCAGCCTGAATGAATGCACCGATCCTGGCAAATGAGGATTTGTTCAAAGAAATGATTCGTGCGTCTTATGAAAATAAATTGGCATTGCGCTCTCATGGGACCACATATAACCACATTGAGTTTGTTCAAATGTAATAACTTTCTGATAGAAATAACTGCGATTTTCGAATAAAAAATTGTATCAAATTACAGATATTTGCAACAACATGATAAAAATATATCAAATTATACATGAAAAACTATACAGGGGTATATATGAAAATATATATATGAAAGTATATTGAGACGGAATTCGTCTCATACTCCATCCGAAATGTCCCGCCACACTGGGCTTTCCCGATTGGTCCAACTGAAATCCGCCGAGACGGCGTGGCAACGGCGCAAAACGAAGGAACACCGGCAACGTGGGGAGAACAGGGTATATAAGCGCGAGAAATCGCGAGAGAAATCAGTACATTTATTGGACTCACCTGGTAGTTAACTCTGAATAAGAGTTACCACCGGAGATATCCAGTGAACTCTGAAGAAGAGTCAGATATTTCATACGGAGTTCTGAATAAGAACTCCGGTGAAGAAATTCCCTCGATGACTACACCTGAAAATTAACCCAAAATATAGATCTGTTTCTACGGCGACGGGGACAGGAGACACACACGCGCAGTATCAATAGAAGACAGAGCACGATCCGGATAAAACACTGGAACGTGGAAACGATCACCATCGATGAAGCCCAGTACCAAACCACCGTACTTGACACGAGCACGATCGAGCGACCGATAACCGAGGATCGAGTATCGCGCACCACACTTCGAACGAGGAAGCCCGCAACGACGGGATATTTAAAACAAAACTTATCTCCTCATAACTTGCTCTTAGAATAAAATCTCGATTTGTCATTATAAAATTATCATTAAGAATTCACAAAAGAAAGGCCATAGAGTCACATTAACGCTTCAATAAATATTTTGGCGATAAAATCAGTCTTGTGATTGACCCCCCACCTCCCCCACAACCTTCACAAATAGTCGGAGTTTCGTGCAACGCGGAATAAAAATATTATTGAGACTAATTACGTTTCAATATATAAGAAGAAAAATATAAGTAAGCGTACAAGAAAAAAATGAATTATACAATAATGAAAAAAAAACAAAAAATCTTACGCTGCATCTCACGTTCTTGTTGACTATTTTGCAGCGACTTCTTAATAATAATTATTAATATTATTGAAGCAATAGGTTTGTCGCGTGGTAATGGCGGGAGGGGAAAAGAAAGCCGAAATGAAGCAGCGGCGCCACTGTTTATGCCGCATCATGAAGAGAGAAGAAAGCTGAGATTGCTCGTGCAATTTCGGCTATCTTCGCAAATACATGAGCATGTAGTAACGGGTGTATCTCGTTCGGGCTAGTTCTAGCGTCACCGCTCGTGTTGGCTACACCGTGAATTATAAGAAGAGAGCGGTAAAATAAAAGTAATATTCTCCGTTCATACCTTCTGCTCACATAAAACCTCGAAGATAAGAAATTATCTTTATCGGGTTATGGGCCCAGATACGTTTCCACTACGTATCTGCCGATGAGAAAGGAGAGAGGTCGCGAACACGAGGCGCGGGCGGTAGCCATCTTAGTAGAAGCGTAGTCGGATACCGGTAGCGAAATCGAGACGCGAGTGAATTGCGTCCACGATGTCAACAGACATCTCAGCTCGTCACGTGAAGAAATTCGACGGGACAAATTTCCAAGGATGGAAATTCCAGCTCTACGCTTTATTTATGGCGAACGAAATCGACGAAATAGTGATTGGCGGGACAATTCTACCGGTGGATCGAACACCGGCCGAAGCGAGGCAATAGGTGCGCAATAACGCAAAGCCCATGTTTCTCATCTCGTCAGCGCTGGGACCGGCTCAGCTCGAGCCATTGCTAGTGTGCGAGTCGGCGAACGAGATGTGGGACAATATGTATCGAATCCACGAGCAGCGATCGACGCCGCATAAACTTTTGTTGCTTCAAAAATTCCATGAATATCGCATGTGATCGAGCGATTCGGTCGTGCAGCATGTCACAAAAATTCGGAATTTAGCTGCGCAAATTGAGGATGTGGGTGAACATGTAACTGAACTGACGGTGATAGCCAAGATTCTTGGCAGTTTGTCGGCGAAATATAGCATCCTACAAACGGCGTGGGACAGTATCGAGCCGGCTCGTCAGACTTTTGCCAATCTGGAGGAAAGGCTGATTCGCGAGGAAACCAGACTGAGTCATGGTGAGAACGGCGATAGCGCCGTTACGGCTGCGAAAGCAGAAAAACAAAAGAAAAAACGAGAAAAAGTTAAAAAGAACAGTAACAAAAAAGACATCAAGTGCTACAGGTGTAGCGAAATGGGACATTTCACACACGAGTGTCCGACCAAAAGTCGGGGGGATAACGGTGGGAGAGACAGTCCACATGACTGCGCGTTCGTGATAGAAATGGCGCAAAGTGCGGAGCACGAATTGAGTAAGCCCGGAGTGCCGAGAGTTGGAGAGCTACATGACTTTTTCGCGATCAACGCGAACAATGTCTGGCCTACTGATAGCGGTGCGTCGAGACATATGACATATCGACGCGACTGGTTTTCAGAATACCGGTCTGTCTCAAATGGCGGAACAGTGACGCTCGGAGACGGTGAAGAGTGCGATGTCGTCAGAAAGTATCTTGTGTTCGTACAAAAACTTGTTGGCAGTTTGTGGAGTGATGCCCGAATCGAGGAAGTTTTACATCTTCCTGGTCTCGAGAAAAGTTTGTTTTCAGTTGGTATATGCATAAAGAAGGGCTTCGAAGTATCCTTCAAAGATAATTACGTGTACATTTTGCGTGAACAAGAAGTCATGGCAACAGGCGTGAGACAAGCAAATGATGCCTATCGTATGTTTCTACGTGTTATGAAATCAGGTGCGGAAAAAGCTAATGCGGCGTCATATAATCTACGTGTATGGTACGAGCGACTCGGCCATGTTGAGAAGCGAGCGATTCGTGAGCTCGTAGAAAAGGGACTAGTTTGCGGAATATCAATGTGCGATGCGACGGACTTCGTGTGCGAGATATGCAATCTGGGGAAATCGCATCGGCTGTTGTTTACAAAATGCGACAAAGTCTCGATGAAACCGAGAGAAGTGTTTCATACAGACGTCTGTGGCCCTATATCAGTTGAAACTCCGGGAAGCGCGAGTTATTTTTTCTGTTTAAAGATGGCGCTACCGGGTATCGTCATATGGAGATCCTTTCTCCACAGGATAGGGGCAGAAACGGAGTTGGACACGAGACACTAACATGTTAACAATGCAGTATGAACTTTTATTAATAATAATGATCGTATAATATAAAATGCTATCTAGGAACGTGGTAATTGAAGCGAGCGTCAGTCGGTAACTACCATCTTGGTGGAACGCTCTATCCCCTCGCGCTCGGCGCGCTGCATGCGGACGGCTCGCGAATCTTGAAATTCGGGCCGCCACAGTATTCCCCCCCGAATGACGTCGTGGTGAATGAAACAGTTTTTTTCTTTCGACTATAGGCTTTTATATCCGGTGGGAAGGTCGAAACGCCGAATCTTTGGTCTGTTGCTCGCATGTTTCCAGGTCCATCGGTAGCCTCCTCATTTATCAAATAGGCTGGCTTAAGCCTCTCAGTGGAAATATTCCTGTCCGTACCCTCGACCTTGACTGCGAACAATCGGTCGTTAATGCGTTCGGTCACTGGGTATGGACCGAGGTACGGTGTTGAAAGCGGTGGACGAACTGCATCATCTCGCAGCCACACCCGCGAGCAGGTGAATAAATCATTATGCGCAAAAACGCGTCTCTTGTGATGTGCTGTCGGAGTAGCCCGTAATTTTGGCATATGTTTCCGAAATTTCTCGACGAACTGTTAAGGATCAACTTGGACCTCTTCACTGGTAAAAAATTCTCCTGGAATTCTGAGTGGAGATCTGTAAACTAACTCCACTTCCGAAGCCTTAAGGTCTTGTTTATAACATGTCCTCAGACCAAGAAGAATTGTAGGAAGGAGCTCGACTCACGACTTTGATCCGTGGCACATAAGCGCTGTTTTCATCGAACGATGCCACCTTTCTATCGTCCCGTTGGCTGCAGGATGATACGGTGAACTCCGTGTCCTTTGCGCGCTTGCGAGGTTGGTCAATGCTTTGAAGAGAGCAGCCTCAAATCACGAGCCTTGATCCGTCGTTAATGTGCGGGGTGAGCCGACACGAGCTGCCCAGTTTGAGTAAAACGCCAATGCAACCGTATCCGCAGTAATATCCTTGATAGGGATAGCCTCTGGTCATCTCGAAAAACGATCGATGATCGTAAGGATATACTTGAAACCCTGCGACGGCGGCAGAGGGTCGACGATGTCCATGTGAATGTGCTCAAAGCGCTTTTTATGTACGTCGAAGTCTCCAGGAGCGTTTCTCGTTTGACTCTGAATTTTGGCTCTTTGACAAGGGATACATGCTTTTGACCATTGGGTGATGTCTTTTTTCATACCTGGCCAGATGAATCTTTGTCAAATAGCTCGACGTACGTTAATAGCTCTACGTATGGTCGGACGTTTCCCACCGAGACGTCGCAATACACGAATCCTTCCTTTTCTACGGACAATCGTTGGAGCTTGAGCGCCAAAATTTATTTCAGGAGTTGTTGGAGTTCCTCATCCCTTTTCTGAGCCTCCTGCAATTGTTTAGTAGTGACGATAACTGGCATGTCGATTTCTTCGAGTCGAGAGAAAGCATCCGCCCCAACGTTCTCCGCACCAGGTAGGTAAGTAGTTTCCGTTGTAAATTGGAAAATGAAATCTAAATGTCTCAGCTGTCGAGGTGAAACTCAATATGAGACCCTGATTGTGAGAGGGTAATCCAACCCCTCTCTATTTTCCTTTTCATTAGCGATTTAAAAAGTTGCCACGCTAGTAGTATGGTGCGCACTATGGCGACCTCCACTCTTATCCCCACTCCTTTCCTCCACTCCGCGGCCGCCGAGTGTTCGTGGCTCGGTCGGTCGTGGGCGCGGGTGGAAGAGTTGCGGGGGGGGTGGAGAGGGGGGATAGAGCGTGTCGCCATAGTACGCTTTTTTACCTCCAGTCGAGTGCCGCCGAGTGTCCGTGGCTCGGCGGGCCGTAGGCGCGGGCAGGGGAGGGGGATGGAGCGTGTCGGTATGGTGGAGCACTGTTCATAGTGCGCTTTTTCTTTTTTTAATTTTTAATTTTTTGGCAATTTATTAGAGTGGCAGGGAATGTGTCGGTAGGGTGTAGCGCTGTTTTTTAGTTTCATCTTTTTTAAAGAATTTAAAACATTCGATGCAGACGCCGAGTCTCGAACTGCCAACCCTCGGATTACCAGTCTGGGTAGTTACCTCTACACCAAGACCCGTTATGATATTAAGTTTAGGCGGAAGGCTTTTATAGCGACCGTTCTGGAGCGCGTCACCATAGTATGTATGCACGGATTTAAAATTCCATTGTCCTATTTTTTATTTTTACAATTTTATATTTTTTATCTTTAGATTTTTTATTTGTTAAATTGTTTGAAGGCGCCATAGTACGAATACTTTTCTTCTTGTTTTATTTCTCTCTCTCTCTCTCTCTCTCTCTCACCGTCTTTGACTTTAGAATATTACTTAGCTTGAAAATGTGTGTGAGTAGTTTCAGAGCTCGCTTTTTTCTTTTTTCTTTCTTTTCACGTACTGCACAATAAATACTCGAAGAGGGATGATATATATCGTGACCTTTTTTCATTAACTATACGTTATATATATATTTAAAATAAATATCCAATAAAGAGGTAATATACACTACCGGCGGAAAGTTTCCGGACAAAAGTTGAAAACAGTGCCGGCACGGTTTTTTATGCCATTTCGCCGGTAGTTGGCCTAAGCTAATTTAACCAACACCATTTTAAAGAGCAGGGATTTTCCTTCATTTTGGCTGTTTTAAAAAGATTTTACGATTTTTTTTACAATTGGCACACAGTTTTGAAAACGACAATTTTTGGTCGTTTTTGTGTTCTTTTGCAAGTGAACCCCGTTAACAGTAAACATTTTTTAACGAATTTCTTTCACGATGCTCATAAAGGGGGAAGTCTAAGCTTCAAGTTCATTTTTTAGAAAATTGTCTGCGATTTTTTTTTTTCAAAGATATGTCGTTTTTTGAGAAAAAATCGACAATTTGAAAATTGCTCCATAGGACGAAAACGATGAGGTTTACAACAAAATCTCAATATGGCAAAAAGTTGTATTACTTCTTGCTGAGCTTAGGAGAATTTTTTCAGATTCTTTTTCTGAAATTTTTTTTCTACCTATTTCCGTTCAGTTGTATTGATCTGAATACCATGAAAATAATAGAATTAAATTTTTTACTTACATCGAAGAAACTCCGTCGCCGAAGAAATCTCCGAAGAGACCAAAGTTTAATATGTAAGTAAAAAATTTAATTCTATTATTTTCAGAGTATTCAGATCAATCGAGCTGACCGGAAATAGGTCAAAAAAAAATTTCGAAAAAAAAATCTGAAAAAATTCTCCTAAACTCAGCAAGAAGTAATACAACTTTTTGCCATCTTGAGATTTTATTGTAAACCTCATTGTTCTCGTCCTATAGAGCAATTTTCAAATTGTCCATTTTTTCTCAAATAACGACATATCTTTGAAAAAAAAAATCGCAGACAATTTTCTAAAAAATGAACTTGAAGCTTAGACTTCCCCCTTTATGAGCATCGTGAAAGAAATTCGTTAAAAAATGTTTACTGTAAACGGGGTTCACTTGCAAAAGAACAAAAAAACGACCAAAAATTGTCGTTTTCAAAACTGTGTGCCAATTGTAAAAAAAAATCGTAAAATCTTTTTAAAACAGCCAAAATGAAGGAAAATCCCTGCTCTTAAAAATGGTGTTGGTTAAATTGGCCCAGGTCAACTACCGGCGAAATGGCATAAAAAAACGTTCCGGCACTGTTTTCAACTTTTGTCCGGAAACTTTCCGCCGGTAGTGTATATTAGAATTTCAATTGTCAGCATCTTTTTCTTTTCTTCTTCTTCATCTTCTTCTTCAATGGTTCAGCTATGGAAGACGGAGATAAATATATAGCGTGAGAGAGGGTCGTATATCTGTATCGTAACATAGACACTTTATACATTATTTTTAGTACATACCTGTTTATAATTATTCCTCAGCAGCTTTGACCTCGAGCTTATTGAACTTCGTGCCGTAACACTGCATAATTAGATTTTTGTTACTAGCGGCGTCCCTCATTTGTTGAAATAGCTCGTTCGCTTCTTTGAAAGCCTTGACGAATCTCGTTGGTAGATAACACGAAAATTCACCATCTACGTCCACGACAACTCGCGAGCCCCATTTCGTTTGTACGACTTTGATACCGGTAATATTATAGTCTTTTTCGAGCTCCAACTCGGACAATCTTTTGACGGGAAGAAACGTTTCCAAACGACCCACTTGGTTGATTCGTGTGAAATCCATTGTCCAACTTAAGCTTCCTCAGTTTTATTGTTAAAGCACGAAACTCTGATATCGCGTGTATTTTTGCTTTAATTGTTGTAATATCTCGCAAAAAGACGTCTAAACGTTCTTTCAATTGGCGGTGCTTACTTCTTTGAAGACTCGAGGATAATGTCTGTCTATCAAGGAGTGGAGTTACATCAGACCCCCTATCAAGCAGCCCCATTCCCCTACTCTGTATACAGAGAGACGCAGGCTGAATTTAATTGGTGCAATATTTGCTTATTTGCAAAAATAGTAAGCCATCTTGGCAGCCGCGGCAGCGGTGGTGGTGGTAAAATTAGTTTACCGTATCACCAGGTATCGCTTACAAACATCAGCATTTTATGAAATCTGTGATACGCGAGGATCGAATTCGTGACGGCGCATGCCTTTGCGCGAATGACCATTTCAAGGATTTCTGAGAAACAGCTCATCACTAAAATATGTGGATTATAACTATTGTCGTGCGAAGTTGAAGAATATTGAGACAAAGAACACACACATTTAAAAAATATACTTTATTTTTTAACCCACAGTTATGGTACAGTTAGCGGGTGCGAGAACAGCAGCCTTGTACACAACACAGAGTTTTAACACTAAATGTATTGAGATTATTATAATGGTAACCACCACCCACACAAACACCCTTGTTGAGCGCATTATTCAAGGGTTTAGATTTATTACACTTATTCATATACTCATTGTAGTAATCATACACTATTTTATCGTTCCGTGTTAAATCGGTTGAAAATGCACTCCTAAACATATTAATACCAAGGCCTGTAGACAAGAAATGCAGAAACATAACACAATAGTGTCCACAAGTCTGTGATTCAGGACCCTGAAGCTGTATAGTGTTGTAGCTAAAGAATCTGCAGTTCTGCCGGAGACGCTAGAGATGCTGCGGGATGATGGGTGGTAGTCTGTAGCTGTCGAAGTACCATCCTCGTCCATCTCGATCAACGTGCATGGTTACCCAGTGGGCCCCGGGTTGTTTGTGGCCATCGGTATTGGCGACAATCGCTGCTGGTTTCGCCCACACCTTAGGGATGCGGTCTGCCGGGTATACGCCTACAGTGCGGCTCTTTATACTGCGTAGGGCCTGCATAAGCTGCTCGGCGTTCATAATAGACAACAATTATAGAGACAATAGAGCTGTTTAATATTGGTTGTTTTTCCCTCGTCGCGGCGCTCCACAGCTAGTAGCTGATGTTCCAGACTGTGGTAGTTCTGTACCCCCACAAGGAACTGGAGCGGTCGTTATGAGAAAGCCACTTTTTGATTCTCACAGCATTGTTGAGGGCACACGTGAACGAGCCATTTTAACGAAGTAAACCGTGATACACACGAGTATTGCTCTCAGGAAGATTACGAAACGACGAATCGTCGTCTTCTTCTTCTTCTAGATTTATAATATAGCAATCCGTTAGCTCCGTCAAATAAGCCGTTTAATCAGCTCCTCTTATGAACAGACGATCAAACCGCGCTGCAATTTTCTTCAACGAAGCTTCGACTGCACGTAAGTGTGTGTAGCCCTCGGACCACTCTATACCATGATGATTGGTTTGTAACCAGGTGTTTTGGCGTTTTACGCTAGGTGGTAGAGTGTTATAAGCGTAGGGCGGCGATACAATCCAGTGGGCTAAGTAGGATGTTTTTATAGAGACCACGGCAACTTCTTTAGGTATAAAATGATTATATTTATCCTTCAGGCCCGGTATATCAACGACGATATTCATGGTTCTTCTCGATTGTCGTAACACGGCGACTTTTGAATACAGACTAACGATAAATATTGCACGTTCTACGGATATATGACACTCCCCCCTCTATAAGCCTTGTGACCTAGCCACTAAAATCCACAATTACTCGTCTGGAGAAGTCGATCTCCAACACATTATCATATTCCGCATACACAAGGCAATTAATCGTTGATGTTAGGGCAGACGCGAAACGTACTTCTATTCTCATACTACCATGCCTCACAAGATTCCAATGAGGGCTACTATTGGCCGAGAGATCGGGTGTAAGATCAAATGCACAGAGACAATAACCATGAGGGTAGGCCGTACGTGCGATACAATTACCCTCATTGAGAAAGTGTATGCCTGTACCCGAGAATAGTGTGTGGTATGCATCAACATACATATCAGTATCTACGAAGTCTGGCTGTAGGGGTGTTGACAGTATTTGCAATCCATCGGCGTACAAAGATAAATAATTTATATTGTAAGTCTGAAAATTGAAAGGGTTCATTTTACGGTCACCATTAAAAGCATTATTATCGACAAAACCGATGATTATACGTTTAGGCAGCGGGCCAAGTATGACATTATCAAGAGTTTCACCGTGTATCCCCGCATGCAGCGATATCGCTTTAACCTCGACTCGCGTCAAAGGATATTTCGCTGTACATTTAGACAAAAGTCTTGCATGGATCAAAAGTATACCCGGTGCTACCTTAACACGCCGCATAAGTAGCGATACCTCCGTAATACGGATGGTCCAATCTTTCGAAGAACTCATGAAACAAAAAGCGTTATTAGACCGTACGAGACGTAAACGCATCTCAACGCCGTTTAGCAAAAACCTCTCTTGATTGAAGATATCACAATGTAAATGACCAAGGAGATCGATTGTTCGATTTTTACCTAATACGTTTCGCCTGTTTACAAGTCCAGTATTATGATCTTCTGTATCATCCATTTTACCAGGCAAATCATTACACCATAGAGTACTCGTGAAATGCGAACTCTTAGCACCAGCCCCGTAATTCAAGAGGGTTTCAATGTATGATCTACACGCATAAACATTGTTAGGAGGCGATACCAGTTTCTGATTTAAAAATACATCGATCTGATTGAACATTGAGTGTAATAGATTATTGACCGGGCCTACTTTAGGAGATGGTGCATCTGCTTTGTCAGGGGTGTCTATCTTAACACGCATATTGAGCATGGTGTGTGTAAGATCAATGTACTCATCACCCTGGCCCGGTATGACAAACTCTATCGGTGAATCATCCGTCAATGATGAGATTGGCTTGTAACACACTATATGCGTTCCCTCGGTTGTTGTCTGGGTCGGTGGAAGTGTAAACAGCTGAAGCTCCCACTTAAGGCACTCACACGAGCGTGCGTGTAAAAAAGCCATATTTTCAAGATTATGTTAGGCAAAAATATCCGCCACTGTTCTTGATTTCTTGTAACGATTCGTAGTTATCTGTTTTATTGTTCTTCTTTTCACAGTTTTCTTCTTCCCTTGCTTCTTTTTCAGAGAGCCCGAACGTTTTCGCGACTTTACGGTCTTCTTCCGTTTTTTCACATCGGTACGCCATGATGCGTTCCCGGTAAGAGAATGGATCAGTTTATTAAGTTTACCGATTTTATACCCCGAACTCTTCATGAGTGTACTCATTTTTTCTTCAGCCTTACGCTTCAGATTCTCCCCTGATTCGCGCAGACGTGTTTTGAATGCTTCTCGCGGGTGAATACCAGAATCCATGATATCCGTAGCCACGTTCATACCTGAGCGAAGCGCTCCTTTACCAACAGCCCGAGCACCTTGTTTCAAGAGAGGTATTATTCGTCGGAAGAGACCTCCGAGGAAACTCCCAATACCGTGACCCCTTTGCTTCGGTGACTCTATATACTGTCACGCCGTTCGGAAGGGGGTATGGGGAGTTTGGAATTAAAGAAAAGAACTAATTACTAATTCAGATGAGTCTTTTTTATTTTCCCAATACCTTTAACGGTAGATGATCTCCGGGATAGTTATTATTTAATTACAAAAAAAAACTAATTATGGGCGCCATTTAATTTTTAATATAACAAAAAAAAATTAACAAAAATAATACTAATACTGCTCGTACATGTGAAGGTGTTTGTCGGCTAGTGCGGAGGGAACGGGGGAGGGGGTCGAACGGGAATGAGTTTCAGGGAGAGGATTCGCCGACTCAACGGCCTCTTAATAATTACCACTGGCTGAAAATTTTATTATCATACGTATTCTTATATCTCGTATATCTTATATTCTCGTATGTCTTATATTTAGGCGTACTCGGCCTGTCGCACGGAGAGGGGCAGGTGGGGGAAGGGGGAGTTGTTTGGGTTTGGGAAGTCGGCTGTGCCGAGGAAGGTCGGTCGAGTGTATCTCGACCGATCGAATGTTCGTATCTTCGAGATGGGTACTAGCGGAAGGGGGAAGGGAGGTCAGGCGGGAGAAATGACCGTTACGCGCAATAATACTAATTTTATAAAGTTTTACCGCCGTCCCACACGGCACGCAAAAGGAAGATCCAACAGGAGAGAGAAAATAAAAATACTAGCGTAAGACTTCGGTACTCGCGGGCAAGGGGGGAGATTAATAACCGCGATTTTCCTCAAAAATGAGTCGGCAAGAATTCGGGGGGGGGGGATTACCGTGCAAGCACTCACCGCTGCAGAATTTCTTCCTCCTTTTTCTGTCCTTTCCTCTCGAATCCTTCTCCGTTGCCTGGTCGTTCGTATTTATTAGTTTCCTTATCCCTCTATCCTTTTTCCCGTTCCGTATAATCGTTGTCCTTCTTTGCGCCAATTCGTCTTCGTTGTTTTAATGTCCAATGTTCTCCTCACTCAATCCTTGTCTCTCACTCTCACTCACTCTACACACTCAAAATTGTATTTCTCAACTCACTCTAACGCTCTATATAATTACTCTCACTCTCTATTCGCTCTTCTCTCTATACCGGCTCGTCACAAAGTATGCATGGCCGGCCGGAAGCTCGCAAAATTTTCTCGCTCGCTGATTGGCTACCGGCCGGCATCGATCATCGAGGCAGCAGCGATACGGATCGATGGGAGAAGGGTCAAACGGGTGATTGATTCGGGACTGTCGCGAGCGGGATCTATTGGGGAAAGGTAGGTAATTATGCCGGTCGATAAGTATGGGAATAATTGCGGACGGGATTTAATAATGGTGGGTAATAAGGAGGGTAGGGTAATCGCCGTATGCTGCTGCCACCTTCGTCACTCTGTCGCCGCACGGCCGATGGATGGGCGAGGTGCGGGGACGGACGGGTGCTGAATTTTTGACAGGTGGTTGTATTGCGTGTAGTGTGAGTGGTGAGCGGTGAGTTTTCGATCGACAATTAATAAATTGTTGTCTTCTGGCTGAGATGGCGGGTGAGTGGCGATGGGGATGGTCCTCAGGTCGATCCGGGTAAGTAATTCTTCATTTGTTTCTCGCTACTTTTCTCTTGTTGAATTCCTTCTTTTTCCCTTTCCAGGTTATGGCGGGCCGGTCGAGGACGACGTCGACGACGACGACGAGGGCGACGACGGCGACGACGACGGTGGAGACGACGACGACGACGGCGACGACGACGACGACGACGACGACGACACGGTGGCGGGCGGGTCAGTCCGGTAAGTATTTTTCCAATGTTTTCTTGATCATTTCTCGGTGTCCTTCTTCTTCTTTCCTTTTTCAGAGCTAGACGACGATGACGATGGGTCAGTCGCAATGACTGATTGCTTGCGCGGGTGAGTGCGTGCACAGGTTTTGTAATTTAGTTCATATAATTTTATACTTACTTTCTCTTTTGTTTGTTGCAGGTGTGGGACGGCTCTTCTGCGCGAGCCGGCTGCAGGGGAGGCCGTGACCCATGTGGCGCACGGCGTCACAATACACATGACTGATACCACAATAACCGGCTCGACCACCACCCCCACCCGTTTGCATATCAAAGTACTCGTCATAATAAGCCATTTTAGATTGGTTCAGGTTAATCTGTACGTTTGAACTGTAATGTCACTGTCAACGTCCCGTACTCGAATGCTATCGGTTTGCCAAACTCATCCCTTATATCAATCATTATTGTTTGAAAACTAGTACGTAATAGAGGAATATAGCGTGGTGGTGAGAAACTTCTTATCTTCACCGACCCGTAATTACGATTATCAGCCGCAACATTTGGTACGACTCGTAGCAGCGGTGTATGCACATCTCCTGTGATATAAGGCTCGCAGATATCCGTATAAACGTACATCATATTTGGGGTCCCATGGGCCAGGTTGGCAGGTCTCTGAGCAGTGTACTCGCTCTGGACCACCACATCCTTAGGCTCGGTGAACCCTAAAATCTTATTCAACACGTCGGAGAAGTAGAACGAGTGTTCTATATTCTTACACGATTCACAGATACGCGTCAACGGATACGCGTCACAGATCCATATATCCGTTGCGACAATGCTTAAATTTCAGATGACCCGCAATACACGATGCCTCGTTAATAGCCTCGAGTAATGTGTCTATGCTGAGGTACACACCAGGCGGTACGCAGACGCGTTCTTCCTTAAAGTCGGTGCTTGCCATGCTACCGGGTACTACTGCGTTCGTTAAGACATTCATAAAGTTCCGCCCACCATCGGGCGGTACATGCAAAATCGTCGTCGGTATGTATATTTCAGCTAGAGAAACAGCCCAGCTGCCGTGAAGAGAGATACATTGGAGTAAATGCGTGATATACCTTGTCGTCACATTATCGGGATAATAATGCATACTACTATTACTAGGTACAACCATGTAAAACTCCTCCTTCATTTTGCTGACGACTGTTTCGACTCCTTTGTTTGTACTCTCGATAACTCAGGCTCATAAAATATACCATCGATATCCTCGCTGTGGAGATCACGCAGTATGTGTATCACAGGACAAATACTGTGCGATACACGGACAATCTTAAATAATTCACTGCTCCAACCACGCTCGTAACCTTTTACGAAGGCAGCCTTCGCACTACTGATGCACACGATGTCGTCCACGCTGTATTTGGGCGAGCAATCTGTTCTTTTGTACCGCTGTATCAGATTATTACGGGCCCTAGCCGCTGTAGCGTGTGTCACCGCGGCAGGAGCCATTTTTGTACCGTTATGCGTGCAGTGATTGTATGCCGAAACGATGTTCTGCAGAAAGTTTAGGTAACGTCTTTGTCTAAAATACGTAAAATACCTTCACATTCTTTCTTTCAGTGTTCTATTGAATCTCTCGACAATAACAGCTTTTATATCAGGGTTTCGTGCACCACGGAACTGTATGTTCTTGTTCTTTAAGAGGGCCCGGAATGCAGCACCGGTAACTTCTGTACCTCTGTCCGTCTGTAGGTAAAGGGGTGATCGACCGTTGCTATTTTTTTTAGATAAAATGAGATCAAATGCGTTGGCTACAGGTGCAGTAGACTTGTCACATAAAGGCTGAACGCATGCAAATTTACTAAGAACGTCTATAACGACCATGAGATAAACGTAACCATCATTATAATCTTTAATCGAGCGAAGATCCACGAGATCAGCCTTCCAGAAGTCGTCAATATTTCGGACATTATTGAAACGACGCGGATAATGCGGTCGCACAGATCTGTGTTTTGTATAAGTATCCTGTGCTTCAAGCCACTGTACTGCCTTCACACGCTCAATTTTTTTCTGACGTGCCAAACGTAACAATTTGGTAGCACCTGAAAACGATGCTTCATGGGCTGGATTAAAGTACGCGGTTTCTAAGATTTTCATGATTATAATTTTAGGTTAGCCCAAATTACACTTGTTTTCTTATTATGATAACCGCCACCTCTCTGCTTATCTCCCTGTGTCCGCCGTGTTGGTGATCTGTTCTCAACACCGCTGAAAAACGCTGACTGGTCCGTATCGGGTGATCCCTCACTGCTTGTACTACCATCATCAGCCTGCGATTGACGCTGTGGCGTGTTAACTCTAGACTCCGCCCACAACTCCTCATTACCAATAAATTCCCGAGGTGTCTTGACCGCTCGTAGAACTCTGGCAAAGGCACTGCGTCCAGCAGGGTTAGGTATTTTCCTAGCCCTCATAGCATCGTTCACGAGATCAACAATATTTGAATCTTTTATTGGGTTACCGCTGACCGACACGACACCGTCAGAATCCCAAGAAAAATTGGATCGTGGAGCGCCTCGCAGGCGGCGAAGAAGAAGTCTCGCTTTAACATGAAATTTAGCAGGTATACTCTCAAGTATAGCGGTATCGCTCATACCGTAAACGGTTTCGGCTTCTTCTTTTTTACTTTCATAATCAGCCTCTACATAGTGTTTATTCTGCATAAGTTCGCGATACTGCAGAGCTCTCTCATCATCAACGAAGTGGAGATAACGTTGTAATACAGTCAAGTACGCCGCCCATTTTTCCCTCTCGTCCTTGTATGCGTTGGAGTGCAAAATTTCATTCATCTCCGTGTCTAATCGAGCTAGCGTAGCGTCAATACCTCACACTGGTTGTGTTTGTGGCGCACCCGTATTAAAAAACGGCGGCGTATGACTTTGTGTGCTCAGCCGCGTTAGATGCTCCTCAGGCACGAGTACCATTTTTCTTGCGTGCTCCATCATCCACGGCCGCCAATCAAACTCGATAGAACAGTACCTAGTATTGGTGCTAATAGGAGTGGTAGAAACCCACCGTTTTGAACAACAAACCGTTTTTTACTCTTCCAGCAGCCTTTTTTTGAGGCTAAACGACGGAGAACCGGGGCGTAACGACGTAATTTTTTTCTCTGGTCGATCTTCAGCGGTACATTCCCACAGAGAACATTCAGTGCACACTCACAAATACACCGGATAATACTTGGATCTGCTTTGCGTAAAACAGCCTCGCGCTGCTCCTTATTCAAGTGTTGAAGAGCACGTAGTATCGCAACGTATTTTTTGCAGAGCGGTGAACCACCCCGCGCCATTACGTTTGCTGAACTGCCAGCTGTCCTGATGTATCACTCCTTTTTAAACCCCTTTGCGCTACATGTCTTTGGGGTTGTGCTACCCCTAAGAATGTACATCACACATTGACAAACGACGTGACTAGCACTTCTTTGTTTTTGTGCGTATCAGATGCACGATGCGTTGTATTGGATTGCTGAAGGGCGCTCAATATAGATATACATTTTTCGTGACGCGGCGATGCTTTAGTCGCCATTACACACGTTGAACTGGTAATTCACATGTGCCGGTATTGCTTTTTAACTTTTTCCGTGGTATGTACACAAAATGATGAGTATCGTCGGGGAAAATACAAGTACGGTATCTACAGTTATCAGGTGTTGATTGTTTAAAATCGAGTAACAAATAACCATGCGGTTTGGACGTTCCATCATGATAGGCCTCTTGTAGAAATCGTGGGTTTTCCGGATACACCTGACGCGCTAGATGCTGAATTTAGGCTCGATCACGAGGATTTTTGAAAATTACAATATAATTGGCGTTCAATGAAATATCGCGCTGACCGTGTCCTTGATGGAACAAATTTTGAGTAATAAAAATAACACTCAGGTTTTTATGATGACTACCTTTGGTGAAAAGGTCTATAACGCTATTGTTTGACGCCTCGCGCATCAAATCGTCGATTATTATGAGTTTTGCACGCGGATCGTTCGCATAATCGGCACTCTGAGGCAGACCTTCATGAAATTCTATCGATTCACCATACTCTGTGTATGCTGGTTGCCATTCGGAATAATAGAAAATAATTCTCTCGAACGGTTCACTATTCATTTGCGAAATGAATTTCAAAAACTTTTTTACAAAATAAGTTTTACCACAGCCCGTGGGGCCACAGATCATCGAAGTCCAGGGATGCTTCCACCGCATATCCATCTCTACGAATGAGTGTATTTTCTATACAACAGTATATATATATATATAAAGCATTCAGATATTCGGTATATGTATAAAGTTTTATTTTACAGTAACAATATAAAGGTTTACAGTGTTTAACAGTATTTACAACATTTACAAAAACATTTATAATATAATTTTCATAAACTAAGCCCTGTAACCGTAAGGGAGCGAGCCATACTCGCCATGGCGTCTTCGTTTGACGCTCGACGGCATACATGTTTTTGTTTCGGGGCGCGTAACGACCTGATGGAATGCCGTCCGTCTAATAGCATCGTAGCGTAATACAATTGGTGCCTCTCTCTCACCAGTTATAAAGGAACGCACAGATCTATAATTGATTAATGAGCTATTGGTAAAATTGAGGGTTATGCCCTTTACTTTACACACTTCGTTTTCGGAACCATCGGAGCATTGCACGATAAATGAATAAAATTTTGGGCCTCCCGAAACAAAGCTTTTTATATAACTACCCTCACCGTAAGAACATCGCTCATCGGTAAGATCCCCTAAAAGCTGACCGGTCGGGGGCTCATATTCACAGGCATTATTTTTCGATACATATATCACAGAGTCCGTATCGCAGTACAGAGCCCGACGACCCAAGCGCTCGAGATAACTATATAATTTCAAACGCGCTTGTGCTGTTGTATATGCTGCTATTACAACATTCGCTATATCAGATGGTATTACAGAGGTATCGGTTTTTGTGTAATTAATGTACAGTGTCTCATTATTAACAGGTAGAATACCAGTGATTTCATACTCAGGGCTGGTCAATAATTCCATGAGTTTTTCACGAGTCGAAACTATTGTTGTTTGCGGTAGATTCTCACGCTGACCGAATTTACCCCAAACAGAATTGAGACATAGTTTAGCTACAGATCGTAATCCAGGGTTCTTTGTAATATTATCACGCTCTAGTTTAATACCCTCTGAGTTCTCAAACGCTGATATGTACTGCTCCTGCACTCTTTCATCTTCCAAGCAGTATTCAGGCCAACCACTGGCTTCCTGTTTGATTTTCAGAAACGTATTTATATATGACGCAAATAAACCTCCCTCTTTAGTATCACGAATAAACTGCGTAATCTCATATTGCCAAATTTCGTTTACTTTGATAATGATATAGCCGCATGAGATAGCTTTGCGTAGCTCATCGACCACCCATGTACCATCGAACACACGCTCAGAAGATTCTTCGTGCGTACATGTTTCTTGGTTCATATTCTCGCAACAGCTACGATATAGAGGAAACAATAAGCGATGATGCATACGAACCGGTAGCACAGGATGGTAAAGATTCCTAGGCGGTAATACCTGACATTTAACAAGACCCTCGACACGTGAAAGATCGTTATTATTAGGACCTGTTAGCTCCATACATTCATCACCCGTATATACGCGAGGGTGCCCTACGGGGTATTTACCAAATTTACAGATGTAAGGATATAAAGAACAAACATCCACGTAGTGGATCTGCTCCGAATTCTGTACATCGTAAAGCGTTACCATGTTTTCTGTTCGTCCCCCAAAGAAAGCATCGCGTGGATTAAGAGGTTCTATGGCAACTAAATGATGGTCCTTTATGAGCGTACGCATTTCTGCATCAGCTTCTAATAGCCTATCGTACTCAAACTCCCAAATTTCCGTTAATATATGACCGCCCTCTCGAATCCGAACCGCTATAGTTACAGTTTTTTCAAGACGCTCGTCCATCGATGTACCATCACTTTGTCTCTTATCACGATTTAAAGGGTAACAATGCGGACATCCGTGCCAGTAACAACCGTGAAATTGCAGTACATCGACACGTCGTCTATTTTGTAGTAACCATCTACTAGTAAATTTTGCAGTATTTTAAATTCGCGTCCCCGTCCTGCGTGAATAATTCGCTGGCCGAGAGAGTATTCCATCCACACGAGCCATGAAACTGCTTTTTTAGATTGGTTATGAGCCCATCTATAACCGGTCGTCGGGATAATCCCTATCGTGTTATCTTTCAAAAAGTTTTTGCGAAAAACACGAAAACAGGCTGATGCTATCGTCGTACACTCATCGAACGGACATACATTACCGCTGACGATAATCATATTGCGAAAAGCCATACATGCGCGTCTTAATATCGTAACGTCTGTCTTGCAATAATTAACAATCTCTTTCTCAAGATTGAACAGGTAATTACTCTCTTTCAGATCCGTGTACCACTCAAGAAACTTTTCCCTCTCGTCTGTACGCATTGTATCGGGCAAATAATACTCCAGGCACGGCAGAACGCCTTCATAATTTTGGTTTTCAGGTCTATTAAATAAATGAGGAAAAGTACCTTTTGCGACCGTGTTCGCGAGAACGAAAGCTTTTGGTAGAGCGCTTGAAGGCATGTGAAAGTAGTGTAGACTGTCCAGAAACACAAGATTTTCAAGCCGCATTGTAATTATTTTCGTCCCGTTCATAATTAATGATGGTAACTGAGTCTTTTTTTCTTCGATTAAATACCGCAAAATAAACTGCGCATCAAAACCCCCGGCGTTATGAGCAATACAGATAGTACGGGAAAAACTCGTGATACGTGTCATAGCTAATTCTACAAGCTGTGCTACAGGATTGTGTTTGAAAATAAACTCGTGTTCACCACAATGATCGCATGGCTCTGTTATGGAGTCATCGGTACAGCAAAACGTACAGAGTCTCTGAGCTACGCAGATATTTGGCTCATGCACAAACGTGGACGCGTCACCATTTACAGGCGTACACTGCTGTGTTTCAAAATCATAGAAAATAAAAACTGCTTTACGTGTGTTTGTATGTGCGCGAAGCCCTTTCATGAAACACATATGATTATTCGGTTTGTTATCTTTACATGTCTTGCAATATTTTACACCACATATGTGCTTCTTTCGTTTTAAAGGTCTTATCGTTTGAAAACACCAACGACAACGTTTAACAGTTTCGCACACGCTAACCCCTCTACGATTCCTGACTATAGGGACAGCCTTATGTTTTTGTAGACATTGATCTCCAAAAAAAATACGGTTACAACCAACGCATTTAATTGTCTCATTTGTGTGAGGATCACATGGTGGTAGTCCAAAACATCGAGGACATTTTTTTTTGGAACATATGTGGTCATCACGACGACTGCGTATATTACAGTTTGAGCAAAAATCCCTGCCACCTATCGCACCTCTGAGATTCAGAATAGGTTGAAAATGATGCGAGCGTTCATAATACAATACATGTAACGTGTATTTTATCGTACCTACAGAAGCCAAAACTCTTTTTCTACCATCGAACAAAGGCTTTTGACGGCGACCCAAAGTTAAAAACTCGTATACAACAATAACGATGCCGTCACGTAGTAAATAATCTTGATACAGGGTAATCTCATACACACCGCAACCGTTTGCAGGCACAACGATATTAGCTGCTCTCGTAAGATCAATAGCTTCATTTATTTGCAGTGAACCGTTAATTTGCCTAATACGCTGCCATCTAGTATGTAAGGCTCCCGATCGTATTTCACCCCGTTCAACGTATGCGCGTGCTGCTACCAATGAGCGTGGTAAACATAAGTTATCATAATTTCGGATTGATAATATAGATTTCTTCGTGACTGCCTCGTGAGTCAGACCTTTTCTACCACGACCCTCGACACCTCTGACTATACAAGTTTTTATGTTACACGCGTCATTGATGTTCAGAAAGGCTGCACTCTGAGCAACGCTGCTTATTAATTGCCAGATATCTTCAAACGTATAGTCTCTGGCTGGTCGAAAGGATAACCATACCGGCCCGTGTGCTAAACTGTCCGCCGTAAATGATATTCCGACATAATCACCACCAGCACAAGTATTAGTGATATACGTTAGAAGATCGCGAAATGCTCCGCCTAGCCAGTCAATTACAGAGAAGCCTGCCTGGGGTGGTCTGATACGCAGCGTAGTTTCGCGTCCTTGAAGTTTGAAACGTTTAAAATAACGTGTGGCATCCCTGATGATCTCGAAGCGGTTTCCGGGTGGTTGAACATCCCTGAATGGTTCTGTACCCGCGCGAACACGCTTCTTCCCAGCACCTAGCTGCGTCTCTGAAAATATATACGGGTGATTATCTCTGCATTATTAACGCATATTTTTATTCAAAGCTATTATCAATACTATTAGTACCTTTTATGTAATAGAATTCGGTTATTCATCATCAAACAATAATCCCTGTGTTGAATAACCTATGGTAGATTAACCATTTAATTTATTTGCTGACTAGAATAAACATGTTACTTTTTAGATATAAGAACAAATTATATTTACCCGAGTCGGTGTCAGCCAGGAGATGCTGATACCAATCATCATTTAACAGTGTTGACTCTTCATCATTGTGCATTATACCATCCTCTATTGGGTATTCCCATAGCTGATTTTCATGCTGTTCAACAACCCTATTTTCTTCTACCGCTTCTTCATCACCGTCTTACGATGATGAAGCGACAACATTACGGTCGTTATAAATGTTAGCGCGAGCGTCGTCTTCTTCGTCACTGCTACCCGTATCGATTACTTCATATTTTCTTGTACTTGTCGGTCTTTGGCATAGACCTGAAGGACCTGCAATCGGTTCACTTTGCTCTTCCACGTAGGGCTGCGCTGGTATGTCTAATGGATAAAAACAAAAGTATAAGAATAAAGTTAAGCCTGCGATATTAAAAAACCAGTGATTTTAGATAATCAGATTTTTAATTTCAAAATAAAAATTTAGAATATCAGGAAATCTAAATACTTACGTTTCGCGGTGTTTTTCTCCAAATTTTCTACGGCGCAGACAGCGTCTACAAGAGCAGCTTCTTCATCGCTCGATGCGTCCCAAAGCTGCCGATAACCTATTATAGCGTTTCCATCATATTAGATCGGTTTCAATATTTTTACGATTTGTAAAAAAGTACTTACTTCTGATTTCATCAGCAATACCACGAGCACTCTGAGTTCCTTGAAGGCCTCTTCTCTGTAACTCCTCGTACACACACATTATCACCCTCTGACCCTGCAGTATGCCTCTGTTATAGGCCGTCACTATGTTGCGCAGAGGAGCCCACCATATAAGATACTTCAATCGATTGATGAGTTTATCACCCGATAAATGTTTTAATTCGTAACATCACTGACTGTCGCAACGACGCCGTATCTGTACACTGTGCACTTGTACAAAACGCAAAAAATCGCGAATACATTTACGAAGGGCGCGGTCTGCCATCATTCACAATAAAATATAATATGCTGTTACGCTGCTCGATTGAGACTGTCGCTTCTGTATCAAAAGATGGGTATAAAAGCTAGGCGACTGTATGCTTTTGATTTGTATGCATTTTTGATCAGATCAACAAGACACGTCTTGCTTAAAACGTGCAAGGGGTATCGGTTTCATGAGTAGTTTGCATAGTCCGGTCGCTTTTATACACACACACACACACACACACACACATATATATATGTATTGTAACGTTGTACAATATCTCCCCTGCGCCCGGCTCGTCCCAAAGGCAACCGTCCCCACGGACAGGCCCAAAACAAGGCAAGTAAAGTATTATTCTATTCTCCCTTCCTTTCCCCAAGTATTGTAAGGCCTGTGCAACACTTCAAGAAGAGGACCGGCCCGCCAGGCCCGAAGAAATCGCCATTGCATCGCCACCGTCAAGCCCGTCCACATCGTCATACTTGCATACATCACACTCGCACAATACGCACTCCGTCACAATGAAGAGAGATACACCAGTCCGTCCCCGCACCACAGCCATCCATCGGCTGAGCGGCGACGAAGAAGCGAAGATGGCAGCAGCGCACGGCAATCCCAAAATTACCATTACCCGCAATTATCAAACCCCGTCCAAAATTATTCCCCACTTACCGACCGACCCAATTACCTGCCTGTCCCCAGTAAATCCCAATAGCGACGATCAAATATCGATCGATACGCTTGACCCTTCCCCTATCGACCCGTGCCGCTGCTGCCCATTGATCGATACGGCCAATCGAAGAAACAACAAGATTCGAGAACTTGACCCCTGATCTCGAGAGAATCTTCACTTTGCGACGAGCCGCCGAGTAGGACGATTAGCGAGAGAAAGATAATTAGCGAGAAATAGCGTACCGAGGAAAGCGGAAGAAAATATAGAGACGAGGAAAGAGTTGTGCGAGAGTGCGAGTGGAGTGCAAGTGCGAGGTGAAAGGAGCGAGGATAAAGAGAGGAAAGGAAGGAGACGAGAAAGGAGAGGACGACGAGGAGGAAAATCCGTCACCTGAAAGTAAGTGTTTGCACAGGTCAACCTTATCGGCATATTTCTCCCAAAATCTTTCTCTATCCCCTTTTACATTTGAGTTGTATAGAGTATCCCCCCCCCCCCCCCCGCCGTTCTTATTGCGTGCGTTATCCCTTGCTTTTGGCCATAGTTTGTATTAAAAAGTCGTGTGGGACGGCTGTAAAATTTAGAGAATTTGAAATAGCGACTATTGCGATAATAAGAGTAACGGTCATTTCCCGCCTGACCCCCCTCCCGTCCGTACATCGCACAATAGAAGATCGAGAACGCTCGATCCCGCGATCAACCACACCACGACCGACCTTCCTCGGCACCGCCGACGTCCAAACCAAACATTTCCCCGCTTGGCCCCTCTCCCTACGACAGACCGAGTATTCTTGGATATAAGACCAGCGATATAGAATACGTACGAGAAGGAAAGCCAGTGGTAATTATTAAGAGGCCGTTGCGTCGGCGAACCTGTACCCTGAGATCCCTCTTCCCGCTCGACCCCTCCCCCTTCCCGCGCTAGCCCACAACCCTCACCTGTCACATTGCGAGTTATAAAATTTTGTTAATTTTTTTTTTATATTAAAAATTAACTGGCGCCCATAACCAGTTTTTGTAATTCAATAATAATTGTTGTTCATTGCCCCGGAGATAGTCCGCCGTTAATCATATGGTAAAAATAAACGTTAGTATTTGAATTGTTAATTATTTCTTTTCTTCTTTCCCCAAACTCCCCATACCCCCTCCCAACGGCGTGACAGTATATATAAGATTAAAAAGTAAAAATTAAAAATTAAAATTGCATTCAAAAAACCCCTCCAATAATTTTCTATATTTTTTAAAAGTACATTCAAAAGTGAAAATTTTCAAAAAGAGATGTTTTTTTCGATCGAAGAATTTTTCGATTGGTATTGAAAATATTAAAAATGCAAAAATTAAAAATTCTGGCAATTGTACCGTTTTATGTGCAACGGCCCCTATATATATATATATATATATATATATATAGGGGCCTATATATATATATATATATATATATATATATATATATATATATTCATAATAACTGAAAAGATTATACAGTTATTCGATTTGGTACATCACGAAAAACGATATTTATTCTCGTATAAAGAGAATAAAAAAGAAGCAGTTTGTAGCATGGTCTCTGTCTTCCTACCGAGACCTCTATAGCTTTTTCTCTCTCATACATACAGCGCCTTTAAGAGATAGAGAGCGCGTGCCTTCTGATCTAGAGTATAGGCGAGGTGGTGGTGAACGGTACGGGGGGAAGCACACTGCGAGCCGTATATACTGCTAGCAATATCTCCTCTTCGTTACCTCGCGCAGTCTCTCTCTCTTTCTCTCTCTCTCTCTCTCGTTCAATTGCTTTGATCTTTACTTTTCTTGTATTTAAATAATAGTTTAGTACTACCGTATACATATTAAATATATATATTCTGTAATGTTATACACAACTAATTCAGTTACTGTGAATTAGTTATGGTTTCTTTAATTTGCCCCACAGCGTGCTAGGGCATAAATAAAGTCTCATCATCATCATCATCATCTCTCTCTCTCATTCTTACGTGAGAGCGTGAGAGCGTATGCCTTCATGAGCTCTCTCTCTCTCGAAAAACGAAAATTTTCAAAAAGACATGTTTTTGAAAGACCGATGTGTTTTGAGCGGGCAATTAAAATCCCAACTTTTCGATTGGTAATTAAAAATCTCATTTTTTTCGATAGTTACTGAAAAAATATAAAAATTAAAAATCCGGGCAGTTACACCGTATGATGTGCAGAGTTCCGTATATATCATTTCAAATAATAATTGAAAAGATTATACAGTTATACCATTTGGTGCAGCACGAAAAAATGATATTTATTCGTGTATAAAGAAAATAAAAAAGAAGCAGACTGTAGCACTCTCTCTGTCTTCCTACAGAGTGCTCTATAGTTCTTTCTCTCTCATCCATAGTATAGGCGAAGCGAAGATGAGTGGTACAGGTGACGCTGCATGTCATATATACTGCAATGCCTTCGCGAACTTGCCCCTCTGTCTCTTTCGTTCTTATGTGCTACCTATGGCTCTCACTCTCTCTCTGGAACAGAGGCATTCCATATATGAAGCTCTTCTCTGTGTGCGGCTATCCGTAGAGTGGTCTGTACACTCTCTCGTACCTTTATAAAGCGCTATCGCGCGCTCTTTTGCGCATACGATCATTGATGTATTTGACAATTTATAGGTAATTAATAAAATTAAGAGGAATTGCGCATATATACATATATATATATATATATATATTGTCACGCCGTTCGGGAGGGGGGTATAGGGAATTTGGGGGAAAGAAAAAGAAATAATAAAGACTCGAATGATAACTTTTATTCTTACAATATTAACAACGGCGGACTATCTCCGGGGCAATAAACAAAACAATACTCTCTTAAATTTTTGGGCGCCTGTTAATTTTTACAATAACAAAAATCAACAAAAATATTAACAAAAAGAAAGAAAACGCAATAACTGGGTTGAGGGGAAGGGCTAGCGCATAGACAAGGGAAAGGGTCAATCGGAATGTATCTCAGGGAGAGGATTCGCCGACTCAACGGCCTCTTAATAATTACCACTGGCTGATGTTAATTCGTAGATACGTGTTCGATATCGTGCCTTATATTTAAGAGGCAGTGTCAGTCGCCGAGAAATTTCGACGGCTTCGCCTTCCCAGCGGTAGTGCAGAGCTCGCAGCATTTGGCTACGAGCCGCTGCGAACTACCGCTAGATGTCACGGCGCGCGTCTGCTACGAAGCCCCGGCACAACGAGGCGGGCCGAAGGCCGAGGTGTCGTAGCAGGGCCCGCCGTGATCCGCCCCGTCCAAAAATCTAATACTAACGCTCGGCCACGTATGTGTAACGTACACTCGTGTACGTACACTGCGAGACTTTATTTCTCGCTACAATATGAAGCCGAGCATGCCAAACATTCAAGTTTGGTTTTGCTGCAATAACAGCAATAAACAACAGAATTATAATAATTCTGAATATGTTAATTAATAACATCTCCGTCCATTTTAGTAGACGGAGGTGAACAACGGCCAACGCCGTTGGTATCTCGCTCTTTAGCAGAGCGGTTTTATTATACGTAAAGTCTTATCAATTAAAATTATCTCCGTTCATTTTTGCGAACGGGGATAATAAACGACAAACGTCGTTGACATCTCGCACTTTGGCAGAGAGACTTCATTAATTAACAAATTTGTTAATAAAAATTTTCAAACAATAAAAATGTTCTCCGTCCATTCGAGCGGACGGAGATGATGAACGACGAACGTCGTTCCCATCTCGCTCTTCCATAGAGCGAGTGGTAACAAATTTGTTAATACAAATTTTTAAACAATAAAAATTGTTTTCGTCCTTTTGAGCGGGCGAACATTACAAACGACAAACGTCGTTGGCAACTCGGTCTTCAACAGAGCGAGTTTATTAATTAACCTATTTGTTAATTAAAAATTCTTAATAATTAATATTATCTCCGTCCATTTTGCGGACGGACTCACAGCGATGGACATCGCTGGCATCTCGTTCTTGAACAGAACGAGTTTATTAATTAACATATTTGTTAATTCATAATTTTTAAACAATTAAATTTTCTCCGTCCATTCGAGCGGACGGAGATGATCAACGACGAACGTCGTTCTCATCTCGCTCTTCCATAGAGCGAGTGTTAACAAATTTGTTAATACAAATTTTTAAACAATAAAAATTGTTTTCGTCCTTTTGAGCGGGCGAACATTACAAACGACAAACGTCGTTGGCAACTCGGTCTTCAACAGAGCGAGTTTATTAGTTAACCTATTTGTTAATTAAAAATTCTTAATAATTAATATTATCTCCGTCCATTTTGCGGACGGACTCACAGCGATGGACATCGCTGGCATCTCGTTCTTGAACAGAACGAGTTTATTAATTAACATATTTGTTAATTCATAATTTTTAAACAATTAAAATTTTCTCCGTCCATCCGAGCGGGCGGAGGCGAACAAATTCTGAAAATAAAATATTCGTAAAAATTAGTATATGGCAAGATGCCATATATTTTGGGTCGCGTGGACGACCCGGGCGCATCGTGCCGCGCGAACAATACACCACCAACTCGCATTTCCCCCGCCGCCGCTCTCCGTAGAGAGGAGCAACGGGTAAACACAAGCAGTGCCGAGAACCGATCGCAAGGTTTCGGCTACGCATATATACATATATATGTGCATGGGTACTATACACCCAGTCATTGTAAAGAAATATATATTACACAAAAATGTATTCCTTGCCATCATATTATATGATGATCAGTAATTATAAACTGATATTTTCTTCGTCCGTTTTAGCGGACGGAGGAGAACAGCGACAGATGTCACTGACACTCGCCCCTTAGTAGGGCGTCCTTTATTAATAAAGGCATTTGTTAATTGAGTAATCTGTAAAGAAATATATAGATTATGCAAAAATGTATTCCTTGCAATCATATTAGGTATATGATAATCAGTTCTTATAAACTGACACTCTCTCCGTCCGTTTTAGCGGACGGAGGAGGACAGCGACAGGCGTCGCTGTGACCTCGCTCTTCAGCAAGGTAGTTTTTATTAACTAAGAACAGTTTTTAGAAACTGTAATCCTCTCCGTCCGTTTTAGCGGACGGAGAAGAACAGCGACAGGCGTCACTGACACTCGCCCTTTAGTAGAGCGGTTTTATCGAATAACATATTTTATTAATAAACTTATAATAACCACAAAAATATATGCTGAAAATAAAATATTAGTAGCAATTCGTTTACGGCAAGTCACCATAGCCTTCGGGTCGCGCGGGCGACCCACAGCTCGTACCGCGCACACAGTATGCGGCTATCCATGTTCCCCCACTGCCGATCACAGCAGAGAGGGGCGCAGGATAAACACAAACGGTGCCGAGAGCCCATCGTAAGGCTTCGGCTATGCATCTGTGAAGAAATATATATCATACAAAAATGTATTCCTTGCCATCATATTATGTGATGATCAGTAATTATAAACTGATATTTTCTCCGTCCGTTTTAGCGGACGGAGGAGAACAGCGACAGATGTCACTGACACTCGCCCCTTAGTAGGGCGTCCTTTATTAATAAAGGCATTTGTTAATTGAGTAATCTGTAAAGAAATATATAGATTATGCAAAAATGTATTTCTTGCAATCATATTAGGTATATGATAATCAGTTCTTATAAACTGATACTCTCTCCGTCCGTTTTAGCGGACGGAGGAGGACAGCGACAGGCGTCGCTGTGACCTCGCTCTTCAGCTAGGTAGTTATTAATTAATACGTGCATTAATTAATAATTCTTACAAACTAACATTAAGATATTTATAAATTAACAATTCTAGCCAACTAAAATTCTCTCCGTCCATTTGAGCGGACGGAGGCGAACAAATTCTAAACCAATTCTGAAAATAAAATATTCGCACAAATTAGTATATGGCCCATATATTTTGGGTCGCGTATCTCGTATTTCCCCCGCCGCCACTCTCCGTAGAGAGGGGCGACGGGTAAGTACCTACAAGCAGTGCCGAGAGCCGATCGCAAGGCTTTGGCTACGCATATATGTATATATGCCTCTGGGTTAATATCCACCCAGATATCTGTAAAGAAATATATCTATATTATAAAAAGATTATAAGAAGTATTTCTTGCCAACATATTATGTATATGGTGATCAGTTATTATAAACTGATACTCTCTCCGTCCGTTTTACCGGACGAAGAACAGCGACAGGCGTCACTGGCACTCGCCCTTCTGTAGGGCTGCGTTCATTAATTAATGAATTTGTTAATTAAGTGATCTGCAAAGAAAAATATATATATTATGCAAAGATGTATTTCTTGCAATCATATTATATGCTAATCAGTTCTTATAAACTGATACTCTCTCCGTCCGTTTTAGCGGACGGAGGAGGACAGCGACAGACGTCGCTGTGACCTCGCTCTTCAGCAAGGTAGTTTTTATTAACTAAGAACAGTTTTTAGAAACTGTAATTCTCTCCGTCCGTTTTAGCGGGCGGAAGAGAACAGCGACAGGCGTCGCTGATTCGCTCTTTACCAGAGCGAGTTTATTAAATAACATATTTTATTAATAAACTTATAATAATCACAAAAATATATGCTGAAAATAAAATATTAGTAGCAATTCGTTTACGGCAAGTCACCATATCTTTCGGATCGTGCGGGCGACCCAAAGCTCGTGCCGCGCGCACGATATGCCCAAGATCCTCCTCCGACGCACCCCTCTCAAGCGCGTGCTCCGTCCATCGCAAAAGCTTGAAACGCTCGGAATTTTATCTAATCGTAAGTGCCGCCACACATCAAAATTATTAAAAAGTGAAGCTATTCTACAATATACAATTGATATTTATTGGAAATGGGTTGAGAAATAATTTATAACTCAGGAAGATGTTCAATTAACTGTCTAACTTTATTAATAACGCGAGGCAAGGTCCATCTACTCTTGACAAAGATCTCTACGAGACTGACGACTTGTCGTACAGAAAGGAACAGTCGCTACGCTAGAAAAGAAATTATAAACCCTTTGATTCTTTGTACGTATTTGACCACTATCGAATCGCAGGTCAATATTTATGTTTGCACGGGCTCGTGTGTCGATTTGTTTTTGTACTCTAATCTATGTATACGTAAATATATTTCTTACTCTAAATAATTATCATATATCCAATACGCCACCTCAAAAATTAATCGACCAATTTATTGTTCTGTGTGCATTAACTGTAATAGTAAAATCAAAACCTTATTACTATAATTACATTACATTTTTATTAAAAGTAAAATTGAGTGATAGACCTTCCTCATGCCTTTTTTTTCGTATTAATTATTTAATTGTTTAACTGGGGAAATACAAAAATGGTCCAACATTTGTTGCTTAGGATTGGGGAAACCCAGAAAAACCCAATCAGACCATGCAACGCAAAATAATATAAAATAGAAAAATTTGTGCTTCAGTCACTCCAGCCCCATTCCGGCTCTGAGCTTCAGAAATTTCACATTTGGCAATGGTTTCGTCATTGCATCCGCCAATTGGCTATCTGTGGGAATAAAGCGTAATTTTATTACATTTTTCTCAATTTGTTCTCTTGAGACATGGTATTTAATATCTATATGTTTCGATCTTTTGTGACTGCTTGGATTGTTTGCGATACTTATACAACCAGTATTGTCTTCGTAAATTATTATCGGATCAGAAACATTGATATTTAATGTTGTCGCTAATGATTTTAGCCAGAGTGCCTCTTTTACTGCTTCATACAAAGCTATGTATTCTGCTTCTGTCGACGAACTAGCTACTGATGTTTGTTTCTTTGTATTCCAACAAATCGTGCATCGTTCATATAATTTAAACAAATATCCTGTCGTACTTTTTCGATCTGTACCTTCACTACCACCCCAATCAGAATCTACGTAGCCACTTAATAAATCGTTATATTTGTTTTTCGTGTACGTTAATTTAATATTTATCGATCCTTTCAAATATCTCAGAACTCTTTTCAAATTTTGCCAAAGTTCTTTGTTATTTTTGTTCGTATATCGACTCAGAATATTGACAGATGTGCATAAATCTGGTCTTGTACATGTCATTATGTAAATCAAGCAACCAATCAAATTTCGACAAGGGGCTTCATACTGTTCGTCTAAATTTAAAGCAACATGGTCAATTTTATTTGCGAGAGGTGTACTGACAGGCTTGCAATCGCTCATGTTAAATTTTTCAAGAACATTTTTGATGTACGCACTTTGATCGAGCGTTAAGATTTCATTATTTCTTTTAACTCTGATTCCCAAGAATAATTTTATTTCTTTTAAATCTGTCATGTGAAATCTGTTCATTAGATAATTTTTGAATCTTTGCATCGTTTCAAAATTAGCAGTCGCAATCACAAGATCATCCACATACAATACGACATATATATTCTCTGAAATTTTTCTTTTATTAAGAATATAAATACATCTATCGCTTTGTGAATTTTGAAAGCCTTTTTCCAATAAAGCTGTTTCAAACATCTCAAACCAGCATCGAGCCGCTTGTTTTAGTCCATACAAGGCTTTGTTTAATTTACATACTTGATTCGTGTTACTCTTAATTCCTTCAGGAACCCGCATGTAAATTTCTTCCTTCAAAACACCATTTAAAAATGCGGTTTTCACATCCATGTGATGAATCAATAAATCATGCTGATTTGCAAAAGCAATAATAAAGCGAAAACTCGAAATTCTTGCAACTGGTGCAAATGTCTCATTGTAGTCAATTAAATATTTTTGACTGAAGCCACGAGCAACTAGACGAGCTTTATATTTTTGCGGTTTTCCAAATTCATCGTTTTTAATAGAGAATACCCATTTGCAATCAACAATGTTTTTATCTTTTGGTTTCAATACCAAATTCCAAGTTTGATTCATTGTTAAAAAATTTATTTCATCTTGGATTGCACGCTCCCATTGTTCTCTATCGTCGCGTGTTTTTATTTCTTCAAAACAAACTGGTATACTATAAAGAGCGGACTGAGCGCACAAGAGGTATTCGTCTGACATCTCAGTTTCGTCGTATGAGACATGAGGTCGTTGTTTAATTCTCTCACTTTTTCTAACTCGGACTATTTCATCCGTACTCTGGTCATTATTTTCTGGTAATGACTTATACTTATCTGTTTCAACTACAGATTTATTTTTCTTAGGATTTTCCATTACTTTTTCATCAATCGGATCCAGTGTATCTGATTTGCCTGTACTATCAGATTTACGCTTCTTTAATTTATTCGATTTTTCAATATCGAATTTATTGCTACCAATACTATCTGATTTCTCAATATCAGATATGCGTACCTTGTCTACTGATTTTGACTCTTTGTCAGAAATATCAGCTTTCTTTTCCGAGGTTTCCTCTAATTCAACCTCTTTCATCACTGGCCGAGATTTTAAGTAATTTACCTCATCTACAATCACGTCTCTGACAATAACAAATTTCTCTGTATTGCCATTCCAAACTTTATATCCGTTGGGTTCAAAACCAACTAAAATTCCTTTCCAGGATTTTTGGTCAAATTTTCTTTTCCTCATTTTGTCATGGACGTATACTGTTGAACCGAAAATTCTTAAATATTTTAATTTTGGCTTTTTACCATGCCATGCTTCAAATGGTGTTTTGTCGATTTTCAGAGCTTTAGTGGGAGTTAAATTCACGAGATACGTAGACGTTAATACAGCCTCTCCCCAAAAATCTTTCCTCAAACTCGCACCGCTTATCATTGCACGTGCTCTCTCAATTATTGTCCTATTCATGCGTTCTGCCACGCCGTTTAACTGAGGAGTGTACGGAACAGTTAAATGATAAGTAATCCCTTTTTGTACGCAAAACTCTTTCATTTCGTTTGACAAAAATTCTCGTCCATTATCGCAGTACAAATTTACGATTTTCAGATTAAAATGAGCTTCACTCTTTGCTACGTAATCTTTGAACATTGAGAATACATCGGATTTTTGTGTAATTAAATAAACGACTGTATAGTGCGTGAATTCGTCAATGAACGAAACAAAATAATTTTTATTATTTACTGTGGAAGGACTGATAGGACCGCACACGTCTGTATGAATTATAAACAATGGTCTTTTTATGTGGCTCTTATTCTTTGCTTTCTCAAACGGCATGCGAGATAATTTACCGTGTATACAAGCCTCACATAAATCAGTACTTGGTATCACTTTATCAAGAGAACTTGTATCCTGTACCATTCTTTTATT